>CM075977.1:337611445-337715659 GCA_038087875.1 Malacoraja senta
CAAACCGGGGGCGTCGGGGAAAGTGGGGGGGGGGGGGTTGGAGAAGGGAGGAAGAGGGGGAGAAGGGGATGTGAGGGGAGGGGTCGTGGATAAGGGGGGGAAGAGTGGAGCGGGGAGAAGGGAGGAGAGGGGGGCGCCCCTGTTTGTGGACCCAGCCTGTGACAGCTGGATCCCACTAACAACTCGTGGCCAACAGTTTAGTTCCCATGAGGAGCAGGCAGAAGCTAGCGCTAGGGTTACGGTTAGGGCTAGGGCTAGGGTTTGGGTTTCCTCCCGCACTCCGAAGGCGCACAGGTTTGTATAAATTGTCCGCAGCATGTGTGGGATAGTGTGCGGGGGATCGCTGGTCACAGGCTGGGTCCACAAATGGGGGGGCGTTGAGGAAAGTGGTGGGTGGGGGGTGGAGAATGGGAGAAGGGAGGGAGAGGGGGAGAAGGGGATGTGAGGGGAAGTGGGGTAGTGGATAAGGCGGAGAAAAGTGGAGCGGGGAGTAGGGAGGAAGAGGGGGAAGGGAAGAAGGGGGGAGAGGGGAGGGGAGAAGGGTAGGGGGAGTGGAGAAGGAGGGATGGGGCAGGAGGGGGGAAGAGGGGAGAGGGGAGTTCAGTCTACAACTCACTGAATCCATCCCTGTGAAAAATTATAGAGAGTGATCGGATCTGGAAGCGGACCAAACATCTATAAATAAATCTGAACAACTCAGACATCTTTTCATTTGCACAATTGATTTTATTGTATTAATTTTAAAATATTAATGTTTAAAATCCATGCATTGAATGAAGAATATTTTACAGCCCATCTGTGGTCCCTAATCCCAACCTTAATCCTAACCCTAACCTGGCGCCACCCACAGGACAGCATACGTCAGTGTGTGACAGAGCGCACAACATGATGAGACACCCAAATGTCGTCCCAGGATTTTGAACATTCCAAAATCCTGGGGCGACAGGGAAGCACCAAGCGTTACCGCGCATCACTGCATGCATCACCACGCCTCACCAAGTGTCACGCCCGCGTCACGACCCGGCCACGATGCAACAACCTCTTTTTAGGCTGTCGCCTAAATGTCGTCCAAATGACGCCCAAGTGGGACAGGCCCTTCAATCTCCAAGGTGCTGTGCTCTCTGAGTTCTGCCATGAAGTGCCATCAGTGATTATCTGCTCATATTCTTGACCTGGGACTCGAGCCAATACTTTTTGAATCAGACGGAAGAATGTTACCTACTGAGCCATATTTGCCACTAATATCCAGAGCCAAGAAATACCAGAGCCATTTTATGCACAGCATGTGTTATAAACTGATAAATGACATTTCAAAGACAGCCATGTAATATTCTAGTCTCCACTACTGAAGACATTGTGCATTCGTTTCAGATATTCAGCTTCTCACTACAAAATTAATTTCCAACATTGCAGCTTCAGGGTTAATTTGGTAGAGTGAGCTTCTGTGGAACCAGGCCTAAATTTCATTCTTATTAAATGTAAAAAATACCACACTGATTTGTTAAAGAGCAATGGATCTGCTCCATCAGGAGAGAAAGTTAAAATTAATTCCCGTATCTTTCAATCGCCTTTCTCTCTTGAATCAAATCAATTGTTTCCTGAATCTATTTAGATTTGGTCCATTGGACTGGCAACTTATTTTATGACTCTATTAGATTTTGGATGAAAAAGGTAATGCCTGACTTCCCTTTTTATTTCTCACTTCCTCGTCTTGTCTCAAATCCCTTGGCAATTTAATGAATTGAAACACTGAACAATGTACCCAAATTAATTCTGTCAATTGTATCATAATTTTGAATACTGTCCCGAGTTTATTACAAAGTCGTTTCTTTGAAAAAGAAAACAAATACGATTTTTAAAAACATTTTGTCATGATTGAAATTCTTAATACATGACAACTTTTTTTAGTTGCTGTGTAACCTTTCAAGAACAACGATTTTCTTTATCTAATTAGATGAGAGAATTCCAAACAGTATTCCAAATGGAGTTTCACCAAGACATGTGCAGCAACAATAACAAACTTGATTAGATTTGTCCTCTATCCATCTGCTAATGTCAACCAATAAGCTATTCACTGTTCCACTGTAATTTAGCACGGTGTTAACACTTTTACAGAAGCAGTGAGAGCATAGGGTGGGATGCAGCTATTTATTAGGATTGGAGTCACAATCAGGCCAGACTGAGTAAAGCTTCATATTCAACTTCGCTAGTACTAAGTTCTTAATTCCAGTTTTATTTAATTCCTTCAGCTGCTGTGGGAGGATTTGAACTTTGAACTGCTAACAAATTAATTGCCAATGCTTCAAGATCATCTCGACTCCAAACTATTAAAGATGTGCATATTAATATCCTTGCTTTTGAAAAAATGAATAAAATAAATTTTATTTTTATTCTGATAAATACTTGAAATGAACTGGATTGACTGAAAAACATATTCAAAAGAATTGTTCTTTGTGATTGTGATTTTGATTGTGATTGGGAATTTGTATTTGAATTCCTTCTATAATCTCCTGGGAAATAATTATTTTAGTGTAGCATTATAAAAGAGGTATTGGCAAAACAATGACTCCTTATGCATCTCTGCATATTTCCACTTACCCTGGTGTTCACCAGATGTACAACACCTAATATGTACTGAGACAATTAAATTGTCACAGTTGGAATCCCCTTTGTCTCACGACCAAGGATTGTGGATTCATGTCTTCAAGGCTGCAGCACCTCATGTAGGCTTATACATGCAAAACCTCTATGGACGGGTTGTTATTTACTGGATGAAATCTGACCTGAGACCTGGGTGCTTCAGGAGACGGTTAATGATCTCATTGAACAGTGTGATCATATAAGTGCAGGGGTAACTCAGCAGTTTGGGCAGCATCTCTGGAGAATAAGGATGGTGACATTCTGGGTCGGGACCCTTCTTCAGACTGAAGAAGAAAGGTCTGAAATATCACCCATCCTTTTTCTCCAGAGGAGCTACCTAACCCGCTGAGTTACTCCAGAACTTTGTGTCTATCTTCGGTATAAACAAGCATCTGCAGTTCCTTTCTACACAATGGGGTCACGTGGTTAGTTTAATTGATTCTCTTGCTACTGTGATGTGAATAACAGGACTGTTATTACACCCACATAACAATTATACCTGACAAACCTAACCTATGAAACTCTTTGGGATGTTTCTGAGGAGGTTAATAAGGTTCTAAGTTCCTAAGTTCCTAAGTGATAGGAGCAGATTTAGGCCATTGGGCCCACCATTTCTACGCCATTCAATCATGGCTGATCTATCTCTCCCTCCTAACCCCATTCTCCTGCCTTCTCACCATAGCCCCTGACATCCGTACTAATCAACGATCAAATGCCTTTGAGTGAATCATAATCTTTCAGCACGGTGTTAAGGAATATACCTGTGATAAAAAAAATTATTCATACGTAGTTTCTGACCAACGTACATAACCATTGGGTTGTGCTCATCATTCTCCCCATTAACACAATCTCAACTGTAATGTTATGAGGACAGGCAGAGTGAGATATAATAATCAGGAGGCTGTTCTTCGCAGCTCCCTCATTATTAATGCCGAGATTCTGAATCTTCCCTTTGTTCTTTTTTGGGGGATTAGTTTACAATTAGAATACAACACGGAAACAGGCCCTTCGGCCCACCAGGTCCGTGTCGACCAGCAATCCCCACACATTAACACTATCCTACACCCAGTAGGGACAATTTTTACATTTACCAAGCCAATTAACCTACAAACCTGTACGTCTTTGGATTGAGAATGACTTGATTGCGATTATGTATAGTTTATCTGATCTGTTTGGTTAACATGGAAAACAATGTTTTTCCCTTTATGGCACACACGACAGTAAACTGTAAACTCATCAGAATTATTCAAGGTGGAAGGTTTTCGTGGCCAAGTAAAATGAAGAGTGGAATGGCAAAACTTAGGAAGTCTCCTCATCATCACATTGTTCACGATGAAACGTATTGCTTAATTCATTTCTGTTATAAGCAGAAGGCTTAAATCATTAACCACAGATACAGTGACATGGTAAATTGATGTTTTTGTAATAATAAATGCAGGTTACTTCAAATTTTACTCTAGCTCCAGCACTGGTGAATGGTGAAGTATACAGTATATCTCTGAAAGTTACAACTTGTTCTCATTTATTTTACTTTTTTGTGCTCAGCACAAATTTTATTGCCTACTCCATGAATTTA
This sequence comes from Malacoraja senta, assembly GCA_038087875.1. Taxonomy (NCBI): domain Eukaryota; kingdom Metazoa; phylum Chordata; class Chondrichthyes; order Rajiformes; family Rajidae; genus Malacoraja; species Malacoraja senta. The sequence continues at coordinate 337,615,662 of CM075977.1, forward strand.
TCCTTTCCTGCTTTTCTTCAATCAGCTCTCCTTCATACATTGTTCTGCTTTGAATGAGATTCTGTAATGATCAGTTTTCTGCACCTCTCCAGTGATGCCCTCATTCAATGTATATTACAACCAAATTATCTCAGATGAGTCTAATAACCATCTTCCAGGACATACCTGATGTAGTTCAATGAAAGCTCATTTCTGCTAATGTCTTCATGCAGCTCTTCTAGATTGGATCACATTTCTACAGCCATTTTGAAAGGTTCACTGAGCTGATCGGTCTTGCAATGCTCCACATTTCACAAAACTCTTAAATATAACCTTCATTTTCTTCAATATATTTGTTTTCATGCAATTGTTTAAGGTGGGAGAGCTCTCACTAGCCAGTAGTTCCTATTAAGGCGCCTGGATGCTTATTACAATCAGTTTTCAGACTCTTAAACTTAATGGCATGGATAATGCATGCAATAAACCTGAATTTCTAATATGTTCTTACAGTTATCAAGGCTTCCTACTGGGAAAACATGGACAAAGAACTTCCCCTGCATGATGTAACTTGCAATAAGAGGTTTATACAGTCTGTACATTGGTAAGCCAGGAATGCCCTCGCAGTATAGGTGAATGACTGGCCTCATTAGGAACTGACAGGTTATGCATCTGTGTGCCGGAAGTAATGGGGTTGTTTTCTTGGAGCTCCATTCCAAACAAGCTGGGACATTCCAAACAAAGCCCTCAACAAACAGAGAAATAAACACATGCACGGATACACACACAAACACACATGCATGCATCCACACTTATACACACACACCCACACGCTCGCACACATACATGAGCACACACACACACACACACACACACACACACACACACACACACACACACACACACACACACACACACACACACACACACACACACACACACACACACACACACACACAGCTGTTATCAGGCAATTCAACCATCCTACCAAACTAGAACACAATCCTGAAGTACCATCTGCCTTACTGGCTTTATTTTGCACTAAATGTTAGTGCAAAATAATATTTTGCACTAAATGTTAGTCACGTTATTCCTTTATCATGTATCTGTACAATGTGAATGCCTCGATTGTAATCATGTATTGTCTTTCCGCTGAGTGGTTAGCACGCAACAAATTATTTTCACTGTACCTCGGTAAATGTGACAATAAACTGAACTCAAATTAAACTCACAAACGCACACACTCAAAATAAGTTCCAAAATGAAGCTTACTCCTGCAAATAGTTCCATCAGAACTATAATCAGAACTAAGTGTGTTTGTAACAGGATATGTTACATTTAACCACATGTGGGACCATCATGCCTATGGTGCCACTGGCATGAATTTCACAAGCCTTTATGTAAACTCATTTTGTCTCCCCTTACTGCTGGAATGTGGAATGGTTTGGCCAGATATAACATTTGGAAGAGGACATTTTCTATAGTGTATTTAATTTAATATTAATTTTAATAAATCATTAGGTAAACAGGGAGCAAAGTACTTCTATGCATTCTTTATTTATTCTGTCCATCTCAAGATTTAATGGCAGCATCAAATTTGAGACGTCCCATAGTGAAGATTGGGTCAGAAAACAAAATGTTTTAAAAATATGATGGAAATCTGAAATAACAACAGAAAATTCTGCAAATACTCAGCAGGTTGGATAAAATCTGTAGAGAGAGAAAAGAGAGTAAACGTTTCAAGTCAATTACTGAATATTTATTTATTTAGCGAATGCAAAGTCCTTTAGCCAAGCAGTTGCCTCTTGATCTGCTGTATGAAGGGTGACAAGTCCTCCTTTAAGTCTTTTTTGAGGGCATGAGAGTTGGGTCAGCCAGGTTAGAGCTTGGGGGCCCAGGTGTTTCATGAACTCTGGAGAGATGTTATCATAACTTGCTGCCTTTCCACATTTCAGGCCCTGCAGGACCTTCTCCAGTTCAGCCACCTCGAAGGGCTCAGGGTTTCTTTCCTTTCCAGGTGTTCGTCGAAGTGTTAGTATTCGGAGAGCAGGTCCAACTGCTAGGAGCTCTTGAGGCTGGTCGTTGTTGCTGCTTTCGGCTTTGGGATAATGACTAGGATTCTTTGACTTGGCTCTCAGGCGTCGTCTTGTAGAATTTAGTCTGCTGGAAGAATCATTGGCTTCCCCAGGTGAGCCTTGGTACTGACGGGGGGCGCGACGAGAACGCTGATCCATAGTCCCCCACTGAATATTGGAGGATGGTAATAGCTGCCAGCTTAAGAAGAATCGTGCTCATGAAGATCTGGAGTGTCAGAAGCCTGGGAATGGACAGTTGTGGGCTTGGTACGACTGCAACATACAACTTGTCTTAAGGCAACAAAAGACTTGAACTGAGAACTGAAATTCAGCCATCAAGCCAAGCTGCCTCAGAATATGAAGAATGTGAGAAAATGTACCAAGGCTTCGTTAACCCTAAAGTGATTTCATAAAGATTCAGAATGTGTAAAAATTCATGTTTAGATGTTTCCAGTTTAATAGGTGATCAATGACCACTTTAAACAGAGATGTGTAATATTCTGGTGCATTTAAAGAGGATGGATGCAGCCGACTATGGCTTCCCATCAGAAAATGGAGGAAATGGATAGACAAGGTGAGGGAAGCAGGGCTGGTGGAGAAAAAGCAGGGACGGGATAGACTACTATCCGGGGAGCAGCACAGAATCAATGGGCCAAATGGCTTCCGGGGAGCAGCACAGAATCAATGGGCCAAATGGCTTCCTTCTTTATATAATTTCTATAATGAAATATTTCTGAAAAACAAATTCTTAAATGATTGTAACATCTCAAAAGATAAACTTCAGTGTAGACTGCTAAATTAGTACATGAAGTGCATTGATGGTCAATTACAGAACGTTTCTTATTGTTTCTACTTCATCCACATCTTTGAACTGCAGTTTTATATTTCTTCACATGCTCTTATAATTTTCCTGAAATAATAATAATGACTCCAAGTTTTTGTTAAAAAAGTACCATGTAGTCTCCATCATCTGTTGTTGGGACTAGCAGAAATCTTAGTGCAGTCTAGTGAAAACATCAATACCGAATAATGCTTCAAAGTCTTTATTTTCTTTTGTGACAAACTATAAAAGGTTAAGACGACATATCTTAATTATTCCATCTTATGAATGAATGAATGAATGAATGAATGAACGAATGAATAAGTTTATTGGCCAAGTATTCACATACAAGGAATTTGCCTTGGTGCTCTGCCCGCAAGTGACAACATGACATACAGTGACAGTTAGGAATGATACATAAAACATTAAACATTAATAATAAAATATTATTGATTAAACATGTGAATTAAATAAAGTACCAGTGCAAAAGGAGGCTACAGATTTTTGGTTATTGAGTAGAGCTACTACTCGTGGAAATAAAGCTGTTTTTATGTCTGGCTGTGGCAGCTTTGACAGTCCGGAGTCGCCTTCCAGAGGGAAGTGATTCAAAGAGTTTGTGGCCAGGGTGAGAGGGGTCAGATTGCAGCCAGATGCAGCTTTCTAAAAGATCTGAGAGAAACAAAGCTCATCACTGAAGGTAATTTCAGTCAGGGACAGAGTAATAAAGGAGACATTGCCTTTGTCACCCTTTAAGCATCTCACTGCATTGATTCCATAGGAATGAAAAGCAGAAGATATATTGTTGGGGGGGCACAGTGGCGCAGCAGTAGAGTTGTTGCCTTACAGCTCCAGAGATCTGGGTTCAATCCAGACTATGGATGCTGTCTGTACGGAGTTTGTACATTCTCCCTGTGACCACGTGGTTTTTCTTCAGGTGCTCTGGTTTCCTCCCAAATTCCAAATACGTGCAGGTTTGTAGGTTAATTGGCTTCTGTAAGTTGACCCTAGTGTGTAGGATAGAACTAGTGTACAGGTGATTGTTGGTCAACGCAAACTCGGTGGGCCGAAGGCCCTGTTTCCACGCTATGTCTCTAAACTAAACTAAACTAAATTTATTGCTGGCTGGACAAATAATGCATATTCTGAAATTGATATTAACCCTACTATATTTTAATTACATTTTTTAATGTGGTTCTTCCTTAAACCTAAAGGTAAGTTTGTTTGGATGTGATGACCTGAAACCTAAGACAAGTTCAGGTTAACATTACTAATTATTTGGTATCTAGCAGCCTCTTACAGATGTGGATTTGTTAACAATGTGCAAAGTTGCAAATGTCTACGTAAATTTGTGAATGCAAAAACAACTGAAATCTATGATTCAATTCCTCAATAACAGAATAAAGATGTGGCTTACTTACAAAATGTCAGTTCACCTAGTATGGAAGGAATAAAAATCTCTGCTTACCAATCCTGAATCTCACTATAACCAATGAACACAGCGGCGCAGCTGGCTGAGCTACCGCCTCACAGTGCCAAAATACCCAGGTTCGATCCTGACCTCGGGTGCTGGCTGTGTGAAGTTTTCATATTCTTCCTGTGACTGCGTGGGTTTCCTTCAGGTACTCAGGTTTCATCCCAAAGATGTACAAGGTTCTAGATTAATTGGCTTCTGTAAAATTGCCCTTTGTGGGTAGGAAGAGAATGAGAAAGTGGGACAACATAGTGTGAATAGGTAATCAACGGTCAGCATGGATCCAGTTGGCTGACGGACCTGTTTCCATGATGTATCTCTAAAACTAAAACTAAAGAAAATAGTCTACATAATACTTTTCAGAAGCCACATTTATGCCAGCACAGTGTTCTTCTTTTTTGTCCATCTTGTTACAAATGTTGACCTCGCTGTCATCATCCGTCCTGAAAAGGACGCAAGCTTCCGGCGACAATCAGTGGAAGCCATCACTTGTCGTAATAGATGATGGTGGCAACAGAATTAACTCAGGATACTTCCAGTTTCCAGCCCCGTGATGTGGACGCTTCTGCTATGGGGCCAAGTGTTGCTACCTTAGCAAGTAATTGAATCTATCTGTACAAATCACGGATATAAGTGATTGTACCTGCTGTTGATCACACGAATGATCATTTCCAGGTGAAATATTTTTCTATCAGAAATTGGTCCAGGCACTTCCATGTGTGATTCACCTTAGCATGCCTGACATTTTGTTGGCTTTAGTCATGTGCCTAACAATGACTTTGGTCATGTATCACACATATCCTGCCCTCCCAATATAAAGAAAGGATTTTGGGTGCAACCTACAACTATTTAGTTTAGTTTGTTCAGTTCAGTTCAGTTTAGAGATACAGCTGGAAAACAGGTCCTTCGGCCCACCGAGTCCACGCCGGCTACCAATCACCCATTCACACTAGTTCTATATTGTCCCACTTTCGCATCCACTTCCTACACACTGGGGCACTTTACAGAGGCCAATTAACTAGCACATATTTGGGACGTGGGAGGAAACAGCAGGTTGTCAAGGGATCTGGGGAAAATGCAGTAGAATGGAGTTGCAAGGGAAAGATAGACCAGCAGTGATTGAATAGCAGATAGATTTGATGGGGCAAATGGTATAATTCTGCTCCTATAACTTATGAATTTATGAAACCGGAACACCCGGAGCAAACCCACGCGGTCACAGGGACAATGTGACACAGGCAGCACCATAGGTCGGGATCGAACCAGACTATCTGGCGCTGTGTTGCAGCAGCTCTTCCAGATGCATCACAGTGCCGCCCTGTTGAGCACACACAGAAAAACAGGTACACATTGCACTGGGGCCAGTAATGAAACAACAGTTAAATAGTCTACACTATGTCATTGATATCTTCCACACGGCACATAGTAATCTCATTTTTCAATGACGAGACAGATTCAACATCAGTGACTCCCTCACTGTTCATAGCCATTTCATACAAGTAGTTTGAGAGCTGCAAACTCTGGCCCCTGACCTCCTGATAAACTCGTTTGGGGGAATTCGTGGCACAGAACTAATCTGGGCAGAGATTGTCATGGGGAGGTGAGGTTGTCGGTACCCACATAAAATCAATGTATCCCTCTCCTTCCTCATCTTTTCCCTCATCTACATGGAAGCAGTTTATGTACCTGTCCTGCAGCTGCTGATGAGATCTTTAAATCTTAACTCATGTCTCAGCAATCACCTTGGCAATGATGCTGCAGTTGAGAGCACTGCTCCTATTTTAGTGCATGATTCCATGCACAAATGCTATGGCACGTTTTCAAAACATTATTGCCCAATTTCACAGGTTTTGAATGGGATCTGATTAGGCATAAGAGCTGCACACAGCACATTTAGTGCACCAAAAGACAATTAAATTTAGTTTAGTTTAGCTTATTGGCACGTACTGAAATATAGAGAATAGCTTATTTTACATGTTATTCAGTCAAATCATACTATATATTCGTATGAGTTGACTGGATCCTCTTCTAGAACAGCAAACAGAGAATCGCCATCCTTTGTAAAAACAGGAGGAAAATGTGTCTCCATTTTACCAAAAAAAAATATTTTTTCTTGGCAGAAAGTTATAATGCAGAACTGATCTTCCAACATAGAAACATAGAAACATAGAAAAACAGGTGCAGGTGTAGGCCATTTGGCCCTTCGAGCCAGCGCCACCATTCAATATGATCATGGCTGATCATTTAAAATCAGTACCCCATTCCTGCTTTTTCCCCCATATCTCTTGACTCCTTTAGCCATAAGAGCTAAATTTAACTCTTTCTTAAAAACATCCAGTGAAATGGCCTCCAATGCCTTCTGTGGCAGAGAATTCCACAGATTCACAACTCTCTGGATGAAAATGTTTTACCTCATCTCAGTCCTAAATGGCCTACCCCTTATTCTTAAACTGTGACCCCTGGTTCTGGATTCCCCCAACATCGGGAACATTTTTCCTGCATCTAGCCTGTCCAATCCTTTAAGAATGTTTTATGTTTCTATAAGATATCCTCTCATCCTTCTAAATTCGAGTGAATACAAGCCCAGTTGACCCATTCTTTCATTATATGTCAGTCCCGCCATCCCGGGTATTAACCTGGTGAACCTATGCTGCACTCCCTCATTAGCAATATCCAAATCCAGGCAGAGGTTGTATGGTCAAAGTATCTTGTTGTCTCACGATACCCCTTTATTTCAGACACTGGGGAAGAATTGAAGTGGAAACTTTGGTTTCTGATCATGAATGAGAGGCCCACAGAACTCTTTCAGATTGTACATTATTCTAACTTGGAAATACACCAACTTTTATCTATCATCACTGTGCAATTTCTGGAAGTTCCTTCTCAACCGTGCTGTGGGAGTACCTTCACTGGAAGAACCACAATGATTCAAGGCAACTCACCGGCATCTTTCAAGGAGTTTATTTTAATTTTGTTTAGAGGTACAGTGCGGAAGCAGGCCCTTCTGCCCACCAAGTCCGCATCGACAAGCAATCCCTGCATATTAACACTATCCTACACACACTGAGGACAATTTACACATGCACCAAGCCAATTTACCTCCATACCTGTACGTCTTTGGGTGCGGAGGAAATGGAAGATCTCGGAGAAAACCCACGCAGTCACGGGGAGAACGTAAACCTCCATACAGACAGCACCCGTAATCGGGGTCGAACCCGGGTCTCCAGCGCTGCAAGTGTTGTAAGTCAGCAACTCTACCACTGTACCACAGTGCCGCCCAGTTGTTAGGGATAGGCAGTAAATTTAGATCTTCCCAGCCATGCCCACATCTCTAAGCTCATGAATCATGTTCCCAGGAAGGGGAAAAGGAATTCTTACCTTCAATCGTTGATGCTACACAAACAATGGCTTTTAATAAAGTAATTGAGATAAGTTTTTAATATTGTTTGAACACACCAATCCCAGGCTCAATGCCGACCTGGTTGGACTGTATTTCAAACTGGACTTTTATAGGCATAATACGACAATTTAGAACAATTACAGATTGTTAACTTACATTACTTCAAGACAAATAGAAGGTTATGAGGTTAATGTGAGACACAGTTCTCAGGCAAAAGGAATCCTGTCTTATGAATACCTTTAATCTAATCAAGATTCCTTCACATCCACAAACCACATGCGAGCTTTGTCAAGTGGTTTCTCATAATTGTTTTTAAATATTTGATCTTTTAAAAACCTACAGGGCATAAACTTACTAATGAACGAAGCATTTTAAGTTTAAGCAAACAATCAGTTGCTCTAACCTTTTAGAGGAAGTCCAGCAACATTTTTTATATGGTTTGTATTAAAAACAATCCAAGGTTAGAAGTGAAGCTTGAGAAAAATGTTATGGCAGGATTCCTGAACTAGCCCTCTGCTGCTGGAGTTAGGGAGTTAGGTATGGTTTAATTTAGTTTAGAGATAAAGAGCAGAAACAGGCCCGTCAGTCCACTGAGTCCGTACCAACCAGCGATCCCCAGGGCCGGATTTAGATGAAGAGAGGCCCTAAGCTATTTCACTTGTGAGGCCCCCCCCCCCTCCAAATCCCCCACCCCCACGACTAGAGGAGTATGACTACCCGACAGTGACAGTGTGACGCTTTTAGAACCTACTGTATGTTGTCATTAAACAGTTGGTTTTAAAATACATATTGGATTCACCGCGGAGCGGGCGATGCCTTACCTGGATCGCTGTTTGAAGCTCTGGAGTGTTGGGCCTGCTGCTTCTACATCATGGAGCTGTGGTTTGCGGAGCTCCCAGCCTCGGGCCGCGCTGATTTCAACATCGCGGAGCCCTGGGATTCCTTTGCCGAGGGCCGCCAGCGTGAATCTCCGCCTAGCTCAACCTGTGGACTTCAGGAGCCGCGGTCTCCGGTAGGAAGTGGCCGATTCGGAAGTCCAAGCCGCTGAGAATGTTCTCCTGTTCCGATGTCGGATGGTGACCCCCAAATTTCATTGTACCAATTGGTGCATGTGACAATAAGTGTCTCTCGAATTGAATGTGGAATATTAAGAAATAAAGATACTACAAATACACTAAGAGCAAAAATGTTTTTTTCTCGCCTTCTTCATAGCAAAATCATCCAGAAGTTGACCAAGATCTGTTTGTCTAAGTTTGTCACTCTCAATGCACAGAATGCTCAGTGCAGACTACCTCTCTTGAGACATTGTGGACCTTCATTCATTTTTAATTCTTTTGAGTCTTGAAAGAGACCTCTCTCCCGAGCAGTTGGTGACCATTAAGCTAAGAAACAGCTGCAAGATTGCTTCCACATTAGGGAAGGCCATCTGAATTGTTTCCTTGTATATTATTTGATAACAGTCTGTATGATACAGAGAGTGCTCTTCTGTATGTCTATGGCTTTGTCTCACGTACGAGTGAAAGTGCAAAAATTAATCAGTAAGTTTCAGGTCAACATCTTCTGGGTATGCTTCCATCAACAGTTCAACACCTTGCTGAATTTCTTGCTTAGATGCGGTCAGATTAGCAAGAAAGGGAAACTGTTGTGCAACTTCACTGTACACAGTACCTCTTCTTTTTAAATTGGTTTCAAGTGCATCTAGTATAGGAATAAAGGATTTTATCCTAAACTTATCTCTTGAAGAGAGTTTATCAAAAGCATCAGGACCAGGTGCACTTCCATCATTTCCTTGCCATTTCCTTACTCTTTGTCTCCCTGTGAGTTAACATCTGGCAAGGTGGCCTTTGCTTGTTGCTCAAGCTCATCAAAATCTTCTCTAATTTTGCATACAAAATCCTGAAGTGAACTGTACAAACTTGCACAAGTACTCAATAACAGTTTGGATTTCTGAATGGCTTTGTTGACCTTGTGGAAATGACCGAGCAGACGGGTCCAAAAATGCAGCATAAACACAAATTCCAGCTCTTCCATTTGCTGCAAAATGTTGTTAGCTTGAAGCCTGGTATCACACTTCACATTAACATGTGTACAAATGACTGAGGGCATCAGTGATAGCGCTGTAACGTTCCAAAATAGCTTCTGTGGCTTTTGTATGTGCCTCCCACCTAGTGTCTGACAAATATTTAGGCACTTTTGACTGAGGTTATTTTAGAACTGCCCATCTCTTTGTGGAGGATGAAAAGAAGGTAAAAATGTCATTGATAATTCCAAAACAGTTCACTGCATCAAGGCAGCAATCAACAGCTGAACGGCCCATCAAATTTAATGAGTGAGCAGCGCATGGAATAAATCTTGCAAGTTTGTTTTTTTTGAGGATTTTTTGCTGATACCCTTGTACCTACCAGCCATGTTGGCAGCATTGTCATAAGACTGCCCTCGGCATTTTCTAAAGTCAATTTCAAGATCAGTAGTGAGATAGTTAAACACAAATTCAGCCATGCTTTCTCCTGAGTGGTCTATTAGCTCAAGGAAAGTTAAAAAATCTCTCACTTGGTAAACAGTCTTCAGGTGATACATATCTGATCATTAAAGTCAACTGATCAGTATGTGAAATGTCAGGGGTGGAATCCACTGACAAGCTGAAATATCCAGCGTTTTTCAAGTCAGCCAGAATTGCATCCTTAACTTTTTTTGCCATGAGTTGAGTTATTTCCTCACTTACAGTTTTTGACAAATAAGAGGGATTTCCTGATCCGGAGTTTCCATACCGATTGATATGAGCCAGTAAAAATAGATCAAATTTTGCAACAAGCTCTAAAAGACCAAGATAATTGCCATTATTTGGAGATTCAAATTGTTCATTGTCTCCTCTGAATGGTAAGCCTCGTTCTGCAAGAGTGCATATTATGGCAACAATTCTCTCCATGACATGCCGCCAGTACTACTGCTCTGCTTTTATTTGTTCCTGTAGTGTTACGGACCTCCTGGGCTTTTGGTTGGCCATCTAATGGTAATTCTGTGTAACGTTTTGGTTGGCCATCTAATGATTACCTTTGTGAAATATTTGGTGGCCATCTTTCAAATTTAAAAACAAACCGCCATCCTCATCTCTGTCAAGACGTAGACGAAATCTAGTGCCATCCTCATCTCTGTCAATCCCTAACACAGCATTGTCTTTTCATACTTTATTCCATTAAACTCTCAAAATACACAACTGCCTGTTCCTTTGGAGGGAGATGGAAGGAGTGTTTAACTAAACTGAATAGATGAGCAGCCTGTGTTCAGTGAAGGCAGCACAGTGAATAGACAGCTCTATCCAGGCTTTGGCAAGATGGAGGCTACCAACAAGGATGATTACTACAAAGAAACTGCTGCTCCGGATGAAGGGCTAGAAATAAGATCAGTGGTATCTTTATCTTCATCAAATAAATCAGGACGCTCATCAGTAGCATCCAGTGCTAGCTTAGCCCTAGCCAAAGCCCGTGCTAAGGCAGGAGCAGCTAAAGCTAGAGCTTCTTACCTGAAAAGAGAACTGGATTTGAAGATGGAAAAGACAAAAATGGAAGCCAAGCTAGAAGCTATAAAAGTTCAGAAAGAAGTAGAAGCTGCTCAAGCTGAGGTTGATGTTATGAAGACAGCTGCTGCACAACTGGACCTACCTGCAGCATATTTCAAAGATACGGAATTCCCTTCACAACCAGAGAGTTCACTGCAGCGCACCAGTGGGTATGTAGCACAACATTCAAAAGTAACCTTCAGAAGAAATGAAGATGAGATAGATCAATCAATCAATCAATCAAGCACTTTATTTATCCCCGAGGGGCAATTCAAACACACAATACATTAAATCTGCACCGACCGGTTGACCGCATGAGCAGTGACCCGGCAAGGATTGGGTTGTCAGCAGCGATACAATAATAAAGAACACACAAAAAGTAACACAAACATCCACCACAGCATTCATCACTGTGGTGGAAGGCACAAAAATGTGCCCAGTCCTCCTCCATTTCCCCCCCGTGGACAAGACCAGAGTCCAGAGTCAGTCCAGGATCGGCTCTTCCTCACCGGAGACCGCGGCTTTAGATTGTTGTGGGCCGCAGGCCGGCGGTCAAGATTTAAAGTTCCCTGCCGCAGCCAGAAGCATCGTAGACTGCAGGGCCAGCGGTCGAAGCTCCCCTCCAGGGGTGATGGTAAGTCCATGCTGGCCCCGTAGTAGAAGTTGACCGCGGGCCGGCAATGATGGCTTCTTCTTCCCCCGGGTCCCCCACGAGAGATCCCGGGCTGTAGACGCCGCACCAGCTGGAGCTCTGCAGACCGCGGCGTCAGGCTGCGACTTCAGGCTGCCGGCTGCCCCGGGCCAGTGAAACGGAGCGCTCCCCTTCAGCGAGCCCCAACGAGGGTTCACCCGCTCCACGCCGAGAGTCCACGCTGCGCCCGCCGCTGAAGCCCCGGGCACGTCTCCTGGAAAGGCCGCGCCGATCCTTGATGTTAGGCCACGGGGGAGGCGACCTGGAAAAAGTCGCCTCTCCATGGAGGAGCCAACCGAAGCTGTTTCCCCCTTAACCCCCCACACCACCCCCCACACACAACACACAAAGAAACATTAATTACACATTTTAAAACATACTAAAAAAATTTTTAAAGTTGAAAAAACTGACGCACTGCTGACATGGCTGCTGCCAGAACAGCGCCCCTTACAGAGATAGATGCTACGTGTCACACAGACCAAACTAGTAAAGAACCTCACCTGAGCAGTCAAGAACAAGATGGGAAATCTCTGGTAGACCGTGTTTACTCTGGTCATAGTGAAGCTGAAAAGCAATCCAGCTCTCCACTCCGTGACACCAGACCATCGTACAGTGGAGCTGAAAAACGCTCCAGCTCTCCACTCTGTGACACCAGACCGTCCTACAGTGGAGCTGAAAAGCGCTCCAGCTCTCCTGTCCACAATGTGAGGCCGTCCTTCAGCGGAGAGAGACAGCGCTCTAAATCTCCACGCCGAGATGCAAGGTCTTCCTATGGAAGAGACGACCAGTTTTCTAGTCGTCTAGTCAACATAAGATCATCCTACAGAGTAGACGACCAATCTTCCAGAGTTCCACTCTATGACTCAACGGAGTATAGGAGGCACACAGAACATCACCTCTCCCCACCCCGTGCTAACAGATTTTCATCTGAATTGGACGATAGCCAGCAATACAGCCATGTAGTCGAAAGTAGACCGCAATCTAGAGGCAACGCGACAGGTAACACCTCCGCAGCCGACCTCGCCAGATACCTAGCAAAGAGTCAGCTTGTGTCTGCTGGTTTAACTAAATTCAATGATCAGCCAGACAGCTACCTAGCCTGGAAAGCTAGCTTTTTCAGTGCCACTGCAGACCTAGGACTAACAGCCAGTGAGAAGTTAGACCTACTTGTCAAATGGTTAGGAAAGGAGTCAAGTGGCCATGCTTCAAGAATCAGGTCCGTCAATGTGAATCATCCTCACGTAGGTCTCAATAGCGTCTGGGAAAGACTCGAAAAATGTTATGGCTCTCCTGAGGCTATCGAGGGAGCTCTATTCTCTAAGATAGAGAACTTCACAAAGATCACAAGTAAAGATTACAGCAGACTCCGTGAACTTGGAGATTTGTTGATTGAGTTGGAATCAGCAAAACAAGATGGCTACTTACCAGGCCTCAGATATCTTGACACATCCAAAGGGGTGTCTCATCTTGGACAAGCTGCCTTTCAACCTTCAAGAGAATTGGAGGACATAAGGGACACATTACAAGAGAGAACACAAAGTCGCCTATCCTCCTTTCTCTTTCTTTGTAGACTTTGTCGTCAGAGAAGCAGATGACAGAAACGACCCTGGTTTCATCACCTCACCACATCCCATGGCCAACCTTAAGAAAGAGCGGTCATATGGTAATCAGAGAACACCCGTTTCAGTACACAAAACCAATGTATCATCCACAGACGCCAAGACTAAGCCAGACAACACAAGCAAGACGACAATCGTTCCAGATAAAGAATGTCCCATTCATCACAAACCTCACCCTTTGAAGAAATATTAACGCTTCAGACACATGTTGTTGGTTGACCGTAAGAACTTCCTCAAGGAGAATTCTATATGTTTTCGCTGCTGCGGTTCGACCACTCACCAAGCTAAGGACTGTGACGTGTCCATCAAATGTGCTGAGTGCAGCAGCGACAGACACCTAGCAGCGCTCCATCCAGGTCCTGCTCCACAGCCATCCGAGCCACCCTCCTCACAGCACGGCGGGGAGGAAGAAGATGCACCTCAGCTGGAGATCACGTGCACATGTACAGAGATATGTAGTGGAGACTTCAGAGGTAAATCTTGCTCAAAAATATGCCTCATAAACGTCTATCCTTATGGTTGCAAGCCAGAAGCCAGGAAGATGTATGCCATCTTAGACGATCAAAGTAACATGTCATTAGCCAAGTCAGAATTCTTTGACATGTTTAACATCCATGGGCCTGCAGCTCCCAATACCCTAACAACATGTGCTGGGGTAGCTGAAACAGCTGGCAGAAGAGCTCATGGCTACATTGCGGAGTCTGCAGATGGAAAAACAAGCCTCCCTCTCCCTACTTTGATTGAATGCAACCAAATTCCTAATAACAGGAACGAAATCTCGACTCCTGAAGCAGCTTATAATCATGCTCACCTGCGGTCCATTGCAGAGGAAATACCACCACTCGATCCTGACGCGGACATCCTTCTGCTGCTCGGAAGAGATAATCTACGAGTCCACAAAGTCCGCAGACAGTACAATGGACCCAACAATGCTCCTTATGCACAGAAACAGGATCTGGGCTGGGTCATCATAGGCAATGTGTGCCTCGGCAGAGCCCACCAGCCTGCTACAGTCAGTGCCTTGAAGACCTGCATTTTGGAAAATGGACGCCCGAGTCATCTGAGCCTATGCGAGAGCCACATCAAAGTAAAGGAGAACTACAGCCTTCAGAACCGGTCTACAATCTCTTCCTCGTGGTTTCCAATGCATAACCTGTTAGTGAGACCCGATGAAGACAGCTTGGGTCAGTTTTCCCTCAACAAGAGAACGACAACCAGCTTGCACCGTCTATTGAGGATATGATCTTCCTGCAGATTATGGAAGGAGAGTTCTTGAAAGATAGCAGTAACAGTTGGATTGCCCCCCTACCATTCCGCAAACCTCGGAGACCGCTACCTAATAACAGAGAGGACGCTTACGGTAGATTGAAGACACTCCGGCGCAATCTGGAAAAGAAACCAGAAATGAAAACACACTTGGTGGAGTTCATGCAAAATAAATTTGACAGCAACCATGTAGAGAGAGCACCAGCACTCAAAGAGGACAAAGAATGCTGGTGTCTTCCCATATTTGGAGTATACCATCCCCAGAAACCTGGAAAGATCCGTGTGGTTTTCGACTCCAGTGCACAATATGATGGTGTCTCCCTGAATGATGTGCTGCTATCTGGACCGGATCTTAACAACAGCCTGTTAGGTGTACTCCTGAGGTTCAGACGAGAACAAATGGCCATCGTGGTGGACATACAACAGATGTTCCACTGTTTCCTGGTATGAGAAGACTGTAGAGATTTATTGCGCTTTCTGTGGTACCGTGAGAATAACTTGGACAATGAAATTGTTGACTACCGCATGAGAGTCCACATCTTCGGAAACAGCCCATCCCCAGCAGTAGCCATCTTCAGGCTGAGGAAGGCTGCAAGAGTAAAAGAGAAGGACTTCGGTAGTGATGTGAGACACTTCATCGAGGGAGATTTCTATGTGGATGATGCACTGAAATCACTCCCTACAGAGGCAGAAGCCATCAGCCTCCTGAAACGTGCACAGGAAATGTTGGCACTCTCCAACCTTAGGCTTCACAAAATAGCCTCGAACAAGAAGGAAGTACTGGATGCCTTTCCTGCAAGCGACCGAGCCAAAGACATCAAAGACTTAGATCTTTCAGTGGATAACCTACCTATTCAACAAAGCCTTGGCATGAGTTGGAACATCACGTCAGACACATTCATATGCCATGTTCCTGAAAGTCAAAAGCCTTTCACTCGCAGAGGTGTTCTCTCAACAGTGAACAGCATATTTGATCCCTTAGGGTTCCTCGCTCCAGTAACCATTCAAGCAAGGCAGAACCTCTCTAAAGACAGTGCTCTGTACAAGCTTCACCCGCTCATTGACAGGGAAGGATTACTGCGAGTAGGAGTACGTCTTACTCAGGCGAAGATCCCGAAGAGTGAAGCCAACCCTCTCATCATCCCAGGTCGGCATCATGTTGCAACATTGCTCGTTCGCCACCATCACGAATGTGTGCAGCACCAGGGAAGACACCTTACTGGGGGTGCCATCCGCGCTGGTGGTTTGTGGATAGTTGGAGCAAAAAGGCGCATCAGTGGTGTCCTCCACAAATGCGTAATCTGCAAGAAACTTCGTGGAAAAACAGAGCAGCAGCAAATGTCAGACCTGCCCGCAGAACGTCTACAGACAGACCCACCATTCTCCTACGTCGGCCTGGATGTGTTTGGACCATGGGAAGTAGCAGCACGTCGCACAAGAGGGGGCACGCCAATAGTAAGAGGTGGGCAGTGCTGTTCTCATGCATGTCTACTAGAGCTATCCATATTGAAATAATTGAATCAATGAGCTCATCCAGCTTCATCAATGCACTCAGAAGATTCTTCTCAATCAGAGGGCCCGCCAAACAGTTGCGCTCTGACTGCGGAACCAACATTGTTGGAGCAAACAAGGAGCTCAAGTTGGATCCTCCAAAACAAGTGCAGACAAGTATTGACACCTTCTTGAGCAGAAATGCACATGGGTGTTCAACCCTCCGCACTCATCACACATGGGCGGAGCCTGGGAACGCATGATAGAGATTGCAAGGCGCATCCTAGATTCCATGCTTCTTCAGATCGGGCATTCTCATCTCACACACAAGGTCCTAACCACTCTGATGGCTGAAGTTGTCGCCATTGTCAACACAAGACCCCTGGTTCCTGTTTCATGTGATCCAGAGTCACCCCTCATTTTAACACCTTCCATGCTCCTGACTCAGAAGATAGGCTCTCTCCTTCCCGCTCAAGTGGATATCTCCAAAGGGGACCTGTTCAAGAGTCAGTGGAAGCGGGTTCAAGTCTTGACGGATACATTCTGGGCCAGATGGCGTAGAGAGTACCTCAGTACACTACAAAGTCGTCAGAAATGGCAAACCAAAAGACCTAATCTGAGAGAAGGAGACATTGTTCTCATGAAGGACAATTAGGCAAGAAGGAGCAAATGGCCTATGGGTGTCATTGTTAAGACTCATCCCAGCAAAGGTGGGACCGTCTGAAAGGTAGAAGTCAAGGTGACATGGCAAGGAAATGTGAAGACCTTCTCAAGACCTATCTCAGAGGTCATCCTCTTCTTGACTCCGGAGAGTTAGGAAATATATGTGTGGCATCCAGTGATGCCAGGTGGGGAGTGTTACAGACCTCCTGGACTTTTGGTTGGCCATCTAGTGGTTATTCTGTGTAACATTTTGGTTAGCCATCTAGTGATTACCTTTGTGAAACGTTGGGTGGCCATCTTTCAAATTTAAAAACAAACCGCCATCCTCATCTCTGTCAAGACGTAGACGAAATCTAGTGCCATCCTCATCTCTGTCAATCCCTAACACAGCATTGTCTTTTCATACTTTATTCCATTAAACTCTCAAAATACACAACTGCCTGTTCCTTTGGTGGGAGATGGAAGGAGTGTTTAACTAAACTGAATAGCTGAGCAGCCTGTGTTCAGTGAAGGCAGCACATGTAGCTTTGAAGTTAACGTTTGACCTTGCTTTCTTGTTAAGTAGGTCAACATGGCATTCCTGTGCTTCTCTGAGTTTTCATGAGTTTGGATAAGATAGGGGTTTCACCAATCATCAACCCCTTCAGAAGCTAAAGATGTAGCAGAAGAATAAGATGCAATGTTTGGAAAGAGTTTACAAACAAAGCAATATATCAGGTCTTTTGAGGGAGAATACACAAGCCACTCTCTGCTATATGTTTCTCCATTGACTTTTGTTGAATAAAAAAGAGCCTTGGTGCAAGACCTAGACTGATTTTTATACACTCGCTTGGAATTTGAAAATGGTCCACAACATTGCTGAACTTTAGAGGGGCCGCTTTCTACCCAATAGGATACATCCTCATGTGATAATTCTGTCCACAAACCAACGTCTGTTGCAGTACATCTATATTTGGCATCATCAATCAGTTCTATATTTTCATTTTGAGCCAGCATCATGGCTGCTTCCTCATATTCAGCTTGCTGTTCCACGTCCTGCTTCGCTGTTTCTGTTTCAGGGAGGTTTTCTTCTGGTTGAAAGCTAGTAGATGGCTGGATAGCTCCACCAGACTGATTTCCTTGTGTTAGTAGCAATGTATCTGCTTCACCGCTGGCACTTGTTGCCTCTGTCTGTGGCTGACCCAACAAAGCAGTGATTGGTCTTAACTTCTTTACTGTATCATTTTCAAGTCTTGCACTTGCTAGCACCAATTTCAAATTTTTTACTTATGCTCAGATTAGAATCTGAAAAGAAAAAGAAAAATTAATCTTCAACAGTTATTAGAAAGGAAAACATGAAGGGGCGTTCTCACATAATGCAGACCACTTGAGTGAAGGAAAAAAATCTGTATAATAGTTGGGAAATATTTCTTAAAGAATTGTTCCTTATTGACAATTATATTGCAAAGTCTGATTCAAATCTGAATCAAATCTGCTTGAAAAAGGCTAACTTATAACTAAACAAACAGGTTCACTTCTTAATAAACAGACAACTCACAAAGCAGTTTGGTAGACCAATTCAAAACGTTACTAATTATTGACCGATGGAAGTGGCAAGGAAAACAAACCCCAGCCAAGTGAGCAACACAGACACTTGGCTGTCCTCTCTCCACTTCCCTGAACACAGAATTACATGGTATTATACTGTTGAGGCGGTTGATGTCCCACCGGCAGTTTAAAATAAAATGGTCTGAGGCCGGAAGATGGCCATGCGGGGGGGGGGGGTCCAAGAGGAGGGGGTCCGTTGGAGATGGGAAAATGGATCATCAATGGGGGCGAGGACTCCTACCCATTTAAGAATGGTGTGAGACGGAGGCGACGGAAGAAGGGCTCCAAATCGCGGCGGGCGCGGAACTCATTGAGGTGGGCACGGAGGGGGACAAAGGTGAGGCCTCTGCTGCGGACAGACCGTTCGGTATCTGAGAGCGGGACGTCAGGGGGGATGGTGAACACACGGCAGGGATGGGGGTTGGGGCCTGAGGAAGGAGGTGAGTGGACTGAGGCCGAGGCGATGTCTGGTGGGGAGGTGGTGGGTGGTCAGTGAATAGGGGGGTATGAGGACTGTAGTGTGGGTGGGGAAGAGCTGGGGTCACATGGTTTGAGGGGAATGGGGAAGACCCAGTGGAACAGCCACTGAGGTTACCAGTGTTAGGGGTGACTAGCACTAGGACCCAGCGCAGTCAAACCCAGGGGACTGAGAGTCTGCAGGGTGGAAGCTTCAGGCCCGGTGTTGAGTCCAGGCTGCAGGTAAGGCAATGGCTGCGGGCTGCTGGAGGGCAGTGGAGTGGCGAGGGTCAGCGGGCAAAGCATGGGAGGTCCCAGTGGGTGGATGGTTGGTGGAGCGGCAAGGTTTGACGGGTCCGGTGCGGCGCGGATGTGGGTCAGCCCGGTGCGGCGCAGAGGTGGGTAGGCCCCCCATATGGCGCAGAAGTGGGTAGGCCCCCGGTACGGCGCGGAGGTGGGTAGGCCCCTGATATGGCGCGGAGGTGGGTCCGCCCAGTACGGCACGTAGGTGGGTAGGCCCCCGCTTCGGCATGGATGTGGGTAGGCCCCCGGTATTGCGTGGAGGTGGGTAGGCCCCCAGTACGGCGCGGAGGTGGGTAGGCCGCCGGTACGGTGCGGAGGTGGTAGGCCCCTGGTACGGCGCGGAGGTGGGTAGGCCCAGTGCGGCGGCGAGGTTTGGTGGGGGTAAAGGGTTAAATAAACTACATACCTTTTGCTTTGTCCTGCAGTTCCAAGGATCCAAGGATCTTTGGAGCAAATTCCTCTCCACAACGAATATATATCTCACCTGCATTTTAATCCCCCCTCCCCCCACCACACCACCAAAGCCTCCAGGATCGCAAGCACAGCGCCACCGATGGTAGGTTTTGTAACAACGGCACTTATGCACAGCGCCACTGATGGTAGGTTTTGTAACAACGCCACTATGCCAAAAGTTTTATACACCTTGGTGGAGCGAGCCTAGGCCCCCCTAGATCTCGAGGCCCTAAGCTTAAGCTTGTCTTGCTTATATGTAAATCCGGCCCTGGCGATCCCCACACACTAACACTATCCTACACACACTAGGGTCAATTTAGAATATTACCAAGCCAATTAGCCTACAAACCTGTATGTCTTTGGAGTGTGGGAGGAAACCGGAGCACCCGTAAAAAAACCACGCAGGTCATGGAAGAATGCACAAACCCATACAGACAGTATAGGAGTAAAGAGGTTCTTCTGCAGTTGTAGAGGGCTCTGGTGAGACCACATCTGGTGTATTGTGCACAGTTTTGGTCTCTTAATTTGAGGAAGGACATCCTTGTGATTGAGGCAGTGCAGCGTAGGTTCACGAGATTGATCCCTGGGATGGCAGGACTGTCATATGAGGAAAGAATGAAAGGATTAGGCTTGTATTCACTAGAGTTTAGAAGGATGAGGGGTTATCTTATATAAACATATAAAATTATAAAAGGACTGGACAAGCTAGATGCAGGAAAAATGTTCCCAATGTTGGGCGAGTCCAGAACCAGGGGCCACAGTCTTAGAATAAAGGGGAGGTCATTTAAGACTGAGGTGAGAAAAAACATTGTGAATTTATGGAATTTCCTTCCCACAGAGGGCAGTGGAGGCCAAGTCACTGGATGGATTTAAGAGAGAGTTACATAGAGCTCTAGGGGCTAGAGGAGTCAAGGCACGGGTTATTGATAGGGGACGATCAGCCATGATCACAATGAATGGCGGTGCTGGCTCGAAGGGCCGGATGGCCTCCTCTTGCACCTATTTTCTATGTTTCTATGTTTCTATGACAGCACCCGTAGTCAGGATCAAACCCGGTCTCTGGCGCTGTAAAGCAGCATCTCAACCACTGTGGTGTCAATGAGAGTCAGAGTAAAGTCAAAATACTTGACTTATATGGTACACAATTCCTACCTGGTTTAAAAGGATGTCCATAGTACAGATGCCCAAGAAGAGCAAGGTGACATGCCTCAACAACTATCAACCAGTGGGACATATATTCTTTGTAATGAACTGTGTCAAAAGATCAGTTAAGATAAATACATCACCACTTTGATTATTAAATGTGACAGTAAAAAATTTGGAACACGACTTTGCAGCCTCATCTCCCATATGCAAGAAGTCGAGGTCATGCCAGGACACTTTAGAGATGCTGCCATTGTGACTATCTTGTTGAGAAACCTGTTGTACAACACATAATGAGCAGGAACAGGGGCCGGGCTCGGCGGGTTCCCTCGTCAGGCGGGTTTCCCGGTTCTGTGGCAGGTGAGCCAGGCCTGCTGCTGGAGTATGGACCCGGCCCAACCATCCCTGGAAACTGGAGAGAAAAGAGTCTGGAAAGATTTGCCAGGACTTGAGGGCCTGAGCTCCAGGGAAAAGTTGGTATGGCTAGGACTTTATTCCTTGGAGTACAGAAGGATGAGGGATGATCTTATAGAGGTGTAAAGGATCATAAAGGGAATAGATAGAGTGAATGCACAAAATCTTTCACCCAGAGTCGTGGAATTAAGAACCATAGGACATAGCTTTAAGGTGAGGAGGGAAAAATTTAACAGCAATCCGAGGGACAACTTTTTCAAGTGGGTATATGGAATGAGCTGCCAGAGAAGGTAGCTGAGGCAGCATTTAAAAGACCTTTGGACAGGTTCATGGACAGGAAAGGTTTAGTGTGATATGGGTTAAATGTGGCAGGTGGGACTAGCGTTGATGGGGCAGTTTGGTCGGCATGGGCAAGTTGAGCCAAAGGGCCTGTATCCGTGCAGTATGACTATGACTATGACTCTAGTGATGTGATACCTGGAGGGCTGTGTTGAATTTGGGTCTCATTAATTAAGGAAGGATATACTTCAGAGAATGTTCATATGGTTGATTCCTAACATGAAGGAGTTGTCTTTTGAGGAAACGTTGTGCCAGTTGAGCGTATAGTCTTTGGAAGGTGGTCATATTCGCGGAGCTGTGGTTGCGGAGCGTCCAGCTGTGGGTGGCACTGGGTTCAAACACCGCGGAGCCTGGGATCTTTCGCCAAGATCACCAGTGTTGGAGCTCCAACCAGCGCGCCCTGTGGACTTTGGGAGCCGCGGTCTCCGTGGAGGAAGCGGCCATTCCAGACACTCCAAGCTGCTGAGAGTGTTCTCCCGACGCTGGTGCTCCTTCATCCGGCGAGAGGGCCTGTAACATCGGGCCGCCGTCGCGGCGACTGCAGAGGCCTCAATAGGCCCAACCATGGGTGAACAAGAGGAAGAGGACTGGACTTTGTTGCCTTCCCTCACAGTGGGAACCATTGTGGGGGGATGTTTTTATGTTTAATGTTAAATTATTTAATAGTAAGATTAAACGAGAACTTACCAGTTTGAAGTTTGATCTTTATTTTATGTGGAGTTACGATGAGGGACTACGTGACGAAGAGCCCGTCCAGCTGCACACACGTCAATCTTCAAAGCAGCGGTGTGAAATCACAGATAATAATTACTGAAGTATGATAGTAAAATATGTAAAGACTAGAACTACCAGCTTGACCTTTATGAGGGGTGGGAGTGGAGGGCACGTAGTCCCTCATCGTAACTCCTCATAAAATAAAGATCAAACTTCAAACTGGTAAGTTCTCGTTTAATCTTACTATTTTACTTCGGAGTCACGTGAGTGACTACATGAAGATTTCAAAGCTCTGTGATTTCACGCCGTAGATTCAAATCCAGGCATCTCACTGCATTGATTGACTAAATGAGTAAAGCAATCAACAATGCATAACCACAACATAGATGCAATAAGTTAATGGTTTATTTATCACAACAATAGTAACCCCTTTATCACAACGGGGGACTTAATACTGAATCCAAAATAGCACCACCAAATAACCCAGGATCTGTAAACTCCTTATGGTAATACTTGTGAAACATCCGTTCACTTGACCATCCTGCGGCCGCGAGGATAAGGTCTATTGGAACGTCCAAATCCTTGGCCGCCGATGTTGATGCCGCCCTGGTGGAATGAGATTTAAATTTGTCACTATCAATACCTGCATCAACCAACATCTTCTTCAGCCATCTTGAAATAGTCTGTACCGACACTTTCTTATGCATTTTTTTATAGCTGATAAAGAATGCTGATTCTGCACCTCTTAAGGTTCTGGTGGCTTCAATATAACATCTTAAATGTGCTACTACACATAGACGTGGATCCGTAGGATATGCTGAAAAAACCCAACTTACATCGTGTGAGTCCAGGTCTACTCTGGTTAAGCAAATCTTAGACATAGAATGTAATGGCATCTGCTGCCATTTTCATCCTGTCTATTCATAATTTCTGCAATGTTTGCACTCTCTGTGCTGAAACCAGTGCCATGAGCATGACTAACTTCATGGTAATTTTGGCCAATGACAGAGCTTCAATAGGAGTCCATTGGCGAAGGAGCATTAGCACATCTCTTACATTCCAGATTTCTGTATACCTGGGCCTAGGAGGCTTGGATTTAAAAATTCCCTTCATAAACCTACAGATCCAAGGGTGGGATCCTACAGGATTTTGTTCTGATTCCCTGCATAGATATGCAGATAGAGCACTCCTTGCAGTATTGATCGCACTATAGCTTAACTGTAAATCAAAATAAAGAGTTGACAGAAACTCTAACACGTCTGAGATGTCTGCAGTGTGATATGTAATATTCTGTTGTAAACAAAACACCTCCCATTTCCTTATGTAAGAAATGTACTGCTTCTGGGTACTATCCCTCCAGGCTGCCGCAATAACATCCACAATACGATCTGATAGTCCTCTTCCGAGATATGGCCTCCTTAGAATCTGCAAATCAACAAACCAATACGATCATGTAAAGGATGCGAATCACCAGTTACAATTTTCCTGTTTAGGAATAATCATAAGGGGCTTTTAACACCAGAGGGTACCACGGTTGCGTAGGCCAGTCTGGTACCATTTTGTTGAAATTAGCTGTATGGCATTGGCAAATGTCTCCATTTTTAAATGTTTATACTGTACAAAAGGGTTAAGACTTGTCAGATCTAGAATAATTCTACACCCACCATCCTTTTTTGGTCTAAGAAAAATATTTGGCACAAATTGATGGTGTTGGTCAACTGACTTCTCTATTACACCTTTTTTACACAATATTTCAAGTTCTGCCTGAATCTGCATATTCGCTTCTTTTGAGAAAATATGTGTCCGGCATGAAATATGCTGAGTAGGAGGATCCAAATGTGGATAGAATTCAATTCTAAATCCCACAATACTGCACAGTATAAACGCATCAGTTGTTATTTGTTGCCATTCTTTTAGGAAGAATTGTAATCTTCCTCCAACTTGTGAGTGTGAAACATTTAATATGTCTCTTACCGGACTAGACCCACCTACCTCGGGGTTTGCCGATGGCAAATGTTGTCCCCTGCTCTTAGTGGGAATACTGTAACCTCCACGCATCCCAGGACCGGCGCCAATAACGTGGATATGGGAAAGATCAACTTGTTCCTTCTCTGGCCCCAGACACCATTAGTCGGTAGGGAAACTGTCTTCGAGTTGATTTGCCAAGCACCGGTGGTTTCATCATCCCCATAGTTTTTGCTTCTTCATTCAGGTCTTTTACCCTTTTGGCTAGATTCTCTCCAAAAAGCAGGTTAGGCATTTGAATATTAGATGGTTTACAGAGCCCCGCAAACTTAGGGTGAAATGTTAGGTCTTATAGCACTTTTACGAATATAGTTTATTTCAAAGTGCGCACTACACATGAGTGCTAAGGCATCCTGTTGTGATGCAGACACATGCTCCTCATCCAAGCCTCTGGCGAAAGCCATAATGCCTGACCCCAGCAATTTCAACACCCGTTGTAATTTCATTTCTTGTGCGCGTACTCCAATGCCCAAATAGCCCCATATTACGTTATTCACCGCTGGGACTGCTAGTAGTGCACAATTCTGCGGGGTTTCATTTTTTTGACAATCTCATCCATGGTCAATTCCTGGAGCTGATGGGAGAGCAAGTAATTTATATTCATTGCTAATTCATCTCCCAATGGTTCCCCTGTTAGTCTGGGAACAGCAAATATTTGTTCCAGACCTGGTATTTTAGGCTCTGTTATTGGGCTCTGGTCCTCATATGATTCGTCATCTGAATCTTGCTGTTCCTCCTCATGATGGGGGAGATCCGGCATCCCTGTTTCAGGTGTTTCTAGCGCTGGCTCTCCCGTAGGCCCACGCATAGTAAACCCTTTACCAGGTTCTCCCCGCGCGGGCTCTCCTGTAGGCCCACGCATAGGCAGCCCTTTTTCAGGTGCTGCTGGCACTGGCTCTCCTGTAGGCCAACGCTTATACTGTCTTCCTTCAGACATTGTTGGCGCTGGCACTCCTGTAGGCCAACGCATATACTGCCTTTGTTCAGGCATTTCTGGGGCTGGCTCTCCTGCAGGCCAACGCTGTGCCTGACCCATCCAAGGCACTCCCTGCGCTGGCTCTCCTGTAGGCCAACGCGGGCTATATTCCTCCTGTAGAGGTTCTTGATAAATCATCTTCCCCATGAGGAATTCTAGACTAGCGACCCGAGCAGCCATAACGTCTGACTGAGGAGGGTTACCCTCCGGGTCTGACTCCTCAGAGTCTACTGGTCGCACGGACTTTTGCCCGGCCTTGCGTCCTAATGCCTAATGCGGTACGCCTCTTCCCTTTACGCCCTCTCTCCATAATAACTTGTGTTGTGCCCCAACTACAAGTCTACTCGTAAGGAAAGTGACCTGAAAACGAAAGTGAAACCACTTTGCTCCTCCAACACCGGTCGCTACGCTATGCGTCTGACGATATGACGCGTGTGCGGCTGGACGGGCTCTTCTTCACGTAGTCACTCACGTGACTCCGAAGTAAAATGTTGTGTTTTACTCTTTAATGTTGTATTTTTATTTTTTTATTGGTGTGCTGCAAATGGCAACTCAAATTTCACTACACCAATTGGTGTATTTGACAATAAATGTCCTTTGTCCTTTGTCCTTTTGTCCTTATTGGAACATAAAACACGATGAGAGGACGTGGCGGGTTTGTTATTGTGAGGATGCTTTGCCTTGGAGAGCCTCTATATTTAGGTGTCATCTATTAAAACAAACATGGGGAGGGATATTCCCCCAAAGTATGTCATGAATAAGTGCAATTCTCTACCCAAGATAGCTATGGAGACAGAAATGTTGAATACATCCAAGGCCAGAAAAGACAGATAATTAGACTGCAGAGGTGACAAATAGTTATGAGGATCATCAGGCAGTGAATGGAATTGAGGCCAACATTAGATCACCTGTTTTTGAAGGAGGAAGCAGACTTAGTGGGTTGAATGACCTACTAAAACATCTACTTCCTACATTTGTCTTTATGGGTGAGAGATGGGGTGTAGGTTTAAGTAAGAGTTAATGGAAATATTCACATCATGTAGAGTGAATTATGGCTGGGGATTTCCTGCTCCACAGGGAATACGGCATTTAATCTAAAAAAAAAGCCAGGCTCTCATAGTACCAATAAAATAGTAATGTTTTCATTAATGTGCACAAGATTCAAGTGATCTGTGAAGCTGAAGGGATGATGCAAAAGCAATTTATTTTTGCCCCATTATGTACATGTTAAGATGAGGCATGCTGATTATATATTTTGGAAAGAAAACTTAGTTAGTTTAGTTTAGAGCTACAGCACGGGAAACATGCCCTTCGGCCCACTGAGTCCACACCAAACCAGCGATCCCCGT
Source organism: Malacoraja senta (assembly GCA_038087875.1). Classification (NCBI taxonomy): domain Eukaryota; kingdom Metazoa; phylum Chordata; class Chondrichthyes; order Rajiformes; family Rajidae; genus Malacoraja; species Malacoraja senta. The sequence continues at coordinate 337,642,449 of CM075977.1, forward strand.
ACACTGGCACTGTCCTACACACTAGGGACAATTTAGCATTTTTAACAAAGCCAATTAATCTACAAACCTGTATGTCTTTGGAGTGTGGGAGGAAACCGGAGCACCCAGGGAAAACTCACGTGGTCACGGGGAGAAATTACAAACTCCGTACAAACATCAACTATAGTCAAGATCGAGCCCGGGTTCCTGGCGTTGTAAGGCAGCAACTATACCACTGTGCCTCCATGCCATCCTGGAAAAGTGCAGCAGCCCCACTCAGATATACGATATATATCCATGTTCTCCAGGGATGCTGCTGATCTGCCGAGTTACTACAGCATTTTGTGTCTTTCTTCAGCCATAAACTTGTTGAACGGCAGCATAAGACCAAGGGGCTAAATGATCTGAATGTCTGAAGAATGTCTGTAGCAGGGTCTCCACCCAGAACGTTGCCCATTCCTTCTCTCCAGAGATGCTGCCTCACCCGCTGAGTTACTCCAGCATTTTGTATCAACCTTCGATTTAAACCAGCATCTGCAGTTCATTCTTACACGGGCTAAATGATCTCCTACTCCTACTACTCCTATATTCCTTTGATATAGAACAACAAATTTGAAAATCTTTGCAATTTTTCTCATGGTTTGCTCACAATGGGGTCTTCAAGATCCAAACCTATTACTGGAAACTCCAAGGTATCCTAATAGGGAAGTAAGCTTAAGTTCAACTATCTACCTACAGTATTTGGTGGTGACACAAAAGATGGCAAATGCTGTCAATGGTGCACAAAAAAACAAACTGCTGATGGAGCTCAACAGGTTAAACAGCATCTGTGAAGGCAAAGGGACAGTCAACGTTTCAGGTCAGGACCTGTGTTAGGACTGAGAGTGTAGAGGGGAGATAGAAACATAGAAACATAGAAAATAGGTGCAGGAGGAGGCCATTCGGCCCTTCGAGCCAGCACCGCCATTCATTGTGATCATGGCTGATCGACCCCTATCTATAACCCGTGCCTGCCTTCTCCCCATATCCCTTGACTCCACTAGCCCCTAGAGATCTATCTAACTATCTCTTAAATACATCCAGTGACTTGGCCTCCACTGCCCTCTGTGGCAGGGAATTCCATAAATTCACAACTCTCTGGGTGAAAAAGTTTTTTCTCACCTCAGTCTTAATTGACCTCCCCTTTATTATAAGACTGTGGCCCATGGTTCTGGACTCGCCCAACATTGGGAACATGTTTCCTGCATCTAGCTTGTCCAGTCCTTTTATAATTTTATATGTTTCTATAAGATCGCCCCTGATCCTTCTAAACTCCAGTGAATACAAGCCTAGTCCTTTCAATCTTTCCTCATATGACAGTCCCGCCATCCAGGGATCAATCTCGTGAACCTATGCTGCACTGCCTCAATCACAAGGATGTCCTTCCACAAATTAGGAGACCAAAACTGTACACAATACTCCAGATGTGGTCTCACCAGAGCCCTATACAACTGCAGAAGAACCTCTTTACTCCTATACTGAAATCCACTTGTTATGAAGGTCTTGAGATGGCCAATACAAAGAGTTGACAGGGTTGGGAGATGGAGTGCGGGCAAACAATAGGTGCTCCAGATTAAAACATCTGCAGTCCTTTATGTCTTCACCTTACGACTCCACTGCGAAGTGTCTGCAAGGTATACCCAGTTTGAATAAGTGTGCCTCCTCTCTTACATGAGAGTCCTATGAGTCCATCTTTCACTGCATTCTCTCTGTGGTTTCCATTGTACCACATTCTTACGTAAGCGTTGCCACTACAGCAATGTGTCCTTTCTCAATATACATCTGCCCCTTTGATTTATCTCTCCTTATCTGTCTCAACCTACCACCCATCAGACACCGGAGGAGTCTTTCAATTCCTCACCTCCCCACCTCCATCTGGCTCTATCTTCCCATCATGCTCTTCTTCACATGGACCCCCCCATCACCAACCAACTCCTCCCTCTATCTACCTCTTTACAATAGCCATCTCCCATCTTTTTTCACAGTCCTTTTGCAAGGTCTCGACCAGAGACATCAACTATGCCTTTGTCTCTCCGGATGCTGCCTGATCTACTATCTGAAGATGGTCTTGATCCAAAACGTCACTCATTCCTCCTCTCCAGAAATGCTGCCTGTCCCGTTGAGTTACTCCAGCATTTCGTGAATATCTACTGAATTCCTCTAGCAGTTTGCATTTTGGTGGTGTTTTACACAACGCTATTAAGCAAAATATACGACCACATAATTTCTATATATTATGATGAGGGATCGCCCAGTGACTTGGTGGTACATGTGTAGTAATGATGCATGAAGACTGCAAATCATTTCGAATAGGTTGGCAGCCTCGCCTACAGTCTGTCTGTCCTTTTTGTCTTTTTGTTTGTTATTTTTAGTGTGCTTGAAAAGTATGTGTTAATGTTCTCTGGTTTGTTTGATGTGGGGAGTGGGCGGGGGGGTCAGGGGAAACTTTTTTTCAATCTCTTACCTTGCCGGAGATGCAATTGTTTTCTGGATCATATCTCCGGTCGCTCTGCAGCCCAACATCGTGGAGCTGGAGGCCTTGCTCGGGACTGACTTTGAGCCCCACCGCGGGGTGTGGACTTTAACATCAAGGAGCTCGCAGTCTCAGGTAAGAGACTGACGTCGGGAAGCTCAAAAGTCGCACGACATTCGACTAGCCCCGACCCAGGGTAGATCGCCTGGTGCAGGGGAGCTGAGATTCCCCCTGATGCAGGAGCTTGATCACCCTGACGAGGAGGCCTTCCGCCGCTACGGGAGTAAGATCATCCAGGCAACAAAAGGTTAGAGCCCCCGACCGCTGGAGGGCAAAGAAGGGAGAGATTGAACTTTTCTTTGCCTTCTATCACAGTGAGGAATGTGGAGGAGTCACTGAGGTGGATGTTTATGTTAAAATGTATTTTGTGTGTTCTGTTGCTTTTTATTGGTATGACTGTATGGCAAATGAAATTCCTCGTATGTTGCAAAGCATACTTGGCTAATAATGATTATGATTATGATTATGATTAGATCCAGGATGTTTAAGCGCTAAAAAACTCTGAATTAGGCAGGCCAAAAATACATAATTAAATTACAAAAAAGGCACAAAAGGCATTTATTGACCAAAAAGGCATAAAAGGCATGTATTTCCACCACCAAAATATGGATAAAAATGATAATATAAAAGTATACTATATTAAATGATCAAAGTTGCCTGGTTGCACATAATTACTAGCATTTTTTTCAAGTTATCTGGTGTAAAGCTATAGCCGTCTGTCAGACAGAATATGCTTCAGTTGTGAAAAACTTCTTTCTATCTCAGATGAGGTCACTGGTGCATACCCAAAAAAGCTACAGACTATATTCATGTCAATATCTTGTGCATTACAACTACCTTTGAGAACTTTAGCTATGTTTTGTATTTCTTCAAGATCTTTGTTACCTAAAATCACTCTCTCACATTTTCCTCTGTACGTCTTTACCTACATCGCCAGGAACTTTACGAATATTGTCAGTTACTTGTGAAAACTTGCAAGTTATTCACTAATGTTTCACCATGTTTCTCAAGGGAAGTGGTAGCTTGTGGGAAGTTTGCAAAATTGGAAGCAATAAATAGATTTTGGAGAAGACTGAACCAGCGGGCAATGGCATGAATGAATGAACGACCGAACGGTGCGCCCCCGGTTTCGCCCCGGTGGTGGAAATGTTCTTGTAATTAATACTATGTTTACAAGTTAAGTAATAACATTAATATTAACATGTTAACATAGAACAACGTCATTGTAATCATGGTACAACGAGAAAATAACACAACCTTTTAGCAAACGACCAAAAAAAAGGCTGATTTAGGCACTCGATCGGTGAAAAAAAGGCATTATCTTGGTGAGATCATCAAAAAAGGCATGAAAACGTGGCATTCATGGCAAAATCCTGGCTCTAATTATGATTATTATGATGTTTTTAAGAAGGAACTGCAGATGCTGGAAAATCGAAGGTAGACAAAAGTGCTGGAGAAACTCAGCGGGTGCAGCAGCATCTATGGAGTGAAGGAAATAGGCAATATTTCGGGCCGAAACCTGAAGAAGGGTTCAGCCCGAAACGTTGCCTATTTCCTTCGCTCCATAGATTGCTGCTGCACCCGCTGAGTTTTCTCCAGCACTTTTTGTCTACCTATGATTATTATGAATATCTGGTGTCAAATGCCATTCCAATAAAACAAGAGTGATAAGTTTAAAAACTGATTTTGAGTAATGCTTTGGCTTTCAGAAGTAAAAGCAGAAAGTGTCAGAGATATACAACTAATTTGACACCATCCAAAAATAAGAAAATATATGATGACAGGAGATCTGAGGGTACTGCAAATATCAGGAAACCATGAGCCGCCTCGGGCTCTTTTCTCTCTTAGAGAGAAGGAAGCAACCTAGTGGATGAATTGGGCTGATAGGATCAGCCTAGAGAAACTGTTTTGAATTTAGGGGAATACAGAACTAGAGAAGACAAATAAAAGATGAATCTGTATAATGATGGATACATATTTTCACCCTGAAATAGATCTGAAATGCAGAAATTGGGAGTACAGAGATGCACTCATGGAGAAGTTGGATGCGTGCATGAAGGGATGTTGTTTTAGAGATACAGCATGGAAGCAGGTCCTTCAGCCCAACAAGTCCACACTGATCATTCACACTAGTTCGTTTTCATCCACTCCCAACATACACCGTGGGCGACACGTGGCGCAGCGGTGGGGTTGCTGCCTTCCAGCACTTGCAGTACCGGAGACCCGGGTTTGATCCTGATTATAGGTACGAATTTTGTATGATCCCCCGCATGACCTGCGTAGGTTTCTCCAAGATCGTCGGTTCCTCCCACACTCCAAAGATGTACAGGTTTGTAGGTTAATTGGCTTGGTAAATATAAAAATTGTCCCTTGTGTGTATCGGATAGTGTTAATGTGCGGGTATCGCTGGTCAGCACGGACCGGTAGGTCCGAAGGAGTTTCGTTTCCACACTGTATCTCTAACTAAACTAAACTAGCGGGCAATTGACAGAGACCAATTAACTTACAAACCCACACGTCTTTGGAATGTGGAAGGAAATCGTAGCAACCCTGAGGAAACACATGCGGCCATAGGAGAACGTACATAGGGAAACTCCACACAGATAGCAGCTAAGTCAGGGTTAAATCTGGGTCCCTGGCGCTGTGAGACAACAGTTCCACCAGCTTTGCCACTGTGCATTGTGAATAAGATGCCAGTGTGCATGCGTGTAAGATGCCAGTGCGCATGCGTTGTAAGATGCTGTGTACATGCGTGTAAGATGCCAGTGTGCATTTGTGTAAGATGCCGGTGTTGTACGCATATAGGATGCCGGCATGCATGTGTGTAAGTTGCGCGTGTGCATGTGTGTAAGTTGCTGCGTGCATGCGTGTAAGGTGTCAGCGTGCATGCGTGTAAGATGTCGCCATGCATGCGTGTAAGATGCCAGTGTGCATGCATGTAAGATGTCAGTGTGTATGCATGTAAGATGCTGCATGCATGTGTGTAAGATGCCGACTTGCATGTGCGGAAGATGATGGAATGCATGTGTGTAAGATGATGCTTGCATGCATGTAAGATGCCGATATGCATGTGTGTAAGATGATGGCATGCATGTGTGTAAGGTGATGCATGCTGCGTGTAAGATGCTACATGCATGTGTGTAAGATGCTGCGCACATGCGTGTAAGATGCCGGCGTACATGTGTTTAAGATGTTGGCATGCATTTGTATAAGATGCTGACACGCATGTATGTAAAATGCGCCCGTGCATGAATGTAAGATGCCGGTGGGCAAGCGTGTAAGATGCTGCTGTGCATGCATGTAAGATTCCGGTGTGTGTGTGTGTAAGATGCTGCATGAATGCATGTAAGATGCTGTGTGCATGCCTGTAAGATGCATGCATCATGCATGTACGTGTGTAATATGCCAATGTGCTTGTGTGTAAGGTGCCAGTGAGCATGCATGTAAGATGCTGCCGCGCATGCATATAAGATGCTGGCATGCTTGTGTGCAAGATGCTGATGTGCATGCATATAAGATGTTGGCGTGCATGCATGTAAGATGCTGGTGTGAATGTGTGTAAGATGCTGGTGTGCATGTGTGTAAGATGCTGGTGTGCATGTGTGTAAGATGCTGGTGTGCATGTGTGTAAGATGCTGGTGTGCATGTGTGTAAGATGCTGGTGTGCATGTGTGTAAGATGCTGGTGTGCATGTGTGTAAGATGCTGGTGTGCATGTGTGTAAGATGCTGGTGTGAATGTGTGTAAGATGCTGGTGTGCATGTGTGTAAGATGCTGGTGTGCATGTGTGTAAGATGCTGGTGTGCATGTGTGTAAGATGCTGGTGTGCATGTGTGTAAGATGCTGGTGTGCATGTGTGTAAGATGCTGGTGTGCATGTGTGTAAGATGCTGGTGTGCATGCGTGCAAGATGCTGATGTGCATACGTGTAATATGCTGGTGTGCATGCATGTAAGATGCTGGTGTGCATGCATGTAAGATGCTGGTGTGCATGTGTGTAAGATGCTGGTGTGAATGTGTGTAAGATGCTGGTGTGCATGTGTGTAAGATGCTGGTGTGCATGTGTGTAAGATGCTGGTGTGCATGTGTGTAAGATGCTGGTGTGAATGTGTGTAAGATGCTGGTGTGCATGTGTGTAAGATGCTGGTGTGCATGTGTGTAAGATGCTGGTGTGCATGTGTGTAAGATGCTGGTGTGCATGTGTGTAAGATGCTGGTGTGCATGTGTGTAAGATGCTGGTGTGCATGTGTGTAAGATGCTGGTGTGCATGCGTGCAAGATGCTGATGTGCATACGTGTAATATGCTGGTGTGCATGCATGTAAGATATCGGCGTGCATGCATATAAGATGTTGGCGTGCATGCGTGTAAGATGCTGGCATGCTTGTGTGTAAGATGCTGGCGTGCATGGGTGTAAGAGGCCGGAGTGCATGTGTGGGAGATGCCGGCGTGCATACGTGGGAGTTACCGTTTGGAATGGTACAGTAATGAATGAAGCTGATCCACGTTGGGAAAAGCACGTGAAGTCACCTGGCCTCGGCGCCGTCTTGCATAAATTCAGTGAGCAGATTGTGAGAACTACCATCAGTTCCCTGGATAAATAATCTCCCTGAGTTGTTGATCATGTTACACGAGCTTGGTGGGGTCAATTTTTCTAAGATTAGTGAGCTGCAAGCCTAATTTTTATGCGTCGTGCACAAAGGCCACCAGACTTCCAGAAGTGAGGGAGGAAATATTGTTCTTCTGGTGTCTGCTGCATCTTTGCTGGTGCTGGCGGTGACCAAATGACATAAATCTCATCGCAAGCACACACACAGCGATTCACAGTGAAGGCATGCACGAGAACGTATGGTGTCCTTGGGCTGTTTAGTTTGGTTTAGTTTAATTTCGTTTAGTATAATTTATTATTGTCACATGTACCGAGCTACAATGAAAAGCATTTTTGTTGTGTGCTATCCAATCAGTGAAAAGGCTATGCATGATTACAATCAAGCAATCCATAGTGTACAGATACAAGATAAAAGGAATAACGTATAGGCAACATAAAGTCCAGTAATGTCTGATTAAAGATAGTCCAAGAGTCACAGGGGCAACCACATCATCTACAGATCATAAAAGGCACATGTTATGTTGGAAAATGATGAATTGTCGACTGAGAAGAAGGTATTGTTGGATTGACCACATTGTTGTGGGTGCTATGGAATCAGAGTACTAGAAATGACCTCTTATAACAAAGGGGCCCTGAAGATTCACCGTACAGGTCCAAGACAGTTGAAAAGGTCCACTCACATTGATGCCAGAAAGCACACCGACGCTCTATTTTATCAGAAGATGAAGGAAACTCAGCAGTCACAAAAAACTGCAGATGCTGGTACACACAAGAAAAGAAAAAGTTCTGGAATAACCCAGCAGGTCAGGTAGCATCTGTTCGGAGAACATGGATAGGTAACGTTTCGTGTCACTCCCTTCTTCCCGATCCAATGTCTATTACCAATTTCTATAGCTGCACCATAGAAAACATCTTCTCCGGATGCATCACAGTTTGGTTTGGCCACATCTCTGCCAAGGATTGCAAGTAATTGCATTGAGCTGTGGAGGTAGCCCAATCCAACATAAAAACCAGATTCCCCTCTGACAATTCCTACACTTCACATTGCCTTGGGAAAACTGCAAATGTAATGAAGAGCCATTCACACCCCCATCATTCCTAATTCTTCCTCCTCCCATCAGGCAAACGATATAAAACCTTAAAAGCATTCACTGCCAGATTTGAGAACAGCCCTCGAAAGAACCTCTTATAAAATAATAAGATACAAGATACAAGATACATTTATTTGTCACATGTGCCAGTTGGCACAGTGAAATGTGTGATCACCATACAGCCATACAATTAAAAGTAAAGAACACAACACACGATAGAGTCCAACATAAAACATCCCCACACAGCACAATCAAAGTTTCCCACTGTGAGGGAAGGCACCAAAGTCAGTCCTCTTCCTCTGTTGTTCTTAATGTTCACCCGTGGTCAGGGCCTCCCGGGCCCTCCGCAGTCACCGCTACGGGTGGCCCAATATTCAGGCCCATTCGCCGGGATGGAACTCCGACGTCGGACCGAGAGAACAACCTCCGCGGCTTGGACATTCGAAACGGCCGCTTCCTACCAGAGTCTGCGGCTCCAGGAGTCCACAGGCCGCGCTGGGTGGAGGTTCAAGCTGGCGGCCCTCGGCAAAGGGTCCCAGGGACTCCGCGATATTGAGGTCAGCGCTGCCCGCGTTGGGAGCTCTTCAAACCTCAGCTCCACGAGTTTGGAACAGCGGGCCCAGCACTCCGGAACTTCAAACGGCGATCCAGGTAGGCATCGCTCCGCTCCGCGGTGAATCCAGCGCTGCGACTCTGCTGCTGAAGCTCTGGTCCCCGGCAGGAAAGGCCGCTCCGATCCAGCGGTAGACCGTGAAGAGGGGGGCGAGGACGCGACTCGGAGAATAGTTGCGTCCTCGCCAGGAAGCAACTGAGAAGTGGTTTCCCCCTTACCCTCCCCCCCTCCCCCACATAAAAAAAGTAAAGAAACTCCAAACACACACTTTTAAGACAAACTAAAATAAAAAAAAGATAGAAAAAAATGAACAGACTGTAGGCAGAGGCTGCCTTCAATGCGGCGCCCCCTAGTGGAGTCCCTAAGGACACATTCCTAATCCCCCAATCTACCTTTGCACTTTTTTTAATCTGTGCTTCCTCTGTAGCTGTAACACTACATTCTGCATGTTTTCATTGGACTTATGTATGGATGATTATCTTGTAATCATGTATGGAGGTATTTCAGTACCCTTGACAATGATAAACCAATACAGGTTGAACACCAATTTCACAGCACCATTAGTTCTAGAGCCTTTCTGGATTATCATTTTTTTCTGTGCTACAGAGGTCATGTGAATAGGACAATCCAACCCTGGCACACTAATAACCCCTCCATGTCTCTAAACCACCATGGAGTGCCAGAAACTTACATAAAATAAATATAACATGGCAACTCAATGTAAACATGATCTGATGTTAACTCACTATCATTTGCCCCCATTTCTGACTCTGATATCTTTCCCGCAATTACTTTAAAACCATAGTTTCAAACATTGCTTCAAATGCATTGCTTCAAAAACATGTGATGGTCATTTTTTAAATGAATGTAACATTTTATCAGGCCCATCCATCTTCTTAGGATTTCATTGGCACGAACGCATTATTATCCATTTCTGAGTTTCTCTAAGATGGTGATGAGATTTCTGCGCAAACTTCTGCAGTCCATATGATAACAATTCTTATATACTGCTGTTAGGTTATTAATTCCAGGTTTCTGACCCAGTGAAGAAACAAATATATTTCCAAATTAATGTACCAATCGGAGGTAGTGATGGACCCACTGCCCTTGCTCTTCTAAGTGTAGAAATTACTTGTTTATGCAGTTTCAGTTGAAGGAACCTTGGCATATTCCCTACAATTGTGCAATGTTAATAGTGGAGAGAGTGAATGTTTAATAAAATGGGTTCAGGCAAACTGGATTGAGTGTGTTTGCAGCTATACTAATCCAGACTAGAAGAAAATATTTCAACACAATCCTAAAGTGTGACTTGTGGACAAGGAGAAGATCTCACAGAGTTAAAAGGTGACCTGCTTGCCGCGGAACAACTATCTACTGACCTGTTCACTTTCGCTAAATGAGTAGGCCAGTTAACCTACTCATCATTAGTTTTAGCTTAGAGATAAAACAGGCTATAAAACGCTATAAAAATTATCTTTTTACCACAAATATTATACCTATTTCAATCTACAGCATTATATATACCAAAAAACCTCTTCAAAAAACTAGACTCTAATATTACCAACTTTATTTGGGACTATAGATCACATAGAATTCAAAGAAAACACCTGTGTAAACCCAAAGACGCTGGGGGACTTTCACTTCTGAACTTTTTGTATTATTACTGGGCAGTGCATATTAAGAATATAATTTATTGGTTGGACAGTCCTACCCAACAGACAGAATGGATAAGAATGGAGAAAGAGGATTGTTCTCCTTGTAACATAGGAGCGATCCTCTTCTCCCCAATAAAACTGAACAACACAATATATAAGAATAACCCAATTATCCATAATACAATAAGAATTTGGAAACAAATAAAATTAACTTTAAAATTAAGAAACCTATCATTGTTAACGCCAATAGTGAATAATCCTTCATTTAAACCATCTCTTATCGATAAAACATATAACCAATGGGAAAGAATGGGAATTAAAAGGATCGGCGATTGTGTGAAATGGGAAATCTGTAATCATTCCAACAATTACAATTAAAATTTAAGCTGAAAAATAACCAATATTTTAAATACCTTCAGATCTGCGACTTCATGAAGAAATACATACAAAGACATCAAACTATAACTTTAGACCCACTGGAAGAAGCAATGAATATTAAGGCTGACTCACAGAAATTAATATCATATTTATATAATAGTATTTTAAATATAGAACTACCATCGACAGAGGCACTTAGAGAAGATTGGGAACGAGAATTAATGATAAAAATCACGAAAGAAACATGGGAAAAGTATTTGATATATATACACAAATGTTTGATTAATGTAAGACATAACTTAATTCAATTAAAAATTTTACATAGATTATATTATTCAAAAACTATGAATAAATTCTATCCAAATACTTCTCCCATTTGTGATAAATGTTTATCTCAAAATGCCACTATAACATACTCTTTTGTTTCCTGCATAAAACTTCATAAATTCTGGAGCGATATCTTTGAAATATTTACAAAATTATTCAAGATAAAAATGGAGCCTAACACTGAAATGATTATACTTGGAGTAACGGAAGACGGGAACAAATTGAACACATTTCAAAAATGATTTTTTAATTATGGGTTAATAACGGCAAAAAAACATACTTAAATTTTGGAAAAATACACCCATACCAACGCTTAAAATGTGGATTTCAAACATGTTGGATACCGCACATCTTGAAGAAATGCGATTCCTCCTAACAGATAAACCAGACCAATTCTTAACGAGTTGGTCTCCATTTATCGACTTCTTGGAAGCATATGGTGCAACAAAATCGTAGAAACCAACTGTTTCAGGACTGGGTGAAGGATGGTCAAGAATATAAATAACTATCTCCTATAATCTCCTACTCTCTACTCTTTCTCTCTCTTTTTTTCTACTTCCCCTCTTTCCCCCTTTTCCTTTTAACACACCATACATCACACGTTTTTCTATTTTTTATTATCTATTCTCTCTTTCCCTCTTTTATTATTAAAAATAAAAATAAGAAGCTGTACATAAAATGTAACATGCCAATATATATTAGGCACCTTGGTGCCATATTACTGTACTTACTTCTAATAAAATTAAAATAAAAAAATAAAAAATAAAAAAGAGATTAAACAGGCCACTTTCATTTCTACTTCCTGCATACTAGAGGCAATTTACACTGGCCAATTTACCTACAAACCCACACACTTTTGGTATGTGGGGGGGAAACGGAGCATCCAGAGGAACCCCATGCGGTCACATGGAGAGCATGCAAACTCCACACAGACAGTACCCGAGGTCAGGATTGAAGCCAGGTGCTGTGAGGCAGCCTAAAGGTATTGATGAGGGGGAATTCAGTAATGGCATTGCCACTGGAAATCACAGAAACATTGTCTAAGATGGTGCGTGAAATGTTACTATTTCTGAGTTGAGTTTAGTTTATTGTCATGTGTATCAAGGTACAGCAAAAAGCTTTTGTTGCGTGCTATCCAGTCAGCGGAAAGACAATACCTGATCACAATTGATCCATCCACAATGTACAGATACATGATAAAGGGAATAACGTGAATAACGTATAGTGCAAGATAATGTCAGATCAAAGATAGTCCGAGGGTCTCCAATGAGGTAACCAACCAATAGAAAACCTCTATGTTGTACAGTCATACAGCAGGGTAACAGAACCCCTGGCCCAACTTATCCATGACAACCAAAGTGCCCACCTGAGTTGGTCCCCTTTACATGCATTTGGCACATATCCCACCAAACCTTTCCTATCCATGTTCCTGTGCTGTTCATGTCCCAGTCCAGATTTATTTTAAACTTCTGTCTCTGTCTCTCTCACATCCTCCTGTTCCATCTACCCACCATCCTCTGTGTGGAAAGCCTGCCCCTCAGGCCCCCTTGACTTCTACCACTTGTCATCTAAAGAGGTTTCTGTGTGTGAGGACAGGAATGAGCCATGTACATCGATCTGGGATTGATCCGAATGCAGATGAACAATGCACACTTCCGTAAACTTGAATTTCTCAGCTTGAAAAGAACATTAATCGCAACAACCACTGCTGCGTACATGTCTTTGTTTATAGAGAAACAATTGTACTTTGAAATACTCTGATAATCTTAAATTGCCTGCAATTTATTTTAATTTTGGTTTATTTGTATTGTTTTAATTGCCGCTTGCAATGCGCTAACAGTATGCTATGACTTTTGACTTCCTGCTGCACCATGCACCGAGAACTATTCCAAATACACATTTCCTGCTCTTCCCTGTTGTTTGTGGCAAGCACATTTTCAGAGCATTGAAGATTTATTTGGATAATTCATGTAAAATAATAAATCAAGTGAAATGACAAAGAAGGAATCTACAACATTTGTTTTACCTTTCCATTCCTATCGCAAAACAAGCACCAAAGGAAAGCATCAGATGGAAATCAGAGCCCGCACTGCTGCTAAAAGCTGGATAGATAAATAAACAGAATTTGTGTGTTTTTTCCCCCCTTCTCTTATATTCCTGTGGAGCCAAGCCTCAATTCATTGGGCTTGTCAGTCCCTTTCGTGTGAAATCCCTGCCCTCTAGTGGAAGAAAATGTTTCTCTCCTGACATCTTCCTTGTTTCACGATCACAACACCAGTCATATTTTCCAACAGTTTCAAAGTGAGTACATGTGTGCTAAAAATGTTGGTTGTCCTTGGGAACGTGTCTTGCTTAAGCAAGGCTTGGCTGAAGCTTCAAAGGATTATTATTTTCCCAGAAACAATTCTTTTTCCAAAACATGGTCAATTGATTTTCATTTTCAGATCTTTACTCATTGAGATTGAATGAAAAAACTTTTAAGACGTCTTTGGGGCAAATACATATCTAGACCTTATGAAAAGCATGAGAAGTGTGCAACATTTTCTTTAACATAATCCAGCTTGGTCATGCATGGTTTATAAAGGAGACTGGGCCAACTTTCAATTCTCAACTACACTAATTTTCCTGAAGGAATGGGTTAGCATGGTTGAAACTGTCTTCTTCTTCGTCTTCTTCTTATGTATGACATGCACAGCCTAAAGTTGTAGGTCAGCTTGTTCTCTTTGGTCTTTTTGTTAGTGCACCGGTTTGATTCAGGGCTGCCAACATTGGGTAAGAGTGGGGAGTGAGGAACTGTAAGAGACCAAGCCTGAGGGAGCGTAGCGACCGAGGGGGGGGGGGAGGTTGTGGGAGTGGGTATCCCCCCTCCCATTAGTACAGAGCTTTTGCATTTTTCAGCTTGAAATTGTGCAATCTGGTGCATACTGTAGCGAGTCTTTTAACTTACACTTTAATGCAATATTTATGCTTTAAATTGGATTGGCTATGAATAAGGTTGGGCTAAATTATATTCCTAATTACATTCCACAGTAGAGGCAGGCTCTGATCAACAGGTGCAGCACATGAATGATCATCGTGCATTCATGTATGGAAATCAGATTATAATCAAGCACTTGGCCTATGTTGACCAACCTGGGTCTCACTGCACACCTGGTACTACTCCTGACCCTGACTCCAGTTTCATACTTTCTCTCATTCCTGACCCTGAATCCAGCCTTACACCTGGCCCCCTATTCTACCCTGATCATAGCTGCTTCCCTGCTTAGGTTACCAGTGCTGAACACTCCCATTGTGCCAGCTTTCACTGCACACCTAGTACTATTCCAGACCTTGACTCTGGATGCACACTTGGCCTTGCTCCTAGCCCCTCTACACTGACAATATATCTGGGCCACACATAAAGTCCCATATCTGACCCCTTGGACTTAACCCAATACGTCCAAGTCCACAGGTGCTTATCTAATGCAGTAATCATTTATGGGGCCCTTCACAGATCAATATTTTGTATAACAAAATTTGTTACATCCATTGGCTTCCTTGTTATCTAACATGCTAGTCCTCTCATCTGGGACTTTTCCGAAATGCAAAGTACAATAACAATATATATTTAAGCAATAATATTCTATTTAATGTGATCTTGAGAGTACATAACATTTTCTGTGGTATTCATAACACAACAATGATAAAAAAGATCTTTGTTTTGATTGCACCTACCAATATGGATACATTATTATATTGCAGTTAATATGTACCGAGGGCAAATTTTTGTTCCAATGCTCCCCATTCCCAATTACTTTTACATTGAAGTGATTGAAATCCAAGTGAAGTTTAAATGGCATCAGAAAAATAAAACCTCCGGAATGGATGATATTCATTACGTGGTTGGTTGGAGTCAGTATCAGCACAATTACTATATTAAACTTTGAATCTTCAGATGTCCTGGTTCAAGCTAAAACTGAAGACAAATAATAACCTCCTCACACATTCCCCTGCAAGTATCTCTGTCACTCCTTTAAAATATGCCCCTTCTTGAACAAGCTCTTAAACATCGCATCTGAATCAGTTTCCATCTGATTACACTCCTTGAGGATGTTCATCTATGTGTTCAATTAATAAAACAACGAGATTGGGGACATTTCTATTCAACCTGTCAAAGGAATATGGTGGGGGGGGGGATTTAGAATAAGTCAGTGAGGTAAACAAACATAATAGTTGAGTGGCAAATGACAATAGTGTTATCTTACCAATATTTAACTGAAGGAAATAATGGGTTATCGGGGGCTGTATGTTGTGACAGACAGCCTGACACCTTGCATGTCATTTTAATATTACACTCATCCCATCCCCCTGGATATTCCGGATTAATAAATTAAGGTTTTGTCAACTAATTACAAATCAGGCTAATTACAAATCAATAACATTAGCCAACTCCGAAACATGAAGCGCTGAGCATTGGGATCCAGATATCACGAACAACTGGCCTCAGTTCCCTGCTCACATCTGGCAGTGCTCTCCGTCTGAAGCAGGGGTCGCGGAGCGTTTTTGAAAGTGGGGGGCTGAGTGATCACTGATCACTTGCCTTGGGGGTACCCGGTGAGGGAGTGGAGCAACCGAGTGGGGGGATGGTGTTGGAGTGGGGTGGCCCCCCTCCCACAGTAGGGACTTTTTGAAATTTGATGTATTAAAATCATGTTTTAGTGCATTGTAGAAGTATGATTTCAATGTTTTTTGTTTGAAGTATTTTTAAGAGGTAACTTTTTAAGGGGTAACTTTTTCCACACAAAGGGTGGTGGGTGTATGGAACAAGCTGCCTGAGGAGACATTTAAGAAACAGTTAGACTGATACATAGATAGGACAGGTTTGGAGGGATATGGACCAAAAGCAGGTAGTGTAGCTGGGACATGTTGGCGGGTGTGAGCAAGTTGGGCCAAAGGGCCTGTTTTTACACTGTATCAATCTATGACTACAATATACCTCCACCATGCATGAATGCTTCAAAATCAAGTGGTCGAGTTTAATAGCCATATACTTAAGCATAGAAACATAGAAAATAGGTGCAGGAATAGGCAATTCGGCCCTTCGAGCCAGCACTGCCATTCAATTTGATCATGGCTGTTCTTCGAAAATCAGTACCTTTTTCCTGTTTTTTCTCCATATCCCTTGATTTCGCTAGCCCTTGATGAAGAGCTAAATGAAACTCTCTCTTGAAAGTGAATTGGCCTCCACTACCTTCTGTGGCAGAGAACTCCACAGATTCACAACTTTCTGGATGAAGAAAGTTTGTCCTCATCTCAGTCCTAATTGGCCTACCCCTTATTTTTTAAACTGTGACCCCTGGTTCTAGACTCCCCCAACATCGGGAACATTTTTCCTACGCGAAAATCTAACAGGCAAGCAGGATGCTTTCTCCAACCACCCCCATTTGACGGCCACAATGTTCCACCGCCTCTACCCAGTGCTTGGTATCTACTTCCAGCAGCCACTGGTTGTCCTCCAGGATGCACTGAGCCGCAGCCTGGTCCATGCCGGTCACCAGGGTAAATTCGGCACAGAGACTCTCATGGCACGGCTTCCGACACCACTGACGGCCCGGGACTCTTGCACTGAGGCTGCTCCATGGCCGGAGCTGCAGCGAGCGACTCGCCAGCCCGACAAACACTCGCCAAACCTGGCTCCCCATCCGCATCTGCCCCCGCTGCTGCTTCTGCTTCCATCCCTCCCTCCGCCCCGGTTCTCCAACACCCACGGCCCATGCCGTTGATCCTAGTTTTGAAATCCTCGTTGATCACAGAGCGTGAGAAATTCTGTGATCAGCGTGAGAGTGTGAGAATTGGGCAAAATGCATGAGTCTCACGCTCAATGCATGAGAGTTGGCAGCTCTGGGTTGATATTTGATGTTATTTGGATGCCCATGGTAATTTTCAGGCAGTTGTTGTGGGTAGGCAAACAGCACCTCTGCCAGGCAGGAACTGGTCAGTTGTACAGTACATGTCAGTTGTAGGACTCTGACGGCAGGTTAGAAGTCAGAATGTGAAGAGTGCACAAAATTTGTACCAGGTAGTTTCTAGACTCATCAATGGTCCTTGATAAGTAACAGAGACACAATCCCTGATATCTACTGGCCTTTTCTCACCTCCAGTTTATTCCACCCCCCCCCCCCCCCCCAACAATGATGCTGTCTGGCCTGCTGATTTACTCCAGCATTTTGTGTCTATTTTTGGTGTAAACCAGCATCTGCAGTTCCTTCCGACACCAATCCTTCTACTGGTTCCACAGAAGTGCAGCCTATATTGGTTTATAGTTAGCTCACCCTCTCCACCTCACGCCACCCTTAGTCAGTTTGCAACATGTAATGGATCATAGACTGTGCTGTTGGTAAGGTCCAATTTTAATAATACCTGCAGCACTCCAGAAGCCTCGGTACAAAGGTGTAACCTTCATCCAAATTCAACAGCAAGGCACAAACATGTCCCTCATGTTTCAATTACCACTTCTCTTTTCTCTTCTCTAAGTTTGGCTGTAAGCCTTCACTTGCCCTCTTATATAGACTATTCCTTATCATATCATTATGAATCTCTGAGAAACTCCGAGATCTGCTACTCAATCTATATGTATATGGATCGTGTTTTCTATGTATGTTAGTCGACCTCAGATTTCCATATGTTTTAGGAAGTTGGTGCAATGATGATCGATAAAGAAAGATTCTGGAATAATACCAAATCACCCCAGAGAGAAGAGCTCTGTAACATAGAAACATAGAAACATAGAAACATAGAAAATAGGTACAGGAGTAGACCATTTGGCCCTTCGAGCCTGCACCGCCATTCAATATGATCATGGCTGATCATCCAACTCAGTATCCTGTACCTGCCTTCTCTCCATACCCCCTGATGCCTTTAGCCACAAGGGCCACATCTAATTCCCTATTAAATATAGCCAATGAACTGGCCTCAACTACCTTCTGTGGCAGAGAATTCCACAGATTCACCACTCTCTGTGTAAAAAATGATTTTCTCATCTCAGTCCTAAAAGACTTCCCCCTTATCCTTAAATTGTGACCCCTTGTTCTGGACTTCCCCAACATCGGGAATAATCTTCCTACATCTAGCCTGTCCAACCCCTTAAGATTTTTATATGTTTCTATAACATCCCCCCTCAATCTTCTAAATTCTAGCGAGTACAAGCCGAGTCTATCCAGTTTTTCTTCATATGAAAGTCCTGCCATCCCAGGAATCAGTCTGGTGAACATTCTCTGTACTCCCTCTATGGCAAGAATGTCTTTCCTCAGATTACGAGACCAAAACTGTACGCAATACTCCAGGTGTTGTCTCACCAAGACCCTGTACAACTGCAGTAGAACCTCCCTGCTCTTATACTCAAATCCTTTTGCTATAAATGCTAACATACCATTCGCTTTCTTCACTGCCTGCTGCACCTGCATGCCTACTTTCAATGACTGGTGTACCATGACACCCAGGTCTCGTTGCATCTCCCCTTTTCCTAATCGGCCACCATTGAGATAATAGTCTACTTTCCTATTTTTGCCACCAAAGTGAATAACCTCACATTTATCCACATTATACTGCATCTGCCATGCATTGGCCCACTCACCCAACCTATCAAAGTCACCTTGCAGCCTCCTAGCATCCTCCTCACAGCTAACACTGCCCCCCAGCTTCGTGTCATCCGCAAACTTGGAGATGTTGCATTCAATTCCCTCATAATAATAATAATACATTTATTTTGTATAGCGCTTTTCAAGGATTCAAAGTCGCTTTACATGGAGAGTCAAGAACAAAACAAAATAGAGCAGTAAGACAGAGATGCAAAGGGGAGGGGGACATGGGACTAAGGGTATGCAGAGGTGAAGAGATGGGTCTTAAGGCGGGTCTGGAGGATGGTGAGGGACTCAGAATTTCGAATCAATTGTGGGAGGGAGTTCCAGAGCCTGGGAGCTGCCCTGGAGAAGGCTCTGTTTCCAAAAGTGCAGAGGTTGGATTTCGGAATGGAGAGGAGACCGGCTGATGTGGATCTGAGGGACCGTGAGGGTTGGTAGGGGGAGAGGAGGTCAGTGAGATAAGGGGGGGCCAAGTGGTTGAGGGCTTTGTAGGTAAGGACCAGGATTTTGTAGATGATCCGGTGGGAAATTGGAAGCCAGTGAAGTTCTTTGAGAACTGGGGTGATGTGGTGCCAGGATTTGGTGTGGGTGATGAGTCGGGCGGCTGCATTCTGGACCAGTTGGTCGGTTGATGTTGCTGGAATTAATGCCAAAATCATCCAGATCATTAATATATATTGTAAATAGCTGGGGTCCCAGCACTGAGCCTTGCGGACACTTGGACACTTCTCTGGACACATTCTCTGGACAACAGTCTCTGGACACTTGGCTCTCATGATAGCATCAATGTTGCTCTTAATTGCTTTCGTCATCATCAGCATCTCCCCCTACAACTGGCTATACAAAGTTGCATTTAAACCAAATAAATGTTATATGATGAAGATGGACTCATTTCAGTAATTCCTCCAAAATTACCCTTTAACTGTTACATACATTTCCCAATGTCTGAACAATTTTGTCCACAAAGAACTCTTTGGTCCTGAAGTCGCTCAGTCTTAAGAAGGGTCCCAACCTGAAATATCACCTAATCATGTCCTCCAGAAATGCTGCCTGACCCACAAAGTCAATCCAGCAATTTTTGTGTCTTTCATTGGGAACCATCATCTGCAGTTCCTTGTTTCTACAAAGATAAAAAGAAGTTCAATAAATATTTAAAAAACCCAATATAGTGCAAAAACAAAACCAAGCCCAAAGTCCTTAGCGCAACTGCAAATTACATATGATATGACATATGACAAACTTGGTGTAGAAGTACAACCTCTGATGCTCGTTCTGAGGTAATTTTAACGGTCCATTTCCACATCAAGCTGTGAACAAGTGCAGAACAAATCATTCATAAAATAATCTTTTTTTTAATATTCAGATCCTTCAAACAGTACACACAAGTTCTGGAAAGTTGGTGAAGGATTTTTTCCTCACTTACCACACAATCGAATAGTTTTATCTTCCCCCAAGACAACCACATCAGGGTTCTCTTGTGGCTGTACTCAGTATTGGTATTAGTTTATTATTGTCAGGTTTAGTTTTAGTTTAGAGATAAAACATGCAAAAGGCCTTTCGGCCTTCTGAGCCCTCGCCGACCAACAATCACCCGTGCAGTAGTTTGATGTTACCCCAGTATTGCATCCCACACGCTGAGGAAAATTTACAGAAGCCAAATAACCTACAAACCTACACATCTTTGGAATGTGGTGGAAAACCGGAGCACCCAGAGAAAACCCACGATGTCACAGGAAGAATGTACAAACTCCATATAAATGGCACACGTAGTCAGGATCAAACTCTGGTCTCTAACATGTTAGACAACTCTACCGCAGCGCCACTGTGCTGTCCTGTACAGAGATACAATGAACAATTTTGTTTTTGTGTGGTATCCAGGCAAATCATACCATAGATAAGTACATCAGGATGTGCAAAAGATAAAATAAACAAATAGCGCAATATAGTGTCACACCTACAGATAAAGCACAAACAAAAAATAGTGCAAGGGCTGTAACAAGGTCAAATGGAAGATTGGGAATATTAGTTACTGTAATCATAGATCAAATTTGTTTCCAATTTCACAAGCCCACGGGTCTAAAGAAATAATTAATTGCCCTTGGTATACAGTAAACTGGTTATTAAACCGGATTTAATCTATAAATGTAGAAACAACGAATGGCAGATGCTGGTTTACAAAAGCAGACACAAAGTGTTGGAGTAGCCCAGAAGGTCAGGAGATTTCAGGAGAACATGGAAAGGTGATGTTTCCGGTCGGCAGCCTTCTTTGTTGAAGAAGGGTCCCGACCTGAAACCTCGCCTGAAGAAGGGTTCCAACCCAAAACATAACCTATCCACATCCTCCAGAGATGCAGCCTGACCTGCTGAGCTACCCCAGCACTCTGTGGCATCTTTATCTATTAATGTGCTTTGCAATCAGACATTCCCTATTGCTATTCCTGGAGATGCACATGTATTTGGACAATGGTGTCCACAATCATGGCTCAGGGCTTTTTGTACAAACACTGAACATGACTATTCATAGGGGTTTTAATTTTGCAAGCTAATCTTTATGGAACAGGGTTGGACAACTGGAACAGTCCCACAAATTATTAGGTACTCACGCTGTTGGGCATAATGCCCTAAAATCATCAAACCATATCCTAAAGAGGTAAACCATGCTCCTTATTCAGCTGCAGTGCTTGTAATAGGTATCCTTCCTCTTAATGGAACGATCTGCAGCTGTCAGTCCGCATTAATAAAGATGACTTGCCGTCAATCAAAATGGCAATCTTAAAGTCCTGTTATCTCACAAAAACATTGCCTGCAGCATTGATGCAGCAGGAAGTAAACCGTGTGTCAGCAATCACTGATGCAATCTTGTTTAAACTCCCTCTTTATGACTTATTGAGAAAGCTGTCCTCTCTTAGCTAATGCTTCGTTAGAAACGGAGCTCTTATTTGTTACACTGTGTTTTGATTTGCACTCTGCTGCCGTGCACCCTTTCTTCCAGCATGTGTGACACTTGTTCTCTTTCAAAGATCTGTTGCAATGAGGCTTGGGTGTGTTACAATAGTAACACACATCAACAGCACTTGTAGTTATGATACTGCTGGGCCAGTGGTGGGGGATTGTCCTCTGATTACAGAATACTATCACAACCATGTGTAGGAAGGAACTGCAGATGCTGGTTTAAACCGAAGATAGACACAAAAGGTTGAAAAATATGCTGCGACCACAATGAGGCTGTGACTAGTTCTCAGAATGCAGGAATTCCTCACAACCATGAAGGCGACTCCCCGGCAACCACCCGCAAACATGTAGCGACCATGTGGCGACTGCATAGTCTCCTGGAGTCGTCTAAAAAGTTGCCTAAGTGGGACAGGCCCATATCTCTGTACACAATCTAAAACTCTCTGGTGTCACAGCCTTGACAGTACTTTATTCATGGTAATGTATCTCTCACTATTTCTCCCATTTTCCGATTGTGTCTGCAGATTTTCTGGCTGTCTTCCATTGCACACAACTGTGGGTTAAGTCACCCTTCAAGGATCCATACATCCTCTGCCACCAGATTATCTGCCGGGCTGCTGTGTGCACAACACATCTTCAACCTGATGCCGGTGAGTAAAGCCACCTTGTCTGTGGAGGCCGTCAGTGGATAGGTTTAAGTCAGAGATAGATAGATCCTTGATTATTACGGGTGTCAGGAGTTATGGGGAGAAGGCTGGAGAATGGGGTTGAGAGGGAGAGATAGGTCAGCCATGATTGAATGGTGGAGTAGACTTCATGGGTCGAATGGCCTAATTCTGC
Source organism: Malacoraja senta (assembly GCA_038087875.1). Lineage (NCBI taxonomy): Eukaryota > Metazoa > Chordata > Chondrichthyes > Rajiformes > Rajidae > Malacoraja > Malacoraja senta. Next base: position 337,665,080 of record CM075977.1, read on the forward strand.
TCCTATCACATGAACTTATGAACTTAAGAACTCTTCTCAGTAGTTCAATGCTGAGCATTCTCAAGAATATTATTGGCCATGGCCAACATCCCCATCCTCTCTGTGGACGATTTGAATGATTCACACCCTCTACTATTGGCAATGCTGCAAGTGAAGATTCACCTTCCTTTCCTGCCAAAAGAGCTACACAGTACAACCCTCCTACCTGTTTTCTCTTTACACGCAGCTTGTGGAATTTAGTTGCAGAATAACATGGGCTGTCTTACTGTAATTTTTACTATAAAATTATTAGTGCAGTGTTAATATGGCCGATGCTGCTTTCTTGCACCTGAACAAAAATATTCATTGGTTTACTCAGGAATTTCAACATTTAGGGCCATTTCTCCACTCATCTTATCGCACTGTCACCACATATTTTTCAGAGCTCCACACCCGGCATGATCCAGGTGCAATCCATTGGAGGTTTGACGATGATTTATATCTTCAAGGTTTTGTTTCTGCCGATGCTGAGAGACATTGGAACCAAATGTTGTTCTCGCCAGCAGGAGTAATTTATCTTGGAGAGGACTTACTGTAGATCTATGCTAAGATTCCATTTTTACCTCTAGCACAATAATATATACAGCATATCAGGTGCTTCCAGGCAAGGGTGTTCACTTTATTCTGGCCAAATAGCAGTCCACCAAGCCTTGATGCTTAAAATGGGGTTATAACTTTATGTAGAATTAGATTGCTTGTGATCCAGGGAGAGTTAGCTAATTGGATACAAATTTGGCTCCATGATAGGAAGCAGAGGATGGTGGTAGATGATTGTTTTTTAGATGCCTGTAACTAGTGGTTTGCCTCAGAGATCAGTGCTGGGCTCATTGTTGTTTGTCATCTATATTAATGATTTGGATGAGAAAGTATAAAGCACGATTATTAACTTTGCAGATGAGACTAAAGTAGGCGATATCACAGACATTGAATATCTTGATCAGCTGAGCAAGTGTGCTGAGGAATGGTTAATGGAGTTCAATGCAGATAAGTGCAAGGTGATACATTTTGGGAAGTCAAGCCAAAACAGGATCTTTACTTTAGAGATACAGGACGGAAACAGGCCCTTCCGCCCCCCGAGTCCACGCAGACCAACGGTCCCTGCACACTAATGTTATCCTACATACACTAGGGACAATTTACAATTATACCAAGCCAATTAACCCACAAACCTGTACATCTTTGGAGTGTGGGACGAAACCGGAGATCCCGGAGAAAGCCCACGCGGTCATGGGAAGAATGTACAAACTCCACACAGACAAGCGCCCGTGGTCAGGATCGAACCCGGGTCTCTGGCGCTGTAAGGCAGAAACTCTACCGCTATACCACCATGCCGCCCTTCTTCACAGTGAACGGTAGGGCACTAGAGTGTGTTGCAGAGTAGATGGAACTAGGAGCACAAGCACATACGTCCCTGAAAGTGGTGTCACAGGTAGATAGGAATGTGAAGGTGGCTCGTAGCACGTCCACCTTCATTGGTCATGTTATTGAGTATAGAAGTTGGAATGCGATGCTATAGCTTTGCCAGAAATTGGCACGGCCAACACGTGTTCAATTTTGGTCACCCTGCTATAGGAAAGACACCATTAAGCTGGAAAGTGTACAGAAAAGATTTAGGAGGTTGTTGTCAGGACTCTAGGCCCTGAGCTATAAGGAGAGGTTGAGCAGGCTAGGACTTTATTCCTTGGAGTGCAAGAGGCTGAGGGTGATATTAAAGCAGTGCATAAAATCATGAGAGGAATAGATCGGGTGGATGCACAGTCATTTTCCCAGGGTCAAAGAACTACAGGGCTTAAATTTAAGGTGAGAGGGGAAAGATTGAATAGGAACCCAAGGGGTAACTGTTTCACACAGAGGGTGGTGGGAATATGGAATGAGTTGCCAGAGAAAGTAGTTGAGGCACTTGGACAGGTGCATAGATAGGAACGGTTTAAAAAAGGTATGGGTCAGGGCAGGCAAAAGGGACAAGTTTATTGGGGTATCTTGGTTGTCATAGACATGTTGGGCCAAAGGTATTGTTTCCATGCTGTACTAGTCCTTGATAAAAAGTCATGTACAGTATATTCATGGCCATTCATGCGTGGTGATATAATTATGTTCCATACTCACATGATTTATTTACTTGGTACACATAAATATATCCGATGAATCAGCAAGGGAGCTGTATGTTTACTACCCGTTCATAATAATCAAGCCGCAGCCAATTTTCTCTGACATTTCACCTCAGACTCAAGCCATTTTTGGACAGGGAGCACAGTATTGACTTGATGCCCCCAGACATTAGATCCCTTCCAATGACGTGTTTCACTTGACACACCTGCCTATGGGTATGAAGAGAGGCAGTACTTGCATGTACCTTGTGCAGAGAATTACCTGACTTAATGAAGCATACCTGAGATGCTACAAGGGAATTGGCACTGCTTTATTGGAACAGAGAGCCAATCCACTGGGCCTGGCATCTCAGCTGAAAGATTGAATTTCACTCCATCAGCGCAACGTACCACAGAATGGGAAGGATTATTTTGTCAAACACTTTAATTCCCCTTCCCATTCCCACACTGACCTTTCTGTCCTGGGCCTCCTCCATTGTCAGAGTGAGGCAAAACACAAATTGGAGGAATACCACCTCATATTTCGCTTGGGCAGCTTTCAACTCAATGGTATGAGTTTTGATTTCTCTAACTTCAAGTAACCTTTTACAACCCTCTCTCTCCATCCCTCCCCCACCCAAGTTGTTGTACTATGTCTCGACCCGAAACGTCACCTATTCCTTTTCTCCAGAGATGCTGTAGAACCCGCTTTGACTCCAGCTTCTTGTGTTTTTCTTTGGTTCCTACACAGAATGGTATGGAAATAATTAGTCTATTATCAGAGAAATGGGAATCTTATCTTTCCTCATAATTCAAAGGGGTCTCACAGAGAATATGAACCAAGTCATAGGAAGCTTAGTGCTTAATCACAGGGATACATACAGCATTCAGGCAACCACTTGTGCTTACCAAATACACATATACCTTGTGCTCCATCAGAACAGTGTGTTGCTGCTATCCCAATGCACTTTGCCTTCAGGTCCATTCACTATGGCAAGCAGCAAATATTAGGTATGCTTTCAAGACGAAGTGCTGAGAGAAGCTCCCAGCCTGCGGACCAGCTCCCAGCCTGCGGAGCATGGCCTGTTGGCAGGAAGCCCCGCCCAGCCAGCCCTCACTCATCCCCGAAGACCAGAGACTGGGAGAATGGAACCAGCGACGATGAAGGAGGAGATGGGAGAGGAGCAAGGACCGGAGAAGAGCAAGGCTGGTAGGGAAGGACCGGTGTCTGCCTCACCACACCTTCAACGTCGGGCGATGGAGGCACCTCTAGGGCATGAAGGAGAATGGGCGAGGAGAGGGATGTCGGTTTGTAGGTCAATCCACATGTCCAAGGAAGACAATGGCTGGAGGAACACAGCAGCATGGGGCTTGCCTGGATCGGTCTCCGCTCATAACAACTAAAACATGGACTGGATTAGTGCCAAAACATGGCGCCTCTTGCATGCGGGCTTAGTGGACTATTTCTGTACACTTTGCTAATCAGGGGATTGTGCATAGGTATGGCAATACACTACTGGGCTGTTTGTAAAAAAAAGAATATCACTGTGCATTTGTACACGTGACAATAAAGCACCATTGAACTATTGGACTTCATTAAAAAGGTGATCCTGGCAACAGCCACATATCACATCCCTCTCCTCTTCCTTATTCCACCATGTCAACTTTCTAATCTCTTACAGCATATGATAGCAACCCACAGGTGCAAACCTTAGCTGAGGTTGATCATGACGCAGATCAACTCCTACCTCGACAAAAACCTGGACCCACTGCAGTTCGCTTACCGCCACAACAGATGCGGTGGATGTGATCTCGCTGGCCCTCCGCTCTGGACCACTTGGACAACAAAAACTCATATGTCAGGCTGTTATTCATCGATTACAGCTTGGCATTTAACACAATCATCCCCTCCAAGCTGGTTACCAAACAAGCAGAACTGGGTCTCTGCGCATCCCTCTGCAATTGGATCCTCGACTTCCTCTCAGACCACAGTCTGTTCGTATTGGTGGAAATGTGTCAGACTCGACAACAATTAGCACGGGAGCACCTCAAGGCTGCGTGCTCAGTCCCCTGCTGTACTCACTCTATACTCATGACTGCGTAGCCGGACATAGTGCGAACTCCATCATCAAGTTCGCTGATGACACCACAGTTGTGGGACGTATCACTGATGGTGATGAGTCGGAGTATAGAAGAGAGATCGAGCAACTGTCCATATGGTGCCAGCACAACAACCTGGCCCTCAACACCAGCAAAACCAAGGAACTGATTGTGGACTTCGGAAGGAGTAGGATGGGGACCCACAGTCCCGTTTATATCAACGGGTCGATGGTTGAAAGGGTCAAGAGCTTCAAATTCCTGGGCGTGCACATCTCTGAAGATCTTTCCTGGTCCGAGAACAATGATGCCATTATTAAGAAAGCACATCAGCGCCTCTACTTCCTGAGAAGATTACGGAGAGTTGGTTTGTCAAGGAGGACTCTCTCTAACTTCTACAGGTGCACAGTAGAGAGCATGCTGACCGGTTGCATCGTGGCTTGGTTTGGCAACTTGAGTGCCCTGGAGAGGAAAAGACTACAAAAAGTAGTAAACACTGCCCAGTCCATCATCGGCTCTGACCTCCCTTCCATCGAGGGGATCTACCACAGTCGCTGCCTCAAAAAGGCTGGCAGCATCATCAAGGACCCACACCATCCTGGCCACACACTCATCTCCCTACTACCTTCAGGTAGAAGGTACAGGAGCCTGAAGACTGCAACGACCAGGTTCAGGAACAGCTACTTCCCCACAGCCATCAGGCTATTAAACCTGGCTCGGACATAACACTGAACTTTTCTAGCCAATACTGTTATTTGCACTTTATCAGTATATTGATTCATGTGTGTATATATTTATAGAATGCCTTGTAGTAAATGCCTACTATGTTCTGTTGTGCTCAAGCAAAGCAAGAATTTCATTGTCCTACCAGGGACACATGACAATAAACTCACTTGACTTGACTTGACTTGATGCGGCAAATTTACACAAGGCTCTTGGCACTTCATTAGGGGACAATCCTGGAATGGTTCACCCTGTCTTCCCCAACTTTCCTATCCTTGCACAGTACAGATTCATCTCTCTAATCACACTTACTCTTCCACGGTTCCTGAATCTGTAGTAACCATGCAATCCTTGCACATCTTTCTCACGACTACCTACCTAAACCTCTCCAACCGTGCTTGGTGCATGAGCACACAGGATACAAGCAAGTAGGAGCAGGAGAAGGCCACCAGGCTGATCTCCACTGGCAACAACCTCTTTGCTGTGCCAGTTATCGACCCTATATATATATACTAGACTAATTGGCACCCGTTGGGTCCCAGCATCACACGGGAGGGCTGGTCCCCCAACGCAATATTCCACCTCTCCACCAATTCCAATATTGGTGGCCAGTGGGGGGGGGGGCTTTCTGGAATGCTAGTATGGGTTTGTGCGCTGAAGGGACTGGTTTCCAGAGGGCTAGTATGGACATTGTGGGCCGAATGGAGGCTCAGTCACTCAAGCCTGTTGTGCTGGCAGCTCACTCACTCACGGCTGGTGGGCTCGCAATTGACTCACGGCTATTCGCAGTTGACTCACGGCTATTCCTTGAAATTCCTTTTCAAGCAGGGTGCAAGATCACCAAATTCAAGTGCAGTTTCATCCCATTTCAAGCAGGGTGCAAAGCCACTAAAGACAGTGAGTCATGACCTCTCCCTCCCCATCTTGCCTGGACTGAGCCACGCCCACACGTCCGGGTTTTATAGTCCCCGCCCACCAGAAGGGGTGTGGCCTTCATGGCGTGATTGACAGGAGAGAGAATCTCAACATTTTAAAAATACTAATAACTCTTTTATTTTTTATCGATGGGAAAAATCCTCGGCACCTGATGAGCGGAGGGGGACTCTGAGTAAGATGACCACAGTCGTACGTGGTAGCGTTTTTCTAAAATCAGTATAAAGCGCAAACAGGAAGTGGTCAAGTTTAGACTTTTAATATATACTAGACGAAGTGCAGACCCGTTGGGTCTGGACACCGAACGTGTGTTTGCGGGTGGGGGGGGGTGCTGTGGCCTCACAGTAACCACCCCCTTTGCTCCAAAGCACGGTTGCGGGGTGGGAATCTGGCACCCACGAACACACACACTCATAACAACCCTTGATATTATCTTAATTTTTTAATTTGCTTCTTTTATCCCATCTCCACCCTATCCACTGACGAATAGCCCTCACCTCTCAGGTGCGTCTAGAGGGGGGGGGGGGCAGAGAGTGAAACTTTACTGTTAGAATTAAAAAAATTTGAAGAGGGGGAGGAGGACGGTGGAGAGGAAGGGGGGAGAGGAAGGGGGAGAGAGGAAGGGGTGCGAGGAAGGGGGATAGAGAGGAGGGTGTGGAGAGAGTAAGGAGAGGATGTTGGAGATAGGTGAAGGGGGGTGTTTTGAGCTGGTGTTCATGAGTTAAGCTGCGGGCTGTGAAGAGAGAAGGGCAGAGAGAGAGAGGGGAGAGACAGAGAGACTGGTACACCCAAAAAAGGTGGTGAAATTCAGCGGGTGCAGCAGCATCTATGGAGCGAAGGAAATAGGCAATGTTTGTGGCCGAAACCCATCTTCAGACGTGTTTTGTTATGAAACATTGCCTATTTCCTTCGATCCAAAGATGCTACTGCACCCGCTGAGTTTATACTTCATTTTTTTGTTTACCTTGCGTTTGGGGGGGGGGGGGCTGCGGCTGCGGCATCACACTCACACTAACCACCCACCAAACACACAGGCGGGGGGAGTGGGGGAGAGGGAGACGGGGTTGGGGAGAGGAGGGGAGGGGGAGAGAAGGAGACGGGGTGGGGAGCGAAGAGGGGAGGGAGGGGAGGGGGACGGAGGGGAGAGGGGGAGGAGGAAAGGGGAGAGATTGGGGAGGGAGAGGAGATCAGGGTGGGTGAGAGGGAGGGTGAGGAGAGTTTGGAGTGGGAGGAGAGCGGGGAGGGCAGGAAGGGGGGAGAGGGGGGGAGGGGATGAGGGGAAGGGGAGAGGAGTAGGGGGAAGAGAGGGAGAGAGGGAGGGTGGAGGGAGAGAGGTGGGGAGGGAGAGGGGAAGAGTGGGGAGTGCAGACCAAGTGCAGACCCGTTGGGTCTGGACACCGAACGTGTGTTTGGGGCGGGGGGCTGTGACGTCACACTAACCACCCGTTGGGTCTGTACCTCCAAAGCAGGGTTGCGGGGTGTGAATCTGGCACCCACAAACACACACACTCATCACACCCCTTGATATTATATTAATATTTTAAAGACAGAGAGACTGTTGGCGGGCTGTTTTCCCAACGCGCGTTTGCGGGAGGGGGGGGGTGGGCTGCGGCATCACACTCACACTAACCACCCCCCAAACTCACACTAACCACCCCCAAACACACTCGGGGGGATGGGGGGGGAAGGAAGACGGGGTGGGGAGAGAAGAGGGGAGAGGGAGACGGGGTGGGGAGAGAAGAGGAGAGGGAGAGGGAGGGTAGAGAGGAAGGGGGAGAGAGGAGAGGGGTGGAGAGAGGAAAGAGAGGATGGGGGAGAGAGATGAAGGGGGGATGGTTGGAGCGGGCGTGCATGAGTCGAGTCGCGGGCTGTGAGGGAGAGAAGGGAGAGAGAGAAGGGAGAGAGTGAAAGGAGAGAGAGAAGTGGGAGAGAGAGAAGGGAGAGAGAGAGAGAGAGAGAAGGGAGGGAGAATGGAGAGAGAGAGATAAGGGAGAGAGAGAAGGGAGAGAGAGAGAAGGGAGAGAGAGAAAGGTGAGGGAGAGAATGGGGAGAGAGAGAATGGGGAGAGAGAGAGAGAGAGAGAGACCAAGTGCAGACCCGTTGGGTCTCGACACCGAACGTGCGTTTGCGGGTGGGGGGGGTGCTGTGGCGTCACACTAACCACCCCCTTTCCTCCAAAGCACGGTTGCAGGGTGGGAATCTGGCACCCACAAACACACACACTCATCACAACCCTTTTAATTTGCTTATTTTATCCCATCTCCACCCTATCCATTGACGGAGTGGGGAGAGAAGAGGACAGGGGGAGGGAGGGGAGAGGGGGAAGAGGAAAGGGGAGAGATTGGGGAGGGAGAGGAGATCAGGGTGGGTGAGAGGGAGGGGGAGGAGAGTTTGGAGTGGGAGGAGAGCGGGGAGGGCAGGAAGGGGGGAGGGGATGAGGGGAAGGGGAGAGGAGTAGGGGGAAGAGAGGGAGAGAGGGAGGGGGAGGGAGAGAGGTGGGAACAGTGGGGAGTGAGGGGCAGAGGGGCAGCAGGGAGTGGTGCAAGAGAGAAGTGAAGGGGTGGGTGGGAGATGGGGGTGAATAGGGGTGGTGAAGGGGGAAGGGAGGGGGGGGAGGGGGAGAGGAGAGAGGGGAAGAGTGGGGAGGGAGAGTTGTAGGAGGGGTAGGGACAGTCCATCTGTTTCCCATTCCCTATCACCCCCAATCCTCTTTCTCTATTGCCACACACGTGACGACGCCCTTCGACACAGGCTGCAGGGGTGGGGGGGAGGGGCTGGGGCTGCTGCCAAGGCATATGTAAATGGATCCATTCCGATTGGACATCTGTGACCATTGTGCATTGTGACATCACACAACGGAATCTTTACTAACATTCTACGGCTGAGCTGTTTTTTTAAACATTTTGAAATGTTTGGTTTGGGGGAGGGGAGAGGTATTTTATTTTAAAAAGCGTACATAAACACGACCGAATTTAATTGGGATCGTCTATTCGTAAAGATAAACGTAACCTCTTTAGAAACGGTAAAAATATCGGCGTTTCCGCGCGCCGCGCGGGCGCGGGGCGGTATCAAAGGCGGCGTACGGACGTACAGACGTACAGACGTACAGACATACAGACGTACAGACGTACAGACGTACAGACGGACGGCAGCCAGAGAGTTTTAAAAGTATATAGATAGATAGATAGATATACTAGACTAATTGGCACCCGACTTCCGGTGGCGCTATGGAGGCTTGAGTCCAGTGCCAACTAGCTCCGTGCCGAAGAATCTGAAAACGGGAGAAAACCGGGTCTTACCTGCAGCGATCGCGATCTGAACGGCTGCCTGCTGCGTGACGTCATCAGGCGCGCGACTTTTACGGTATGTCGATGCAACATACCTCCCCCCCCCGTGGGCCAAAAAAAACCGTTAAAGGGAAACCACCCATGGAAGAGGTAGGCCTAACTGAGGCCTCGGCCTCAGTTACAATGACGGCCCAGGAAGACCCAACGAAGAAATCAAAGCAGAAAAAGTCTGAAATTGAAGATCTTAAAACTTTTCTCGCTGTTAGAAACATAGAAACATAGAAAGTAGGTGCGAGAGTAGACCACCAGGCCCATCGAGCCCGCACCGCCATTCGCTCATGGCTGAACACTAAACAGACACCCTTACCCACAAACAGTAGACACAAGACACAGAACACAAGACACTACCCTCCCCTTTATATCGCTATCACCCCTCTCCACCCCAAGAACCGCGTGTTGAAATTAAACAGATTCAACTACAGTTGAAAACCTTCGAAGGAAATTAGAAATTGAATTTTAAAGAGGAACTTAACTCTTTCAAGGAAGATTTTAAAGCAGAAATGGATTCTACCGTTCATGAAATACTGGAAGTCTGGAAGAGGTCGAGGGACGATGAGGCCAAGGAACAGATGGAAGTGCTGGAAGCCAGGCTCGTTTCGGTGGAATCGAGCGTTAATAGGGAGGTGGTCCCCATTCATCAAGCACTTGATCAACATAGAACAGCGATAACCGAACTTGAGAAATGGGCGGCGACAAGTGAGGAAACTGTAAATCGACTCCTTATTGAAAACCAACGCCTCTCCGGTATGGTGATCAAATTAAGTGATAAGTGTACCGATCTGGAGGGGCGTCAAAGGCACAAGAATTTAAGAATTGTAGGGGTGAAAGAAGGAAGTGAGAGGGAAATGGGCCCTCGGGATTTTGTTGCAGACCTACTACAAAAAGCCTTAAAATTGGATCAAAAACCTTCACTCGGTCGAGCACATAGAGCGCAGGGGCGTCGTACACAAGATGATGCCCATCCAAGACAAATTATAGTAAAGGTGCAACTTGATCATGAATTTGACGAGATAATGAAGAAAATTGTCCGAAGCGGACAGCTCTATTTTGAAGGTGCGAGGTTCAGTATTTACCGAGATTATCCGGCAGAAGTCTTCAAGAAAAGAGCGCTGTTCACTGAGACAAAAAGAATACTGAAGAAGGTACCTGCATTGAGATACGGCTTGCTTTACCCCGCAAGACTAAGAGTCACCTACAAGCAGAAGGAGCAATTTTTTACAGACCACGAAAAAGCACTGGAATTTGCCAAAGAAATCGAGAACGTGACCACAGACTGAAGAATTTACAATACTCCTCAGGAGTCAAGGATTAACGGGACTTCGCCAGATTTAAAAGGACCTTTAAAGTTCTTTTAAGAGCTTTAAGGACATTCGAAAACCGAAATGGACGGTGGACATTGGAGAAAACCGTGTTTTTTTATTTTTTTATCTTTTTTTATTTTTAGTATAAACTCTAAGAACAATAATATCATAGTTACGACCAATGGTTATTAATCACTATTACTATTTCGTTTATTCATATCTAACTATATATGTAACTACTAATACTTATTAAATATCTATATTATTACTAAAATTATTAACATCTATATTACTCATAAAAATTTAATACTGGGTATGATTGATAACAATGATTAATAACTAACAGTCTCTGGTTAACGTAGAAATGAGTTACATACTTATATTCTATAGGAATATGTGCAAGAGGTAATTCAGCCTACGTCATAATAAGGTTTGACGGTTTTTCTCTTTATTTTTCAATTTAAAATTAAATTTATAGATTTAGTGAAGATATTAATACGGTATGTAGAGAATAATAACGTTGTGAATTTATGCTGTTTTCGGACTTTTCTGCAGGGATATGTGCGTATATATGTATGCATATGGGTATATATATATATACATATATATGTATGTATGTGTGTGTGTATGTATGTATATATATATATATGTTTGCTACTCCCAAAGAAGTTAATTGATTGTCAGAAATATTCTTTATTTTTTTCTCGGGCACGGAGCTGGGATTTTTTTTTTTACAAAGGCTACGGAAGTCTTTAGAATACTAGCCACGTTAGTGTGGCTATCACTAACTACACTAATTGTAGATGTAGTTTTTTTTCTTTCACCCTATACTAACCAATTCTATCACTTTTTTCACTTTAAATATTTTTATAACTTAATGTTTGAATGGAACAACAAGACTAATTCAAGGAGATGTGTTCGGAAGAGCGACGTATATTATTTAAAATTCATCTATTTGAGGTTCGGGAGCAGGGTCAGGTTTTATGTGTTGCACCTTCTGCTCGGTTATAGACCACCTTAGAAACAATATGCAAGATGTTAATATGACAAGAGGGGGTGAGGGAATAACATTTTGTAGTTGGAATGTTAAGGGAATCAATGAACCAATTAAGAGGTAAAGTTTTGGCACATCTAAATTCAATCAAAACAGATATAATATTCCTTCAAGAAACACACCTTAAAAAGGAATCTCAACATAGACTTAAAGCTAAGTGGATCGCTGAATCATATCATTCCTCTTTTTCCCATAAGTCCAGAGGAGTTGCAATATTAATTCGTAAAGGAATACCTTTTACGCATTCATCAACAATAGCGGATATTGATGGTAGATATATTATATTAGTTGGAGAGTTAAATGGAGAAAAAGTGATTCTTCTTAATGTATATGGGCTTAATTTTGACAATCCTATGTTTTTTAATAAAACATTTAATATAATTCCTGAATTTACACAATATAAATTAATAATTGGAGGAGACTTCAATTGCACATTAGATTCATACTTAGATAGATCATCAAGGCAAAAAAAAGTAAAATCTCAATCAAGTGTATTTTTAAATTCATTTATTAATACCACTAATATTAAGGATGTCTGGAGAATTGAAAATCCAACTGGACGGGAATATTCATTTTACTCACCAGTACATAAAACATACTCAAGAATAGATTATTTTTTAGTTGACTCCACTTACTTACAACTCAAAATACCATAATATTATAATCTCAGATCACGCACCTGTAACATTCATGATTAAATTAAATGGAATGTCCGAGAAACAAACATATTGGAGATTTAACCCACAAATTTTGAACGAAAGATCATGCCAGGAATATCTTATTAAACACATTCAAATATTTTTTGAGGTAAATGACAACCCTGACACACCTACTTCTCTTATGTGGGAAACGTTTAAAGCGTTTGTTCGAGGTGCATTAATTTCTGCCCAAGTATTTTATAAAAAAGAGAACAGGATTAAACAACAAACATTGGAAAGGGAAATCAAGCAACTAGATATAGAAAATGCGAGAATGCCATCTATTTTAAAACATAATAAAATTGCTGTATTGAAATATAAATTAAACAAAATGTATTCAGAACAAGTAATAAAACTTTATCAAAAAACCAAACAATTACATTTCGAGTTTGGAGACAAACCACAAAAACGATTAGCACGTCAGTTACGAAAAATGGAAGGGGAAAAAATAATTCATAAAATTAGAACAGATACAGGAGAATGAATAAAAATGCCCAAGGATATAAACGAGCGATTTCTCCAATACTATCATAACCTTTATTCAACTAAAACTGTAGTACAACCAGAAGGAATAGCAGATTTTTTACTAAAATGTAATTTAAAAGGTTTAGATTCAAACGATAGAGAATTATTAGAAAGGGAGATTACGATAAAGGATATTGAAGAGTCTATTGGCTCTTTAAAAAATGGTAAAGCAGTAGGACCAGATGGTTTAGACTCTGAATTCTATAAAACAAATTATGACTTGCTCTCCCCACGTTTACAAAGGCTGTATGAGCATATCTATACACAACAGAAACTTCCAGATACTTTAAATGAATCTATAATAACACTTATTCCTAAAGTTGATAAAGATCCGGAAGATCCGGGATCATATAGAGCAATTGCACTTTTAAATACAGATCAGAAAATATTAACTAAAATACAATACAATACAAAGCACTTTATTCGTCCCCGAGGGGCAATTTAAAAGGGCGCATTACAGTAGCTTCTAAAAAAAAGAGACACAATCAACAAACATAAGCAGCACGCATACTGCACAATCAACCAACACACGCATCTCACAGACACACTGCACAATCACACAACACACACAGCACATCTACATTCAACACATAGTAATAATCTTCAACACATAGTAACATCCTCTAAAGTACTTCCTTACTGCTTCAACCAGAAAGTGCATATAGAAGGCCATTTCACTTCACATGTTTGAGTCAGTGATCAGCATTAAAAAGCAGGACAGCCCTGGGGATGAAGGTTGCCTTCCTCCTCTGTGTCCGGCAACCCGGACAGCGAAGTCTGCGTCCTGAGGGGAGCCACTCGAACTCAGGAAACAGGATGTGAGAGGGGTCCTGAAGAATCCTGCGTGTCAACCTCCCAGACTGTTGGTCGCATAGAGCAGCGAGAGTTCGGACGGGCTGCTCAATGATTTTTGAGCAGACCTTGACCACATTCAACAGGCGGTTTCTGTTTTGCAGGGTGATGGAGTGGAACCAGCTAGTGAAAGAGAAAGTTATTACATTTTCAATGAATGCATAGTAGAATGTGGTGAGAATGTCTTTGTTAATCCCAAATGACTTCAGCTTCCTGAGTAGGTACTGTCTCTGATGGCACTTTTTAAGGATTTCCTCTGTGTTAGAGGAAAACCTTAGCAGGTTGTCGAAGGCTGTTCCCAGGTATTTGTATACCTCCACTATCTCCACTGGCTCCTGCTGGATGATAGTGGTGGCTGCCTCAGCCATCTGTCTCTGTTGGGGGGAAAAGGTCACAATCATGTCCTTGGTTTTGCTTATATTTAGCTCAAGACAAGACTTTTCACACCATACTATACTAGCGCATAGATTAAGTACAGTGATGAATAAATTAATACACTCTGACCAAACAGGCTTTATTAAGAAACGGTACTCATATTATAATCTAAGAAGATTATTTAATATTATATATTCTAAGAGAATTATTAATGAAGATCTAGCAATAATCTCACTTGACGCTGAAAGCGTCAGGTTGAATGGTCCTATTTATTTTCAGTGATGGAAAATATGCAGCTAGGGGAGAAATTCTGCACATGGATAAGACTGTTATATACAAACCCTACGGCTAGAATATTAACAAACCAAAGGTTGTCATCTAAATTCAGCCTATCTAGAGGTTGTAGACAAGGATGCCCGTTATCTCCATTATTATTTGCGCTTGCTATTGAGCCACTCGCAGAAAGAGTTAGGGGTCATCCGGAAATACATGGGTATAATACAAAGGATACAGTGAATAAAATTTCTCTATATGCAGATGATGTACTAATTTACATTACAAAACCAGAAATTAGTATTCCAAATTATTAAAGCTAATAACCCAATTTGGTTCACTCTCAGGATACAGAATAAATTGGAATAAAAGTGAAATTATGCCAATAAGGGAACACAACAAACAGATAATACAACAATTTCCATTTAAAATAGTAAATGAAAAATTCAAATACCTAGGTATTTACGTAACTAAGATATATACATCATTATTAAAGCAAATTCCCCCCCCCCCCATTACTGAACAAACTACATAAGAATATTCAATATTGGAAAACACTTCCTATCTCAATGGTTGGCAAAATGAATGCCATAAAAATGATTTTTTTACTGCAAATATTATACCTTTTTCAGACAATTCTGATATATTTGTCAAAAAACTTTTTTAAAAAATTGGATTCCATTGTTAATGACTTTATCTGGGATTATAAGAATCATAGGATAAACAAAAGACATTTGTGTAAATCAAAAATAAATGGAGGCTTGGTTTTACCAAACTTCCTGTTTTATTTTTGGGCAGTTAATATTAAAAATATGAATTTCTGGTTGGAAGAAATAGATCAACAACCAGATTGGTTAAAAATGGAAAAGGAAGATTGTTTACCTTTTGATATCGGCTCGATATTATTTGCTACGTCTAAATTAAACAAAAAAAATTATATGGAAAACCCTATAATATTTAGTGCTATACGAATTTGGAAACAATTAAAAAAGACATTAAAATTAGATAACATCACTTTTTCTTCCAATTGTGAATAACCCTTTGTTTAAACCCTAATGGTTGGACAGGGGTTTTACACAATGGAAGAATTATGGAATCAAAAATATGGGACAACTTTACAAGGAAGGCACTTTTCTTACATTTCAGGAGTTGCAACAGACTTATGGACTTCGAGGAAATGATTTTTTCAGATATCTTCAACTCAGAGATTATGTAAAATCGAATACTCAAAATTTTCGAATTAGAAATTCAGAAATTCTTGATGAATGTTGCAATAAACATCCTAACACAGATAAATTAATATCATATATATATAATATTTTATTAGACAGTGACATTCCATCGACGGACTTACACAGACAAACATGGGAAAAAGAATTAAATCAAATAATAACGAAAGATACTTGGGAAGAAAGTTTACAACACATACATCAATGTTCATTAAATGCCAGACATTCTTTAATACAATTTAAAGTAATACATAGGTTACATTATTCAAAAACAAAATTACATAAAATCTTTCAACATATCTCACCTATATGTGATAAATGTCAACATTTAGAAGCTAACTTATCTCATATGTTTGCAAACTGTATAAAAATTAAAAAATTCTGGGTAAATATTTTCAGTATAATATCTAAAGTGACCAGCACACAATTGGACCCGGATCCAAAACTAATAATACTCGGAACATTAGAATTAAATCAAACATTTACAACAACACAAAGAAACTTTATTGATTATAGTATAATAACGGGAAAAAAATTAATTCTAAAATTTTGGAAAGGCCCTATAACCCCCACAATCAAAATGTGGATTATAGAAATGACGGAGACCTTAAATGTGGAAAGAATAATAATAATAATAATAATGGATTTTATTTACGGGCGCCTTATACCGAGGTCTCAAGGACACCATACAGAGATTTATAGAAAACATATAAACAGAATTTTAAAAAAATAGGTTATAAAGACCAATACATAAATCAGGGACAGAATTCCTTCCAAAAACACAAAAAAAAGAAAATCAGAAGCACAATTTGAGGAGAGAGCAGCGGCAATTTAACGCCAGCGTCCACTCTCCCCTCCGACCGCCATCTTGAACACAGACTAACAAATACAATTACAAACAATTACATACAAAAATCATCCCCCCACAATGATTTCCATTGTGGGGGAAGGCACAATGCCCAGTCCCCAGCCCCAGTTCACCCAAAAAAAGTCAGGCCAAATGAAGCCCCCGCTATTGCCTCTACGAAGGCCCGATGATCCTGGCCGTTCTCGCCGGGTGATGTAGCCCCGGCGTCGGGAGAGTCCTCCAGCAGCTGGGCCACCTGGAACGGCCGCATCCCTCACCGGAGGCCGTAACTACGGCTGGAACGGCCGATTTCCCGCAGGCGTCCGCAGCACCTGAAGCCGACAAGGCCGCGCCGACTTGGAGCTCAAGGCTCCCGGTGTTGGAGTCGGCGCCGCCGCCCGCGAATGGTCGCTCCAGTCCCGGAGGTGTTGAGCTCGGCGGTCCAGCTCACCGGAGCTCCAGCGCGTCGGTCCAGCGCGGCGACCCAGGCAAGGCATCGCCCGCTCCGCTGCACAGTAGCGCTCCAGCGCCGTGCCGCCACCGAAGCTGAGGGTGCTGTGCAGTTCCCGCCAGGAAACGCCGCTCCACGCCGCTCCACGCCCGCTGGTAGGCCGCGAGGACGGGTCGAATGGTCGCTCCAGTCCCGGAGGTGTTGAGCTCGGCGGTCCAGCTCACCGGAGCTCCAGCGCGTCGGTCCAGCGCGGCGACCCAGGCAAGGCATCGCCCGCTCCGCTGCACAGTAGCGCTCCAGCGCCGTGCCTCCACCGAAGCTGAGGGTGCTGTGCAGTTCCCGCCAGGAAACGCCGCTCCACGCCGCTCCACGCCCGCTGGTAGGCCGTGAGGACGGGTCGAATGGGCAGGCGGAGAGAAGGCTGCCTCACCGACCAGGTAGGGACCAGGAAGTGGTTTCCCCTTGATCCCCCCACATTAAAGGCAAAATAAATAAAAACAAAGACTTAAAGAAAACTAAAAAAATGTAGAATCAGATTTTCCCTGTTGGACAAACAGGAATTATTCGTTGGAACATGTTCTCCCTTTATTGATTATTTAAAGGATCAGAATGGTTCAGCACAGGAACCTGACTAATGCTCGGGCTAAAGAATGGATGAAATGTTATACTCTGAAATGTACGAATATATCTCGAACGAAGTTTTTTATCTTAATAAATGTTTTCATTCTTCTTTAACTATCTTTTTCTTTTCTGTTTTCTTTTTTTTTTTTTTTTTTTTTTTTGTTTTTTTTTTGTTTTTTTCTTTCTCTTTTCTTTCTTTACTTCATCTATCTTTTTAGTTCTATCTAGTTTAAAAAAAATTTAAAAAAAGGCAAAAGTTATTGGAGACAATGTAATAATAATTGACAATATTATCAATTTAAAAATGTAAGACTGGTAATGATGATAATATGTTGTGTACTTATCTCCAATAAAAAATATTTTCAACAAAAAAAAAAAGACTAATTGACACCCGTTGGGTCCCAGCATCACACGGGAGGGCTGGTCCCCCAACGCAATATTCCACCTCTCCACCAATTCCAATATTGGTGGCCAGTGGGGGGGGGGGGCTTTCTGGAATGCTAGTATGGGTTTGTGCGCTGAAGGGACTGGTTTCCAGAGGGCTAGTATGGACATTGTGGGCCGAATGGATTCTTGGGCTGGCGGCTCAGTCACTCAAGCCTGTTGTGCTGGCAGCTCACTCACTCACAGTTGACTCACGGCTATTCCTTGAAATTCCATTTCAAGCAGGGTGCAAGATCACCAAATTCAAGTGCAGTTTCATCCCATTTCAAGCAGGGTGCAAAGCCACTAAAGACAGTGAGTCATGACCTCTCCCTCCCCATCTTGCCTGGACTGAACCACGCCCACACGTCTGGGTTTTATAGTCCCCGCCCACCAGAAGGGGTGTGGCCTTCATGGCATGATTGACAGGAGAGAGAATCTCAACATTTTTAAAATACTAATAACTCTTTTATTTTTTAACGATGAGAAAAATCCTCGGCACCTGATGAGCGGAGGGGGACTCTGAGTAAGATGACCACAGTCGTACGTGGTAGCGTTTTTCTAAAATCAGTATAAAGCGCAAACAGGAAGTAGTCAAGTTTAGACTTTTAATTATATCGAAGGCAAGGCAGCTCTAATTAGGCAAGGCAGCTCTAATTAGGCAAGGCAGCTCTAATTAGGCAAGGTAGCTTGCTTTAACACTTTCAAAACCAAAGGCAACACAGCTTGCTTTAGCACTTTCAAAACCAAAGGCAACACAGCTTGCTTTAGCACTTTCAAACCAAAACACACGTTTGCATTTTCAAACTACATTTTCAAACCACATTAAGGGCGCTGACAGGTCAGTAACACCACTCACAGTTTAGTAGACATGTGTTCAGTGTTATTCACAGCTCAGACTGAGAATTGCGACCTCTCGCTCCCCCATCTTGCATTGAACTGAGGCAACTCCACACTTCCGGGTTTTATAGTCCTCCAGAAGGGGCGTGTCCTTCAGGAGAGAGAATCTCAATATTTTTTTAACAGTAATAACTCTTTTATTTTTCATCGATGGGAAAAATCCTCTTGTCCTGCACAGCAGAGGGGGACTGAGTAAGATAGCCCAAAATCACAGCCCTAAGTGGCAGTGTGTTTTCTAAAATTAATATACAGAACAAGTGGTCAAGATCAGACTTTTAGTAATATAGATATATATATATATTTCAACTCCAGCGGGTGAATCTCTTTTGAATTGCCTCCAAAATAATTGTATCCTTCTTTAGGTCAGGGGACCAAAAATACAACAAAGTATTCCAGGTGTGGCTTCATCAACAAAACCTCCCATTCCTTAAACTCCAACCGCTTTGCAATGAAGGCCCACATGTCGTTTGCCTTCTTATCTACTTGTTTGACGTCTGCTGACTATTTGTGGTTCACATATTAGAACACCTCGATCACTCTGAACTTCACTCATTTGCAGTCTCTCTCCATTTAGATAATAATCCTCCTTTTGATAGCTCTTAGCGAAGCGGCCGATGTCACATTTTGCCACATTGAACTCCATTTTCCAGGTTTTTGCCCCACTATCTATCTATCTATATCACATTGCAGAGTCACAAGGGAATGCTCTGCCCACAGTGGTGTGTTCAATCCCAGGCATAGAAATAAAACTCTCTTCAATTAAGGTATAAATGGTGTCAGAAGCAACTATAGTAGATTAGCTTCCCTTATGCTGAATAACCATATTGTCTTTGCCACTTATTATATTATTACTTAGGATATGAACGAATGGCACGGTGGCGCAGCAGTTGAGTTGCAGCCTTGCAGCACCAGGATTCTGGGTTAGATCCTGACTAAGGGTGCTGTCGGTATGGAGATTATACGTTCTCCCTGTGTGTTTTCCCCAGGTGCTCCGGGTAGGGGAGACAGTTTGTAGGTTTATTGGCTTTGGTAAAGATTGTAAATTGTCCCCAGAGTGTAGAATAGTGCTGGTGTGTATGAGGCGCACTGGTCGGCTCGGACACGGTGGACCGTTAAGGGGCTGTCCCACTTGGGCAACCTAATCCACAAGTTCTGACGAGTTTGCCCTCGACTCATACTCGCAGCATGGTCGACACGAGGTCGTAGGAGGTCTTTGTAAAAGGCATGTTGAAGACCTCCTTCGACTATGTAGAAGACCTCCTTCGACCTCCTTCGACTAATTTGAAGACTAGCTTTGACTAGCTACGACAAACTTCGGGAAAATTGGACACCGAATAGTGGAGAGTGAAGACCACCTCCTTCGACCTCCCTTCGACCTCCCTTCGACCTCCCTTCGACTATGATGAAGATTATCTATGATTACCTTCGACTACCTTCGACTACCCTCGATTACCTACGACTAACATGCCGACCTACTACGACTAAACCTAGGTTCCATGGCAACCTTTTTTTACTCGCGGGCATTTTTCAACATGTTGAAAAAATAAGCACGACCTAGCTGAGGCCTCGAGTACACGGGGACTACTCTCGAGCATGAAGGAGAGTTACAAAGACCTCCTACGACCTCATGACAACCATGCTGCGAGTATGAGTCAAGGGCAAACTCGCGGATTAGGTCGCCCAAGTGGGACAGCCCCTTAAGGCCTGTGTCCATGCTGTATCTCTAAACTAAATTAAACTAAACTAAATGAACATCACTGGTAAAGCTGGAAATTGCTGCTTATCCCTGGGTAAGGGTCAACTGTGTTGCCGTGAGCCTAGAGTCATACATAGTCCTGATTAGGTAAAGATGTTTTTTGATAAAGGGTTTACTTTAGCAAAGCATCTCTATTACTATTACTGGATTGAATTAACTTTCAGATTGAATTACCTATATATAACTTATTGTGGTGAGATTTGGGTCCAGCAATCCCGACTTCAGATTTCTGGTCTAGTAGCTTAGCAAGCAAGCAAGTTTATTTATATGGCACATTTCAGCAACAAGGCAATTCAAAGTGCTTTACACAAAGCATGAAAAAGCAATCACAAGCAATTAAAAACTTATTAAAAAGAATAGAAAATAAAAACAAGCTAAAATAGAATAAGACAAGTATATAATACAACAATAAAAATTATAGTGCAGTGTTAGAAATGAATAATTATTTAATTTAATTAAAATTAAAAGTAATTAAAGGCAGCGTCAAACAGAAATGTCTTCAGCCCCGATTTAAAAGAACTGAGAGTTGGAGCCGACCTGCATTTTTCTGGAAGTTTGTTCCATATATGTGGTGCATAAAAACTAAACGCTGCCTCTCCATGTTTAGTTCTGACTCTGGGGACAGAAAGCAGACCTGTCCCAGACGACCTCAGAGGTCTGGATGGTTCATAATGTAGCAGAAGATCAGAAATGTATTTTGGCCCTAGACCATTCAGTGCTTTATAAACCAACAGTAATATTTTGAAATCAATTCTTTGACAAACTGGAAGCCAGTGTAAAGACCTCAAAACTGGAGTGATGTGATCCACTTTCTTGGTCTTAGAGAGGACTCAAGCAGCAGCGTTCTGAATCAGCTGCAGCTGTCTAATCGATGTTTTAGGGAGACCTGTGAAGACAGCATTACAGTAGTCAAGTCTCGTGAAGATAAATGCATGGACAAGTTTTTCCAAATCCTGCTGAACCATAAGTCCTTTAACCCTTGATATATTCTTAAGGTGATAGTAGGCTGACTTAGTAATTGTCTTAAAGTGGCTGTTGAAATTCAGGTCTGAGTCCATGATTACACCAAGTGTTTGGTCTTTGTCCATGGTTTTTAACATTACCGATTGAAGCTGAGCACAGACTTTTAATCGTTCCTCTTTGGCTCCAAAAACAACTACCTTAGTTTTGTGTTTGTTTAATTGAAGTAAGTTTTGGCACATCCAGTCGTTGATTTGTTCGATGCACTTACTCAGTATTCGGATTGGACCATAGTCCCCTGGTGATATGGTTATGTGAATTTGTGGGTCGTCTGCATAATTATGGTAACTTATTTTGTTGTTTTCCATAATGGAGTTTAACCCCATTTTGCTACCATCCACCCACACTTCCAAGCTCAGTTCTAATTTCATCTGTTTGATTACAGTTACCTATTTTTCCAGTGCTTGCTTTGAGCAATCTCTGAAGTTAGTCCAAAAACCACCCTTGGCCCTTCCTGCTTCTTTGATCACCTGCAACTGTGGCGTCAGCCTTCACATCTGGTCAAAGGCAGGCTAAATATAGGTGGCAACTAACTTTAGCCTGTCAGTATATTTAAGGACACTATTGATTCCTTTCTCACATCATCATCAATCTTCATATTTAGCATCTCTTCATCCTTCTCATAATTCATTGTCTCCCCATCTGAGAGTGTACAAACCATACACATTTGTACAACCATCTGCAAGAGATTCTGGTGAAATTAGCCTTTTCCTCCTTTCCGAACATCCCATGGGCTCGTACGATGATGCCTTCAATGATTCAACGATTCAATACTACTTTATGATCATATGTACAGTGAAATATTTTGTATTGCAATCAACCAGGTAAAATCATGGAGCAGGCATCACCGAGGTGGCACACAAGTGTTGCAACGTTTTGGCGCCAATTAAGTTACAAAGGTTCACCGAGCAACCCTCTATACTGCATGCCTTTGTTCTCAGCGACCCTCCTTACTCTCCAACGGCCATCCTTGCTCTCTGGCATTCATAAGAAGGATCTCAACCCGAAACATCACCCATTCCTTCTCTCCAAAGATGCTGCCTGTCCCGCTGACTTACTGCAGCGTTTTTGTGTCTATCTTCCATATATTTGTAACTATTAGTCCCTTTAGGGATTAATGGTGGGGCTGCATGTTCAGGCAGATATATCATCCAGTAGTTTCTTTGGCTTGATTGTGGCTGACTGATCAACAAAGCCTGTCACAGGGACCAAGAGGAGATTCCAACTTTGAGTCACTGACTTTGAGAACTCCAGATACATTTACAAGGGACCAGCAATTGGGCATCCCAAACAGGGATGTTAGATTAAAGCTGGACAATGTCAGGCTGACGTGGCCAGCTGTAGAGAGAAAGACCTGCAATTATAGAGAACTAGAGTAAGTGGGACCTGTTGGGAGGGCTGGTCCCCCAACGCAATATTCCACCTCTCCACTAATTCCAATATTCGTGGCCAGTGGGGGTGTGGTCTTTCTGGAGCGCTAGTATGGGTGTTGTAGGCCGAAGTGGCTGGTTTCCAGAAGGCTAGTATGGACATTGTGGACTGAATGGATTCTTGGGCTGGCAGCTCAGTCACTCGGGCCTGGTGGACTGGCAGCTCAGTCACTCAGGTCCCATGTTCACATGGGAGGGCTGGTTCCCCAATGCAATATTCCACCTCTCCACCAATTCCCATATTGGTGGCCAGTGGGGGGGGAGGGGGGGCTTTCTGGAGCGCTAGTATGGGTGTTGTGGGCCAAAGTGACTGGTTTCCAGAGGGCTAGTACGGACATTGTGGGCTGAATGGATTCTTGGGCTGACAGTTCAGTCACTCAGGCCTGGTGGGCTCACAGCTCAGTCACTCAAGCCTGGTGGGCTGGCAGCTCAGGCCTGGTGGGCTGGCAGCTCAGTCACTCAGGCCTGGTGGGCTGACAGCTCAGGCCTGGTGGGCTGGCAGCTCACGCCTGATGGGCTGGCAGCTCAGTCACTCAGGCCTGTTGGGCTGGCAGCTCAGTTACTCAGGCCTGATGGGCTGGCAGCTCAGTCACTCACGGCTAGTGGGCTGGCAGCTCAGTCACTCATGGCTGGTGGGCTGGCAGCCAACTCACTCGGGGCTGGTGGGCTGGCAGCCAACTCACTCGCGGCTGGTGGGCTGGCAGCTGACTCACTTGCGGTTGGTGGGCTGGCAGTTGACTCACTCACGGCTGATGGGCTCACACACACACCCTCTATTACATACACACCCTCCATCACACACACACACACACTCCATCTCACACACACACAGACAGACACACTCCATCTCACACACACACACACACACCCTCCATCTCACACTCACATACACACCCATCTCACACACACACACCCTCCATCTCACATACACACCATCTTTCACACACACACTCACACCATCCATCACACACTCACACACAACATATATATGACAGTAAAACTCTCTTGAATCTACTCACACGGTTGAGCGCGGCCTCTCCCCTGAGTAGGACTTCCGCAGTGAGCGGGACTTCCGGAATGAGCGCGACATTCAGTTAAAGTAGCACAGTGCAGACCAACCCTTCAATTTAGTTCAAGAAGCACAGTGCAGACCAACCCTTCAATTCAGTTGAAGCAGCACAGTTCAGACCAACCCTTCAATTCAGTTCAAGCAGCATAGTGCAGACCAACCCTTCAATTTATGCACAGCGTAGACTCACAGTTCTGGACTCAACTCTCACTCACGGTCTTCCGGGGTGACTGACTCACGTCCAGCCCCCGGGGATTTATTTTCCTGGTCCCCCGGAAGGGGCGTTACCTCCATCATGGTGAGTGACAGGCGAGAAGACCAATCTGCTGATCGCACGATTTTTTTAATTCATAACTTTTTTATTATTTCACTGATCGGAAAAAACCTTGGGGCGGTTGGAGGAGAGGAGGACGGTGAGTAAGATGGCGAAAAAATCATAGCGATATAGAGTAGCGTTCTGTTCTAAAATGTATTTACAACGTAGACAGGAAGTGGTCAAGATGAGACTTTTAGTAATAGTATAGATGTAGACACAAAATGATGGAGTAACTCATGGGTCAGGCAGCATCTCTGGAGAAAAGGAATAGGTGTCATTTCAGATCGGGAATCCTGAGGAAGGGTCTCGATCTGAAACGTCTCTTATTCCTTTTCTCCAGAGATGCTGCCTGACCCGCTGAGGTACTCCAGCATTTTGTGTAAACAAGCATCTGCAGTTCCTTCCTACACATTATAGAGAATGTGATGGGGCAGGCAGCGGAAGTTGGGATTATTTGCATGGGACCTTTGGAAACCATTCCCATGAGATTTTTGACACAAAAAGCTGGAGTAACTCAGCGGGTCAGACAGCATCTCTGGAGAAACGGAATAGGTGATGTTTTGGGTCGAGACCCTTCTACCTATTCTTTTTCTCCAAAGATGCTGCCTGACCCGCTGAGTTAACTCCAGCACTTTGTATCTATCTTTGGTTTAAACCAGTATCTGCAGTTCCTTCCTACCCATGAGATTTTATTCAGTTTGGTGTTGGGCAAGTCCTCTGTTCCTAAAATAATTGCTCCCGGGGCAATTTTAACTGCTTCCTCTCATTCCTGACTGTGAGTATCATTTTGTCTTTGGATTCATCTTTTCCAGTCTTCACATTTGTTTATTCGTGTGTGAAGCATAAGTCCTTGCTTCAGTCACAATAATGCCCAACATTGCAACATATTTACATAACTTTCATGAGTATAATTAGGAGAATAAATATTTACAAATGAATAATTTTCAATGTATTACACATTCAAATGCAATCAGGCCAGACACATTGCAGCTTCCTATTCATTCCTGATTCAGCAAGATGACATTTTCACTTCCCATTCTTTGCATCCTTGAGGCACTCTTAAATGGTATTACACTAATTACTGCTAATTAGTACTGAATATTAGGAAGGTTTCGTTTTTTTGTACATTCTGGGAATCACTGAGACTGCCTGAACTCATTAACGATCAGAAGTTTTTCCTATTTCATATTAGCTTAATTTACTTTATTATAATTTCACTAATATCCTTGCCTGGCAGTTACAAATGGTGCTAATCCCGAAGAAAGGCCCACTTGTTAAATGTTGCATTTAGGCTGCATTAACTTTGCACTGATATGAAATAGTTTAACTGTGCCCCAACACTAAAGCTGTAAGGTTCAATTCTACATGTTTAACTTTGGTGCATGGAGACTTAACTGTGAACACTGCAACTTAGCAGATCACAGCAAAATTGTCTGCAACATCCCATCAATACAGTAGCTGCGATTTTCCCACAGGTGTGACCAATTTTCACAGCTGGTGAAAGTGGTGCTCATTCAGTCAATTGAAGTTTAGCTTAACCTCATGGGTACTGGTGACGGGAGTGTGAAATCAACTTGAGCAACACCCTGTTGTCAATAGTGTTCCACAATAATTCTATATCCCACAAACTGCATCAAGCTTATGTGTTTTTAAATGTCATTTTACTTCAAGGTGTTGATGACCTGCAGATATTGGCTGTGTGTACTTTTACCTCGTTCGTGCAAGCTATATCAGCAAAGATACAGAGAGACAAGAAAAAGCAGATACTGAAATCTTGAGCAAAGCACAAAGTGTTGGAGTTAATCAGCAGGGGGCGGCACAGTGGCACGGCGGTAGAGTTGCTGCCTTACAGCGCAAATGACCTGTGTTCGATCCTGACTGTGGGTAGTGTCTGTATGGAGTTTCTCCCTGTGACAGCATGGTTTTTCTCCGGATGCTCCCAGTTTCCTCCCACATTCCAAAGACGTACAGGTTTGTAGGTTAATTGGCTTCCGTAAAAATTGTAAAATTGTCCCTAGTGTTTAGGATAGAGTTAGTGTACGGGATAATTGCTGGTCAACACGGTCTCTGTGGGACGAAGGGCCTGTTTCCACGCTGTATTCTAAAGTCTAAATGTCCAAAGGTTGGGCAGCATCTGTAGTGGAAATGGATAGATGACGTTTCGGGTTGGGATCCTTCTTCTGACCTGAAACGTCACCTATCCATTCCCACCAGAGATGCTGCCTGGCCCGCTGAGTTACTTTGTGTTTTGCTCTTCAAATTCATACCTGCAACTCACCCAGGCATTGGCCCGCAAGATAAATCTGCAGAGTTAAGTGGTTCAGTTTAGTTTAGTGCAGTGTAGCATAGTTAACTGGTGTTGGGGTAAGTTACAAGAGGGAAGTCTCATTGTAGGTGTGATTAGTTGCATCACATTTCCGTCCAGTCATTAACTATTCCTCGAGACACTCGCAACTTCATTTTCAATTACGGATTTGAAATGTTAAAGATCGCAGCGATTTAGTAATTGGAACACCACCGTCAAAGCTTCAGCGTTTCGAAGATGTGTGAGTGCGCTGGCTCACACGATATTACCTTTGGGAGATAACCCCCAACATTTAGGAATTGTAACTGGTGGTTTTAAAGGCCAAAATGTATTTAAAAATCAATGGAAGCAAAGCTGAGACCTTTCCCCTCGCTACGTGCATTGATTTTATTTCAGAAAGCGAGATGAAGGGCCAAGCTGCACTCAGAGCCCAAGGTTAAATGGAGTGAAAGGGAAAAAAAACCAAAGGCACTGAGCAGATGAGGCCAAAGTTGAGTTTAAAAAGCATGAGGATTACACAGAAGAGAAGCAGAGACTTACACAGAACTGCACCCCTCTCAGCCTAACCAGCTCACGGTTCATCAATCAAACAAGCAGCAGACTTCAAGCTGCAGACACAGAGAACTGCAGGTGCTAGAATCTTGAGCTAAGCACAAAGTGCTGG
This sequence comes from Malacoraja senta, assembly GCA_038087875.1. Taxonomy (NCBI): domain Eukaryota; kingdom Metazoa; phylum Chordata; class Chondrichthyes; order Rajiformes; family Rajidae; genus Malacoraja; species Malacoraja senta. The sequence goes on from CM075977.1 coordinate 337,692,415, forward strand.
AGGAACTCAGCGATACAGGCAGCATCTATGGAGGGAATGAATGGATGACATTTCAGGTCCGGACCCTTCTTCAGACTGATCACCTGTATCTTAAACCTGTATTTATGTTCTGGGAGAGAGAAGGATTTTCATGGCTTTGCTAACCACTCATCATAGGTATGTTACAAAACTTACCTTCAGCGGCGCTGCAGTTCTGCCACTGGCCGTGTGCGCGGCGTTGGCGCCTTTTAGAGGGGGCGGGTTTAAAATGCCGTTTTCTCCTGCCTGTGAAAGTCGATCTTTGTCAGGCTGTTTAGCTGTTGAAGAATAATAGATCCGACTTGTGTTTTATCAAGTTTTTAAAAAACATTGCTGGATAATTTAATAGCAGGAGTAAAATAAAAATCGACTTCTAAAGCCGTCAACGCCGACAACGGGACGGATTTCATGTACGGGACAAAGCAAGGTAAGCCGTTTATTTTTAATCAAAATTTCACATTGAAAAAAGGTGATTTAGGCCCCATACGAACCAGCAATGTTTTTCCTGCCGATGTGGGGTTTAAATTCACCGCAAAAGCAATGTTCCAAATGATCGCGTTCCACAAAATCCCACTCGCAAGATGATTAAAATGGTCATTAATTTACGGGAATTAAACACTAAATTCCTTCCATTTTTTTTTCTTTTTTGAAATTTTTTTATTTATTAGAAGTACATTAAATTACAATCAATTACATTAATACACACCACATATATCTTATTACATTTAATGTACCCCTTCATTTTTTAAAGCTATTAAAAAAAGATTGAAATTGAGAAAATAGAGAAAGTGAAAGAAAATAGTGTTAGTGTAAAAGCGTGACGAAAGGAAAGAAGAAAGAACCTTTAGACGAGAAATTAGAGAAAAGAAATTAAGAGATAGACCCTAGGAAAGAAAAAAGAGAAAGAAGAAAAAAGAGAAAGACAGATACTCTATTATGAACCGCGCAAAAGGGATATACCAGCTTGCCGCCTTTCATCCCCCTTTCATTCCTTCCATTTGGCCTATAAATTTATGACAATGAGATTTAAAAATCAAGTATATTGTGAATTCTTGTGTGAATGTTTTTTGGACATTAGGCTATTTAAAAATGTTAACCTTTTCTTAAGAAATGGATAGATGTTTAGATCTAGTAATTGAATTTTGTAATTAGCTACAATTAGGTAACTAACTAATTATATGCTTTAATTTCAGGTCATTCAAGTAAGATTGTTTCATATTTGTTTCAGAATGCTTCAATCCATAATAACTGAAAATTTCATTCAGTTCTCTTAATTATTAAGAAAGTTATGGGCTTTTGACTGTCCTCGATCACAGCTTTTGAGTTAAGTCAATGGAAAAGAAATAGGGAACAAGAAGCTAATTTCAGAGTATGAAAATGGCCATAACTTTTTTAATACTGAAGATATGAAAATGAATTAGGTGTCAAATTAAACTTCTCTTTATGCTTTATCTGATGGGATAAATTGCAGACTTGATTTTTAAAATCTCAAAAATATCAAAAATACCAAATTTTTATTTTATTTTTGGGCAGTTAATGTCAAAAATATGAATTTTTGGTTGGAAGATATGGATCAACAACCAGACTGGTTAAAGATGGAAAAGGAAGATTGTTTGCCTTTTGAAAGTGGGCAAATCCTGTTAGCTCCTACAAAATTGAATTAAAAAAATCTATAATGAAAACCCTATAATATATAGACAGTGAGATTCCATCGACGGAATTATATAGACTAGCATGGGAAAAGGAATTAGCCCAACCCATAACAAAAGATATTTGGGTTGAAAGTCTACAACATATACATCAATGCTCATTAAATACCAGACATTCTTTGATACAATTTAAAGTACTACATAGACTGCATTATTCAAAAACAAAATTAAATAGAATCTTTCCTAATATCTCTCCTATCTGTGATAAATGCCAATACTCAGCAGTTAATTTAACCCATACTTTTGTCAATTGTATAAAAATTAAAAATTACTGGATGGATATTTTTAAAATAATCTCTGTAGTTGATAATACTCAACTGGATCCCGATCCTAAATTAATAATATTGGGCATATCAGAACAATACCTAAAACTTACAACAAACTTGTCCTTGAAATGTCCTTGATTACAGTATAATAATTGGGAAAAAATTAATGTTAAAATTTTGGAAAAATCCTGCAACAATTAAGATGTGGATTATGGAGATGTCGGAGACCTTACATTTGGAAAAAATTAGATATGTCTTAATTGACAAACCAGAATTATTTACTAAAATATGGTCTCCATTTATAGATTATTTGAAGGGGTAGACTGGGCCGGCGCGGAGGCCTGACTGAAACTTGAACCCAGGACTAGATGAATAGTTATGTTTTCTGACCTACGGACCTGTCTCCTAAGTTGTATTATTGATAGTTTATCTTTTTTTTTTTCTAATTTCTTCTCTTTATTTCTTCATTTTTCTTATCTATAAACATAAATAAATAATTAGAGGTAATGTTAATATGTAACCGATAAAGGAGGACCCCAGCTACTTTGGTAACTGGATCCCCGGAACCTTGGATACTTAATATGTAATCGTTAAACAAAGTTTGTATTGGTTTGGACTATGATATGCAGATACCTCTAATAACAATTTAAATAAAAAAATAAAAAATTTAAAAAACGACTCCATTGCTACTCATCAGCACCTGGTTTCAGGCAAATACAAATATCATTGTTCCAGTTGACATATGACAGTAAAACACACTTGATTCTTGACAAAAGCACACAGAGTCCAGCTCAAAACTCAAATTTGGACTTCACCTACATGTTATTAGTATCAGTCACACTTGCACAGAAAGTGCAAAGTAAAAAGTATAGCAGCTGGAAATACTCAGCAAGTTGGGCAACATCTGCAGAGACAGAGGCAGAGTTAACATTTCAGGTCAATGACCTGTCATCAGATCTTGGAAAATGGGGAGGGATGGAAGCGAACAAACTAGTTGGTGAGAGCCAGAGACCAAGAGGCTGCGTCGCAAAGAACAAAGGAAGGGGGACCCGGCTTGGGGAGCTGCCGAGAACTAAGGGGGACCCGGTCGGGGGGTTGCAACGAAGAAGGGATGTACTTTTTGTGACTTTGTGGTGCTTTTGTGGTGACCCTTTTGTGTTCTTCGTATCCAAAAACAAAGAATTTCACTGTACCTAGCTAAGTACAAGTGACAATAAACTATCACCATCAAGTGTCAGTACACCTTGAGGATGGATAATGGAGATTTGTTGATCCCAGTCGATATATCTAAAGAAGGTGTAAATAGATGATTGTGATCAGAGGAGAATGAAAGAGAAAGAGGAAACAAAGCTGGAGCTAAGATTTAGAACACAACAGCTGCTGAAAAGCTGGAACAAAAAACCAGAATGCTGGAAATATTCAGCAGTGACCTATATAGCTGACACTTTTTAGTATATAACACTGCTTTATTTAGATTTCCAGCATCTATTCCAGCATCACTAGTTATTTACCTTTTAATGCACAGTCAATTCACCTATCTGAGCATAGAAACTTTAGAAACCAGAGCATGAATAGACCACAGTGCTCCTCACGCCTGCTCACCATTCTACAATGTCACAGCAAAAGTTCACCTCACGTCCTGGATTCCACTCAGTCTCCACAAGGACCCTGGGATCAAGTATTACAGAACTTCACAACCCTCCGAATGAAGACATATCTTCTCATCTAAATGGACATCTCTCCTGATTCTACATCCCCTAGTTGTAGGCTTGAAGCTAGGAACATCTCTCCTGTTTGCATCCTGCAAGTGAGTCCTAGACATCTTAGGGTTTCACCCAGACTCCATATTCTGGTCTTGGGAGGGCACAGAGGATGCTGCTGTGTGAAAATCACAAACCCACCCTTCTTCACTTCTATTATGTTATAGAGTTATAGAGTCAGACAGTGTGGAAACAGGCCCTTTGGCTCAAATTGCCCACACTAACCAACTTGCCCCATCTTACCTGCTTTTGGGCCATATCCCTCTAAACCCATCCTTTACATGTACTTGTCTAAATGTTTCTTAAACATTGAGATACTTCTTCACTTCCAACCGAGATATAGTGGCCCTAGTGGGATGGGGTGAGGTGTGGGATGTGGACAGGAAGTGAAAGACATATGGGAACACTATCAAGGGTGAGCTGCAGCACCTAAAAGAGATGTGGATCCAGGAGGAGCATTAATATGTACCCAAAATCCTGTATACTCACCTTCCATGGTATCTATTCTCTCTACTTTATCTGCCATTTGTGAATCCTAAACTGCCAACTTAACTCCTGCATCACTACTCCTACACCCTTTTGCTGGGAAAGAGAAAAAATAAGAAAGACCGAATAAGGAAAATAGAATTTCTTGCAATCTCGGGATGTCCAAAGCACTTTGTAGGCATGGAATACATTTGAAGACTTGTTCCTACTGTAATTTATGGTGCTCAATTGAACTTTGTGCATGATATCGTATGAGCATCTTATGTCATCTTCTACATCCAGCAGCACCAGTGTGCTGGCGTGTCATACACGTAGAGGTGTGGGCAATAATTTCTGCTCATATTTTTCTAGTTCCATCAGACAATGGACATCCAAGCACAAAGATTTGGGCACCTCTGAAGTAAAGGATTCCAGTGCATTGCATTGTATTCTAATGGAACTAGGGCTGAATGCTCTTGCAATGGACCACGGCCAACAATCAAACCCCTGAGGGATGCCTTTATTGCACTAGCCTAGTGGGGCAGTCCCACTTACGTGACTTTTTCGGTGGCTGCCGACACCCGTCATAGGTCGTTGCAGGTCGCCGAAAATTGTCAACGTTAAAAATCCAGCGGCGACCAGAACAAGGTATAATTCTTTGGGCGACTACTCACGACCATACAGGCTTCACCCCGCGACATGTCATTGGGGTGTCACCTGTATAGTTGTGAGTAGTCTCCTCAGTCACCCAAAGAGTCGTAGCGTCTTTCTGTTCGCCGCTGGATTTTCAACATTGAAAATTTTCGGCGACCTGCAACGACCTATGACGGGTGCCGGCAGTCGCCAAAGAAGTTGCGTAAGTGGGACAGGCCCATTATGCATTCATGCAGCTCCCCACATCTTCAAAGCCCTGAAGGAGATGAGCGCTTTTCAATGAGACAAGAGGAATCCTTAAGAAGATACCAAATTTGAGATATGGACTGATGTACCCTGCAAAACTGAGAGTTACCTACAAGCAAAAGGAACATTTCTTCACCGATTACAAGAAAGCACTGGAGTTCGCTCAGGATATTGAGAAATCGACTGATGATTGAACATTAAATTCTCCACGGTGTTATCATCTTGCAGAGAACAAATGGAACTTTAAATCGTTATATTCAAGGACTAATGATAGTTGATAATGATAGCTGAGCAAATTATCTTGTTATTGACTTACAACCTTTATTATTTAGTACTAATCACTACTAATTATTACTAACTACTATTAACAAGATATTCATAGAATTAGTTATAAATAAGAACTGTAAATAATGTTTGATTTAGGTATTTTATTAATAAAATTTGTTTTTTTATATTTGACTAATATTTGACTAATATTTTTTAGGAGAATAAAAATTCCTTACCACTGGATTACAAATTATTTGGACCTAAAAATGTTCTCCCCCCCCCCCCCCCCACCCCCCTCCCTTTTATAAATTGCTTTTATTGATTTTTTTTAAAAATTAAAGCACGGAGCTAGTATTAATTTTTTATAAGGCTACGGAAGTCTCTAGAGGGTTAGCCACGCTAGTGTGGCTATCACTAACTACACTGATTGTAGATGTAGGTTTTTTCCTTTCTTTGCACTCTTCTAACCATCTATTTTTCTACTTTTTCTACTCTTAATTACAACTTAAATATTAAATTTAATTGTACGTTTTTTTTAAGGAGATATGTTCAGTATGAAGACTTATTAAATCTAAAATTCATCTATCCTGTGTTCGGGTGGAATGTCAGGTTTAGTGTGTTGAACCATTTGCTCTTTTATAGACCACGCTACCCATAAGATGCAAGACGTTAATATGTAAATTGGGGGTGAAGGAATTACATTTTGTAGTTGGAACGTCAAGGGTATTAATGAACCAATCAAGAGAGGTAAAGTATTAGCGCACTTAAAATTACTCAAAGCTGATATAATGTTTCTTCAAGAAACTCATCGTAAAAATGAAGCGCAACATAGATTGAAAGTAAAATGGATTGCCAAAACGTATCACTCTTCATTCTCTCATAAGTCTAGAGGGTTTGCAATTTTAATCCGTAAGGGTATACCTTTTAAACATATATCAACTATTGCGGATATTGATGGTAGATATATTATACTGGTGGATGAATTATATTTAAAAAAAAGTGATTTTCCTTAACGTTTATGGACCAAATTTTGACAGCCCATCGTTCTTCAAGAAAACACTTAATACTATTCTGGAACTTACACAACATAATTTGATAATTGGTGGAGACATAAATTGTACATTAGTTTCTTACCTAAATAGATCATCAAGACGAAGGAAAATAAAATCCAAGGCAAGTGAATTATTAAATTCATACATTAATACTACCAATATCAAAGATGTTTGGAGAATAGAAAATCCATCTGGACGAGAATATTCATTTTACATAAAACTTATTCAAGAATTTACTATTTTGTAATGGACTCTAAACTTATCCCATATACTTAAAATTCTAAATATCATAATATTATAATCTCGGATCATGAACTAACATTCATGATTAAACTAAATGGAATGACCGAGAAGCAGACACAATGGAGACTCAACCCTCAAATTTTAAATGATAAAGCATGCTACGAATATCTTATAACAGATTAATATGTTTTTCAAGACGAATGACCGCCCTGAAACATCTGTCTCCCTTGGGAAACATTCAAAGCATTTGTACGAGGAGCGTTAATCTCCTCTCAAGCCTTCCATAATAAAAAGAATCGAGCTAAACAACATGTATTAGAAATGGAAATAAGGCAATTAGATATAGAGAATGCGGCTGTCCCTTCTATGATAAAACATAATAAAATCGCTGCACTTAAATATGTTAAATCAAATATATTCAGATCAAATCATAAAGCTTTATCAACACACTAAACAACTACAATATGAATTTGGTGATAAACCACAACAATTATTGGCCCATCAACTTCGTAAATTGGATGGGGAAGAAACAATTCATAAAATTAGATCAGATACGGGAGAAACACTAACATTGCACAAGGATATCAATGACAGATTTTTACAATATTATGAAACACTTTATTCAGCCAAAATGACAGATTGTCCTGCGAGAATGGAAACATTCTTACAGAAATGTAATCTTACAGGCTTAGACCAGAAAGAGAGAGAATTATTAGGTGCTGAAATATCAGTAAAAGAGTCCATTAGATCTTTGAAAAACGGAAAGGCCGCAGGCCCTGATGGTTTAAACTCTGAATTTTATAAATAATTTAATGATCTGATTTCTCCACGTCTACAGACATTATATAATTATGCTTTCACTCAACAGAAACTGCCAGAAACTCTAATCAACAATAACACTTATACCAAAAATGGATAAGGATTTTGAGGATCCAGGTTCATATAGAGCAATAGCTCTTTTAAACACTGATCAGAAGATATTAACTAAAATGTTAGCCCATAGATTACGTTTAGTGATTCATAAATTAATACATCCTGATCAAACAGAATTTATCCCAAAACGTTATTCATTTTATAATATGAGTTGATTATTTAATATTATATATTCAAATAGAATAGCTAATGTAGATTTAGCAGTCATCTCGTTAGATGCTGAAAAACCATTTGATCAGGTGGAATGGCCCTATCTATTTTCGGTGATGGAAATGTTTCAACTGGGTGAGAAGTTTTGTACATGGGTTAAATTCTTATATACTAACGCAACAGCTAGAATATTGACAAATCAAATGTTATCACCCAAATTCAATTTGTCTAGAGGTTGTAGACAAGGATGCCCATTATCTCCGTTATTATTCGCCCTAGCTATCGAACCACTGGCAGAAAATGTTAGAGCCCACCCCAAAATTTATGGGTATAATACTAAAGATACAGTTAATAAAATTTCTTTATTTGCAGATGATGTATTACTATACATTACAAACCCAGAAACTAGTATTCCAAATTTACTAAACCTTATAACTCAATTTGGCTCATTCTCGGGATATAGAATTAATTGAAATAAAAGTGACACTATGCCAATAACAGAACTAAACCCACATACATTGCAACAATCTCCTTTTAAAATAGTCTATGAAAAATTTAAATATCTTGGAATTTATGTGACTAAGAAATATACTTCTTTATTTAAATTAAATTTTCCTCCTTTACTTAATAAACTGCATAAGAATATTCAGTATTGGAAAACACTTCCCATCTCAATGCTTGGTAGAATTAATGCCATAAAAATGATTTTCCTTCCACAATTACTGTACTTATTTCAATCAATATATCTCCCAACATTTTTTTTAAAAACTTGAATCTATTGTTACAAGTTTTATTTGGGACTACAATAACCATAGAATAAGTAAAAAAACATTTATGTAAATCCAAGATGAATGGAGGATTAGTCTTACCAAATTTTTTTTTTTTTGGGCAGTTAATATTAAAAATATGAACCTGGTTGGAAGATATGGATCAACAACCAGACTGGTTAAAGATGGAAAAGGAAGATTGTTTACCTTTTGAAATTAGCTCGATCTTGTTAACCCCTATAAAATTGATTAAAAAACTTATAGTGAAAATCCGATAATATATAGTGGTATACGAACTTGGAAACAATTAAAAATGACTTTAAAATTGGATAATTTATCATTCCTTCTCCCCATTGTAAATAATCCTTCATTTAAACCTTCTGTGTTGGATAAAGGTTTTGTACAATGGAAAACCATGGAATTAAAAAGGTGGGATACCTTTACCGAAAAGGTATTTTTCTTTCATTTCAGCAGTTACAACAGGATTATGGACTACACTCAAATATTTTTTTTAGATATTGACAACTTAGAGATTATGTTAAATTACAAACACAAGAATATAGAATTAGGGAGCCAGAAATCCTCGACGATTGTTTGAATAAACATCCTAACACAGATAAATTAATATCTCACATCTATAATATTCTTTTAGATAGTGAGGTCCCGTCGACGGAACTACATAGACAAGCATGGGAAAATGAATTAGCTCAACCCATAATGAAAGATATATGGGATGAAAGTTTACAACATATACATCAATGCTCGTTAAATGCCAGACACTCCTTAATAAAATTTAAAGTACTACACAGACTGCACTACTCTAAAACAAAATTAAACAGAATTTTTCCAAATATCTCTCCTATCTGTGACAAATGTCAACATTTAGAAGTTAATTTAACTCATACTTTTGTAAACTGTATAAAAATCAAAAAATTTTGGACAGATATTTTTTAAATTATTTCTGAAGTCGTTAATATCCAATTGGATCCTGATCCAAAACTAATAATATTAGGAATATCAGAACAAGCATAAAATTTACAATAAACCAAATAAATTTCCTTTGTTATAGTATAATAATTTGGAAAAAATTAATATTAAAATTTTGGAAAAACCCAACAACCCCCACAATTAAAATGTGGATCATGGAAATGTCTGAGACCTTACATTTGGAAAATATTAGACTTGTCTTAATTGACAAATCAGAACTATTTGCTAGAATATGGTCTCCATTTATTGATTTTCTGAAAGGGTAAATTGGTTCAGCACAGAAGCTTGACTGAAACTTGAATCCAGGATTGGATGAATAATTACACTTTATAATCTACGGACCTATCTCCAAAATTGTGTTATTGGTAATTTATTTTATTTGTATTTATTTTTTTCTTCTCCCTCTTTTCTCTCTATAGCTCTATCTTTCAAAAAAACGTTAAAAAAATAAACAGAAGCTGTGTTAGTATGTAACTGGTAAATAAATCGTGTTTTGGTTATGTTATGTATATGCTTCTAATAAAAATATTTTTTTTAAATAATTTAAAAAATATTTTATAAATCATACCTGAAACTAATCAAGACCAAAACCTGCACTTTTTTTAAAAAATATGAGAAAAACTTCCAATTTTCCGAGTAGTAATTGTCCAATCAATACACGTTTGACATTGAGGTCGGACACAAATTGACCAATCCCGCGCTTTGTTTTATGGTCGGTAGGCAGCGAGGACGCTGGGATCAAGGCTGCCTCCTCATTACATCAATAGCAATAGCAAGGTTTCCAAGGAATAAAGGTAATGCTAACCTTGTTGATCATTTTGTTTTTCAATTGATTTATCTTTATAAAGTTATGATGTGAACTGTTAAATAAAAATGATAAATAACAAATGTAGAGCTAGGGTTAGGGTTAGGGTTAGGGTTTGGGTTAGGGTTAGGGTTACGGTTACGGTTACGGTTAGGGTTAGGGTCAGGGTCAGGGTCAGTGTCAGGGTCAGGGTCAGGGTCAGGGTCAGGGTCAGGGTCAGGGTCAGGGTCGGTCGGTCAGTCTGTCGGTCAGGCTTGTCGGTAGGCCGATGAATGCTGTGAAGGATCGGTCGGGCTATCAGGCCGTCCGGCATCCGGTGGGTCGTGAGAGTGGCTGGCCAGGCCAGGCCGCCGTTTGGTCGTGAGAGTTGCCGGGCCGCCGGTGGATGGTGAGAGTGGTCGGACTGCTGGTGGGTGGTGCGAGTGGTCGGACGGTCGGTGGGTGCTGTGAGGGATCAGTCGGGCTGTTGGTAGGCTGGTGTTGCAGCAAGCAAGCAGATGGTCTGACGGAGCCGGCGCTAAGGCGGTGCTGATGGCGGCCCAGGCGGCATGCATGGCAGTGCTGCTCAAAGTATCTAGTATCTTTGCTCAACGCCAGCAAAGTGTCCAGGTGAGTGTGGGGAGACCCGCTGCTCGTCCCCCTCAGGTGCCTGCGGATGGAGTTAGGGGCGGAGCCAGGGCTGGAGGTGAGGTTGGGACGGGGTGATACAATTGCCTTGTGGTCTTCTCCGGACCAACCCGGGTACGGGAGCAGGAGGGGTGTAGTGCGGAGCAGAGCCACCTGGGCTGCGGCTCAGTGGGAGACCCTCGCCGGAGGTTCGTGCTCCCCTTGTGCCGGCGTCTCTACACCTCTTGTGTTTACGTATCCAGCTTCTCCTCTGGAATGAACTGCAATGCACCCAGATCCCCATGAGGGCGAGGGGCCAGGGTTGACATCTACCGTGAAGATAGACACAAAATGCTTGCATCTCACAGTCGCCTGACCCGCCGAGTTACCCCAGCATTTAGTGTATATAATCGGTGTCAACCAGCTTCTGCAGTTCCTTCCTACACACGTGATATCTACCCTGGAACTCCCAGTGATGTTACCGCTTATTATCCTAAACTTGAGACAGTTCAGGCTGGAGTTAGTCTGTCGCTGCAGGAACCAATGTGAAAAACCTTCACTGCACTTCCTCATTCACAACCACACGCGTTCTTGGAGCCATTCCTGTTGTGGTCTAGTATCTTTGGTGCTGCTCCCCACCATCATCACCACGATGATCGAGAAGGGCATGCTGGCCGAGATGGACACGCTGCAGGGCCACACGTACGGAGCCCGCAGCCGGTCCCAAAGTGGCTCCAGCTCCAGCCGTGGGCAGCTCTGGAAGGGGGGTGAGTTAGGGTTAGGGTTAGGCATTTTCCTCTCAGTGGAATATGCCTTAGCCTTCCCCCAGCCTGGCACTGCCCCAGTCCAACTATGGCCGTGACCCCCACTCTGCACACTGGCAGCCAGTTGGGTTCAGTCAACGGGGGAACCCACAGGAACTGGCCTCACCGATTAATTAGGCTGGTTCAAGAGCTCTGCGGCAGTCTCATTCAAAAAACACAATTTTATATAATTTTTATATAATATAATTATACATAATTATATATGATTAGTCATATACACGTCATATATATATATATATATATATATATATATGTGTGTGTGTGTGTGTGTGTGTGTGTGTGTGTGTGTGTGTGTATGTGTGTGTGTGTGTGTGTGCGTGTGTGTGTGTGTGTGTGTGTGTGTGTGTGTGTGTGTGTGTGTGTGTGTGTGTGTGTGTGTGTGTGTGTATGTGTGTGTGTGTGTGTGTGTGTGTGGTATAATAATATATGGTTTAAATAGACTGCAACACGGAAATAGGCTCCCCATGGTGTACATAGATACATAGATACATAGAAAATAGGTGCAGGAGTAGGCCATTCGGCCCTTCGAGCCTGCACCGCCATTCAATATGATCATGGCTGATCATCCAACTCAGTATCCCGTACCTGCCTTCTCTCCATACCCCCTGATCCCCTTAGCCACAAGGGCCACATCTAACTCCCTCTTAAATATAACCAATGAACTGGCCTCAACTACCCTCTGTGGCAGAGAGTTCCAGAGATTCACCACTCTCTGTGTGAAAAAGTTTTTCCTCATCTCGGTCTTAAAGGATTTCCCCCTTATCCTTAAGCTGTGACCCCTTGTCCTGAACTTCCCCAACATCGGGAACAATCTTCCTGCATCTAGCCTGTCCAACCCCATAAGAATTTTGTACGTTTCTATAAGATCCCCCCTCAACCTCCTAAATTCTAGCGAGTATAAGCTAAGTCTATCCAGTCTTTCTTCATATGAAAGTCCTGACATCCCAGGAATCAGTCTGGTGAACCTTCTCTGCACTCCCTCTATGGCTATAATGTCCTTCCTCAGATTTGGAGACCAAAACTGTACGCAATACTCCAGGTGTGGTCTCACCAAGACCCTGTACAACTGCAGTAGAACCTCCCTGCTCCTATACTCAAATCCTTTTGCTATGAAAGCTAAGATACCATTCGCTTTCTTCACTGCCTGCTGCACCTGCATGCCTACTTTCAATGGTACACAAAAATGCTGGAGAAACTCAGCGGGTGCAGCAGCATCTATGGAGCGAAGGAAATAGGTAACGTTTCTTAAACTCCCTCCCTTCTTAAACGTTACCTATTTCCTTCGCTCCATAGATGCTGCTGCACCCGCTGAGTTTCTCCAGCATTTTTGTGTACCTTCGATTTTCCAGCATCTGCAGTTCCTTCTTTAACACTTTGCCTACTTTCAATGACTGGTGTACCATGACACCTAGGTCTCGCTGCATCTCCCCATTTCCTAATCGGCCACCATTTAGATAATAGTCTGCTTTCCTGTTTTTGCCACCAAAGTGGATAACCTCACATGTATCCACATTATACTGCATCTGCCAAACATTTGCCCACTCACCCAGCCTATCCAAGTCACCTTGCAGTCTCCTAGCATCCTCCTCACATCTAACACTGCCCCCCAGCTTAGTGTCATCCGCAAACTTGGAGATGTTGCCTTCAATTCCCTCATCCAGGTCATTAATATAAATTGTAAATAGCTGGGGTCCCAGCCCTGAGCCTTGTGGTACCCCACTAGTCACTGCCTGCCATTGTGAAAAGGACCCGTTTACTCCTACTCTTTGCTTCCTGTTTGCCAGCCAGTTCTCTATCCACATCAATACTGAACCCCCAATACCGTGTGCTTTAAGTTTGTATACTAATCTCTTATGTGGTACCTTGTCGAAAGCCTTCTGAAAGTCCAGATACAACACATCCACTGGTTCTCCCCTATCCACTCTACTAGTTATATCCTCGAAAAATTCTATAAGATTCGTCAGACATGATTTACCTTTCGTAAATCCATGCTGACTTTGTCCAATGATTTCACCACTTTCCAAATGTGATGCTATCCCATCTTTAATAAGTGACTCTAGCAGTTTCCCCACTACCGATGTTAGACTAACTGGTCTGTAATTCCCCGTTTTCTCTCTCCCTCCCTTCTTAAAAAGTGGGGTTACGTTTGCTACCCTCCAATCCTCAGGAACTACTCCAGAATCTAAAGAGTATTGAAAAATTATCACTAATGCATCCACTATTTCTGGAGCTACTTCCTTAAGTACTCTGGGATGCAGCCTATCTGGCCCTGGTGATTTATCGGCCTTTAATCCATTCAATTTACCCAACACCACTTCCCGACTAACCTGGATTTCACTCAGTTCCTCCATCTCCTTTGACCCGCGGCCCCCTGCTATTTCCGGCAGATTATTTATGTCTTCCTTAGTGAAGATGGAACCAAAGTAGTTATTCAATTGGTCCGCCATATCCTTGTTCCCCATGATCAATTCACCTGTTTCTGACTGCAAGGGACCTACATTTGTTTTAACTAATCTCTTTCTCTTCACATATCTATAAAAACTTTTGCAGTCAGTTTTTATGTTCCCTACCAGTTTCCTTTCATAATCTATTTTCCCTTTCCTAATTAAGCCCTTTGTCCTCCTCTGCTGGTCTCTGAATTTCTCCCAGTCCTCTGGCATGCTGCTTTTTCTGGCTAATTTGTACGCATCATCTTTTGCTTTGATACTATCCCTGATTTCCCTTGTTATCCACGGATGCACTACCTTCCCTGATTTATTCTTTTGCCAAACTGGGATGAACAATTTTTGTAGTTCATCCATGCAGTCTTTAAATGCCTTCCATTGCATATCCACCATCAACCCTTTTAGAACTAATTGCCAGTCAATCTTGGCCAATTCACGTCTCATACCCTCAAAGTTACCTTTCTTTAAGTTCAGAACCGTTGTTTCTGAATTAACAATGTCACTCTCCATCCTAATGAAGAACTCAACCATATTATGGTCACTCTTGCCCAAGGGGGCACGCACAACAAGACTGCTAACTAACCCTTCCTCATTACTCAATACCCAGTCTAGAATAGCCTGCTCTCTCGTTGGTTCCTCTACATGTTGGTTTAGATAACTATCCCGCATACATTCCAAGAAATCCTCTTCCTCAGCACCCCTGCCAATTTGATTCACCCAATCTATATGTAGATTGAAGTCACCCATTATAACTGTTTTGCCTTTGTTGCACGCATTTCTAATTTCCTGTTTGATGCCATCCCCAACTTCACTACTACTGCTAGGTGGCCTGTACACAACACCCACCAGCGTTTTCTGCCCCTTAGTGTTTCGCAGCTCTACCCATACCGATTCCACATCCTCCAAGCTATGTCCTTCCTTTCCACTGCGTTAATCTCCTCTCTAACCAGCAACGCTACCCCACCTCCTTTTCCTTTCTCTCTATCCCTTCTGAATATTGAATATCCCTGGATGTTCAGCTCCCAGCCTTGGTCACCCTGGAGCCATGTCTCCGTGATCCCAACTACATCATAATCATTAATTGCTATCTGCACGTTCAACTCATCCACCTTATTACGAATGCTCCTTGCATTGAGACACAAAGCCTTCAGGCTTGTTTTTACAACGCTCTTATCCCTTATACAATTATGTTGAAAAGTGGCCCTTTTTGATTTTTGCCCTGGATTTGTCTTCCTGCCACTTTTACTTTTCACCTTGCTACCTATTGCTTCCGCCCGCATTTTACACCCCTCTGTTTCTCTGCTCACCCATTTAAGAACCCCACCACCTCTTATTCTCTGTTTATTATTGTTTTCTTCTTTCCCCCCTACATGTTGGGTCTGAGTGCTTTCCTTCTCTGCCTCCTGCCTCACACACTGTCTAATAGCATTCTCTATTTGAGTCCCTCCCCCCAACTATGGGGGGAGGGACTCAAATATGGGCATTGGACACTAGATGGCGTTTACTTTTTCAATCTCATTTTCTAATTAGTTTAATTAATTAATGTGCAACTTTTGGCACTGACGATGTATGACTTCCTTCTCAATTATATTTTATCTAAATCTGTGCAAAATTTCATGTAGTTCCGAGACATGGGTCACGAAAGTTGATTTCTAGACACATTTTTGATGCTTGGCCCACAGCCTAGAGGAAATGTACAAATGCTGGAGTAGTTCAGCAGGAAGGTGAAAGTACTGGATTAATTGAAAGGTCAGACATCATCTCTGGAGAAGAGGGATGAGTGATTTCAGGCCAGGGGCCCTTTTTCAGACTGATTGCAGGGGTGTGGAGAAAGAAACATAGAATAATGGAGGGGCAAGACAAAGCATGGCAAGTCAAGGTTTTTTACAGTACTGAATTAGCCTTGATATACTAGTACCAAGAAATGCAGTTGCCCATCTCACGATATGAGTGCAATCAGCACGTGTTTCTTTCACCATTTAATGTTAATGCCAATCGGAAAGATTAGTTTAGTTTAGCTTAGTTTAGGGATACAGTGTGGAAACAGGTCTTTCGGCCCACCGAGTCAGCATCAACCAGCAAACCCCACACACTAACATCATCCTACACACACTAGGGACAATTTACATTTGAACCAAGCCAACTAATCTACAAACCTGTACGTCTTTGGAGTATGAAAGGAAACCGAAGATCTCGGAGAAAACCCACGCAGTCACGGCGAGAACGTACAAACTCCGTTTCGGGATCGAACCCGGGTCTCTGGCGCTGCAAGCACTGTAAGCCAGCAATTCTACTGCTGCGCTACCATGCCACCCACGAAGTCTCCTTATTTTAAATAAATTGGCACATCCATAAATATGTAATATAAATACATTATCTTTATTTGCAGCAAATGTCTTATTTGCAACATTCGACTAACACAAGCAATCTTTAGCTGCCTATAAATTGAAACATAACTGTGTAACAACTGCTAGGCCACATGTCAAACTATAATTCATGTCATTACCAAACTGTGTATCACTGGTTAATAAAGGATTTCACCAGATTCTCTAGATTTTTATGACTGCTAACACATCAGTCGTTCAAACATTAGAGCTTAGGTAAACTGTGGAAGGATTTCAACTTACGACACTGTGCCTGGCTGCATTTTAGAGAGGGTATTTGATTCATTAATGTTACACAGCAAAGGAAAATGCCTGGTCAGGTCTTTGTACGACTCTGGATCCACAACAAATTATTGACTTTAACTGCACTCTGAAAAGCCCCAGCTAACCACTGATTTTCAGGGACAATTAGGATGGGTAATAAATGATGCAATTCCAATAGACAGTGAACAAATAAAAAAGCCAACTCACTTCCAATGGGTATGGGTGCAAGAAATTGCAATCAAACATTCATTCATCTAATTCAAGCTTTTCATTTATAAACTAGACAAGTGGGACCTGTTGGGTCCGTCATATGGGAGGCCTGGTACCCCAACGCAACCCATACCCCAACGCAATATTCCACCACTAACCCAAAGGGAGGGGGAGAGGGAGTGGGAGAGGGAGGGGAGAGGGAGTGGGAGACGGAGGGAGAGGGAGACGGAGAGGGAGGGAGAGAGAGGGGAGAGGGGGAGAGAGGGAGAGAGGGAGAGGGAGAGAGAGAGAGAGAGAGAGAGAGAGAGAGAGAGAGAGAGAGAGAGAGAGAGAGAGAGAGAGAGAGAGAGAGAGAGAGAGAGAGAGAGAGAGAGAGAGAGAGAGAGAAGAGACAGAGAGAGAGAGAGAGAGAGAGAGAGAGAGGCTGGCTGTGTTTTTTTCAGCTCTGAAGTTGAGAAGGATTCAAACAGCTTTTCAAGGACGTTGTCGATGGGGGAAGGAACAGAGGCAGAGGGGCTTCATGGTTTAACTTATTGTTGGACTGGTGAAACTTTTCTCTGCTCTAGGAATTCTCCACAAGTGCGGACATTCCGGAGATATTTTTCCATTGTCGAGGGTGCGGTTGTCGTTGGCGGACTGCCAAGAGTGGATGGTGTTCCAGGGAAAGGAAAAAAAAGTCATTTTGCTCCGGCGGATGTCGGGTTTAATGTGAAGATGGTACTGTTGAGTCCGGAAAGAATGGGATAGAGCTTCCCAAAAGCTGCTGTCGGCTGTGGACGTCTTTGGGGATTTTCTGGCTGTAGCTGGAGGCTTCAGAGTTCTGCTACTTGTTGACTGTGACTGTTTGCAGGAGTTAACGTGGAGCTGAGCTGACGGGGCCATTGGAGCTGGTTGTGCCTCTGTCAGGATGGCGATGGCTGGGGCGAGGCCGAAGAACCGGAGCTACGCAGTGGCGGCATCAGAGGCGGATGCGAGGACATTGGAGTATGAGCCTTATGTGAACTTGAATTGGGGCAAGTTTGGTATCTCGGTCCAAACTGGGCCCCAGATGTCTAGGGGAGCAATTACCAAGGCCGTGAATGACCTTATTGGGGGGCGGGCTGTTGTCTCTTCCGAGCTTGTAAGAGGAAAGGTGGAGATGATTTTCAAGACCGAGGAGGGTGTGAAAATGGCGTTGGAGAGGGGATATCAGTGGGGGGGATCCAATTACAGGTGGATCCGTGGTTATCTAGGGTGAGACCGGTTCTCCTGCGGAGTTGCCCCACATTTATTTCGGATGCTGCACTTATGCCACACCTGTCTACGATTGGGGAGGTGAGGTCTAAGTGCTTTAGGCTCAGGCACCACGGGGGGGACCGGAGGAAAGAGGGATCTTGAGTTTTAAGAGGAGGGTGTTCATGAAGTGGGTGAGGGCGAAGGCGCGGAGGGGAGCTTTGAGGTGGATTGTCAGGGTCTCTATAGAACCGTGTATTGGAGTTGGGGGAAGGCACGGTGTCATGAGTGTGGAGCATATGGACATTTCCGTAACAAGTGTCTTTCTCGCAGGGGCATTGCTAGAAGTTCTAGCGTAGTGGCCCAGGATTGCAATGCTGGCCCATCCGGGGTGGTACATAATGCCTCGGTGGCGCGGGGCGGCACTGCTGACCTGGCTAGGGCGGCTAGCTCTACCTCGGGGATCCGGGGCGGAAGTGATAGGCCATCTGGGTCTGAAAGTTCTGCCTTGGGGACCCGGGGCGGGGAAGGCCTCAGGCCCATGCGTCCTGAGACTGTGGAGGTGGTGGTGGATAATGGTGAGGGGGAGGGAGAGGGTGGAGAGGGGGAGGAAAAAGATGGGGGGGGAGAGTGGGAGGTGAAGAAGTCGAGGAAGAAGAGGGCAAAGGGCCATCCAGCGAGTAAAACGCAATCTGAGAACAGGGTGCGTGTCAGATCTAGTGAGGTCCAGAGTGTGCTTGATGTGGCCCAGCAAGGCGATGAGGTCACTCAGACGGGGGAAGGGATGGTAAAGTGTGCGGGTGGTATAGTGGATGGGGGTAGTGAGGGGGTGGAAGACCCTTCCTTTATGGAGCTCACCGTACCGCCGCATGCTAGTGGGGTAAAAAGGAATAGGCCTGGCGAGGAAGAGGAAGGGCGTGAGGCGAGAGTTAGGGCAGGTGAGGGGGTTGATTCCGCTGGAGATGTGTCCTCTGGGCGGGTGGCTGTCCCTTCATTTCAGGGGCCCTCTGATGGAGTTATCTCATCGGGTGGCGAGGTGAGCTCCCCTGGGGGTGTGTCCTCTGGGTCGGAGGAGGTCCCCTCGTTTCAGAGGCCTCTTGAGGGTGATGGAACGCCAGAGGATGGGGTATGTGCCCCTGGTAGGGGGGGCCCTGAGATGGGGGATGAGCAGAGTCGGCCTGAGGGGGTGGTTCGGGGGCTGTGGTGTTCCAGTCTATGCTGCACATCAGTGCCAGTGGTGGTAATGAGGGGTGTGCTGCATCGCCGGATGAGGTGGAAGG
Organism: Malacoraja senta; assembly: GCA_038087875.1. Taxonomy (NCBI): domain Eukaryota; kingdom Metazoa; phylum Chordata; class Chondrichthyes; order Rajiformes; family Rajidae; genus Malacoraja; species Malacoraja senta. The sequence goes on from CM075977.1 coordinate 337,711,961, forward strand.
GGAGAGGCTAAAAGAAGAGGAGAGCCTCTGGGTATTGCTAGTGGTGGGGATGCTATAGGTGGTGTGGAGGTCGGGGATAGTTCGGGAGGTGATTTCCCCTTTAGGTTCAAGGGGTGGCAGTGTATCCCAGGCCCGGGGGGTGCCAAGTGTTTTTGTTTCCCAGGCCAGGGAGTGGTGGGTGATGGTAGCGAGCAGGTGCCAAGCCAGTCAGGGGGATGCTTGTTGCGGTTGGGGGTTTCGGGGCCCTTACCTGGCATTGATCCTGGGGGTGGTGTCTTGCTGGAGGAGCGGGAGGGTGAACAGGAAAGTTTGGGTAGTGGGGGTGGGAGAGCTTTTGGAGAGCTCTGGGCGTTCAATTACTGAGGGAGACCTTGAACGTTGTGATGTGGAGCCTGATGGTGCAGGTGCAGTGCGTTGGCCGAGTGCCCAGGGTCCAAGGCCGAGTCTCTTGAATGTGAGATAAAGGTGGTTCGAGACTTTCTCAGAACAAACCGCTCCGTAAGAACAAGATTGGAGGCTGCTAGTAGGTGGTGGAAGGATCTGCCAGGATTGATTCCGATTCTCGAGGATATTCTTGGCAGCAGGGAGAGTGCTCTTACTGACTTAGAGGGGAGGCAGTTTGGGGACTTTTTGGTGTTACTTAGAGAGAAATTTTGTTGTGTCTACGGGGAGTGAAGGGGTTTTAATATAGTGGGCCTTTACATTCACCGTTGCAACATTAAACTTAAACGGGAGTAGAGCGAGTTTTCGTAGATTTTCAGCTTTTATCAGTCCTTAAAGAGGGGAGATTTGCAGTGTGTTTTCTGCAGGAGACGCCACACAGTTGTTAGTGATGAACCTACATGGAGACTGGAGTGGGAAGGGGGGGTTTACATGAGCCATCTCAGCTCGAATTCGAGTGGGTGGCCTTTCTGTTGGCCCAGAATTTCCTGCCAACGATTTTAAAAGTGAATGAAGTTGTGCTTGGACGTTTGCTCCATCTGGCAGTGAGCTTGGATGGCATACGTTGCATTTCATTAACGTGTATGCCCCTAGCTCCAGCACGATGCAGGCCGGCCTAATTCAGGAGGTGACTGCTCTGTTGAGCACTATTGATAGGGGAGAGTGTGTTTTCCTTGGTGGGGACTTTAATTGCACACTTGAGGCGCGAGATCGTTCTGGTACTCAGTGTGCCCTGCTGTAGCGAAGAAGTTGAGAGGATGATTGAATCCTTTGAGTTGGTTGATGCATGGCGGAACCTCCACCCGGATTCCAATGCTTTTTTCGCGGAGGTATGAGGGTGGTGGTTCCCGTATTGACAGAATATATATTTCCCGAGCGTTTGTTGCCCGTGTCTCAGAGGCTTCAATGTGGGTGGTGCCATGTTCGGATCACTGTTTGGTGCGTGTGGACTTCAATCCGGCGCGCGCTAGGGCTGGGTCCGCGTACTGGCACTTTAACAACCGGTTGCTGGAGGATTGGTGTTTCCGTGAGTCATTCAGTAGGTTTTGGGGGAAATGGAGAGAGGGGCGGAGGGGCTTCTCTTCCCTTAGCCAGTGGTGGGATGTGGGGAAGGCTCACATCCGTCTATTTTGTAAGGAGTATACGTGGGGGTCGACCGGACGGCGGGACTCAGCGGTCGCGAGGCTTGAGAGGGAGCTACGGGGTGCAGAGGTCTCGCCTGGGTCGGGATGGTGAAGACTCCTGTGGATGGGAGAGTTTCAGGAGAAGAAGGAAAGCCTTGAGGAATCTGCTGCTTGAGCGGTCCCGAGGTGCTTTCGTGAGGGCGCGGGTACAGATGATGCAAGATCTGGACCGAGCGTCGCCTTTCTTTTTCTCTTTGGAAAAAGGGAGGGGAGCCTGCAAGCAGCTCGTAGAGCTGCTCGCAGATGATGGATCCTCAGTCACTGATCCGGAGAGGATCAGTGAGGAGGTCAGGTCCTTTTATGGGTCCCTGTTCTCCGCAGGGGGATATAACGGGGAGGCTCAGCAGGACTTGTGGGAGGGTCTACCGACTATTGATAGGGAGGTGGCCGATCTTCTTGATGGCCCCCTTATCCTTTGGAGGAGTTGACTTGTGCATTGTTTCAGCTCAGGAAGGGTAAGTCACCCGGGATGGATGGGTTGACGGTGGAGTTTGTCAGAGCTTTCTGGGAGATCCTGGGGGGTGATTACATGTTGGTGCTGGGGGAGAGTCTGGCGGCCGGGGCGATGCCCCTCTCGTGGCGTAGGGCAGTTGTTGTCTTGCTGCCTAAGAAGGGGTGAACTCCGCTTGTTGAAGAACTCGAGGCCGGTATCTCTCCTATGTACAGAATATAAAGTATTTGCACGGGCAATGGCAAATCGCCTGGGCCCTGTGCTGTCTCAAATGATTCATCCTGACCAGTCCTATACAGTCCCTGGCAGGTCCATTCAGGATAACATCCACCTGGTTAGGGACCTGATTCATCTAGTTCAGGGTACTGGTCAGTCAGCTGCTTTTCTGTCTCTTGATCAGGAGAAGGCTTTTGATAGGGTAGAGCATGATTACCTATTCGGGAAGTTGCAAGCGTTGGATTTGGACCGCATTTTGTGGCCCGGGTCCGGCTTCTGTACGCTGCAGCGGAGTGCCTGGTGAAGGTTAATGGTGCGTTGTTTGGCTCCCTTTCAGTTTGGGAGGGGGGTCCGTCAGGGGTGCCCCATGTCGGGTCAGTTGTACTCGGTCTGTGTGGAGCCGTTCCTGTGTGTTCTTCGGAGGAGGTTGACAGGCCTGGCCCTACCTGGGCCTGGGTTGAGGTGGTTCTTTCAGCGTATGCAGATGATGTCTCCTTATGTTCACTGATCCTGGTGACCTGCGGAGGATGCGTGACTGCCAGGAGATTTTCTCAGCTGCATCTTCTGCCAGGATTAACTGGAGTAAGTGTTCTGGTCTTTTAGTGGGTCAGTGGCAGGTGGATTCCCTGCCGGAGGAGATGGAAAGGTATGTGTGGAGCACAACACATCTCCTCTATCTGGGGGTTTACCTGAGTCCCACTGAGGATGCTTGGCCGGCGAACTGGCTGGAGTTGGAGACGAGGTGGTTGCCCGGCTGGGTCCGCTGGTCGGGCTTGCTTGAGTTCTTTCTTTCCGGGGAGGGTGATGGTCATAAATCAGCTGGTGGCCTCCATGTTATGGTACCGCTGGCTACTCTTGTCCCACCTTCCATATTTGTAAATGCTCTTCAGAAGAAGCTGGTAGATTTCTTCTGGGGGAAATAGGAAGCACTGGGTCTCTGCAGCGGTCCTGAGTCTCCCGTTAGAGGAGGGCGGTCAAGTCCTTGGTATGCGTGCGTACCCAGGTGGCGGCTCTCCGTCTCAGGACTCTGCGGAGGTATATGTATGTAGAGAATCCCCCCAGATGGCACGCTCTGGCCACGTATTTTTTCGTCGTGGTCGTTGCCTAGGGGGGGGTCTCGCGGCTCCCGGTGGGCGGGCATCAGTAGACCCGCCCTAAGGGGTTTGCCTGTTTTCTATCGGGATGTGATCAGAGTGAGGAATTTGGTTGTTTTCAGCCAGCGTGTTGTGCCACGAGGGGAGGGGCGATGGTGCGGTTGCGGGAGTGGCCGGTCCTCGCCCAGTCATGGCGGGTGTAGAGGAGAGGCGAGCGCCTAGAGTGGTTCTGGCTGAGCTTTCAATTGCTCCGTCAGATCTGCTCATCGGGCCAAGGCTCCGGATATATCTCGGGAACCGGCTCCCACAACCA
>CM075977.1:337715859-337757022 GCA_038087875.1 Malacoraja senta
AACATTGTAATCAGCATATCTACAGCAGCTAGCTACAGCAATCCTTTGTGACCTTCAGAAGAATTCTTTAAAAAATATTCCAAATAATTTTTTAAGTCTCTGAATATGTATGACAACTAGTCGCTGCAGCATTTTAAATATCATCTTATGCTTTTTTTTCCAATTACATTGGAACCCATAAAGCTCTTCCCACCGCTATATATTACAAAGACTGTTGAAATATTTAATTTGTTTTTCTGATTTTCACACAGAGCCTATGCAGACTATCCAAAACATCATCGTCTAGTTTGTTGAAATATATGCATTAGTGCCTTCTCCAACATCTGCTCAGCAAAGATCTTTGTTTATTGCCATGTGTACAACATCTGTTCCCATCAAATTTAATTACAACAGCAGCTTGCAAGCAAGCTAATTTGCAGTAATAGGCAATTGTTATGGTCACTTTATCATTTTTTAAGCCCAGTTTGTTATTTATTCTGTTATGACAATGCCTGGAACAAAGACAGTGCAGATAATTGACTGTCCGATAAACAGATGTGGCAAACACATGCACTCAGGAATGTAGGGAGAGCTCATCCACAGAGAAGGAGATTTTAGACCAATAATAAGGGTAAAATGTGCCTTGTAATCGGTCTGTGGTTAATGAAATTTTAAAAGAAAGTGTTCTGGATTACATTCATGGTCTTAAAATAAAATTAGAAATCTTAAAATTGGATAAATTCTTTAAAAGGTTCATTTAACATAGTTTGTACCTTAATGGCTCTCATTAATTAAGCCATGGCATTATGCAAAAGAGGGCCACATCTTTAATGATTCAAAGCATTATAGACTCTACTTTGCTTTATGGCCACAGGGAGGGGGTGGGGAAAGGACTAAACCGTACATAAAATGCAGAGTGATGGATGTGCTTTTTTTGTATTGTAAAATAGAGGGATACCTATCCTGCTCCCAGTGTCAATGTGAATTATCAATTTCTCCTGAGAGCCAACATTGAATGACTGTTATTCCAACCTGGGTCAAGCAACAAATGTGCAGGGAGGAACTGCAGATGCTGGTTTGCACCAAAGATAGACACAAAATGCTGGAGTAAAGGCCTGTCCCACGAGCATGCGACTGCATGCGGCAAGCGCGACCCACTTCGATCGCCGGAGCCGTATGGAGTTGTCCGGAGCTGGTCCCGACATCGCGCGGGGCTCCGAAAAACTGACACTGTTCAAAATTCCGCGCGTCAACGGCCTGCCGGCTCGCAGCCGCATTGAGGCCGTACGCAGCGCCTTGACGGGCATGCGCAGCGTCTCGACGCCGTAGACAGCGTCTTGACGCTGTACGTCACGCGCGAACTTCCCGCGGACTTCGCTCGAACCTCACATCAACTCGTACGGGATCACTCGACCTCCGCGCGGCCCCCGCTTCCGGTTTGGTCGCGCTCGCCGCATGCAGTCACATGCTGGTGGGACAGGCCCTTAACTCAGCGGGACAAGCAGTATCTCTGGAGAGAAGGATTGGATGATGTTTCGGGTCAAGACCCTTCTCCAGACTGAGAGTCAGGGGAGAGGGAGACTAAAGATATGGAAAGGTAAGGTGTGAAAACGACAGATCAAAGCAGATGGTGATCAAGAAAATATAAGCTCCTTTAACATGCAAATTGATGATGAAAATAGATGAAGCTGGAAATATTCAGTAGGTCAGGCAGTATCTGAGGATAGACAAACTAACTTAATTTTTCATGTCAATTACTTTTACGAAATCAATGTCCTTTCCCATACATGTGATGCAGATCACCATTCCTGGCCACCATTAGGTGGAGCATGCACTACCTTCAATCCACCCAGTGTCAGCTGGCAACCAGACAAAGAGGTGCAAACTAATTAAGTTGTATTTGTTTCTATTCTCCTCTGAATTCCGCAAGAATTAATGCAATACTTGGTCTTCCATCTCCAAAGAATAGGACCCCATCCCAATTCAACCCCTTCCATTTCCAACCGCTCAGGCCAATCATGCCAACTCTATGCTCTCTGTACAGAGTTTGTACCTTCTCCCCGTGACCACGTGGGTTTTCCCCAGGTGCTCCTGTATCCTCCCACACTCCAAAGATGTATAGATTTGTAGGTTAATTGGCCTTGGTAAAAATTGTAAATTGCCCCGAGTGTGTAGGATAGTCTTACTGCACGGGGATCGCTGGTCAGCGCGGACTTGGTGGACCAAAGGGCCTGTTTCCACACTGTATCTCTAAACTAAATTAAACTAAACAATATCTGTGAACGCTTTGCTTTTCCACTGAAGACCATTGGCTTGATGCAAAGGAAACATGGCCCTTCACCTTGCGGAAATTATTAGGTGATCAGCTGGTGTGTACCCCAGCTAATCCTCAACTCTGCTGCAAACAAATCATCCTGAATCAATCATTGAAGAAGGATCCCCACCCAAAATGTCATCTATCCATATTCTCAGGATATTGCCTGACCTGATGATTTAAGGGCCTGTCCCACAGTCGATTTTTTTAGGCGACTGCCAGGGACTAGGACAATGGAATTCACCGACATCCTGGCGACAACCTATGACAGCACCTACGCCAGGAGAAGACAAGCTACGACAAGCCCACGGTCTACGACTGTCGCCGAAAAGTTTTGTCCATTTCAAAATCCCGTGGCGACCAGAAAAATGCTACGATCCTTTGGGCGGCTGAGGAGACTGCTCGCGATCATACCAACAACACACCTGCGACTCTGTGGCGACAGCCTAGTCGCCGTCAGTCTCCTGAAAAATTGCCTAAGTGGGACAGGCCCATTACTCCAGCACTTGGTGTCCTTTCAGCCTGAATCAACCTTTCCTTGTATATTTTTTGTTCCTAAATGGCATAACATATATAATGGATAGTTTATTGCTCTCTTCATAGGATTAGGGGGGGAGTTTTTAATTGGCAATCTCATTTTCTTAATTGGGTTACATTTCTGCAGGCATACGCATGTATGACAGTTTTACTGCACATCGAGAGTGGTGGGGTAAAATGTGGACATACCTGAATCTTCACTGTAAATAGATACTCACGTTCCCTGTATAGATATGTCCTCAGGCTTTGTCATCTGGAAGCTGATGTACCTTCCATTTTGAAAACAAGAATTGAGGAAAGGAACTGCAGGAAAATTATCCAAATGGATGCTCAAACCAAATTAAAAGAACGGTGCAGTCAATTTATTTTTAAGAGAAAGGACCCAACATGGTAACTGTGCCTCCCATGCAGTGCCTATGTTGCACAAGGAATGAGTGCCTGGAGCGATATTCTGCCACTTCGACCACATTATGGGGATCTGACCTCATTAGTGGTTTCCTCCAGTTCTTAATGATCCCAGCGCACAGCAGGTGCACAGCTTTCATACCCACACGCCCTCCCACATTGTAATAGGAAGCACAATGCACGACGGGTGCTGAGTATGCTTTTTGACCTGATAACACAGGGCAGCAGCACCCCATGGACAGCATTATTAACTCCAGTCTCCTCTTTAAACTGGACCCTCAGAATATTGTTCATGGCAATGTTGACATAATACATCCTACAAGCAATTAAAGAATAAAACAGAAATGTTAGCGTTTTTGTTACCAAATTTTAAGGTACATTTATCAATATTCACAAAAATAGTAACTGAGACAAATTTCAGCTATTCTTTATTGTAAACCCTAATACTGAATTAATTAACTAGTAAAATGGAGGTCCCTTATAAATAAGACAGGCAGTCTCTGTGGGAAATTTAACTTGCCCTAATTAAATATTTTCCCTGTATTTATCAATGTTGGAAAGCTACTAGACTCTCCATGGAGAGAAAACAAAAATGTTAAGGACTTCCAGAATGTTTTTAATGCAATTCTGATTGAATGTCTGCTAACTAGCTATACGTTATTACATTACATGACTAATTCAGCTGTGTCTCAATGATATTTTCCCAACAAATGTTGTCGTAAAAGATCTGCCATTCAAAATAAATACAAAGAGATTCAGAATTTTATTGACCTTGTTGGAGGTTTTTGAAGATTAGGTCCTGCACAGTCAGAGAAGGGCAAGGACAGGAAAGACAAGACTTCTCTAATTACACAGCCGAAAATGTCACCGTTTTCAAATAATGAGAATTCTTTTTTTTTTTAAACAGATGAAGTTTAAAAATTAATTTTGTGAATTTGTATCGTGATTCTTTTCCAATATTTCATCAAACTTAATATAAAGATGGTCAACACAACAACACAAGGTACAAAGTAATGATTTTACAATTCTTTCAATACATTCATGGAGGTGAGGATAGGCTGTATTATTTGTCTGAGAAATTGAATGTGTAACCCAATTTAAAATGTATTAATGCTCCCTTGATGGGTCTTCTTCTTATCGAGTCCATACACACGATTAGAAGTTGTTCAGCCAGAGCTGAACATACTTCTGGCATCAGCATACAATGGTGTCTGTCTTGTGCTTCTTGTGCTTCTTGTGCGTGGTGGTGGAAAGATTGGTGAAAACAGGGCCGCGACGTGAACGCTCTTTCCTTGACCTCGATGGATAAAATGGAAAAATGCTCAGTGCAGGTAGGTATGACAGAGCTGAGAAAACTCTGCCTTTCAATGTTTTAATGGCTGCTGAGAGGTGTGAGTAATAATATAGGGTATCTCTATTATCCTTTGAAGATGGCCAATGCCTCGTAAGGAAAGACACATTATAACTCCAGAACCCATGGACTCAGTGAATAAAAAATATAATTGAATAGCTCACAAGATATAGCATTTTTTGCAAGCACATGGCAAGGAAGGGAATAGGACAGATAATCTGTTCTTGTTAACTGGTGGGAGGGAACAGGCTGAAGGTGATAGGTGTACAAAATCTTCTGTGTAACACATCCATTCTCCCTGATAAGTTATCATAAAGGGGATCAATGCCTGGAGTTTAGCTGCCAGTTCAATAACCTTACCAATGTCATTAAGGTAAGAATACAGCTTTGTTCAGTACTCACACTGCCAACCTCATCTTTACAATGTTACAATCTTCCATTCACACTTCCAATATTGTGAACCATTCTCCACTGTACTTCCTTCTTCTGCCACTTGCATGCTACTATTATGACACCACACTGAGTGGCAATTGTTCGATTAGGACAATTACACTAAGTAATTCATAACATCTTTTTGGTGCAACACCATTCCATCTTAATTGCTGGAGAACCTTCTTCCCAACTCCAGACAGAAAGTCAGCAGATGGGGAAGCTGAGGCCAGATGCACACCCTCTCCTTTGAAGATGGAAGCATCCCAGACCGTTGATAGTCATGGCAAAAATGGAGGAGGTGCAGTGGTATTCTTCTTCCATCTTATCTCATATTACATTGTTCTCACCACACAGTTCCAACCGCTCTTCTCTCTATATACCCTATTCACTACCTTGCCTTAGCACCGAGGAATACGTCATGAAAAGTTCGGACCACCGAGTCCACGCCGACTATCGATCACCCATTCACACTAGTTCTATCTCATCCAACTTTTGCATCCGCTTCCAATATACTCAGGGCAATTTACGGAGACCAATTTTCCTACAAACCCATATGTCTTTGGGACGTGGGAGGTAACCAGAGCAGCCAGAGGAAGCCCACTCGGTCTCAGGGAGAATGTATAAACTGCACACAGACAGCAGCCGGGGCTCAGGATCGAACCCGGGTAACTGGCTCAGTGAGGCAGCAGCTCTACTGCTGTACCTGTACCCGTCCATTGCATTTTCAATGGTGAACATGTGAAGGCATTTGCATTTGTACTTGGGTACAAGGCACTAAATGCGTCTGTAAAGCAGAGGTACCAAGCTATTTCTCCACAAAAGGTGCTCCTTGAAAACATGCTGTGAGAATAGCCACCTAAGAAGAAGAATGTCCTCCTTTTCCCTCTTAAGAAAGTGTCTCCTGTTCCTCTCCTTTTGCCTCCACCTCGACTTTATCCTCCAGCTTCAAAACCAACTTTACCAAAGCAGCAGTGGCTATTGTACAAACAGCAATCCAGCACCTACATCTTCCAGGCATTAACTTGTTTAACCAGAAACTGAAAATAACAAACTGGTAACTAAGTGGGCCTATAGTAGTTTTATGATTATCCGTTTGATGAATGATCCCGAGGCTCAGGTTTAAAGTCCACAATTTAAATTGAGTTCATTAAATTAATCTGGAATAAAAAGATAATTAAAACATTGCAACCAGTAGAATGATTTTAAAACCCGTCTTGCTCAACAAAGAACTTTGGGGAAAAAATCTACAGTATTTATATTTAGTTTCAGTTTGTTTGAAAAGCTTTGTTTTGCATGCTATCCAAACAGATCAGATATATAATAGTAAGATTAAACGAGAACTTACCAGTTTGAAGTTTGATCTGTATTTTATGAGGAGTTACGATGAGGGATTACGTGAAGAACCCGCTCAGTGCGCAGGCGCGGCATACTTCCAAGCAGCGGTGTGGAATCACAGATAGACACAGGTATTTGAAGTAAACATAGTAAAGAAAAGGAGACATCAATTTATTAGTTTGATCCATATAATGAGGGTGGGAGCGGAGGGCACGTAATCCCTCATCGTAACTCCTCATAAAATACAGATCAAACTTCAAACTGGTAAGTTCTCGTTTAATCTTACTATTTTACTTCGGAGTCACGTGAGTGACTTCGTGAAGATTTCAAAGCTCTGTGATTTCAAACCGTGTAACAGTTTTATTTCACTCACTGCCGAAAGTTCTTGAGGGAGGAAGTGTTATCGTAATCACCCAATGAATCTGTTTCTCAAGAAACAAAAAAGGTATTTATTAACAATAACAAAATTAAAGTGCTTCCCCGGGCTTAACTTAAATATTTGCAGCTTGTAATATTTTCTCTGCAAATAAATCAGGTTTCATCAACGGCTTATTATAAAAGTTCTGAATGTCGTTACCCTCGACCATCCTGCTGTATTCAGAATATGGTCAACCGGTACGTCCATTCTGTCAGCCGTTGATGTAGATGCTGCCCTAGTGGAATGAGATTTAAATGTATTAGTATCTATTCCGGCAGCCTTCAGTACCTGTTTGAGCCATCTTGAAATGGTTTGGCTCGTTACCCGGCCATGAGGTTACTTGTGGCTGACCCATAAGGCTTTTTCACTCCCTCTTATATTGTGGGTTGTGTCTATGTAATGTTGTAGATGGGTCACGACACACAACCGTGGCTTTTGTGGGTAGGCCCGGAATACCACCAGTGGATTAGCTGTTCCTGGCCTGCTTTGCTTCACCAGACCCTGTATGATGAATGTGATCTGATCTGGGGTGGTCACCATGTTGTCCAGCCTCAACTTGTGTAGTGACTGGACCCTCTGAGCGGATACAAGTGCCATCAACATGAGCGTCTTTAGTGTAGATTGCTCGAGGCTGAGGGATCTGGCTGGTGGCCATACCCTGAGGTATGTCAGGACCACACTGATATCCCAAATATGGGTATACCTGGGTTTAGGGGCTTGATATCATAAATGCCCTTCATCAGTTTTACCACCAGTGGATGGGATCCCATTGCCTGTTGTCCTGCTGGTTTGAGATAAGCAGAAAGAGCACTTCGCGCTGTGTTGATGGCACTGTAACTGATCCCTTCATCATGGTGTAGATGGGCCAGGAATTCCAGTACATTGGTGGCTGTGGCTGCTGCATACGTTGTCCCTGTTTCCTGGCAGTACATCTCCCATTTTCTTATGCTGATTCAGTACTGCCTCTTGGTGGATGTTCAAAGGGATGCCGACATGGTGGTGATGGTTCGTTCGGACAATCCCTGTTCCAGGTAAGATCTATTCAAAGCCTGCAACCCAGAAGTTTAATTTTCTCATGGCATGGGTGGCTTATGCCTGATACTGGGTGAGTTAATAATCCTGGATCACTGGGAAAGACCATTGGTGACTCAACCACCATGTCATGTAGAACCGGGAACCATGGCTGTGTAGGCCAGTCGGGCACCATCAAAATTCCAGAAGCAGAGTCCATCTGTATTTTGCGAAGTACCCGACTGATGAGGCAGAAGGGAGGGAAAGCATAGAAGAAGACATTTCCCCAATCCAGCGTGATGGCATGTATCGCTGCTGCCTCTGGGTCTGGTTCCCAAGCGACATATATAGGTAACTGGTGATTTCGTCTTGATGCAAATACATCGATATCTGGCGTTCCATACTGCTTAATAACTTTAGCAAATACTTTAGGGTTGAACATCCATTCGATGTTATCATTGAATTTGCGTGACCTGGTGTCTGCCACTGTGTTTAGCTTACCTGGTAGATAAGTAGCTGATAGCCAAATATGTCTTTCGACACACCATAGCCAAATCACATTGACCAATTTGTCGCATGATAATGATTTTATGCCGCCCATATGGTTAATATAAGCCACCACCGTAGTATTATCAATCTGTAACCGAACATGCAAGTGCTGCATATTAGCTACATATGCTTTTAACCCATAAAAGGCGCCCAACATCTCTAGATAGTTAATGCCCAGTGTCAGTAGTAATGATGACTCTAGGTTAGTCCATCTACCACCTGTGCTGGATATGGAGTAAGTTGCTCCCCAGCCTTGAGCACTGGCATCTGTTTGAAGAACTAAAGTAAGGTTAGTGATGATGATAGAGCTGAAACTATGCCAAACATTTTCTGCCCACCACTGTAGCTGATATTGCTTCAGTGGGTAATTACATGACACGAACATCGTGACCTGTATGTCGTTTTAGTGCCTGTACCTTTGCTGTTTGTAAATTTTGATAGTGCAAAGGTCCGCATTGTGTAGCTGGAAATGCTGCTACCATTTTCCCAATCACTCTTGGGACTTGTCGAATAGTTGGTCCTTTGTTGACCATTAAATAGTTGCATGATTGTGCTAATGCAACCATTTTTATTTTTATTTTTTATTTTTATTTTCCTTTTGGCAAGGTAACAGTCATATGGACTGAGTTAATTGTGAAGCCCAGGTAGTCCATAATAGTGGATGGCTTCAACTTAGATTTATCTGGATGTAGGATGAACCCCAGAGTTTCGAGGAGCTATTTTGTAGCTGATACTGCTGCCACAGCCAATTCCATAGTTTTCCCTACTATCTGAATATCATCCAGGTATGCCATGACAATATGTTTCTTAGTCTTGCCATGGCTATTTTCAATATTTTGATGAATAATCTTGGGGCTGAGGTTAGCCCATTGGGCAATGCGTTGTACTGCCTCAGCTGCCCCAACCAGATAAATTGTAGGTATCTGCAATGATCCTTGTGTATGGGTATTAGATAGTAAGCATCTTTCAGATCAATGCTTGCCATGAAGTATCCTTTGGAAATCAGTTGTTTGGCAGTAACAACTGTCTCCATTTTGAAATGTATATACTCAACAAACTTATTTAGTGATGTTAAGGCAATGATGATGCGACATCCACCATCTTTTTTGGTTTTATTTGATACAAATTCCAAAGGTTCATGTTTGGTCTTTTGGATGACCTCTCCACTAATGCTGTTGAGTATATACTTATCACACGTGACAGTAACCCATGCTTCTTTAAACCAGTGTAAGCTCCCCTCTGTTAGTAAAGCACCCTTATTCTCTATATGCTGGCAGGAACCAGACCCACCTACCTCCATGTTCAGTGGTGTTTCTTTTGTTTCCTGATGTTTTTGTAGGTTTTGCTTGTCTGACGTGCTGGCGATGTTGGGGGGTGGCGCATTTTCCATGGGGTCCGCTGTGGGCCCTGATCTAAAAAAGATCTTTTGGGGATAAAATGCGGTCCCCGAGCTTTCACCAGTCCCATATTGAGGACGTCGACTGGTGGATGCCATGGGGTGCTGCCGCTTGGGTATTGTAGCTCTTGGTTTGCTCGTCCCAGGGCCTGCCCTCATGAGGCCGAAAGATGTCGCTGCTTCCTCCATGTTCCTCAGTTTTTTGTTGAGGTCTTTCCCAAATAACAGAGCATCCGTCTCTGCAGCTGGGGCTCTGCACAACCCCGCAACTTTGGGATTGAGGGCAGGTCTTATGTTTCCCCGCCGGAGATTGTGTATTGCATATCAGTGCCAGCACATCCTGCTGGCAAGTATCCATCTCCGTACTTTGCACAGAACGAGCAAAGGCTGTAATGGCCGACGTCCGGAGCCTTAGGATCCGCTGTAGCTTGATTTCATGGTTACACATGTTTGACCCCACGTGACCCCAGATCTGGCTGTTCACAGTCTTCACTCTGAGGGCCTCACAGTTCTCTGGTGCTGTATAAAATTCAAGCACCTCAAGAAGTACCTTCTCCTGCAAGGGCTTATTTGACAGATGATTGATGCTGGCCGCCATGTTTGGTTCCAGCGGTCTTCCAGCACGTGGGGTTGCTACATAGCGGTCCACCACACCCAGCAGCTCTTCCTGCTCCTGCACCCCTTGCATACTGCCGAATTCTTCCGCCAGCCCCTTTCCAGACCAGCCCAACCCTGGTCACCAATGCTAGCCTCCAGTAATGAGGGAGCAGAGGGCAGTGCCCAAGACACTGTGGAGGAGGTGCCTGACCTACCTCCTGCGAGAACGCTCCTTCTGCGTAGCTCGCTGGAGCATCTGCTCCAAGAGCTGTTATAAGCTCTGGCGGCTGTCTCTCCTCCGTGTAGGTGGAGACATGTCCCCATCTGACAAATCAGACATTACCTGCCGGTTGCTCTCATGGCTTTGCTCCCTGTCCGCTGTGCAGGCATTAGCGGGACTGGGCTCGGCTCGGTGTCGGGGATAGCGGAGCGCTCTATGAGCGGTCCTGCCGCCTGTTGCTGCCCCCCTGAGATTAAACGCTCCTCTGGTGGAGTTGAGCAGGGGCAGTTCTGTTGGAGAGTCTTCTGGTGAGTGTACTTATTTGGTAAGAACACCCACACTCTCTTTCTCTGTTAGACTTAGTTGAATATACTCACCCAACGGTCCGTTTCAAAATGCAGCCGGAGCGCCTTCCTCCAGCTGCCGCCGCTGTTGCACTGCTGGCGTAATGCCGCGCCTGCGCACTGAGCGGGTTCTTCACGAAGTCACTCACGTGACTCCGAAGTAAAATTCATAAATACAATCGTCAAACACAATGGTGCTTTTATTGTCACACGTGCACAGCGCAAATGCAGTGACATTTATTTCTTACAAACAGTCCAGTAGAGTGTGGCCATACTCAGGCACAACCCCGATTAGCAGATTGCACAGAATTAGATTACTGATTTTAAAAAAGCGCCACGTTTTAGCGCCATTTTCAAAGTCCAGTCTTCGCTCTGGTTGTTTTGAGCGGTGCCCGTTCCAGGCAAGCCCCAGGCTGCTGCGGGCCTCCAGCTATGCCCTTCCTTGGACGTGTGGGTCGACCAGTAAACCATCGTCCTCTCCATGCTCGTCCATCTTTGTTCTCCTCCCGCAGCCGTCCTTGAGGGCGTGGTAGGGCAGACCCTGGTTCCCTCACCTCTCCTAGTGACCTCACTCCTTGACCATTGGGTCCGTCGTCATCACTGGCTCCATCTTCCCGGTCTCTGGTCTTCGGGGGACGAGCAAGGGCCAGTTCAGCGGCCGCCCCCTTCCAGTCCGCTGTCCGCCGGGTTTTGCGTTTGGCCACGGGGAACCGGCTCAGTGCCTCCCCCTGCAGGCCACAGTCTGCCAGGTCTTGCTTTCAGCTGCAGTGGACCATGTCGGTAGGACGTACATTGGCAGCACTGTAGGCCATAGCCCAAGTACTATAGATCGAGTAAAGGGGAAGATACAGAGTGCAGAATATATTTCTCAGCATTGTAGCGCATCAGTTCCATAGATAAAGACCTAGGAACGGAAAAGACCATGAGCAATACATGCACTCAACAAGAACCATGCGCACAATCGTCATCCGAGAAGAGGCTTCAGGTCTGCTCCTGCGGCTGGATGAAAATAACATCTTCAAAGGGCTTGAAAATACATCAAGAAAAGAAAGGGTGCTTGAGAGAGGGAAAACAGGGACCTCGCATTGATAAGTACTTCCTGAGAAGTCAATCAAGTCGAATGAAGTCCAGTGACTGGAGTCTCACCAAAGTTCGCAGGGCATCAGCCCCCCTGATGAAGAAAGCTCAAGCACAGTTACGCAGGCAGAGGAAGATATGGAGCCCATCCAGCCAAGAAAACCAGCAATGGAGAAAAAGATCCGCGGAAGAAAACCTCGCGTGAAATGGCCTGGAGCCTCGGAGAAGAAAGAATGGGAGACCATAAATGAAGACCTGACCAGTATCCTACAGGGTGTAAGGGGTACAGTTGAAAGAAAGCTTGACAAGATGGGGGACATCATCTATGGCTATGGAGCAGAACGATATGGAATAAGGGAGAAAAAGGAAAAGGCACCAGCTTTGGAAAGCAAGTCCAGACGGCAAAAGGAGATGGGATGCCTAATCCGGGAGAGAAGGCAGCTCAAGAAGCAGTGGAGGAAGGCATCTGATAGTGAGAAGGAGGGCATCAACATTCTCCAGGGAAACATCAAAAACCCGTTTAGCAACCCTGAGACGAGCAGAGTACCTGCGGAAATCACGAAAAAAGAAAGAATGAACGAGATCACGCTTCTTCAAGGACCCCTATAAGTTCATAAAATCACTTTTCATCAAAGAAAAGGGAGGAAACCTGAAAACATCAAGGCAGGAGCTGGACGAGCATCTGGAAAGAATGCATGCGGATGACAAGAGACATCGGAAGACAGCTATTCCATCGGACATTCCACCAATTGAACAACCAGAGCACAAGATGGACATTAGTCCTCCAAAGTGGAGGGAGGTGGAACAGACAGTAAAGCGGGCAAGAGCATCTTCAGCCCCAGGGCCAAATGGGGTTCCGTATCGACTCTACAAGGGTGCTCCTGATATTCTTTGCTTCCTGTGGAGGCTAATGAGAGTGGCTTGGGAGAAGCGAGTCATACCCAAAGCATGGCGCAGGGCAGTAGGAATCCTGATTCCGAAAGAGAAGGAATGCACAGATATCAGCCAATTCCGCCCTATCAGTCTCCTCAATGTAGAGGGTAAGATTTTCTTCAGCATCATAGCTCAGAGGATGACCAGCTATTTAGAGAGAAACAACGTTGTGGATACAACAGTCCAAAAAGCCGGCATCCCAGGGTTCTCTGGATGTCTCGAACATACCAGCATGATTTGGCACTAAATCCAGACTGCAAAAAAAGAGAAGAGAGATCTGCATGTCATTTTCCTGGACATTGCCAACGAGTTCGGAACTGTCCCTCACAGTTTCCTCTGGGCATCCTTTGACTTCTTCAGGATACCAGAGACTATCGCAAGCCTTGTCAAGGCTTATTTTCAAGATCTGCAGCTCTGTTTCACCACGCCTGACTTCATGACCACATGGCATTGCATGGAGATTGGCATTATGGCGGGGTGTACCATCTCCCCATTGATTTTTACAATGGCTATGGAAGTCATCATAAGGGCCTCCAAGTAGGTAGTGGGTGGCGACGGCTGACGTCTGGAGTCCGTCTACCACCCATCAGGGCCTACATGGATGACATGACAATCATAACAACAACAGCACCTTGCACCAGGCGCCTTTTAGGGAAGCTTCAAGAGAACATCACTGGGGTCAGAATGAAATTCCAGCCATCCAAATCAAGAAACATCTCTATAATCAAAGGCAAACTGACAGATCAAAGGTTCTTCATTGATCAAGAACCTATCCAAACTGTCAGAGAAGCCAATCAAAAGTCTGGGAAGATGGTATAACTCTAAACTGAAGGACACTGATCAGGCTAAAGAGTTTCGGCAAGAAGTCATCAAAGGTCTGGCGAACATCGACCGATCCATGCTGCCTGGAAAGCTGAAAATCTGGTGCCTGCAGTGTGGGTTACTACCTTGCCTTATGTCGCCACTAACCATGTATGACATCACCCTCACGAGAGTCGAGAAGATAGAAAGAACAATCAGCTCTTTCATGAGAAAGTGGTTAGGTGTTCCTCGTTGCCTGAGCAGCGTAGGCCTGTACGGTCAGGGGGTTCTCCAGCTGCCTCTCTCTAGTCTCACAGAGGAGTTCAAGTGCACTAAAGTCAGACTAGAGATGACTGGCAGAATCAAGGGACACTGTCATCTGAGCTGCTGCTCCAACCCTGGCAACAGGAAAGAAGTGGATGGCTAAGAATGCGACTCAGCAGGCAAAATCTGCTCTCCACCAAGGCGACATGGTAGGGCAAATCCAACACGGAAGAAGTGGCTTGGGGCTTGGCAGAAAGCGACCTTGCTGGAACAAGGCATCATCACTGGAGCGCCGGAAGTTGGTCGCGGCCGAAGTCCGCCAACAGGAGGAGTTGAGTAGGTGTGCCAAGGCTGTGTCGCAGGCTAAACAGGGCCAGTGGATGAGATGGGAGAGTGTGGAAAAGAGGAAGATCAGCTGAAAGGACATGTGGGAGATGGAGGCGAGCAGGATAAGTTTCCTCATTCGGGCAACCTATGATGTCCTTCCTAGCACAAAAACTCTCAACCAATGGCTGGGCGAAGATCCATCATGCCCCCTGTGTTCAACACCAGCTACACTTAGGCACATCCTCACTGGGTGTAAAGTAAGCCTCTCCCAAGGACGGTACACCTGGAGACATAATCAAGGCTCAAATGCCTGGCAGCGACTCTGGAAAGCAGAACAACCAACAATGCCCTGCCGCCCAGAACAACCAACCCAGTTAAGACAATTGCCTTTGTTCGGGGGTTGGGGGGAGGAACAACGGCAATGGAAAATTCCACCAAGGACCAGGTTTGGACAGCTGGAGGCAGCCCGGGATTGGCAGATGCTGGTGGATGTGGACCAACGGCTTACAGTTCCATCAGAGATAGCCATCACCAACTTGAGGCCTGATCTTGTGCTCTAGTCGAACTCTCAGCGCATGGTGTATTTTGTGGAGCTCACAGTCCCTTGGGAGGATGCTGTGCAGGAAGCCTTCGAAAGAAAGAAACCGCGATATACAGAGCTTGCAGCGGAGGCAGAACAGTGGGGCTGGAGAGCTAAGATCTGCCCGGTAGAAGTTGGATGTCGAGGATTCGTGGCAACATCTACCTTAAGACTGAGGAAGGACCCCCTGGGGATCAGCGGACAAGCCCTACGCCAGGCCATCAAAGAAACATCACAGGTAGCAGAGCGGAGTAGCCAGTGGCTCTGGCTGAAGAGGAAAGACCCCATTTGGTCTCCCAAATAACCGACTAGACAGATGCAGAGGGGGGTGGTTCTGGGACGCCAGAATGCACCGCTGAGCCTACTGGAGACATCGTGGGTTCAATCAGCGAAACGTCAATGAAGGTAGGTGCCCACTTGATAACCTCAATGACGTGACTGCCTAGCCTTTCTCAACATCGGAGGAGCATAGGTGAGTGCAGAAGGCTCCGATCACCATCGGGAGTAGTTGATATTTGGCACTGGATTTTTAACATCTGTGTCCTGTGTATTTGTAAACTAAAGTCTGCAATGGAATGGAGGTGAATCGGACAACATCCGAGCTATGGAAGGACCATTCAGAAGCCTGATAGATATTGTTCCTGAGTATGATGGTACATGCTTTCAAGCTTCTGTATCTTCTGCCAGACAAGCAGGGAGAAGAAGGAATGGCTTGGGTGGGAGCAGGGCCAGATTTAGATGAAGAGAGGCCCTAAGCTGTTCCACTTGTGAGCCCCCCCCCCCCCCCCAATCCCCCACCCCCACGACTAGAGGAAGATGGTCCACCAGATTGACACCGATTTGCAGTCAAGCATGGCCAATGAGATAAGGGGCTGGAAAGCTGCGCTTTATTTATTTATTTATTTATTTATTGCCAATGCTAGTGTCGAGTTATAGGCTTAAAACACTATTATTCTGAAATGGAGGGCAAGGAAAATTACTGAAGGGTTGTTTAGAGACTACAGTGCATTGTGACAGCATATGTAAGAAAGGCCAATGACAGTGTCAAAAATATTATACACCTTGCAGCGTTCTCACTTAATTTTTTATTCTCTGTTGTCAGCCGGGCAACCTTGGCAGCTTTTTAAGTTGCCAAATGACAGTTTAGGTGGTCATTTAAGACGGCTTGCATGACGCGTGCGATAATGTGCTTGGACGAAGTGCATAGTTACCAGTCGGAATTATGCTCAATGAAGCACTCACATATTATTTCTGCTTCAAATAAAGCCACAAACTAAACATATTCACCAATCAAGACATGATATATACCACAATGACATGCAGCAAAATTATAATACAGTATCTCAACTCTTTTTACACGTTGCAAAGAATGCAATTTCTATTATTTCTTTCCACTTCCAAACAAAAATGTGGTTGGATTATTCAGCGTATGATCAACCTCAGTGAGACCAAGCGCAGGCTTGGCGATCGCTTCGCACAACACCTCCACTCAGTTCGCAATAACCAACCTGATCTCCTGGTGGCTCAACACTTCAACTCCCCTTCCCATTCCGAATCCGACCTTTCTGTCCTGGGCCTCCTCCATGGCCAGAGTGAGGCCCACCGCATATTGTAGGAGCAGCACCTCATATTTGCTTGGGTAGTTTACACCCCAGCGGTATGCACATTGGCTTCTCTAATTTCAGGTGGTCCTTGCTTTCTCCCTCCTTCCCCTCCCATTCCCAGCTCTCCCACAGCCTACTGTCACCACCCCCCCCCCGACATAAATCTGAAGAAGGGTCTCGACCCGAAACATCGCTTATTCCTTCGCTCCACAGATGCTGCCTTACCCACTGATTTTCTCAAGCTTTTTTGTCTACCAATGGGATCCCACCACTGGCCACATCTTCCCATCTCCTACCCTGTTGGCTTTCAGCAGGGACCGCTCCCTCCGTAACTCCCTGGTCAATTTGTCCCTTCCCACCCAAACCACCCCCTCTCCTGGCACTTTCCCCTGCAACCGCAGGAAATGCTACACTTGTCGTTTTAATGAAATTCAAGACTATGGGGCTGTACATTGGCCATAAAGTTGCTGCCTAAAAGTGCCAGAGACCCGGAATTGATCCTGAATATGGGTGCTGTCTGTATGGAGTTTGCTCCTTTTCCCTTTGATCGCATGGGTTTTCTCTGGGTGCTCTTGTTTCCTTCCACTTTCCAAAGGTGTGCAGGAACCTTTTTTAGACCCAACTCAAAACATAATATTTTCCCTTTGTCCAGAGGTTATGTCTGACCTGTTGAGTTACTCCAGCTTTTTGTGTCTTTATTCAGTTTAAATCAGCATCTGCAGTTCCTTCCTACACACACGATACTATACGATAGAACTTTATTAATCCCAGGAGGGAAATTGTGTGTGTGTGTGTGTGTGTGTGTATGTGGGTATATATATTATACACACACACACACACACACACACACACACACTATATATTTATATAGTTATATCTATATTACTAAAAGTCTGATCTTGACCGCTTTTGGCTTGCTGTGGTGTGATTTCAATGAGAACGCCGCCACCTACGGCCGTCATTTTTGGCCACCTCGCTCAGAGCCCCCCTCCGCCTTCCTGGACCAGATGATTTTTCCCATTGATGAAAAATCAGAGATATATTAATGTTTTTTAATAATTTGCCATTCTCTCTGCTGCCCCTGCTGGAGGGAGGGGGAGGGACTATAAAACCAGGAAGTGGTGTGCATCACTCAGTCTCTGCAAGATGGAGGAAGCCAGAGGGTAACGTCTCTGTGAGCTCTGAATAACAATGAACACATGTCTACTCAACTGTGAGTGCCCGTGATGTGGTTTGAAAATGAAAATATGGTTGGTTTGAAGTAAAAAGGCACTGCCTACAAATGGTTGTTTGGGGGGTTTGGGTTGAAGTTAAAAGGCACTACTGCAAATGGTGGTTTGGGTGCTTTGGCTTGAAGTTAAAAGGCACTACTGCAAATGGTGGCTTGGGTGCTTTGGGTAAGTTCCTGTTTGCACTGTATATTGATTTTAGATAAAGGCTACCACTTACAGCTGTGATTTTTGGCCATCTTACTCAGTCCCCCTCCGCTCAGCAGGTGCAGAGGATTCTTCCCATCAATGAAAAATAAAAGTGTTATTAGTGTTTTAAAAATGTTGAGAATCTCTCTCCTGTCAATCACGCCATGAAGGCCACACCTTTTCCGGTGGGAGGGGGAGGGGGTTATAAAACCCGGAAGTGTGGGTGTGGCTCAGTCTCTGCATGATGGGGGAGGGAGAGGTCACGACTCTGTCTGAGCTGTGAATCAACTGAACACACTGAATGTCTACTGAACTGTGAGTTTGGTGTTTTGTGTGGTTTTATGGTGGTTTCACCCTGCTTGAAATGGTCTGAAACTGCATTTGAATTTGGTGTCCTTTCACCCTGCTGAAAGTGGTATGAAACTGCACTTGAATTTGGTGGCCTTGGATCCAGCTTGAAGTGGTATGAAACTGCACTTGAATTTGGTGGCCTTGCACCCTGCTTGAAGTGGTATGAAACTGCACTTGAATTCGGTGGCCTTGCACCCTGCTTGAAGTGGTTGGAAACTGCACTTGAATTCGGTGGCCTTGCACCCTGCTTGAAGTGGTAGGAAACTGCACTTGAATTCGGTGGCCTTGCACCCTGCTTGAAGTGGTAGGAAAGTGCACTTGAATTTGGTGGCCTTGCAACCTGCTCGAAGTGGTAAGAAACTGCACTTGGATTTGGTGGCCTTGCACCCTGCTAGAAATGGTAGGAAAATGGATTTGAATTTGGTGGCCTTGCACCCTGCTTGAAATAGAATTTCAAGGAATAGCCATGAGTCAACTGCCAGCCCACCAGCCATGAGTGAGCTGCCAGCACATCAGGCTTGAGGGACTGAGCTGCCACCACAAGAAACCATACCAGTGCTCCAGAAAGTCCCCCCACTGGCCACCAATATTGGAATTGGTGGAGAGGTGGAATATTGCTTTGGGGGACCAGCCCTCCCATGTGAACATGGGACCCAACGGGTCCCACTTAGTCTAGTATTCATATATAAATATACACCGTTTTGTTTTCTCGTTTATGACATTGTTTACAGAGTACTATGTTTACATATTCTGTTGTGCTGCTGCAAGTAATGATTTCATTGTTCTAACTGGGACGTGAGAGAATAAAACACTCTTGACTCTTGACTTACTCCGCTAATGTGTGGGAAAGAACTAGTGTACGGGTGATCAGTGGTCGGCGTGGACTCGGTGGGCTGAAGAACCTGTTTCCACGCTGTATCTTTAAATTAAACTAAAGGCACTAAAACCAGAGGGAGTCTAAAGAAGGGTCTCTACCCAAAACGTCACCCAATTTCTTCTATCCTGAGTTGCTGGCTGCTCCATGGAGTTCCCCCGCACAATTAAAGCATGAAATAGTCTTCACCATAGTTACCAACCAGACGCAACTAAATTTAAGGTACCTCTTTTTTTCCCCCAAGAACCCTTCTTTGCTTAAGTCCAAGTCAAGAATCAAGAGAGTTTTATTGTCATGTGTCCCAGATAGGACAATGACATTCTTGCTTGCTGCAGCACAACAGAATATGTCAACATAATACAGAACAGGAGATAAAGGTTCAGTGTGTTTATATACCATAGACCATATATATACACAATAAATAAACAGATAAAATGCAATAGGCTGTTATTGTTCAGCCCTCCACCACCTCCAGTTTAAATTCCATTTAGAATATTTATGGAGGACCAGGAAACCAGAATCAAGAGTTACTCCAGGGAGTTACTCCTGATCCAGGGTCAGGGAGTGATTCTGCGTTGGTTTTCAGCGCTGGCGGCGAGGCAGCGACCGGACAGCAATGGCGGCCAAATCTCCCACAATTCAAAGCGAGGGAGAAAGTGCCCCACGCCGACCAGTTGCCGTGGCAGTGCGCATGCGCAGGGCGGCCGATGATGTGCGGGACGTGGTTGTGCGCATGTGCAGGGGGAGGACGTGCTGGCCGTAGCAATGCACATGTGCAAGGCGGCCTGCCGTGCCGGCGGATGAGGAGCGAGCAGAGAGCAGAGCCCGGCGGCCCAGATACGGATGGTGGGCGGAGACGGAGATTGAGAGAGAGAGATAGAGATAGAGAGGGGGGCCCGCCCAGAGTTGAACGGCAGGTGTCCTGCCTTGGCCGGAGGCCCCCTAGATTTCGAGGCCCTAGGCTTCAGCCTATGAAGCCTAGTGGTAAATCTGGCTCTGCGAGGCCCCCCTAGATCTCGAGGCCCTAAGCTTAAGCTTGTCCAGCTTATACGTAAATCCGGCCCTGGGTGGGAGTCACGTCTACATGCGATTCCAGAGCCTCAGCAACTTTTCTTTCTGAAATGGCCCAGCAAGCAAATAAGTTCAAGACCAATGAGGATGTTCATGCAGTGCCATTATGTGTGGATAAATGTTAAAAACCTAAAATATATGCCCTTTAAGTAGTGTGCCTACCCACACCCCAATTTGTGGAAGAGAGGTGTTTTATCTCTGAATGTGCCTGACAAATAGCAATGATACGACCTGAAGCATAAATACCATTGTGGAACATTACCAGGACGAACATATTGTTTTTATGTGAGGATGTTTCTTCTAAAAGAAAATCCTGTTTAATCATTGGAGAATAGCAGAACCTATTTTTTTGACCCAGTAGGAATATTTTTTTAATTATTTATTTATAATGCATTCAGATGATTTGGGATTTTTTCAAACTCAAATTAACATGGATGTGGATTCATATTCTGAAAAAGCAAGGTAAGGAAAAACTAAATCACAAAATTAATGTGAAATTGTGCTACAGTTGACGATAGGTTCTGATATTCTCCAATTCAGATATACAGCAAATATAAATCTGAGCCTGGATTTTGGTAGTATGGGGTTTTTCTCATCTGCCCAGCTTACCCTTGAGCAAAACTGCAAAATGCAGATGGCACCACTCAACCTCAGTTGGAGTGAAAGCCACTTAATGTAATGTAATGTAATGGGGAAGGCTTGACTTAATACCATGAAACTTTTAACTCCAGGTATCATAAAATATTGAATGTCTATAAAAATGAAGACAAGCACCCTCATTGTAATCTTAAGCAAAACACAAAGTGTTGAAATATCTCAACAGGTTGGGCAGCATCTGTGGAGGGAATAAATAGACGGTGTTTTGGATCGGGAAAAAATCCTCAGACTGGAGAAGGGTCCCAACCCAAAAGGTCGCCTATCCATTCCTTCCACATATGCAGCCTGACCTGCTGACTTACTCTAGCATTTTGTGTTTTGTTGTTGATTCTCGCATTTCTGGCACATTAGAATCTGTTATATTGTTATACCAGTGTTTTTTATTAATGTCAAACATCTTTCAAACATTCCTGTTGAGAGGTATCTGACATTAAAAATGGAAAATTGGTTATTAAAGTTATACCGTGCTCCATTACGCATGTGAATTAAATGGGTTTGAACTAAAGTCAAGTCAGATATTCAAATATATGTGGCTAGGAATTGGACCTCAACGAACCGTGGGTCTTGCTGCCACATGACTGAAGATGCACCTACCATGAAACATGCTCATTCAGGGTAATTTCTTGTCCTCTAGGAACCTCCCAGCATGCAAAATGTTAATATCTTCAGACACTTAGCCATCAGGGTCACAAGAAATTAAGGCAATTCCTGTGAAGCACTTGTTTTGGAACTCTGTGGGGGAAATTAGACCAAACTGAATAGGAAGCAATGATTGTTGTGCATCATCAGGACAATTGTGTCATCGTAGTAGTATGGGACCAGGACCCCACTAACGTGGTGCACTACTTATCTCTTATCCTTCAAAACATCCACTGCACAAAACCAACAGCTTTGATCACCAGTATCATCCATGGCCTTCCATTCTCACTCTTGCGATCTTTCAATTCCAAGAGGCCCTGCCTCCACACCCACTGATCTCATTTCCAATCCTCTGATTTCCCCACCATCCTATGATCTGCCCCAGTTTCCATTTGGAGCAGAGGATCACAATATCCCACAATACCCACAATGGAGATCCTGATCAACAGTCCCACTGCCTATTTACCTGACAGATGACACCCTTCCATGCACCTCCATTCAGTCACTTACCTGATCTCAATCCAACTAGTTCCCCGATCAATGGCCTACACCCACCCCAATCTTGCAACATCAATACATGACCACCAACCTATACACAACCCCTACATTCCACTTCCTAATCCTCAAATCAAGTTAATGGCCAAGGGCATGTTTTCAGGAAGTAGGTGGAGAGTTTAATAACATGCTGTCAAGACAACAACCTTTCCCCTCAATGTCAGCAAGACCAAAGAGCTGGTTATTGACTTCTGGAAATGAGTTGGTGTACACACCATAGCCAGCATTAATAATGCCGATGTGTAGATGGCCGAGAGCTTCATGTTCTAGGTGTAAATATCATCAACAATCTATCATGGACCAAACACATTGAACTATGGCCAAGGCCTCTACTTCCTCACCAGCTTCTACAGATGCACCGCAGAAGCATCTTCTTGGGATGCATCACAGCTCCACCCAAGACCATAAGAAATTGCAGGTAATTGTTCGATGTAGCCCACACATCACACAAACCATCCTTTTCCCCCAAAAATCGACTCCATTTACACTTCACACTACATTGAGAAAACAGCCAATATAATCAAGGATCATTAACATTCCACTCATTCTCTCTTCTGCCTTCTCCCATCCAGCAGCTTGAAAGGACGTACCATCAGATTCAGGAACAGCTTCTTCTCCACTATTATCAGACTTCAAAACAGTCCTTCCATAAGTTAGGTGTGTAGCCCCGATCTCCTGACCCACCTCACTGTAGCCCTTGTACTTTTGTCTCCGTATTTTGTCTGTGCTGTCATGCTGTAATGCTGCAATACTATATCCTGCACTCCGGTATTTTTCTCTTTCTACTATCTGTACTTGTGAATGGCTTGATTGTACAAATGTTCAATATGATTGGACTGGATAGCATGCAAACAACGTTTTCAATGTTCAGGCACCTCGCGTTTTACACGGGGGTTATGTGCATGAAAAGCAGCTCGCAATTCAAAAACGCATAAATTAAACATATACACAACTACGTTGTCAGCAGTAAAATCAGCATGTTATTCCAAACAGACCAGCGAGTATATCAAGCTTTGCACTGAAGGAACATACATGTTATTTCAATGACACATAAAACAAACACGTGCAAAACACAAGATGCCTGTATCTTGGTACATATGGCAATAATAAACCAAACCATATTGGCATCTGAATTGAGAGCAATTCCAATTGAAAGCTCTGAGATGCTCCATGGATGAGAACCAGCATTTACAGTAATTAATATATATATCCCAAGTGGGGATCATTGCTGTCTCATGCTGTTAGCTCAGAATACAGGATTAGAATTTAGCGCAGAAAGTAATCACAGAAGTCATGCCATCAGTGCATGGATGGCAATTTATTGGCAGGTGATGACAAAATCAAAACTGCTTTCAGTGTTAATCTTTCTAAGGAGTTTCTTTGGCATGGAGAGCTGGACTGTGAGTAGTCACTACCAGCATTGTCAGGATCACATTTTATTTATTTGTAGCATTGTGTGCAGCAGTTTAAAATTGGCTGCTTTTGACAGACAAATTGAAAACATATTATGTACTTATGAGCATCCTTCACAGATTCAACTGCAATCAGTGGGAGATGGGTGATTCTTCTTCTGAACACCCCAACTCTGTTCACACCCCTGTTGATTTGTGTTAGTTCATCGACTAGATACACCTTCAACTTACTGTCCCAGTTAAATCCCAACCCTTTCTTAGTACAAAGTGATCTTATCCCTTCCCAGACATCCACACACAACCTGTCTACCTTAAAATATTTATTTAATGAAATCACTTTTTAATGCAGAAAAAAAATCCGGTTAGTAATAACATAAATATAATATACAGAATTCTAAGCATTTATCTTGTGAAAAATATCATCAAATAGATTGTTTTATTTCAACATCATATGACATCTTTTTCATGACAACTATCTATATAACTAAAAGTCTCATCTTGACCACTTCCTGTCTGTGCTGTATATTGGTTATAGAAAAAACGCTACCCTATATCGCTATGATTTTTGGCCATCTTACTCGCAGTCCTCCTCCGCTGAGGCAGCCCTGAGGATTTTTCCGATTGATGAAAAATAAAAATGTTATGGGTGTTTAAAAAATCTTGAGATCAGCTGATTGGTCCTCTCGCCTGTCAATCACCATGATGAAGGTAACGCCCCTTCCGGGGGGGCAGGACTATAAAACCGAGGATGCCTGGACGTGAGTCAGTCACTTTGGAAGATCACGAGGGAGAGGCCACAACCGTGATTCTAAGCTGTGAATCAACTGAACTGTGATTCTGCAATGTATTTGCAATAAATGATTTGTTAGCCCTTAATGACAATGCCATGAGTTGTTTGGCCTGCCCTGTGCTTGAGACTGCAATGCAAAATGGAAATGAAATGACAATGCCATGAGTTGTTTGGCCTGCCCTGTGGTTGAGGCTGCAATGCAAAATGGAAATGAAATGACAATGCCATGAGTTGTTTGGCCTGCCCTGTGCCTGAGACTGCAATGCAAAATGGAAACGAAATGACAATGCCATGAATTGTTTGGCCTGCCCTGTGCCTGAGACTGCAATGCAAAATGGAAATGAAATGACAATGCCATGAGTTGTTTGGACTGCCCTGTGCCTGAGACTGCAATGCAAAATGGAAATGAAATGATAATGCCATGAGTTGTTTGGCCTGCACTGTGCCTGAGACTGCAATGCAAAATGGAAATGAAATGACAATGCCATGAGTTGTTTGGCCTGCCATGTGCTTGAGACTGCAATGCAAAATGGAAATGAAATGACAATCCCATGAGTTGTTTGGCCTGCCCTGTGCTTGAGACTGCAATGCAAAATGGAAATGGAAATGAAATGAAATGAGTTGTTTGGCCTGCCTGAAACCACTAATTTGGGCCCACAAGGCCCCCATTATCCAAGAAACCAGTCCCTTTTGCCCAAAATGCCCAGGATGAGCATTTTGGCCCAAAAGGCCTTTGTCGGTCAGGAAAAAATCCAGAAAAAGTGTCTTTCACTGAGATTTCACTTACATTTCTTTTAAAGAGTCCCTTTGACCCATCAGGCCTTTACTAGCCCAGGAGGAGTCCCTTCAGCCCATCAGTAAGTATTCCCCCTGCAATTATTAAACCAGTATTTTTTCCCCTCCCTTCATTGACTCCCTGTGAGATCCAGGCCAGGATAGACTTTCCTCCTCCATTGCTGTGATCTGCAGAAAAAGAAGAAAAATTTCAAAAATTATTCTCCACCCTCCCCCCCCCCCCCTTCTCTCTCACAGACTCTCACCTGTTTTGGGCAGAGTTTTCAGGCAGTTTCGGAGCTGCCACCCCACCAGGCCTGATTGACTGAGCTGCCAGCCCACCAGGCCTGAGTTGCCAGCCCACCAAGCCTGAGTGTCTGAGCTGACAGCCCACCAGACCTGAGTGACTGAGCTGTCAGTCCACCAGGCCTGAGTGACTGAGCTGCCAGCCCACCAGACCTGAGTGACTGAGCTGCCAGCCCACCAGGCCCGAGTCACTGAGCTGCCAGGCCACCAAGTGTGAGTGACTGAGCTGCCAGCCCAAGAATCCATTCGGCCCACAATGTCCATACTAGCCCTCTGGAAACCAGCTCCTTTGACCCACAACACACAAACTAACGCTCCAGAAAGCCCCCCCCCCCCCAATGGCCACCAATATTGGAATTAGTGGAGAGGTGGAATATTGTGTTGGGGACCAGCCTTCCCATTGGGTCCCAGCTTCACACTGGAGGGCTGGTCCCCCAACGCAATATTCCACCTCTCCGCCAATTAAATTATTGGTGGCCAGTGGAGGGGAGGGGGGCTTTCTGGAGTGCTAGTATGGGAGTTGTGGGCCGAAGGGACTGGTTTCCAGAGGGATAGTATGGATATTGTGGGCCAAATGGATTCTTGGGCTGGCGGCTCAGTCACTCAAGTCTGGTGTGCTGGCAGCTCACTCACTCACGGCTGGTGGGCTGGCAGTTGACTCACGGCTATTCCTTGAAATGCCACTTCAGGCAAGATGCAAGGCCACCAAACTCAAGTGCAGTTTCATGCCACTTCAGGCAGGGTGCAAGGCCACCAAACTCAAGTGAAGTTTCATGCCACTTCAGGCAGGGTGCAAGGCCACCAACCTCAAGTGAAGTTCATGCCACTTCAGGCAGAGTGCAAGACTACCAAACTCAAGTGCAGTTTCATGCCACTTCAGGCAGGGTGCAAGGCCACCAAACTCAAGTGCATTTTCATGCCACTTCAGGCAGGGTGCAAGGCCACCAAACTCAAGTGCAGTTTCATGCCATTTCAGGCAGGGTGCAAGGCCACCAAACTCAAGGGCAGTTTCATGCCACTTCAGGCAGGGTGCAAGGCCACCAAACTCAAGTGAAGTTTCATGCCACTTCAGGCAGGGTGCAAAGCCACCAACCTCAAGTGAAGTTCATGCCACTTCAGGCAGAGTGCAAGACCACCAAACTCAAGTGCAGTTTCATGCCACTTCAGGCAGGGTGCAAGGCCACCAAACTCAAGTGCAGTTTCATCCCACTTCAGGTAGGGTACAAGGCCACCAAACTTAAGTGCAGTTTCCTACCACTTCAAGCAGGCTGCAAAGCCACCAAATTCAAGTGCGCTTTTCAATAATGCAACACCCACTTTTCAATAAGACAACACCCGCTTTTCAATAAGGCAACACCCGCTTTTCAATAAGGCAACACCTGCTTTTCAATCAGGCAACACCCGCTTTTCAATAAGGCAACACACGCTTTTGCATTTTCAATAAGTCCAAAACCGCTTTTCCATTTTCAATTAGGCAAAAACCGCTTTTGCATTTTCAATAAGTCCAAAAC
Source organism: Malacoraja senta (assembly GCA_038087875.1). Taxonomy (NCBI): domain Eukaryota; kingdom Metazoa; phylum Chordata; class Chondrichthyes; order Rajiformes; family Rajidae; genus Malacoraja; species Malacoraja senta. The sequence continues at coordinate 337,742,692 of CM075977.1, forward strand.
CGCTTTTGCATTTTCAATTAGGCAAAAACCGCTTTTGCATTTTTAATAAGGCAAAAAACGCTTTTGCATTTTCAATAAGGCAAAAACAACTTTTGCATTTTCAAACCAAAAAACAACTTTTGCATTTTCAAACCAAAAAACAACTTTTGCATTTTCAAACCAAAAAACTACTATTGCATTTTCAAACCAAAAAACAACTTTTGCATTTTCAAACCAAAAAACAACATTTGCATTTTCAAACCAAAAAACGCTTTTGCATTTTCAAACTGTAAATCACTTCAAAGCATATAAGATTTACACACATCTTTAATCAGCACATTAACTTGGCAGCATTACAGAGCGAGGTGTTGTCAGTTCATCCTGGCTGCTTCAACTAACGGTGCTGGGAATGGGCGTTAATATAAATGTAATAATGGGGTGGAGTTAGTGATGCATGCATCATCAATCTACATCCTTCCCCCTAAAGATTAAATGTGGAGAGGAAGCATATTAAACATACTCGCCATACCTGTCTGGTGGTCTACTAACACGGCCCGAACGCGTGCGGACCCAACCATCCCCTCCCTCAACTGAAGGATGAGGCGGAGAGGCTGAAGGTGAAAACCGCACGGGAGAGGATTGTGGTGACCGAGGGGGGAAACATGCGGTGGGCGAAACCCCGTGGTTAGTGGAGACAGATGGACGTGGGGGGGTGCCAGGCATGCGGAGACAGGCGGGAGACATTGTGGAAGGCGGCTGGAACTGGAGCGGCGGAGCATAGGGATCGGCAGGCGGTGGTCGGGGCTCCTTCACAGCAAGCAGGTGTTGACGACTTCTCCGGTAAACCGCTCCCTCACAGTCCACAAGGTACAATCGCGGCTCATCAGTCGGGCGCACAACAACGCCCAGACGAGAATGTCCAGTTGGAGTTCGTAGACGGACGACCTGGCCCGGCAGAGGCTGGAGTGGTCTGCTGGAACTGTCGTATGACCGTTTCTGGGTATCGTGCTTCTCTTGGAGACGTTGCTGGATAGTGGCGGGCTTCAACACCCGAGGAACCAGCTGCTGTTGTGCGATGGGGACCGGAGACCTTGTCGCCCTTGACAGCAGCCGCTGTGCTGGTGACCCCAAGATGCCGTCTCTTGCGATGTTTCTGAGATTCAGTAGATCGAGATAGACGTCAGACTTTGAAATGCGCGCTCCCTCCAGCAAGTGCTTGGCGCTTCTGACAGCGCGTTCAGCGAGTCCATTACTCTGTGGACTGCTTGTGACGTGCTGGAAGTTCCATCGGTCGGCGAAAAGCTTGAACAAGTGGCTGGTGAACTGTGGACCATTGTCGGTTCTCAGAATAACAGGAATGCCATGGTCTGAGAAATGTCATTTCAGCTTCTTGATGACCATCTCCGACGTGAGGGAGGTAAGTTGGTCAAGTTCAAACCAGTTGGAGAACGAGTCGACCAGAACGAGGTAGTGCTTACCGCACCATTCGAAAATGTCCGCAGCCAGCGACGACCAAGACAGTGCTGGTGGAGATTGTTGCAGAAGGGGTTGCCGCTGCTGATGAGGTGCAAGATTGTTGCAAGTGGGGCAGGAGGCTACAAGGTCCCGGATGTACGTGGCCATTCCGGGCCAGTAGAACAGATCCCGGGCGCGTGCCAGCGTGGAGTCGGCTCCTGGGTGACCGCTGTGTACCTCTTTGAAGTATTCGTCTTGTAGCGATGCAGGTACAACTACCTTGTGGCCCTTGACGACCACACCACCCTGAACCACCAGTTCATCGCGGACCAAGAAGTATGGCTGCATCTCAGTGGGCATGTTGGATTGTTTGTCTGGCCAGCCTGTTTTGATGATGGACGCGCGGCCAGGGTGTGCAGTTGCATGCTGGAGATTAGACCGACACCGAGAACCGTGAAATTCTCCCGTTCGTGTGGGTGTTGTTCGCAAGATGTTCGAGGGGCACGAGAGAGTGTGTCCGCAACATGCATGTCCTTGCCCTTTTTGTAGGTAATAGAGAAGTTGTACCGCTGCAGCTGCATCATCATGCGCTGCAAACGAGCTGGGACGGCGTGGATAGGCTTGTTCAAGATTGTCACCAGTGGTTGGTGATCCGTCTCAACCATGAATGTGTTGCCATAGACGAAGTCGTGGAATTTGGAGCAGGCAAAGACGACCGCCAGCAGTTCCTTTTCGATTTGCACGTAGTGCTGCTCTGTGTCGGTCATGGTGCGAGAGGCATACGCGACGGGTAGTAGGGTACCATCATCAGATGGTTGCAGGCAGGCTGCGCCGAGCCCGAATTTCGAGGCATCGCAGGTGATCACCACCGGACGTTTCAGGTCGAAAAAAGTCAGGGTCGGTGCACTGGTCAGTTTGGATTTTAGAACATCAAAGGCATCCCGATGTTCCTGGAACCATGACCATGCAGTGTCCTTTTTTGTCAGCTGCCGCAAAGTGGAGCTCAGTTCGCTGAGGTTAGGTATGAACTTTCCGAGATAGTTTACCATGCCCAGGAAACGTTGCAGGCCTTTCACGTCAGTGGGTGCAGGCATTTCTGTGATGGCAGAAGTCTTCTTCGGATCCGGTTTGAGGCCGTCAGGGGTGAAGATGTGGCCGACATAGGAGACCACTGGAACCCTGAACTTGCACTTGTCAGGATTGAGCTTGAGGTTGATCTTGACAGCACGCTCCAAAATGAGCCTGAGATTGTGGTCATGTTCCGCCGCGTCTTTGCCATAGACAAGAATATCATCGACAATAATGGCATTCTCAGAAACTTATATCTGCCGAATGGGGTGGCAAATGTGGTGAGGTTTGATGACTTCTTGTCCAGCGGTATCTGCCAGAATGAGTTCTTTGCATCTAGGACGGAAAATAGGGTGGCCGTTCCGATCTTTGCTGCAACATCCTCTACTGTCTTCATGGGATGGTGTGGGCGCTTAATGGCAGTGTTCAGGTCTTTTTGATTAATGCACAGGCGGATTTCATCCTTTCCCTTCTTGACTGTGGCAATCATGGTTGAGACCCAGTTGGTGGGGTCGCTGACTGCTTCAATTACGCCTTTGGAGACCATGTCCTTCAGCATAGAGTGAACCCTGTCAGTCATGGCAAACGACAATCTGTGCGGGTTTCGGACAACGGGTGTCACATCGGGGTCAATAGTAAACTTGTAGGACACAGGCAACTTGCCTAGGTTGTTGTCGAAAAGACCAGGGGTCATTCAGTGGATCAAAGGAAACTTGCAGTTTGTGGACAGTTTTATCAAAGGAAATCAGCCCCAGTTCCTGACAGGCACGATTTCCAAGCAGGGTAACCAAATTAATGTCCAACACATGGAAAGTCAATTCCATAGTTGTTTTCTTCAGTACACATTTCAAGTTGGTTTTGCCCAGAGGAACTAGCACCTCGCCACCAAAAGCATGTAAAGTGGACGCACCCTTGACAAGTGGCTCGTTAGCCCTGATCCTGTTAAAAAGGTTGATTGACATTGTGTTGACTCTCGCCCCCGTATCCAGTTTCGCGCCAAATGCAACATTGTTTACAGATATCGTCACTGTAGGATCAGAGTTCTTGGCAGCAGCATGCTGTAACATGTAAACAGTAGGGTCGTCTTGCGAGTCAAATGGAATATATTCGGGGGCGGCTTCGAGCTGGAAATGGGGAGTCAGTATGTTGCTGTCTCGTTGCAAAAAATTGAGATTAGACTTGGGACTGGGCGCATTCTTTCCTCGGGCCCTTATAGCAGCCCGACAGGCTGAGGCAAAGTGATTTAGCTTTTTGCAGTAATTACAAGCCTTCCCGAGGGCGGGGCAGGTGGATTGCCTGTTGTGTAGATAGCCGCAGTTAGGACATTTCTGTGGAGGAATGCTGAGAGCTGCCTGGCTAGCTTGGATCTTAGATCGGCTGTTATCTGTGTATGTGTATGTCCGCTGCCTAGTGAGGCCCGTCAGATTGATGGTATTGCTTTCATGCGGAATGTCTATAGGATCAACCAGTTCAGCCGTTCTGCATGCGTGCACCGCGTCATCTAGCGATAACTCTGGCCGTCTCAAGAGCTCTGATCTGAGCTTTGATCGGTGATACCATTCACTAAAATATCCCTCGTTAACTGATCAGTCAACTGATCCACTGGCATTTCCTGAAATCGACTACGTTGGGCTAGATACATTAAAGAAGAAATAAATGAGTCCACTCGTTTCCCCGGGAAGTGACGACGAGAGAAAAACCTTGCCCTGTCCAAAATGTGATTTGAGGGCAGGTCACAGATCTGAGCCAGTTTACGCAGCAAAAACATTAGGGTCAGTGGGAGACTCTGCGGTGTAATTTCCTGGTCATTGGCATCACGGATAGCCGGAGCATAACGGAATGTTCTGGATCGACGAAGGGCACCAGGTCCCGCAAGGTTGAGCAGGAGAGAGGTCTTAACAGCATCTGGTTCATTTCGGTGTACAATGTTCATGTAGTGCTGGTAATCAATTTCAAACGTGGCCCAGCGTTCACTGATATCGGCATCAAAGACAAGAGGCTCAGGCTTCCGACAAGAAGTAGCCATCGTAAAGTAAAGCAAAACTCACAAAAGATAAAATAAAAAAACATTATACAAGAGGAGTGGGTAGGACCACTTCTGACACCATGTAAATCACTTCAAAGCATATAAGATTTACACACATCTTTAATCAGCACATTAACTTGGCAGCATTACAGAGCGAGGTGTTGTCAGTTTCATCCTGGCTGCTTCAACTAACGGTGCTGGGAATGGGCATTAGTATAATGTTATAATGGGGTGGAGTTAGTGATGCTAGCTAAGTGTGATTGATTCACATGCATCATCAATCTACACAAACCACAAAACAACTTTTGCATTTTCAAACCATAAAACACTTTTGCATTTTCAACCAAAAAACGCTTTTGCATTTTCAAACCAAAAAAAACTTTCCCATTATCAAACCAAAAAACACTTTGCATTTTCAAACCAAAAAACACTTTTGCATTTTCAAACCAAAAATTGCTTTTGCATTTTCAAACCCAAAAGACGGTTTTCCATTTTCAAACCAAAAAACAACTTTTTCATTTTGAAAACATAAACACGTTTGCATTTTCAAACCAAAAACGCTTTTGCATTTTCAAACCCAAAAAAACTTTTTCCATTATCAAACCAAAAAACACTTTTCAAAACATAAAACACTTTAGCATTTTCAAACCAAAAAACGCTTTTTGCATTTTCAAACCCAAAAAACTTTTTCCATTATCAAACCAAAAAACACTTTTGCATTTTCAAACCAAAAACACTTTTACATTTTTCAAACCCAAAATTGCTTTGCATTTTCAAACCCAAAAGACGGTTTTCCATTTTCAAACCAAAAAACAACTTTTTCATTTCAAAACATAAAACACTTTTGCATTTTCAAACCAAAAAAACGCTTTTCCATTTTCAAACCAAAAAAACTTTTCCATTATCAAACCAAAAACACTTTTGCATTTTCAAACCAAAAAACACTTTTGCATTTTCAAACCCAAAATTGTTTTGCATTTTCAAACCCAAAAGACAGTTTTCCATTTTCAAACCAAAAAACAACTTTGCATTTTCAAAACATAAAACACTTTTGCATTTTCAAAACAAAAAACGCTTTTCCATTATCAAACCAAAAAACACTTTTGCATTATCAAACAAAAAACACTTTTGCATTTTCAAACCAAAAAAACACTTTTGCATTTTCAAACCCAAAATGCTTTGCATTTTCAAACCCAAAAGACGGTTTTGCATTTTCAAAACCAAAAAATAACTTTTGCATTTTCAAAACATAAAACACTTTTGCATTTTCAAACCAAAAAACGCTTTTGCATTTTCAAACCCAAAAAAAACTTTTGCATTTTCAAACCCAAATTGCTTTTGCATTTTCAAACCCAAAAGACAGTTTTCCATTTTCAAACCAAAAAACATCTTTTGCATTTTCAAAACATAAAACACCTTTTGCATTTTCTTCAAACCAAATAGTGCTTTTGCATTTTCAAACCAAAAACAACTTTTGCATTATCAAACCAAAAAACAACGTTTGCATTTTCAAACCAAAAAACGCTTTTGCATTTTCAAAACCACAAAACAACTTTTGCATTTTCAAACCATAAAACACTTTTGCATTTTCAAACCAAAAAACGCTTTTGCATTTTCAAACCAAAAAAAACGTTTCCATTATCAAACCAAAAACACTTTTGCATTTTCAAACCAAAAAAACGTTTGCATTTTCAAACTACATTTTCAAACCACATTAAGGGCACTGACAGGTCAGTAACACCACTCACATTATAATAGACATGTGTTCGGTATTATTCACCACTCAGACAGAGAACTGTGACCTGAAACCTGAGAACGTTTGCATTTTCAAACCAAAAAACACTTTTGCATTTTCAAACCAAAAAAATGTTTGCATTTTCAAACTACATTTTCAAACCACATTAAGGGCACTGACAGGTCAGTAACACCACTCACATTATAATAGACATGTGTTCAGTATTATTCACTGCTCAGACAAAGAGCTGTGACATCTCCCTCCCCTTCTTGCAGAGAACTGAGGCACGTCCACACTTCTGGGTTTTTATAGTCCCTCCCCCTCCCACCAGAAGGGGCGTGGCCTTCATGGTGTGATTGACAGGAGAGAGAATCTCAACATTTTTAAAACATTAATAAGTCTTTTATTTTTCATCGATGGGAAAAATCCACTTGTCCTGCGCAGCGGAGGGGACTCTGAGTAAGATGGCCAAAAAGAACAGCTGTAAGTGGTAGCGTTTTTTCTAAAATCAATATGCAGTGCAAACAGGAAGTGGTCAAGATCAGAGTTTTAATTATATAAATAATAAAGTTTAGTGGGCATTTCACCTACCGGTCCATTTTCCTTGATCCTGAAAACTCCAATGAGCCAATCAAAATGCCCGGTCAGCGAAGGAGATTGGCTATGGCTGCCCTCGACTGCCTGTAACTAAATAGCGACCCCACTCCACTGCACTACGAGTCAAAAAGAATAATGCTTACCAGATTTTATTCGCGGAAAAAATTTTCACCATGCTGAAAACTTTTCCGCAACCTAGCTGAGGCCACAACTATTCGGGAACTTCCCTCGAGCATGAAGGAGAGTTCCAGCGACCTCATAGGACCTCCTAGGACCACGTGTCGACGATGCTGTGAGTTTGAAGGCTGAAGACACTCCTCTAAACTCGCAGATTATGTCGCCCAAGTGGGACAGCCCCTTAACTCAGCAGGACAGGCAGCATTTCTGGAGAGAAGGAATGGGTGACGTTTTGGGTCAAGACCCTTCTTCAGACTCGCCTTGATTTCAGCATCGCCTCTGCCTCCAATCCTTTGTCAAAGGGAAGGAGTCACCTCCCAGTGACAGCCCAAATGCATGACTCCATATTTTGCTATGTTGTATTCCATCTGCCACTTCTCTGACCACTCTCCCAACCTGTCCAAGTCCTACTGTGGAGTCCCTGCTTTCTCTACACCACCTACCCCTCCATCTATCTTTGTATTGTCTGCAAACTTAGCCACAAAGCCTTCGATTCCCTCATCCAAATCATTTATACACAACGTGAAGAGCAGCGGCCCAGCACCGACAACCTGCGGAACTCCGCTTGTCACTGGCAGCCAACCAGAAAAAGCCCCCTTTATTGCCACTCTCTGCGTTCTGCCATCCAGCCAATTTGCTATCCATCCTAGTATCTTTCTTATCTATGCTAGTACAGCCTTCATTTTTTACGGCATGCATTACAGCCACAGGAAATGAGGGGACGCGAAGTGAGTGTTTTGAGGTGGGGAATGAGGGGATGTTGAAGGATGCTGCTTTGTCCTGGGTGGTGTTCTCAACTACTGTGGGAGTTACATTGATCCAGATGAGTGGACAGCACTGCAGAGTGCTGACTTGCATAATGTACATGGGTAGAAAAGCATTGAGATGTCAAGAGGAAGTCATTTTTGCACAGAATGCAAGAGCAGACCCTCAGCCTTGTGCTCCCCGTGAACCAGCCAAACCAAATGATGACGTTGTTTGAAATTCCCATCATTCTCCAATCACATGTATTTATGGTGCCAATTGAGGGCGGCAAGGTGTTGCAGTGGTAGAGTTGCTGCCTTACAGTTGCCAGAGACACGGGTTCAATCCTAACTATGGGTGCTGTCAGTACAGAGTTTGTACGTTCTCCCCATGCCCTGCGTGGGTTTTCTCCATGGAGCTCTGGTTTCCTCCCACACACCAAAGACACACATGTTTGTAGGCTTGGTAAAATTGTAAATTGTCCCTAGTGTGTGTAGGATAGTGTTAATGAGCGGGATCGCTGGTCGGTGCGGCATCAGTTGGCCTTAGGGCCTATTTCCGCGCTGGATCTCTAAACTAACTAAACTAAAGTCCTATGTTAACTATCAATGCACCTGTGGTGACAGATACACTTCCTGTCACACGCACAATAGAACAAAAAGTACAAGAAAGAAGCCAGAACTGGAGACGGCAGACTTGCGTAAATGTGGCATCACAGGAGGCTACTCATTCAGCATGGAGCCTTCAGTTAAATTGGCAATTGGGCAGGATAGAGCTACGTGTTCCAATAAAACGGTAGTGTTTGAGTTTACTGTCCAGTCTCAAACCATCTAGGAGAGACAACAAACTGAAGATGCTGGAATCTTAAAGAAAGTGCTGAAGTAACTCTGTGGATCAGGCAGCATTTGCAGAGGGAACAGGTAATGCTTCGAGTTTGAGGAAGAGTCCAAGCCCAAAATGTCACCTGTCCATGCCCTCCAGAGATGCTGCCTGATCCGCAGAGTTACTCCAGCACTTTGTGTTTTCCTCAACCATCTACGAATGGCTGTTAAAGTTTAATCTTGGATGGGTAAATTTAGCATTATACATCATTCTCACTTTCTCATGACTTAATCCATTTATGTACTTCAGGGACCATCTTGCAGATACTTTTCTCCCAATAGAATGTTTTTATTTGATTTGATGTGCTAACTACTGCTAATTTATATTTTGTTCTATTATATGTTCTTGGACCATGGGAAGAACCAGGAAGGTCCTTCACGGTTTCCTCAAGAAAGTATTGATGCGCTTTCTCTTTGACATTTGCGGTTTGTAATATCAGTTAGGGAATTCCGAGGTTCTGAACTTCTGCTGAGAGAATTGCCATGAAATGAACAGCAACAAAGACAAGAATGGGTTGAGGGTAATGTGAAATGATAGAGAAGGTAGAGAAAAGATCGAGAGAAGGGCGGCGCAGTGGCGCAGTGGTAGAGTTGCCACCTTACAGTGCTTACAGTGCCAGAGATCCGGGTTCGTTCACGACTACAGATGCTGTTTATACATTCTCCCCGTTACCGCGTGGGTTTTCTCTGAGATCTTCTGTTTCCTCCTACACTCTAAAGAGGTACAGGTTTGTTGGTTAATTGTCTTGGTATAAAGGTAAAATTGTCCCTAGTGTGTGTAGAATAGTGCGTGAATCGCTGGACGGTGCGGACTCGGTGGGCCGAAGGGCCTGTTTCCACGCTGTATCTCTAAACTAAACCAAAGAAGATGGAGAACAGGTAAGATAATGGAGATAAAAGTAGAGTGATGGTGTTTCAAATAGGAAGTAAGAGTTGAAGGATGACCAGATCTAGAAGGAATGGGAGAGTAGAGGAAGTATACAGAAAATGCAAGTGTACGAAGGGCTCAAAGTTTTACACGGATCCTATCATGCCAAGACAGAAGGAAAGTTAGAGGAATAATAGCACATTGGAAATACAGGAGAAATAAAGGTGTGAAGGAAGAGGAAATGGATGGAAAGAATGTTGCTAAGAGCAGAAGACCATACATTCATAACATCAACAGGAAAGGCTGAGTTTACAGTCAAGACATCTGTGAGACTCATACAATATTAGGAAGGGAACTATGCTTCCCACTCCAGATTGCTCCATGCAAGTATTTATGAAGAGTCTTGACCTAAAACGTCACCTATTCCTTTTCTCCAGAGATGCTGGCTGACTCGCTGAGTTACTCCAGCATTTTGTATCTATCTTTTTGTGTATACATTGGGTAAGGATGCCTTGCACTTGGCTGTCATCCCCCAACAGGTCAAATAATCAATAGTCTATTACTGCAGCAGCATTAATATTAGTGCAGCAGCATTAATATGACAAGGACTGGAACAAACCGGCAACCTTAAATCTTTAGCCCAATAATAAAGCAACCCATGGGAGAGGAATGGAGATGGAAACTGTGAGAAAATAGTTAGGAAACCTGGAGGTAGTTTCAAAGCAGCAATTGAATAATAGGATTTAGGTGTCAATTATAGATCATGTTGCTATAGTTGTGTCAAATTCTTAATTCAGTTCAAGGTACCGACTCCAATACAGCTGAGTCTCCCAGTAAACTCGAGCAGTTCATTTTATCAGGTGACAGTCTTTAAGAGGAATCAAATTTTGCCAGTCCGTTCATTAAGGGCAGAATTATTGTTCTTACTGAATGGACTGGCAAAATATGAATCACAGAAATAACACTTATCTGTAATTATGGACACAGTCCAGACCATCATACAAACCAACCTCCCTTCCATTGACAACATCTACACTTCACGCTGTCTCGGCAAGGCCACCAGCATAATTAAGGATGAGTCTCTCCTGGTCACTCCCTCCTCTCCCCTCTCCCATCAGGCAAGAGGTACAAAAGTGTGAAAACGCACATGTTCAGATTCAGGGCCAGTTTCTTCCTGGCTGTCATCAGGCAACTGAACCATCCTATCACCAACCTGACCTCCCATCTACCTCATAGGAGACCCTTGGACTATATTTATCAGACTCTACGTGATTTTATCTTGCGCTAAACATTATTCCCTTCATCATGTGGACGGCTCGATTGTAATCATGTACAGTCTTTCCGCTGACTGGTTAGCACATAACAAAAAGTGTTTCACTGTACTTCAGTACCTAAACTAAATTACATTTGCTGTAGTGCATCCAGTCAATATACTGCACTGTAATTGTAAAGCACCCTTTTATCAGCAGCTGTTATAATACGTCATTTCTTAATACAGCACCAGATAGAAATACCTGGACAGATGTCCCTCTTAGTTATCTCTCACTATGCTGATTACTTTTAACTTAATAAATCATTAAGTTAATGAAACATATTTATTGTTCTTTATGTATATCTTAATTACACAGAGTAAAGGCAAGCACTAAATTGCAATTCCTCATTTCAACCACTGGATATCACCCTACCCCACAATAGCACAGCAAATTTGATTCCGGAGTATTAGGTTTTAAGGAGTAGTCGCTGCTTAAAACCTTCAAGCTGCTATCGGGTCATTTTCTAAACCATTTTGTTATGCAGCTAACTTGCTTTGCTGTCCTGTCACAGGAAGTCTGATATTTTTCTATAACACAACAGCTTTCAAGTTCTGCTCTCATTTTCCCATTCATTCCTATTTAACTGCAAACATAATTGTTCTTAAAATAACATGTGCTGAAAATCACAAAAGTAGAAACTAGGGAATGTAGGCTATTGCAACATATAAAGATACAAATTGTTGCCATTTAAAAACAAAGGGAATTAATTCTGAAGTCCAGGGGTACACATTAATGTTTCCTTTGTGAAGAATAAATGGAATTTGCTTATTATTTTGTAATAGTTTCCACCCCTCCTCACCTCTTCTTTCCTCCCCTCCTCTTCCCCTCTCCTCTTCCCCCCTCTCCCCTTTCCCCCCTCCCCTCCCCTCCACTTCCATGCCCCCCCATCCCTTTCCCCCCTCCCCTCCCCTCTGCTTCCCCTTCCCGTCCTCGCCTTCCCCTCCTCGCCCCACCACTTTCCTCCTCCCCCTCATCCCCATGGAATCATGCTCCTTCCTGGATATTATCTTTGTTTGCGTGACATCCTCACCTTGGCTTTTTAATGTGTGAGAGATTGATTGGATAAAGCACGTAACCAATCCAGATTTGCCAGATGCGACTCCCTTTACTGAGAGATTTTGGCAATATGTAACACATTAGTAGTTTGGGTTAAAAGGTTCATTAACATACTTCTGACAGCTCATATCAACAGGGGACTCTGTGACTGGTGTTCAACTATTTGCATAAAATCTATTAAATCTAGGCCTAAAATGAGATGTGCATGAACATTAGGTATGTTAACAAAAAGTGAAATGTTTACACCTAAAGAATTGAAACCACACTCATTACCCTGTTAGTATATTAATTAAAAAATCAATCAGCATATTATTTATTTGACTGCTTTGTGACCGGTTATTAGAAATTTTCTGATTAAAATTATTGTGTTAGTGCCCAAACACATCAGCGCATTAATAAGTGATTTCTGGTCTCCACCAGATCTCTTTATTTGACTAGTATTTCAGCTAACAATAGATCAAAACTTCTAAAGCTTGTACATCAAATTCATTCCTGTCGTTGTGAAGCAGTCGGCATTGTCGTTGTGACGCATAGTCGGCATTATAGCCCATTGTCCACTTAACCTTCAACATACTTTCCTTGTTTCCACCCACAAAGAATGACAGTGTTTCCAACAAATATGTTTTCTTCAAATATAGCACAGATTGATTGTAAAGTGTAGTGCTATTGTATCAAAGTCCTTTTGGTTACGGCAGATATTCCACAATGGTCTTCGAGCATGCATGGGCTGAAAGAAAAAACAAACGGACAACACGCACCTCCGAGTTTGCCCACCCCCCTCCCTTTCCAATCTCTTTTATACTCCTGCTGCTTCTGATGCTTTGTGGCCGAATGTCATTCTGTCCACTAAGTGCAACCTTGTTCACCATAAAAGAGCACTTAGGTTAATTTCTAACATTGATCACAAAATGTAGAATCATAAAACCCAATAGCACAAAAGGGCGTAATTGGCACATCATTCCAGTTCCATCTCAATGAACGAGTTGCCTCCTTTCGGTCCACAGTTTAGATTTTTTTAAAATAACCCAACAAATAATTTATTTTGTTTAAGAAGGAACAGCAGATGCTGGAAAATCCCAGGTACACAAAAATGCTGGAGAAACTCAGTGGGTGCAGCAGCATCTATGGAGCAAAGGAAATAGGCAAAGTTTCGGGCCGAAACCCTTCTTCAGACTGATGGGGGGTGGGGGTGGGGGGGGGGGCGGGGAGAAGAAAGAAAAAAGGAGGAGGAGGAACCCGAGGGCTGAGGGAGAGCTGGGAAGGGGAGGAGACAGCAAGGGCTAACAGAATTGTGAGAATTCAATGTTCATGCCACCAGGATGCAGACTGCCCAAGCGGAATATGACGTGCTGTTCCTCTAATTTCCAGTGGTGCTCACTCTGGCCATGGAAGAGGCCCAGGACAGAGAGGTCGGATACGGAATGGGAGGGGGAGTTGAAGTGCTGAGCCACCGGGAGGTCAGGTTGGTTAATGCGGACCGAGCGGAGGTGTTCGGCGAAACGATCGCCAAGCCTACGCTTTGTCTCACCGATGTAGTTCAGCTGACATCTAGAGCAGCGGATGCAATAGATGAGGTTGGAGGAGATGCAGGTGAACCTCTGTCGCACCTGGAACGACTGCTTGGGTCCTTGAATGGAGTCGAGGGGGGAGGTAAAGCGACAAATGTAGCATCTCTTGCGGTTGCAAGGGAAAGTGCCCGGGGAGGGGGTGGTGCAGGAGGGAAGGGAAGAATTGACAAGGGATTTACGGAGCGGTCTTTGCGGAAGGCAGATGGGGGGTGATGGGAAGATGTGGCGAGTGGTCGGGTCACGTTGGAGGTGGCGAAACTGACGGAGGACTATATGTTGTATGTGACGGCTGGTGGGGTGAAAGGTGAAAAGTGAGGACTAGGGGTCTCTGCCCTTGTTGCGAGTGGGGGGATGGGGAGAGAGAGCAGTGTTACGGGGTATGGAAGAGACCCTGGTGCGAGCCTCATCTATAGTAGTAGAGTGGAACCCCCGTTCCCTGAAGAATGAGGACATTTCCGATGCCCTGGTGTTGAACACCTCATCCTGGGAGCAGATGCGGCGTAGACGGAGGAATTGGGAGTAGGGGATGGAGTCCTTACAGGAAGCAGGGTAGGAAGAAGAGTAGTCTAGATAGCCATGGGAGTCAGTGGGTTTATAGTGGATGTCGGTCAGAAGTCTATCACCAGCGATGGAGATAGTGAGGTCTCCATAATTTATTTTGATGTTCATGACAAATGCCTTTTGGAAATTCATATAGAACGTACATCCACCATTCCCTCAAGTTGTGCAAACCTGATCTTAACAACCCACTGTGGATTTACTTATTGTGCGTAATTAACACAAAATCTCAGTAATGAGAAAATAAAGGGTAAATAAACCTGTGTACAAACTCAAATGTTGCCAGTCCATTCATTAAGAGGAACA
>CM075977.1:337757222-338114581 GCA_038087875.1 Malacoraja senta
CATATCTCCCCCCCCATATCCCCCCCCCATATCCCCCCCCATATCCCCCCCCCATATCCCCCCCCCCCCATATCACCCCCCCCCATATCACCCCCCCCATATCACCCCCCCCCATATCCCCCCCCCCATATCCCCCCCCCCATATCCCCCCCCCCATATCCCCCCCCCCATATCCCCCCCCATATCCCCCCCCCATATCCCCCCCCCATATCCCCCCCCCATATCCCCCCCCCATATCCCCCCCCCATATCCCCCCCCCATATCCCCCCCCCATATCCCCCCCCCCATAATCCCCCCCCATAATCCCCCCCCCATATCCCCCCCCATATCCCCCCCCCATATCCCCCCCCCATATCCCCCCCCCATATCCCCCCCCCATATCCCCCCCCCATATCCCCCCCCCATATCCCCCCCCCATATCCCCCCCCAATATCCCCCCCAATATCCCCCCCCAATATCCCCCCCCTATATTCCCCCCCATATCCCCCCCATATCTTCCCCCCATATCTCCCCCCCATATCCCCCCCCATATCCGCCCCCCCATATCCCCCCCCCCATATCCCCCCCCCATATCCCCCCCCATATTCCCCCCCCACACTCCCCCCCCACCACTTCTCCCCCCACACACTTCCCCCCCACACTTCCCCCCAAAAAATATTTCAATCAGTTGCTGCTCATTTTCTAATAGATATAGTGGAATTGTGGACATCAAAACAGAATGATTCAATTAAAAAATACTGCATGTGCATCCTTGCAATGTGCAACAATCAGCATGAATAAATCTGATGAATTCTAGGATGCACCAGAAATATGGAATTACAGACAGGAAAAGAAAAAGAGTTCCATCTCTACACTGACCTGAAATGTTAGTAGTGTTTTTCTATCTCCACAGATTCTCATTGTCCTGGCTTTGCTTCCAAGACGGCGCCCAACACAGGTGACTATTTGCGTGCTGGCCACATACGCAGATCTACAAACTCATATTATAATCGCTCCACACTCTTAAATTTCTATTCCTCTACACATTGTAAATGGATCGATTGTAATCATGCATTGTCTTTCTACTGATTGGTTAGCACGCAACAAAAAACTTTTCACAGTACACATGACAATAAACTCAACTGAACTGGGGTATTTCCAACATTTTCTGTTTTATTTTGGACAGAACAATGATTGACTGACATTACAACCTCCAAGAGGTAACACTTTAATCATTGTTTCTTTCACTTACAACAAGCTGCAATACAGGCTCTGAAACATCAGTCATGTTAACCTGTGTCCATAAACATTGTGATATCTTTTAGCTACTTGGTGAATATATATCTTTACAGCAGCTCCATTGAACTAAAAATAACTCCACATAAACTTACTGTCTTGTACTGTAACACTTCCTGATGTAAGGTATCTGTTCAATGGTTTCGGTTTCATGTGATCTGTGAAGACTTCTTGAACTGAAATGTCAGCAGTTCCTCACTCCAAAGATGCTGTTTGATTTTCTATTTTTGTTTAAAACTTCCAGCATCAATAGTTTTTTTGCTCCAATTGTAATTTTAATATTAATTGTTTAAATGTTTGCATCATACCAAATTTTAAAATGGAACATATATGGGTGATTAAAATAATTGTAATATCATTGATTCACATTTAAAATACATTTAAACCTAAAATCCCTTATTTGCATGTATACAAATCAGAATATACATGCATAAAATCATTCTTTAGCATACAATTTGTCAGAATAATTACATATTACTGTACCATCACATTCTTCATGTATAACCATGAAAGATTTTCAGGATATTTTAAAATTAGGTTACTTCATGAATATCTGATGCAAATTCAGGACTTCTTCAATATAGTTGGCGTGCTCAAGAATCCCAAAGTTGCTGTAAATTTTAAAGAGTAATGACAGTGAGCTCCATTAATTTTGAGTTTTAGCTTTAGTTTTGAGCTACAGCATGGAAACAGGCCCTTTGGAATGTGGGAGGAAACCAGAGCACCCAGAGAAAATCCATGTGGTCACAGAGAGAATGTACAAACTCCATGCAGACAACACCCATAGTGAGGATCAAACCCAGGTCTCTGGCACTGTAAGGCAGCGACACTACCACTGCACCACTGTACCACCTTCAAACTTATCAGTTCATTACTAACAAACTATTTATAGCATACTGAAAACATGAAGGAGAATTCTATTAATTGGGGACACAGAACATCACATGACAGCAGTGCACCGTAGGAATTTGACTGCAGAGATCAGCATGCCCAATATGCATTCCAGCTATAATAGCTGGAAGACTGTTCCGAATGCACAGATTGGAGTGTGAGCCATCAACTTGTGCACTTACCACAGGATAAATTTAGCAAGTGTTCCCGAAGTGATAGAGACAGATCAATAGATTCAAAATGATGTTAATTCTCAATATTTATACGTAGCATTTACTCAGCTGACTGTACACTAAGTTTTTAGGCAGAAATTTAGCATGACAAAATATATTCATCTGGTAATCTTAGTTTTGCTACTAGATTGTTAAATAATTTTGATGATATTTCTTGGCAAACTAATGAATGACCTCAGGGTACTAGCAATATAATTGCTCTATGAATATAGTGCATGTAGTGCAAAAAATGTAATAATAATGTAATTATGGAATAAGATGCCAAAAGGCTCCAATTTCCTTTGTGCAGTGCCATCCAACCTTTCATGTCTGCCTAAACAATAGAAGCAGTCCTTGATTTAACATCTTATGCAAATATTTTTTATTAATTTGTTACGATTAAGTTATTTTCTATATGCCCCATACAGTGTAGCTGCTCATCAGTATACGTGCAGTTTTTAAATTCTAGATATACCAGGAAAATTAGGTGTACATAATATGGTTGGAAGTGTGAGTAAAATTAGATACTTTCTGAAATCCTGGATTCAAATCCAATACAAACAAATAAGATGAAAATAGACACAAAAAGCTGGAGTAACTCAGCGGGACAGGCAGTATCTCTGGAGTGAAGGAATGGGTGACGTTTTGTGTCAAGGCCCTTCTTCAGACTGAAGAAGGGGCTCGACCCGAAACATCACCTATTCCTTCTCACCAGAGGTACTGCCTGTCCCGCTGAGTTATTCCAGCTTTTTGCGTCTATCTTCGGTTTAAACCAGCATCTGCTGTTCCTTCCTACACAAATGATGAAAACCTCCACTACACTCACTGCAGAGGGCAATTTTCATGACTATCTCAGTTACTATAGAAGCAACTTGATAGAGGTGCAGCAGATATGGACAGAGACCCACTAGCACAGAGTGCCTGCTATCATTGAATCTTCTGCCCACCTTGGAGTAGATCTCTGTGAGAATTCCATCGTAAAATGTTTTTCACGTATTTATCACAGTTCAAACAAACTGTGATATACTTTTATGTCCCAGAAGTCTCAGGCCCTGTGAAAGGTACACACATGAAAAGAGAACCCAATGACTGGCACCTGAGTCAGCAGATACTATGCTGTAGAAAACTGTTAGGCCTGAGGAGATCTTGTTACTTTGTTGTTATTCTTTCTTCTGAAAGCATTAATAATTGTTGAAGGTCAACCTGTAGTCGGGATAATTGTCAAAGGGTGGAGTTTGTGGAATTCCTCTTTGTTTTTAGCATCTGGAGAAAGATGAGAAGGTGAGTCCACTTATTGAGGTCAGTCTGAAGAGGGGCCTCGACCTGAAACCTCACCTATTCCTTTTCTCCGGAGATGATGCCTAACCCGCTGATTTACTCCAGCATTGTGTGTCTATCTTCGATGTAAACCAGCATCTCCAGTTCCTTCCTACAATTATTGCCACAAGATTGCCCAAGCGGCTCCAGTTGGTACAACATTCAAGAGATTAGTTATGTTGGCAGTTCCCATTCATATAGTTCCAGCTAAGCCGGTTTGAGGTGAAAGGTTGAAACGTTGGTTAAAATCAATCTCAATGTGCTTTTAATGTGCATAATAAACTGAGCAGTCCCCGAACCCCCCCAGCAATATTCATTCCAATATACACCAAAGACTATTAATGGAAATCTCCCCCCTCACTTTATCATTTTCAAGCTGCGCACTGGTTTGTTGGTGTTTTCATTATTTTGATGATGTCTCTAGACTTTTTCTATCAACCTTCTGAAGTATCTGTTGATCATTACAAGGCATAATTTTGCCCACCCTTCGGAAGGTGTAACTGCAGTGTTTTTCATAAGTTCATAAGTGATAGGAACTGAATTAGGCCATTTGGACCATCACCGACTCTGCCATCCCAATCATGGTTGATCTATCTAACCCTCTTAACTCCATTTTCCTGCCTTCTCTCCATAACTCCTGGCACCTGTACCAATCAAGAATCTATCTATCTCTGCCTTAAAATTTTCCATTGACGGCCTCCACAGCCTTCTGTGGCAAAGAATTCAACAGATTCACCACCCTAGATGAGAATCAATCATCATTCTGAGGGACAGCCATAACCTTATGGTTTATTACTAATCTCAGAGAATCAGAAGAATTAAACAAAATGCAGAATAATGCTCCTGTAAACTTTCTCCATTGGTGCAAATAGAAATAAATCTCTGTTGTGTTGGACTCTCAGAATATGCATGCCGAAAACCTGGACATTGGTTCCATGCTCAGCATGGTCATTGAATGTAACACCAAAGCAATTACAGAAAAACTTGGGAACTATAAAACAAATCACAAAACACTGAAAACTATAAACAAATAAAGATAACAATGAAAGTACTCAGCAACGTCAGGTGAGACTGTGATGAGAGGAATGAAAAAGTTCCTTTCTCATGACGATGAGTTTTCATCAGGATTGACGGCGATTAAGGTGAACAGCAAGTTGCACCTTGATGCAAGCAAGTGCAGAGCTGGTGAAAAAAGTACAGAGGTACAAAGGGAAGGTTTGCAACATGTAGGACATGTATAATTACGTACTAAAGTAATATTGGTACATGATAAATGGCAAATAGTGAGATAAGTTTGTGAACAAAGGAGGTATAGTGAGTCATAACAAAATAACAGAGGCAGAGGGAAGTATGGAAAGTGCATCCAAGAGAGAATCAAAGTAAATTGTGCATTCACTTATTTGTTGTAACGTTTCTGCTCTCCAGTCCCTCAGAAAACAGTGATGGAGTCAAATGTGAAAGAGAAACTGAAGTTAATTAAAAACTGGGTTCAGTTTCCATTAATGTGCATTTAAAAATTAGGAGGAGGAGTCCACAGTGCCCCTTCAAAGTCTTGATCATTTAATAAGATCATAGACAATCTGAACCTTGAACCTTGAACCTTGAACCTAACCTCAACAGCTCATTCCCATTTACTTGCAGTAACCTTTCACCTCCTTGCTTATAAAGAACTTATCTACGTCTGTCTTAAAAATATTTAAAATCTCTTTCTCCAGGACCCTTTCAGGAAGAGAGGTTCAAAGACACAAGAAACAGTGAGAGAAAATAAATTACCTCATCTCAGTCAAGACTAGGTGACCCTGAATCTTAAGCAGTGACCCCCTGGTGCTAGATTCTCTCACATCAAACCTGAGAAGACCTTAAGGATTTTTAAAAACTTTTCAATCAATACAATACTATACAATACAGTTTTATTTGTCACATTGCACATAAAGTGCAAGTGAAATGAATTTGCCAGCAGCGGTACAATAAGAAAGAACACACAAAAACACAATAAAAATGTAACACAAACAATCCCCCACAGCATTCATCACTGTGGTGGAAGGCACAAAATTTGGCCAGTCCTCCTCCATTTTCCCCCGTGGTCGGGACCTCAACCCTCCGCAGCCGCCGCTGCGGGTATCTAGATGAATGAAAGTTAAGGTAAGTCCTGAATCGGTACCTCCCCCACCAGAGACCGCGGCTTCAGTTTGGTGTAGGCCGCAGGCCCGGCGGCCGGTGATTTAAAGTTTGCGCTGCAGCCAGAAGCACCGCAGACTGCAGGGCCGGCAGTCGAAGTCGAAGCTCCCCTCCAGGGATCTCCAGCGAGGGACCCCTCTCCCGATGCCGCGCCCGCGGTAGAGGTTGGCCGCAGGCCGGCAGTCGGAGGTGGAAGCTTCTTCCTCTCCCGGGTCCCCAGCGAGGGATCCCGAGCTGCGGATGCCGCGCCAGCTGGAACTCCGCAGACCGCGGCTTCAGGCTGCCGGCTGCCACGGGCCAGCGAAACGGAGTGCTCCCCTCCGGCGAGCCCCAGCGAGGGCTCGCCCGCTCCACGCCGAGAGTCCACGCTGCACCCGCCGCTGAAGCCCCGGGCGCGTCTCCGGAAAAAGGCCGCCCGAAGGAAGCACTCAGACCCAACATGTAGGGGGGAAAGAAGAAAACAATAATAAACAGAGAATAAGAGGTGATGGGGTTCTTAAATGGGTGAGCAGAGAAACAGAGGGTGTAAAATGCGGGCGGAAGCAATAGGTAGCAAGGTGAAAAGTAAAAGTGGCAGGCAGACAAATCCAGGGCAAAAATCAAAAAGAGCCACTTTTCAACATAATTGTATAAGGGGTAAGAGCGTTGTAAAAACAAGCCTGAAGGCTTTGTGTCTCAATGCAAGGAGCATTCATAATAAGGTGGATGAGTTGAACGTGCAGATAGCAATTAATGATTATGATATAGTTGGGATCACGGAGACATGGCTCCAGGATGACCAAGGCTGGGAGCTGAACATCCAGGGATATTCAATATTCAGGAGGGATCGAGAGAAAGGAAATGGAGGTGGGGTAGCGTTGCTGGTTAGAGAGGAGATTAACGCAGTGGAAAGGAAGGACATTAGCTTGGAGGATGTGGAATCGGTATGGTAGAGCTGCGAAACACTAAGGGGCAGAAAACGCTGGTGGGTGTTGTGTACAGGCCACCTAGCAGTAGTAGTGAAGTTGGGGATGGCATCAAACAGGAAATTAGAAATGCGTGCAACAAAGGCAAAATAGTTATAATGGGTGACTTCAATCTACATATAGATTGGGTGAATCAAATTGGCAGGGGTGCTGAGGAAGAGGATTTCTTGGAATGTATGCGGGATAGTTATCTAAACCAACATGTAGAGGAACCAACGAGAGAGCAGGCTATTCTAGACTGGGTATTGAGTAATGAGGAAGGGTTAGTTAGCAGTCTTGTTGTGCGTGCCCCCTTGGGCAAGAGTGACCATAATATGGTTGAGTTCTTCATTAGGATGGAGAGTGACATTGTTAATTCAGAAACAACGGTTCTGAACTTAAGAAAGGTAACTTTGAGGGTATGAGACGTGAATTGGCCAAGATTGACTGGCAATTAGTTCTAAAAGGGTTGACGGTGGATATGCAATGGAAGGCATTTAAAGACTGCATGGATGAACTACAAAAATTGTTCATCCCAGTTTGGCAAAAGAATAAATCAGGGAAGGTAGTGCATCCGTGGATAACAAGGGAAATCAGGGATAGTATCAAAGCAAAAGATGACTTTTTACAAATTAGCCAGAAAAAGCAGCATACCAAAGGACTGGGAGAAATTCAGAGACCAGCAGAGGAGGACAAAGGGCTTAATTAGGAAAGGGAAAATAGATTATGAAAGGAAACT
This sequence comes from Malacoraja senta, assembly GCA_038087875.1. Classification (NCBI taxonomy): domain Eukaryota; kingdom Metazoa; phylum Chordata; class Chondrichthyes; order Rajiformes; family Rajidae; genus Malacoraja; species Malacoraja senta. Next base: position 337,764,779 of record CM075977.1, read on the forward strand.
GGCAGGGAACATAAAAACTGACTGCAAAAGTTTTTATAGATATGTGAAGAGAAAGAGATTAGTTAAAACAAATGTAGGTCCCTTGCAGTCAGAAACAGGTGAATTGATCATGGGGAACAAGGATATGGCGGACCAATTGAATAACTACTTTCGTTCCGTCTTCACTAAGGAAGCCATAAATAATCTGCCGGAAATAGCAGGGGGCCGCGGGTCAAAGGAGATGGAGGAACTGAGTGAAATCCAGGTTAGTCGGGAAGTGGTGTTGGGTAAATTGAATGGATTAAAGGCCGATAAATCACCAGGGCCAGATAGGCTGCATCCCAGAGTACTTAAGGAAGTAGCTCCAGAAATAGTGGATGCATTAGTGATAATTTTTCAAAACTCTTTAGATTGTGGAGTAGTTCCTGAGGATTGGAGGGTACCAAACGTAACCCCACTTTTTAAGAAGGGAGGGAGAGAGAAAACGGGGAATTACAGACCAGTTAGTCTAACATCGGTAGTGGGGAAACTGCTAGAGTCAGTTATTAAAGATGGGATAGCAGCACATTTGGAAAGTGGTGAAATCATTGGACAAAGTCAGCATGGATTTACGAAAGGTAAATCGTGTCTGACGAATCTTATAGAATTTTTCGAGGATGTAACTAGTAGAGTGGATAGGGGAAACCCAGTGGATGTGTTGTATCTGGACTTTCAGAAGGCTTTCGACAAGGTACCACATAAGAGATTAGGATACAAACTTAAATCACACGGTATTGGGGGTTCAGTATTGATGTGGATAGAGAACTGGCTGGCAAACAGGAAGCAAAGAGTAGGAGTAAACGGGTCCTTTTCACAATGGCAGGCAGTGACTAGTGGGGTACCGCAAGGCTCAGTGCTGGGACTCCAGCTATTTACAATTTATATTAATGATCTGGACGAGGGAATTGAAAGCAACATCTCCAAGTTTGCGGATGACACTAAGCTGGGGGGCAGTGTTAGCTGTGAGGAGGATGCTAGGAGACTACAAGGTGACTTGGATAGGCTGGGTGAGTGGGCAAATGTTTGGCAGATGCAGTATAATGTGGATAAATGTGAGGTTATCCACTTTGGTGGCAAAAACGGGAAGGCAGACTATTATCTAAATGGTAGCCGATTAGGAAATGGGGAGATGCAGCGAGACCTGGGTGTCTTGGTACACCAGTCATTGAAAGTAGGCATGCAGGTGCAGCAGGCAGTGAAGAAAGCGAATGGTATGTTGGCCTTCATAGCAAGAGGATTTGAGTATAGGAGCAGGGAGGTTCTACTGCAGTTGTACAGGGTCTTGGTGAGACCACACCAGGGGTATTGCGTACAGTTTTGGTCTCCAAATCTGAGGAAGGACATTATAGCCATAAAGGGAGTGCAAAGAAGGTTCACCAGACTGATTCCTGGGATGTCAGGACTTTCATATGAAGAAAGACTGGATAGACTTGGCTTATACTCGCTAGAATTTAGGAGATTGAGAGGAGATCTTATAGAAACGTAGAAAATTCTTATGGGGTTGGACAGGCTAGATGCAGGAAGATTGTTCCCGATGTTGGGGAAGTCCAGGACAAGGGGTCACAGCTTAAGGATAAGGGGGAAATCCTTTAAGACCGAGATGAGGAAAAACTTTTTCACACAGAGAGTGGTGAATCTCTGGAACTCTCTGCCACAGAGGGTAGTTGAGGCCAGTTCATTGGCTATATTTAAGAGGGAGTTAGATGTGGCCCTTGTGGCTAAATGGATCAGGGGGTATGGAGAGAAGGCAGGTACGGGATACTGAGTTGGATGATCAGCCATGATCATATTGAATGGCGGTGCAGGCTCGAAGGGCCGAATGGCCTACTCCTGCACCTATTTTCTATGTATCTATGTATCTATGATCCTCGCTGTTAGGCTACGGGGGAGACGACCTGGAAAAAGTCGCCTCTCCCTGGAGGAGGCGACCGAAGCGGTTTCCCCCTCACCCCCCCCCCCCCCACACCACCCCCCACACCAGACACACAAAGAAACATTAAAAACATACATTTAAACACTAAAAAAATAAAAAAAGTTGAAATAACTGACACGCTGCTAGCAGGGCTGCCGCCTTGCAGCGCCCCCACTGACCAATCAAATCCCTTTTCATTGTCATTCTTCTGAACTCCAACAAATACAAGCCAAACCTGGAAGATAACACCTTCCCATTCCAAGTAAACCTTTACTGAACCTCTTCCAGCACACTCATAATAATAGTGTACTATCAGTCAAATTCTTGCATTATTTCAGCCAATTTTAAAAAATGTCCAGAGCTTTGGAAATATCCAAAGGACCAATTACCCTGTTTGTGGTAAATAATTAGGGCACATGAAGTGTTTGGACAAAAATGTTGTTAAGCCTGTTTCTACCGTACATAAATGCTTAGATCTCTAAATTTGCCCAAAGATAAAAGAAGAAATTAACACCTCACCTTATTCTGGGGAACAAAAGATTTCAGCAATCACGAAGAATCTTTTTTGCAGTATGCTCTTCAGATATGGAGGACACTTTGGCTTCAAATATGTGTGAGCTTGTTACCTTGTTACAAAAATAAGCATCCAATTCTACAGCTCAGTAACTCCTCGTCTCCAGCACTGCTCCCTTGAAATCATTGCCCATCCAGTGGGTTGAAAAAGACTCTGTCTTGGACAACATGAAACTTTCAGAGATATTAGGGGCCTTACATAACTGAGTTCATTCAACCATAATATTCCCAATATTATATTACGGAAGATTTCCAGCAAAAAAATCATTATAAGCAATTCAAGATATCCAAGCATATAGATACCTTAGAGAACATGACTCCATCAACAAGCAAGTTAAGAAGATTTCAACCATAAAATAAATCACTAAAGATCAATGCCCAAGTGGTGAGAAACCACAATGTTTAACATTAGATTTTACCTCGGAATCACGTGAGTGACTACATGAATAGAAGCCCGTCAGCCCGCATGCGCGTCATTACATCTAGCGCATTGCGCAACGACTGACTGGGAGGCGCGCTGCTCCTTCCAGCAGTAAGTTTAAACCTACAGGTAAGTGTCAAAACTTATTTCTAGGTTCTGCTTTTTGTGTTGCAGGAAGCTCTTTACAGAGTTTGCCTGCTGAATTTCGGGGCGAAGTCCGGACGGGCCGTGGGGTAACCTTTATGGACCGCGGGGAACCCCAGTCATGGACCGCAGGGAATCCCGGTCATGACCTCGGGGAATCCCGGCCACGGAGACCGCGGAGTGCGGGTAGCGGGCGGCGGTCGAATTCGCCTTTCGAGTCGCTGCCGGTGGAGCCAGCGGCTTCAGACTGGTGCCAGTAGCACCTAGTCAACCCCGCTTGGAGGGTAAGCCACTAAATTATATCTCCCTCTCTGAGGAGGGGAGCGTAGGGAAGAGGCCAGGAGGATTCCTGATGGAGAGGATCCCCCTCCTTCAATGGGTAACGTCTTTGAACGTTCTAACCCACATGGAGCACCTGATGGAGAGGTTGCTCCACAATCATATGCTCTAAAGGAGGGAGTTATATCACCGCGGGTCTCCTCGGGGCCCACGGCAATGGCACCTGTTACAAGGCTGCACAATGTCTACCTCTCTGAGGAGGGGAGCATTTGGGGTCAGTTTCCTGTCTGACTCAGAGCAAAAATCCTGATATAGGTCCGTAGGAGGGGCCATGTCAGCGCAGGTATCCTCAGGGGCCTGCGGCAGCACCTGTTTTCAGGGCTGCCTACGAATCTCCCTCTCTGTGAAGGGGAGTGCGAGGAATACTCGCAAGCGAAGGGGTTACTGCCGGAAGAATTAGTTCCAGCCGTTGGCAGAATACCCGGAAGGGGCCAGAGATCCCCTCACGCCGGCAGTGAACAGCGCTATCAGGGGTGACATTGGAGGAAATGAAACCAGCTGCCGAATCTTCTCTTTAGGTAAGACTTATCCAACAGGTATACCTGGATGAGGAAGGTAAAGCTGGCGGATTGATCAAGGTACCAACGTTCATTGTATCGGCGACGTCACACCCCACGCCTCATCGGCAGTAAGCAGTTCACTGAAACTGGTGACAGCTTGAAAGCTGGGCAGAGGCCTTTCAGGCCAAGGTACAAACCGGTCTCAGGAAATATGGAATCCACATACATTACCATTCCTACTCTCCAATCAAGGGCGGGAATAGAACCCACATCAGCGGCCGTTGGGCTTACCATAGACCACCGGTAACCATGGAGGTAGGTGGGTCTGGTTCTTCCGAAACATGGGGTAAGTGGACCATTTACAAGTTTGTAATATTTACAATTGTTTTTGTACAAAAGACTATGATAACATGAGATTCAGATCAGTTATATACTAAAATGATAACATGAGATTGGGTTATCATTGCACAGTATACAAAGGTACCAAGCTTGGCTTGGAATTGGTGCCAGAGTTGTCTTTCGAGGCTGGCTCAGTATTATGGCCAGGATTGCCTTCCGGAACAAGCTCGGAAATATGGCCAGAGTTGACTTTCGAGGCAGGCTCAGTATTACGGCCAGGATTGCCTTCCGAGACAAGCTCGGAAATTGGCCAGAGTTGTCTTTCAAGGCAGGCTAAGAATTATGGCCGGAGTAGCCTTTCAAGGCAGGCCCAGTATTATGGCCAGAGTTGTCTTTCATAGAAACATAGAAACATAGAAAATAGGTGCAGGAGTAGGCCATTCGGCCCTTCGAGCCTGCACTGCCATTCAATATGATCATGGCTGATCATCCAACTCAGTATCCTGTACCTGCTTTCTCTCCATACCCCCTGATCCCTTTAGCCACAAGGGCCACATCTAACTCCCTCTTAAATATAGCCAATGAACTGGCCTCAACTACATTCTGTGGCAGAGAATTCCAGAGATTCACCACTCTCTGTGTAAAAAATGTTTTTCTCATCTCAGTCCTAAAAGATTTCCCCTTTATCCTGAAACTGTGACCCCTTGTTCTGGATTTCCCCAACATCGGGAACAATCTTCCTGCATCTAGCCTGTCCAACCCCTTAAGAATTTTATAAGTTTCTATAAGATCCTCCCTCAATCTTCTAAATTCTAGCGAGTACAAGCCGAGTCTATCCAGTCTTTCTTCATATGAAAGTCCTGACATCCCAGGAATCAGTCTGGTGAACCTTCTCTATACTCCTTCTATGGCAATAATGTCCTTCCTCAGATTAGGAGACCAAAACTGTACGCAATACTCCAGGTGTGGTCTCACCAAGACCCTGTACAACTGCAGTAGAACCTCCCTGCTCCTATACTCAAATTCTTTTGCTATGAATGCTAACATACCATTCGCTTTCTTTACTGCGTGCTGCACCTGCATGCCTACTTTCAATGACTGGTGTACCATGACACACATGTCTCATTGTATCTCCCCTTTTCCTAATCGGCCACCATTCAGGTAATAGTCTACTTTCCTGTTTTTGCCACCAAAGTGGATAACCTCACATTTATCCTTGATATTGCATCTGCCATGCATTTGCCCACTCACCCAGCCTATCCAAGTCATCTTGCAGCCTCCTAGCACACTCCTCACAGCTAACACTGCCCCCCAGCTTCGTGTCATCCGCAAACTTGGAGATGTTGCTTTCAATTCCCTCGTGCAGATCATTAATATAAATTGTAAATAGCTGGGGTCCCAGCACTGAGCCTTGCGGTACCCCACTAGTCACTGCCTGCCATTGTGAAAAGGACCCGTTTACTCCTACTCTTTGCTTCCTGTTTGCCAGCCAGTTCTCTATCCACATCAATACTGAACCCCCAATACCGTGTGATTTAAGTTTGTATCCTAATCTCTTATGTGGGACCTTGTCGAAAGCCTTCTGAAAGTCCAGATATAACACATAATCCCTTATCCACTCTACTAGTTACATCCTCGAAAAATTCTATAAGATTCGTCAGACATGATTTACCTTTCATAAATCCATGCTTACTTTGTCCAATGATTTCACCATTTTCCAAATGTGCTGCTATCCCATCTTTAATAACTGACTCTAGCAGTTTCCCCACTACCGATGTTAGACTAACTGGTCTGTAATTCCCCGTTTTCTCTCTCCCTCCCTTTTTAAAAAGTGGGGTTACATTAGCTACCCTCCAATCCTCAGGAACTACTCCAGAATCTAAGGAGTTTTGAAAAATTATCACTAACTCATCCACTATTTCTGGGCTACTTCCTTAAATACTCTGGGATGCAGCCTATCTGGCCCTGGGGATTTATCGGCCTTTAATCCATTCAATTTACCTAACACCACTTCCCGGCTAACCTGGATTTCACTCAGTTCCTCCATCTCATTTGACCCCCGGTCCCCAGCTATTTCCGGCAGATTAATTAAGTCATCCTTAGTGAAGACAGAACCAAAGTACTTATTCAATTAGTCTGCCATGTCTTTGTTCCTCATGATCAATTCACCTGTTTCTGACTGCAAGGGAGCTACATTTGTTTTAACTAATCTTTTTCTCTTCACATATCTATAAAAACTTTTGCAGTCAGTTTTTATGTTCCTTCCAGTTTTCTTTCATAATCTAGTTTCCCTTTCCTAATTAAACCCTTTGTCCTCCTCTGAATGACTGAATTTCTCCCAGTCCTCTGGTAGGCTGCTTTTTCTAGCTAATTTGTCTGCTTCATCTTTTGTTTTGATACTATCCCTGATTTCCCTTGTTATCCACGGATGCACTACCTTCCCTGATGTATTCTTTTGCCAAACTGGGATGAACAATTGTTGTAGTTCATCCATGCAGTCTTTAAATGTCTTCCATTGAATGTTCACCGTCAACCCTTTAAGAATCAATTGCCAATTGGCCAATTGTCAATCTTGGCCAATTCACGTCTCATACCCTCAAAGTTACCTTTCTTTAAGTTCAGGACCCTTGTTTCTGAATTAACAATGTCACTCTCCATCCTAATGAAGAACTCAAGCATATTATGGTCACTCTTGCCCATGGGGCCACGCACCACAAGACTGCTAACTAACCCTTCCTCATTACTCAATACCCAGTCTAGAATAGCCTGCTCTCTCGTTGGTTCCTCTACATGTTGATTTAGAAAACTATCCCTCATACATTCCAAGAAATCCTCTTCCTCAGCACCCCTGCCAATTTGATTCACCCAATCTATATGTAGATTGAAGTCAACCATTATAACTGTTTTACCTTTGTTGCACGCATTTCCAATTTCTTGTTTGATGCCATCCCCAACTCCACTACTACTGTTAGGTGGCCTGTACACAACACCCACTAGCGTTTTCTGCCCCTCAGTGTTTCGCAGCTCTACCCATATCGATTCCACATCCTCCAAGCTAATGTCCTTCCTTTCCATTGCGTTAATTTCCTCTCTAACCAGCAACGCTACCCCTCCTCCTTTTCCTTTCTGTCTATCCCTCCTGAATATTGAATATCCCTGGATGTTCAGCTCCCAGCCTTGGTCACCCTGGAGCCATGTCTCCGTGATCCCAACTATATCATAGTCATTAATAGCTATCTGCACATTCAAGTCATCCACCTTATTACGAATGCTCATTGCATTGAGACACAAAGCCTTCAGGCTTGTTTTTACAACACTCTTACCCCTTATACAATTATGTTGAAAAATGGCCCTTTTTCATTTTTGCCCAGGATTTGTCTGTCTACCACTTTTACTGTTCACCTTGCTACCTATTGCTTCTACCCTCATGTTACACCCCTCTGTCTCTCTGCTCATACATTTAAGAAACCCACCACCTCTTATTCTCTGTTTATTATCTTTTTCTTCTTTCCCCACTACATGTTGGGTCTGAGTGCTTCCCTTCTCTGCCTCCTGCCTCACACACTGTCTACTAGCTTTCTCTATTTGAGTCCCTCCCCCCAACCATTCTAGTTTAAAGTCTCCCCAGTAGCCTTTGCAAATCTCCCCGCCAGGATATTGGTCCCCCTCGGGTTCAAGTGCAACCCGTCCTTTTTGTACAGGTCACACCTTCCCCAAAAGAGGTTCCAATGATCCTGAAACTTGAATCCCTGCCCACTGCACCAGTCCTTCAGCCACGCATTTATCCTCCACCTCGCTCCATTCCTACTCTCACTGTCGCGTGGCACAGGCAGTAATCCTGAGTGGTCCTTTTCCTTAACTCTCTTCCTAACTCCCTAAGAGAGTTAAGGCAGGCTCAGTATTATGGCCAGGATCACCTTTCGAGACAGGCTCGGGAATCTGGCCAGAGTTGCCATTCAAGGAAGGCACGGAATTATGGCAGGCGTGGCCTGTTCATTGTGAAAGATGGAGGATGTCGGTTCATAATTGATTTAACTCGAATATGCAACATAGATTTTTCAGTATATGAAACTTTGTTCCTGTCTAACAAACTGCTTTCCTTAGGATCGTTATGGCATGCATCGATTTCAAAGATGCATACTATTCAGGTCCCATTCACAGGGATCCCAGGAGACATTTGGAATGTATCTGGATGGGGCAATGATAACAGTTAATGCGTTGAAAATGGGCTACTTCAACTCCCAGGTCATCTACCAAATTAATAAACCGGTGCTGGGACTGCTCAGAGCTCAAAAACACTTGTTATGGCTTAACTGGATGATATTCTAAATGCTGTGTTTTGCTAAAATCAACTGTATCAGCCGCAACTGTATTTGAGAAATTGCGGTTCCTCATCCATCCAGTTAAATTTAAGTTGATACCAACTACATTTATTGATTATTCGGTTTTACCTTCATCTATTAATTTATCTGTGACTCCGCCCTGGGGCAAGAGATTGGAATCAATAGAAGCCTGTAACAACCTTGTTATCAAGCAGTCTTCTATTCATCAAGTGTAATTGGCAATATAGCAGCTGTGTTTCAGCTGTGCAATTGGGCCTTTGCATTATCAGAACTTACAAGTGCAAAGTAGTAACCTCTCAAGTGCCATATAGGTCATTGTTAACAGACCTATGCTATTACCAGCTGAAGCCACCAAAGTCACATTGGTGGACGAACAATATTCAGCATTGCTCCAGTAGTTTTGGTCAATAAATCTTCAGTTATATTACAGACTGATGCTAGTGCTTAAGATGGGAAATTATGAATGCCATCTCTAGTTACGGAGGCGGATGGGATTTACATGAATTACCCATTCTTCAGTTATTGGTATCAACTACCTATAGACACTAGGTGCATACTATGGGTAAAATGGTTATTGTGCTGATATGCATGATCTGCATGCTCAGTTCCAGGTTGATACACTGTGGTGGTGGCATATGTTGGTCACATGGGTGCAATCAAGTCAAAGTATCCTGTCATAATTTACCCATCCTTCTTTAGCGCTGCTGTATCATCACGTAAAATCAATGGCAACACAGAATGGATGTTGGATCACAAAGTATTTTATGACATTATGTCTTGATGGAACACCGAATATCGATATGTTTGCATCCAGGCTCATTCACCAGTTGTAAAGACATGTGGCATCTCAGTGGCGAGAGATACAATCTCGCTACACGGGGGAGGAATGGTCTTTTATGTCGTTGTTCCATTTTGCCTCATCAATCGGGTCTTGCAATAAATTCAGCAAGATCCCGCTTCAGGGTAATAGAACCTTATAAGGGTATTCTAAATATAAAACGTTGCTGGTTCAGCCTGGGACTCGGGGAACCAGCCTCTGCATGATTAATCAAGTCATTGCCTTACAGAATCTGAGAAGACTGCTCCTGCGGCTCGCGTAGTCAGACGATCCATGTATGTACTCACTGCAGTGAGCAGGGATAGCACCCAAAAAGTAGTACATTTCCTCTTCAGGAGATTAGAAGCATTCTGTTTAAATGCTATGTTACATATTATACGGCACGGATACTGACGTCTTAGAGTTCATTTTCAAATGGGTCATGACAATAAATTAAGTTATAGTCCCATTAACTGTGCCCAATGTGATTTCTCATCATATTTGATGCAGCGAGCAGGACCCGCTCTGTCGGGTTTCACCCTCTGATATCCAGTTTATTAAGGATATCTTTAACTCAAGTTCTCCCAGACCAAAGTACACGGAAGTATGGGATATTGTCATTGTGTTAACACTACTTCACCAGGGGGTTCCAGCTATATCCTTATCTTTGGCTCGGCTCTAATAAGGTAGTTACCCCTTGGTGTTGTTCTCAGCTAAACGGGTCCAGTCATTACATAAATTGCGACTGGACAGGATGGTTTCACCTGCTATGATGTGATATTTCATGTTTACGATTTAGTTAAGCAGACAGCCCAGGGGTGTCAGGTCTCAAACTAGTTCTCATGGCATATCCAATGCACCTTCGGTTATGTATGGTCACACATTTACAACATTACGTCAAGTTCACTTAGAGCCTTAGAGGCTCTGATACTAGCTATGTTTGTTAGTTACAATAACCGCATAAGAAGGTATCAGTTCAGACCATCTCCAAGTGGTTAAAATGGGGTTTTGGCTTATGCAGGAGTAGATACTAATTTTCTAATCTCACTCCACCAGGGCTGCTACAACATCAGCAGCAAGGATTATGTACGTTCCTCTGGACCACATCCTGCCGACTGCAGGATGGTCTAACGAATGAGTTTTCCATACATTTTATATTAACCCATTGCCAGACCAGGGGTATTTGCCAACTCTATTTTAGGTTCTATTTATAGTTTCCCCTGGAAGAGAGGGGTTACTATTGTTATTATTTGTTCATTTATCAGCATCAGCATGTTTTAAATCTGTCATGTCTGTATGCATTATGAATGTTTCCCTTATCTGTGGTCAACTGTTGCAGTCGTGCTTGTGTGGACTCGTTTTTCCACGGCATGAAATCACAGAGCTTCAAAATCTTCACGTAGTCACTCACGTGACTCCGAAGTAAAATAGTAAGATTAAATGAGAACTTACCAGTTTGAAGTTTGATCTTTATTTTATGAGGAGTTACGATGAGCGATTACGTGCCCTCCGCTCCCAAACCTCGTATCATAAAGATCATCTGGTAGTTCTAGTCATCTCTAATCTTACTATGTTAGTTCAACAACTGTTATCTGTGACTTCACACCGCTGCTTTGAAGATTGACCCGCATGCGGTCTGACAGGCTTCTATTCACGTAATCGCTCATCGTAACTCCTCATAAAATAAAGATCAAACTTCAAACTGGTAATTTCTCGTTTCATCTTACTATTTCTTCTCATGATAGCATCTCAAAGTACTTGAAATCCCAATTATTTCTCAGTCCTAATCAAATGGTTTTCTAGTAGGATGGAGTTTCTGTTAATCCCATCTCAGAGGAATGTGCTACTCATTCTCTAATCTAACATTTCCTCGTCCTGTGCCAATATCAATAATATAAGGAAACAGTTCAAAGGATTGGGCCACTGATTTACTATTCAACAAAATTTAGTCAGATGATCCAGATATTATCAGATAAATTATCAATTAAGTGCTAAACCCTTCTATTGCTTGAATTTTCAGCGATTAAGTGATTATTATAAGTGATTATTCCAAATGATTAATGTATAAATGTTATAAAGACAACAACATAACTAAAAAATTCCATTAATATCAGAATTTTAACATAGCAAAGAATTCCTGAGCCACTTCATCTGAAGATTATCAAACAAAACAAATGATGCCATGCCACCTCTGAAATCAGTTTGGACATTCTTCAAAAACAAGCCTCAAACTAGATTCAGGCAGCATTCTGCACCAATTAAAATATGAAGGCTGAAAACTTTCTCTCTTGGTCTTACTCTTTATCTTTGTCAACAAAGATGATTTGTCACTGCTCCGCCTGGCGGAACTTGTCGTCACCCTCAAAAGCTTATCTTTTGACTCTTTCAAGGTATAACCATGGGCACTCACATGGGCCCCAGCTATGCCTGTCATTTGTCCTTTACATTGAACAGATTTGTTCCAAACATATACTGATGCCATCCTCCACTACAACAACAACGGCATCTGGGCTGCCTCCTGCACCCCTGTAGAACTCATTGATTTCATTGACTTTATCACAAACTGCCACACTGCCCTCAAAGTCACTTCAATTCAATTCAATTCAATTCAACTTTAATGTCATTGCACAAATACTGAGTATGGGTACAACGAAATGCAGTTTTGCGTCAGTCCGTAGTAGTAGTGCAATATAGAAATTTAAAAAAAAAAAAAAAAGAGGATACAGAATAATCAAAAATACAGAATAATTAACAATGGGGACGGAGGGACCGGAGGAATCTATCGGCGGGACTCCGAGTTCAGCAATGCGACGGTATAATATCTGACCTCTCTGACTTGGACTATATCTGACCTATCTCCCCTTTCATGATCACTCCGTCTCCATCACAGAGAACAGACTATCAACGGACGTCTATTATAAACCCACTGGCTCTCACAGATATCTGGACTGCTACACCTCCTCCATTCCTGACTCTTGCAAAATTGTTATTCCCCACTCCGTCCCATCTGCTCCCTGGATGAGGCTTTCCATTCCATTCGAGATGCCCACTTTCTTTAGTAAACTTAGTATCCCCCCCTTCTGTCATAGATGGATCCCTCACCCCCTCTCCTCTGTGTCCTGGAGTTCTGATAGAGTTCTGTTCCTCACCTTGCATTAGCCTACGCACCCAACACATCATTCTCTGACATTTCTGTCACCTCCAACATGATCCCACCACCAATCAAGTCTTCCTATGCCCACCCCTTTCTGCCATTTGCAGAGATTACTCCCTTCACAACTTCTTGGATGACTCATCACTTCCCACCCAAACCACCGCCTCCCAGATACTTTCCCCAGCAACCGCAGGAGATGTAACACCTGTCTCTATACCTCCTTCATCACCTCCAACCAGGGACCATAGCAGTCCTTCCAGGTTAGGCGGAGATTAACATACACCTTCTCTAACCTCATCTACTGCATCCAGTGTTCCTGATGTGGCCACCTGTACATTACAAGACCGTGTCGAAGGTGCCGTTTTGCCAAAATCTCGCACTTGGTCTGCCAAGGCCTTTCTTGGAAGGAGACCTCAAATGAATAGGAAAGGTTCAGAGGGATATGGCTCTGTTCTGCTCAATTAGGTTATCATGTGCTGTGGGCGCCTGTGAAGACCTCCATGTTATGAGGGACAGTAATATCTGGCTGACACTTTCCCTCTCTCAATCTCTCCTGATCTCCTCTCTGCCCAAAGCGATTGCCCACTGTAATGTCTCATTATGTTACATAGCATTACATTATTTTGTTTGATAAAAATTCCTAAGAAGTAGTTTGGAATGTTTTTCCTATGATAGAGGCCTGATGTTATTAGTAGAGCTTGTTGTAGACACAAGGAGCTGCAGATGTTTGAAACTTGAACAAAACAGAAAGTGCTGGAAGAACTCAATGGATCAGGCAACATCTGTGGAAATGGACATATGACAGACTGACCTGAAAGGACACAAAGTGCTGGAGTAACTCAGCAGGTCAGGCAGCATCTCTGGAGAACATGGATAGGTGCTGTTTCGGGTCGAGACCTTCCTTCAGCCTCACTGGCTGCCATGCGCCGGCACCAGCTATCCCTCGATCTGATTCTGCTGCAGCTCCAGACCTCATTCACCCAGACCTGCAATGGACCTCAACTTTGCTTCATTCTCTGTCGTATCCACAGCTTCAATAAATGCTCCCTCTTACCTTGACTCCACCAAGGATCACAAACTTGCCCAATTCCAGACCAGTCCCTCTGTTGATTCACCATGAAAATTTGGTTCCAGTCAGACTGTAAAAATCATCTATCCATTCCCTCCACAGATGTTGCATGACCCGCTGAGTTCCTCCATCGGTGTGTGTTGTATTGTTGTTGTTATTCCCTTCTCCATCTTATACTAATCTAGCTTATAAAATATTTTATCATTCAATTCTACCTCCCTGTATTTGCAAATATCTCATTCCTACATTGTTGCCTTCCAGTTGTGATCTTCCCCACAAGTGCAATTGCTCTCTCTCTCCTCTGCCTCACTCTCTCCCATTCACGCTCTCTGCCTACTCAAACAAAGTATTTCATTATTTTTCGAACCTTCACTTCATCCTCCAGTCCTGTCTTGAAAAGATACTCAGCTATTTCATTCTTTACTGATAGATATGACATTCAAGTTACAAATCCCATCTTTGTAAGCACTCCCACACTCACCTTCTCCAGCACCCACCCTTCAGAACTAAGCACAAAACTAGGCAGAGATTACAGTTCACTACTGATTGAGAGCTGTACTGTTGAAGCTGCGATCTTGACAAAGGGACTGAATCTGAGATTGTGATGAAACTAAGTCCATTGCTATGACTAGCAAATGAGGCTATATATATAGAGAGGTCGGCCACACGGACAAAATCCCCTTGACCTCTCCATGCAGGGAGATTTAGCATGCTTTAAAATCATTATTGACACTAGATAAAGACAACTTTGACCATGTGGCAAAACGAGCCATAATGTACATGACACATTCAAGGCCATGGTATTTCAAGTGCAGTGTAAAGGGTTAGTAATTTAAATATGTCTTATAAAGTAGTGTTAAGCAAATCAGAGTTCAAGTACTTCTGTAGCAGCTGAGATTTCTGTACAACTGCAGATCAATTGAAATGAACACTTCATATTTGCATAATTATATTTGACTGAGCCAAAACATTGCCTGCTGCTTCCCATAAAAGCTATTGTATTTTTCAGGCTTCAGAGATCCGTGAAATCTAAGGAAAGAATCTGCTGATCTATATATCTGTATTATTGTTTACTGTTGAATACTCTCTTGATAGAATTCTGTACCTAGTTGCCAATCAAATGAGATTATTTGCCATAAATGAAATTTGAACAACCATATGCCAGTGCATTCAGTGCAAATATGCTCCAAATTGTGTTACATTATGTGTAGGGAGGAACTGCAGATGCTGAAGACAGTCACAGAAAGCTGGAGCAACTCAGCAGTTCAGTCAGCATCTCTGGAGAAAAGGAATAAGTGAAGTTTCGATTTCGGGTCGAGCTCCTTCTTCAGACTGGAGCAAAAGAATAGGTGACGTTTCAGGTCAAGACCCTTCGTCAGACTTAGTCTTAACCTGAAACGTCACCTATTCCTTTACTCCAGAGATGCTGCCTGACCCACTGAATTACTCCAGCTTTTTGTGTCTGTCGTTGCGTTAAATTATGATTTATATTGCATTTATCCTTTTTTTTTCAAATTAGTTTCTTTAGTTTTAAATTACAAAAAAGTCTATTTTTGCACATTAAAGCAGTGCAACATATCTGTGTGTATGTGAGGTTAGCCTTTATTACCTGGATGTTAATTTGCAGGAATGGATCACCCAACATGATGAAACTTTCCACCCTGTAGATTTCATTGAAATGGACTTCATTGAAATAAGGCCATTAATGAATGTGAGGTGGGTTTTAAGAACTGAAATGTGAACTGGGGGGTGGGTGGAGGAGGGGGAGTGGGGGGGAGAAAGTGGAGTGGGAGGGGAATGTTAGAGGTTACCTAAAATTGGTTTTCAATATTCATGACGTCCGGGTTGTAGCTTATCATCTCCTTTTGATCATCTCCTCTGAAACTAGCATCAGAGGTTCCTTGTTTCTACATTAATGTAATTTTTGCTGTGGCTATTTTTGCACAAAGATGCAATCATTAAGAAGGCCCAACAATTCCACTGTTTCCTTAAAAGATTGAGGAGATTTGGTATGTCAACAAATAGATTTGAACTTTTCAAAGGGAAGAGATTTTAACTTTTTTTCGCCTTCCATCATGGTAAGGAATGTGAAGGAGTCACTGTGGTGGATGTTTATGTTAAAATGTATTTTGCGTGTTCCTTTGCTTTTTATTTGTATGACTGACTTGGCAAATGAAATTCCTCGTATGTTGCAAAACATATTTAGCTAATAAAGTATTATTGTGATTGTGAAAATTATGGTTAGGGTAGGTGGGCAAAATGGTTGGCACTCGTGTGATTGGCCAAAGAACCAATTTCTGTGCTATATAACTCTATGACTGTGATTTAGTGTGCAAATACAGTTTTGATTTACTGACATGTTTTAAGTGTTGCAGGTTATAGGTGGACACAAGTGTGCAGACTGAAAGCAGGTGTTGCAGATGTAACATTCATTCTGGAAACCACCATCCCTCATTTCCATATAAACAAGAAGTTTTTATAACAAATCTTAAAAAACTGTAACAGTTTATGTTTTGGCTGCAAGTGAAAGATATATGCACAGCATCTAAATCTGACATGTTCTGGTGGGAGGGAGGAAACTGCATCACAGTGTCTGCATTGAAATAAATGTTACAACCACATTGGTTTAACATTGAAGTAATTCAATGCTTGAGACCTTTTTCTCTGAGCAACTCTTTTCCTTACAACTCAAGTTTCTGTTCGGTTTTAGATTTGGCAGTTAGGAGCTGCCACCATCATGAGAAAACAACAGTGGCTTTTATGGAGTTCGGTGTGAGAAACTAATCCTATTAGGGTATGTTTTAGGAGTATTCAAGATGCATTCTTTCAGACTTTGCAGGTTAACAAGCCCCAATTAGTTTCTCTGTTACAAATTGGCATTAAACAGGATTTTGTGTTGCACAAAACCCACTCCATACAGCTGGTATGTAGCGATTGTTGTCTGAATAAAGCAGGCAATTTACATGCATAATCTTATGTTAATTCCAGTTTGGAACGTGACGTGTCTCAGAATGGTGGACCGGGAGTCATGTCCATTAAAATACTTTTAATCTTGTCATTATTCCTATAACTTCACTCACATTCCCAATTCAGTCCCAATAGATTTTTAAATATTTTTTTCTCTCTCCCTCTCTCTGGCTCATCCACTAATGAGTTGCCAGTATCATTTTCCTTTAGGATTTTACACAGCTCAAGTAACAGGCAGGCTCCTCTTCATCAATTCTGAAGCAAAAAAGTTGACAACTAGTTTCACAGCTCAATATTCTGCAGTATTTTTGCATTTTGGGCCCCACACAGTGAGCTTGGCTGCTTTCTCAGCTAATTCCTGGAAGAGAATACATTTGCTGCAAGGATTTGTTCCACACATCCAACTGGTAGGAGGCCTCAAGAATTACATTCTAATTTCGGATTTCAGCCGGATTTTATACATCCTACAGTACTAAACACTGGTCTTTCAGGGATTTTATCCCTGCCACAAAGTTCTTGCTCATTGTCAGATGGTGCAGAATCTTGGTGAATAGGCTGATGTACTGCTGGTGAGCAATGAGCCTCTTTGTTCTGAGAAAGGATAGTTTTCTACGATAACATTACTTAATTCCAGGGAGAATTTATTTTCACCTAACACATTCACATTTAAACTGTGCAATATTTCATTTGATGATTTCTCATATTTCTTTTAATATTTTTCTTTGATATAGGAGGCTTGTCAGAGCACTCATCAATCCTATCCTTCTACATACTTTCCTGTGATCTATTCTCTCTCACATGCCTATCAACTCTCACAGATTCTTCTACCATCCACCTAATGTACACCAGGGGTAATTTTACAGTAAACAATTAACCTACCAATTATCACGTCTTGGAATGTGTTAGGGCACAGTGGCTCAGTGGTAGAGTTGCTGCCTTATAGCGTCAGGGACCCTAGTGTGTAGGATAGAAGCAGGGCATGGGTGATTGTTGGTCAGCACAGACTTGGTGGGCCAAAGGGCCTGTTTCCATAGGGCGGTACGGTGGCTCAGCGGTAGAGACCCGGGTTCGATCCTGACTACGGGTACTGTCTGTACGGAGTTTGTACATTCTCCCCGTGACCACGTGGGTTTTCCCCGGGTGCTCTGGTTTCCTACCACACTCCAAAGACGTACAGGTTTTCAGGTTAATTGGCTTTGGTAAAAGATTGCAAATTGTCCCTAGTGCGTGGGATAGTGTTGGTGTACGGGCTGATCGCTGGTCGGCGTGGAGTCGATTGGCCGACTCCCTGTTTCCCTACACTCTACATCACTAAACTAAACTAAACATCTCTGTTCAGAGACAGGATTGCGATGGTGGGGAGCAATGGCAGGGATGACACAGAGATGATGATGGTGATAGGGATGCGGGGGAGGAGGATGAAGGGTAGAGTGGTGGCATTGCAAGGAACGCCATGGATACTGGCAGACAATTTGAGTCAAAGAGCCAGAAGCATGCAGCTTTGCGAGAAGCTTAAATTAAGTCAGAGCCACAGGTGGTCGTCCTGATGAACAGAAGACACAGTTACTTTGAATCTGCCTGTAACCCCCTGACAAATTGAGCTGCCAGTGAGAGAGTCATTCCAGACAACTTTCAGTCGCTGGCCAATTCTGTTTGGACTTGTGCCTCAGAGAGTCATTGCGTGATCTCCCACTTCAGTCTGCATCCTTCATTCCCATCTTCAAATCTTATTCGCAGACAAATTAAAATGTTAAATGAAAAATTTAAAAACACATTTTGCTTCTGATATGCCCATGATATTATTTTTCATTTCTCATGGAATCCTCAGTCATTGAACATAATCTTTAATTCCTGGAGATTGCAGGACTATTCTGAAGGGTTGCCAACTATAACCAGACCAGCCCCTTTCATCACAAAGTGAGGCAGTGCCACTCTATGAGCTCTGCAGCTGATCATCTGGTCCTGTTACCAACGTGTGGACCTGACCCAAATATATCGATGGTGCCCTCATCAAAGATCATGATTGAGCTATAGTTTGTAGTTTGAGTTACAGTTTGTTAAATATGTGCCCGACTGAAAGAAATGCCAGCAAGAAAATGGCAATCCTATTCAATCTATGAGCATAACATAGAACATAGACCATAGAATACAGAACACTGTAGTACAGGAACAAGTTCTATGGCCCACAATATCCATGCCAAGTTAAACTCATCTCCTCTGTCTGCGCATGATTCATATCCCTCCATTACCTGCATTAACATATGCCTATATAGCAGTCTCTTAAATGCCACTATTGTACTCATCATCACATGGTTCCTGGCGCCCACCACTCTGTGTAAAAATATTTGCCCAGCACATCTCTTTTAATGTCTGCTCCTCTCACCTTAAAGCTCTGCCCTCTTGTCTTTGACATTTCCACCCTGGGAAAAAAGTTCTGACCATCCACCCTATCTATGCCTCATAATTTAACAATCTTCAGTCAGGATTGTATACTTCTATTTGAATGCACATCACATTGCATGATCTAGCATTTGAAAGATAATCAACAATGTGATGTGGCTAGTGAATGCCACAATCACCATTATCAATGAGTAAACGGGATGGTACACTAACTGTAGACCATGACGAAATTAATAAATCCTCTCAGGAATTTTATACCTCCCTATACCAATCAGAATTTCCTATTGATTCCAATATAATGCATGAGTTTTTACAGAAACTGAACTTACCAAATTTACCACATCATGAGCCTCTGTTGTTAGATGAACCCATCACGGAAGAGGAAATACAGAAAGCAATCCTTTCAATGAATTTTGGTAAAGCTCCCGGTTTAGATGGGTTTACAGTAGAATTTTTAAAGTATTTTTCAAATTTATTGTCTCCCTGACTATGTAAGGTTTTTAAATAAGCCTTTTTAAGGAATAGATTACCACAATTTTTTATGAAGCATCTATTTCTTTCATTCTTAAAAAAGATAAAGACCCTACTGAAGTGACATCATATAGACCTATATCACTGTTAAATGTAGATTCCAAAATTCTTTCCAAAATATTAGCTATGAGATTGGAAAATATTTTACCGCATATTATCTCTGAAGATCAGACAGGTTTTATTAAAAATCGCTACTCATACTTTAACGTTAGGAGATTAATAAATATTGTATATTCAGCGTCAAATAAAACCCCAGAATGTGTCATTTCACTTGATGCCGAGAAGGCGTTTGATAGAGTAGAATGGGAATACATATTCAATACACTTGAAAAATTTAAGATTCAAGCTGATATATCATATACCTCAGGCTTCTGTACTAACTAATAATCAGAGATCCCTTTTTTTCAGGCTCTTTCGAGGTACTAGACAGGGCTGTCCTTTAAGTCCTTTACTATTTGATATTGCTTTCGAACCTTTGGCCACCGCTATTAGGGAATCCCCTAATATTTTTGGTATCGTCCACGGGAATAAGACACATAAGCTATCTCTTTATGCAGATGATCTGTTATTATTCATTTCTAACCCTGAGAAATCTATTCAGGCAATAGTAGCATTACTTAATCTATTTAGTAGTTTCTCTGGTTATAAACTAAACCTTAGTAAGAGTGAGCTTTTTCTATTAAATAATCTAGTTTCAAATTATGGACAGTTTCCACTTAGATTGACTACCAAAAGTTTTACTTATCTAGGTATTAAGATCACCAAGAAACACAAGGATTTATTTAAAGCTAATGTTATGCCTTTAATTGACCATATTAAACAACAGTTTACTAAATGGTCACCAATGTCCTTATCTTTAATCGGCCGAATCAATGCTATTAAAATGTTCATTTTACCAAAATTTCTGTATTTATTTCAGATGATACCAATTTTTATTGCCAAATCTTTTTTTAGATATTATTGATTCCAAAATATCTTCATATATATGGCAGAATAAAAATTCCAGACAAAGTAAAAAATACTTACAGAAATCAAAAATAGATGATGGTTTGGCATTGCCGAACCTTAGATTCTACTATTGGGCAGTCAATGTTCGTTCACTAACATTTTGGACAAAAGATTTAGAAGATACCCAATGCCCAGGATGGATAAATCTTGAACGTGATCCCTTACAAGGGCTATCATTGGCTTCTATTCTAGGGGCCTCGTTACCTTTTTACAATTACGAGATTGAATAAATATACGGCTAACCCAATAATAAGATACGTTTCGAATATGGTTTCAATTTCGTAAGTTTTTGGGACTAAATGATTTTATCTTATCGAGTCCTATCTTATCTAATTTTCTCTTCCAACCTTCTAGTACTGATCAAGCCTTTTTGTTATGGAAGAGGAAGGGATTAGTAGCTTTTCGTGATTTGTTTTTGGATGGTTGTTTTATGTCTTTCGAACAACTCTCCAATAAATATAATTTACCTAATTCACACTTTTTTAGATATTTACAAATTAGACATTTTTTGAAGGCTACTCTAACGTTTTTTCCGTTACCACATCAAACCAAAATTTTGGAAATGTTTTTACATTTGAACCCTTATCAGAAAGGATTAATAACTATTTATGTTGATTTTGAAATTACAAATAGATATATTTGAGAAAATTAAAAATCTGGGAAAGAGAACTCCAAATTTCTCTATCTATAGAGAAATAGGAGAGGATTCTTCAATTAGTCAATACCTCTTCAATGTGTGCAAGACACGCTCTGATACAATTCAAGGTGGTTCACAGAGTTCATATGTCAAAAGATAAGTTAGCTCGTTTTTATGGTCATATAAATCCTACCTGTGACAGATGTAACTCTGAAGTGGCCTCACTGACCCATATGTTTTGATCCTGCCCTCTTTTGGAAAAATATTGGAAATAAATTTTTGATACTATTTCTGTAGTCTTTGGTATTGATTTACAACCTCATCCTATTACTGCAATTTTTGGGCTACCAATGTTAAATTCTACTCATTTGTCCCGCTCCGCCCATCGGTTGATTGCTTTTACCACATTAATTGCCAGAAGATCTATTGTATTTAAATGGAAAGACTCCAACCCTCCGACCACACTCCATTGGTACTGTGAAATGATATCATGTTTAAATTTAGAAAAAATCAGGAGTGACATTGTTGAACCCTTGGTTACATTTGATAAGCCTTGGGGAATAATTATTCATCACTTTCACACAACATAAATTGCTCCCTCTCTAACCTTTATAAAAACTATTTTACCTTTATATGGTGGAACGGACTTGATGACAAACAGACTTAAATTGTTGAAATTCTCAGCTCAGATTCTGTTTTGCTTTTTTTTTTTTTTTTTTTTAGTTTAGGGGGGTTTTGTTTCTTCCTTTTACCCTTTTTCTTTTTTTTTTCTTTTTATATTTGTGTGTTTTTTTTCTACATATATAAGTTTTCTTTTAAACATTTAACTATATTTACATAGAGACCGGGAGGTCTATATTCAATGTGTATTTTGACACTGGACTCATATTTAGGTTATACCTGTTATTAATGTAATCCTGATCCCTATGTATCAATATCATTGTTATGTTTATCATTGTTTTTTTTCTTTGTTTTGTTTTTGTTTTTTGGAAAAAAAAACTAATATAAAGATTTTAAAAGAAAGAAAGAAAGAATGAGGAGTCCAAATGGCTAATGCTGGAAACAAGAAGGCTTGCATTTAGTTTTGTTTAGTTTAGTTTCCATCGGGTCCGCACTGACCAGCAATCCCCCACACATTAACACTATCCTACACTAGGGACAATTCACATTTTATACCAAGCTAATTAACCTACAAACGTTTACATAGAAACATAGAAACATGGAAAAAAACAGGTGCAGGAGTAGGCCATTTGGCCCTTCGAGCCAGCACTGCCATTCAATATGATCATGGCTTATCATCTAAGATCAGTACCCCATTCCTGCTTTTTCCCCACATCCCTTGATTCATTTAGCCCTAAGAGCTAAATCTAACTTAGGATACTTTAAAAATCTCTTCCCTGCACGGAAGACCCGACCTTTTCCCTGTCGGGTCTCCGTTGTCGTTGGGGCCTAGCTCCGTGGAGCGGCCTCCGACCGGGACGACCTGGGGGCTCCAGTAGCGGAGCCTGCGGAGCTGCGGACTTACCATCGTGGGACTGGCCGGCCTCGGAGCGTGGGGAGCGGTGGTGGCTCGCTGCTGCGGCCCGACTCCGGAGCTCCAGCTGCAGACCTGTGAACTATGATATCGGGAGCTCGCGGGTCCGGGTGAGAGACCGCTTTCCGGAGCTTCCGCAACGCAACTTCTCCCGCCCGTGTCGTGGGGTTGGAACGACCCGGAGCTGGGCCGTACATCGCCCGGCGCGGCTTTAATGGCCGTGGGACATTCCAGCGCCCGCCGGGGCCTCCAACTTTGTGACTTTTGGGCCCGGAGCGAGGCCGTACACCGCTTGGCACGGCCTCAACAGCCGTGGGACTTAACATTGCCCGCCTGGGGCTTCAACATCGGGAGAAAAATGGTGCAGAGGAGAGAAAAGACTTTGCCTTCCATCACAGTGAGGAGGAGATTCACTGTGTTGGATGTTTTTCTGTAAATTGAATTGTTTGTGTGTCATGTAGGAATTGTTTTGTTTGTATGGTTGTGGAAACGGAGTTTCGTTTGAGCCTCTTTGAGGTTCAAATGACAAGAAATAAAGTCTAATCTAACTCTCTCTTGGAAACATCCAGTGAATTGGCTTCCACTGCCTTCTGTGGCAGAGAATTCCACAGATTCACAACTCTCTGGGTGATAAAGGTTTTCCTCATCTCAGTCCTAAATGGCCTACCCCTTATTTTTAAACTGTGACCCCTGGTTCTGGACTCCCCCAACATCGGGAACATTTTTCCTGCATCAAGCCTGTCCAATACTAAGAATTGTATATGTTTCTATAAGATATCCTCTCATCCTTCTAAATTCCAGTTATTACAAGCCCAGCCGAACCATTCTTATCAGTCTCGCCATCCCGGTTATTAACGTGGTGAACCTATGCTGCACTCCCTCATTAACAATAATGTCCTTTCTCAAATTAGGAGAACAAAATTGCACACACTACTCCAAGTGCGGTCTCACCAGGGCCCTGTACAGCTGCAGTAGGACCTCCTTGCTCCTAAACTCAAATCCTCTTGCAATGAAAGCCAACATTAGCTTTCTTCACTGCCTGCTGTACCTGCATGCTTACTTTTAGTGACTGATGTACAAGCACACGCAGGTCTTGCTGCACCTCGCCTTTTCCTAGTCTGACCACATTCAGATAATAATCTGCCTTCCTGTTCTTGCAACTAAAGTGGATAACCACACATTTATCCACATTATACTGCATCTAGCATGCATCTGCCCACTCACCCAACCTATCCAAGTCACCCTGCAGACTCATAACATCCTCCTCACAGCTCACTCTGCCACCCAGCATTGTGTCATCCGCAAACATGGAGATGTTACATTTAATTCCCTCATCTAAATCACTAATATATATTGTAAATAACTGGGGTCCCACCACTGAACCTTACGGCACCCCACTAGTCACTGCCTGCCATTCTGAAAATGACCCATTAATTCCTACTCTTTGCTTTCTGTCTGCCAACCAGTTCTCTATCCATGTCAGTACCCTACCCCCAATACCATGTGCTCCAATTTTGCACACTAATCTCTTGTGTGGGACCTTGTCAAAGGCTTTTTGAAAGTCCAGATACACTATATCCACTGGCTCTCCCTTATCCATTCTACTTGTTACATCCTCAAGAAATTCCAGAAGATTAGTCAAACATGGTTTCCCCTTCATAAATCCATACTGACTTTGACCGATCCTGTCACTGCTTTCCAAATGTGCTGCTTTCTACGATTTTGGAGTGTGGGAGGAAACCAAACATCTCGGAGAAAACCCACGCAGGTCATGGAGAGAATGTCCAAACTCCGTACAGACAGCAGCCGCAGTGAGGATCGAACCCGGGTCTCTGGCGCTGTAAGGCAGCAACTCTACAACTACACCATTGTGCCGCCCATCTCTGTTCCACCTCTCAGGACCTCAGCACGTCCCCAAGCAATTTACAATCAGTCAAAAAACGTTCCTGAAGTGGGATAAATTGTGTACCAAGAAAATTGGCAGTCGACATGTGCGCAACAAGATCCCATGATTAACAATCTTATAATGAGCAAAGAATCTGCCTTGAGTGGCTTGAGGGGTAAATCTTGCTGGGGTACCCCTCTTGCTCTTTGACAAGAGAGTGCTGTGGTTCACCATACATAAGAGATTAATATAGAATCCAGATTAATATATAATTTTTATTAATTAATAAATCAACGAATTAATTGATTTATTAAATATGATTAATATAGAAACTTGGTTTAATATATACCCTAAAAATGCAGCATCCCAACAGCATAACACTCCCTCGAAACTAGTGTTTCACTGGAATGAGGATTGAACCCACAACCTTCAAATTCCAAGACAAAGGTATGACCTTCTGAGCCACAACTTGTTCTGTGTTTGGCCACTTGCTGAATGGAAAATTAAGAAATATATATTTGTAATTCCTCATCATACTTTCCCAGAAGGACAGATGCCCATCTGCCCAAGAAATTGAAACATAAAAATACACCATATGACTTTGAACAAAAGATATCAATGGATTCTACATTTCCAAACTGAACTTGCTTCCATAAGCTGCACATTGAGAATTGGGACCACAATTTTTTACCAATATGTCTGACTTGTGTTTTCTGCAAAGTCAGTTCACAGCCGAGAACACCGAGTTCAAAAATTGCCCTGATTAAGGAAAGGTTGCAGCATATATTCTAGGGCTAAGGCCCTATCAGTCAACTGAATCATCCTGAATCAACCAGCGAACAGTGCTCAACTTCTGTATACCTCTTTGGTGACTCTCGGACTATTCTTGATTGGACTTTGCTGGCTTACCCGTGCACCAAACGTTATTCCCATATCATGTATCTATCATGTAAATAGATCAATTGTAATCATGTATTATCTTTCTGCTGACTGGTTAGCACGCAACAAAAGCTTTTCACTCTACCTCGGTACACGTGATAATAAATTAAACTGAACTGAACAGAGCTGTCAATCCATCAACATCAAAGACATAATGGAGCATTTTGCATGTTTTCATATCTTAGCTTTTAATGTTCTGGCCACAGTTTATTTAATTAGCACATACACTATTAGCTCAGTGAACTATTTCTGTACACTTGCTTATCGAGGATGTGCTTAGGTATGGGAATACTGTACTGGACTGTAAGAAAAAAATGCCATTGTGTGTATGCACATGTGACAATAAAAGCATAATTGAACCATTGAGAAGTAATGTCCTGCGATATCATTTACATTTCATTGGGCCCCCATTGTGAGTGAATACATAGATCCTACTCTCTAAAGATACTCCACAGTTACAAATAAGATGCATGAATTTAATTTTGACCATGCTGGTGTACTTGAGTTTGGCTTGATTGCATTTATGTATAACATTTTCTGATTTGATTGGATAGCATGCAAAACAAAGCTGTTCACAGTACCTCGTTACACAGGACAATAATAAGCCTAAACCGAAGCCTAAACCTAGAAATATTTGCTTAAAATAATTTACACCTAGCTCCATCGAATACAAGACCGTGGATTGCAATGTCTGAAAATTGTTTTAATAATGCTTTATTTTCAAATGAACCAGTTCCAATGCTCTGTCCATGGCAGCATGAGGA
This sequence comes from Malacoraja senta, assembly GCA_038087875.1. Lineage (NCBI taxonomy): Eukaryota > Metazoa > Chordata > Chondrichthyes > Rajiformes > Rajidae > Malacoraja > Malacoraja senta. Next base: position 337,791,073 of record CM075977.1, read on the forward strand.
TTAGGTAGTAAATCCTGCACATACAATCAAATCCACTTATGTGAAAATCTTTGAGAATTGCAAATGCTTAAATTTGCAAGTTGTCCGTGAGGCACGTGGAGATGCAACGCATAAAGATGATATACTAACACATGAAACACTAACATAACAATTTCAAAATTTGAAGGATAGTTCTTCAAAAATGAAAAGCAAAGCACTGTTGCACCATGGTAACACGAGGAAGGAGATAAGTCACAGATGATTATGCTCCACTCCACAGCCTGATAGATTGAGACAAACACGATTAGAGTTGGTCACGGATTTGGAAGTTTCCCATTTAGGAGTTCTGTATAAGATCAGTTTTTATACTGGATTTCAAAACCTGGGTTCTTAAGTTGTCTTTTTAACATTGAAAAAAGAATTTAAGAGGAAAAAGTACCGGGCCTATTCAACGATCACTTAGCTGAACACCTCCACTCGGCCCGCCTAGGCCTAAGTAATCCCCCGGTTACTGAACAATTTAACTCCCCCTACCATTCCCACACTGACCTTTCTGCCCTGGGCCTCCCCCACTGTCAGAGTGAGGCCCTACGCAAATTGGAGGAACAGCACCTCATATTTTCCTTGGGCAGCTTACAACCCAGCGGTATGAATATTGACTTCTCTAACTTCAAGTAACCCTTGCTTTCCCTCTCTCTACATCAATCCCCCACCCTAGTTTTCAGACTAGTTTCACTGTCATCCTGATTAATTTTACTGATTGTATGCCTTGTTGTCACCTCTCCCCAGCTAACAATGAACCATTCTACATCGCTGTAGATGAGATATGCATGTGCCTTTAACATAGTGACCTCACACCCACTAACCACTCCCCATATCACAAGTATAACTACAACCTCCACACCCACAGATCGCTCTCTAGTTCCTGTGACAGACCACGTACAGCTAGTGCAATGTATAATGTCCAGTATGAATAAAGATAGTAAAGTAACGATGTCTCGATATCAATCCTTTACATGGTGTCAAATAACGTACCTTGCGCCTCCCGTTTATCGGTTTATCATTTAATTTTGACCCAGTTTTTTGTTTCCCCCCCTAACTGTTTTGTTATGGCCTCTTCTGCCCGTAAGCCCGATGCGCTCGTTTTCGATTTCGACATCGCCCTTCGATGGGACATATTCAAACGCGACTTTGAACACTATTTCACGATTGCCCATCCTGGCGCCACCGACGCTCTCAAAGCCTCGCTGCTTCTCAACTTGGCTGGTCCCAACGCCTTGACTCGCTCGGACTTCTTCGTCTACGCTCCTGGAGAATCAGCTCGGGACCCGGCATGTCTGTTGGCTAAGTTTGACGCTATTTGTGACATTCCTACTAATTGTATTTTAGAACGTTTTAAACTGTTCGCGCGGCGTCAGCTCCCTGGGGAATCGGCTGAGAACTATGTCATTGCGCTGCGGGACCTGGGCAGGCGCTGCCGCCTCGAGACGTGGACCCCCGATAATGTCATCAGGGACCTACTGGTTTACGGTCTCCGTGATGAGAAGCTCAGGTCCGAACTACTTCGCAAGCCGGATCTGACCTTGGCCGATGCAATGCACGCTACTCGCTTAGCCGACGCTGTTTCCGCGGCGGCGCCGCCGGCTGAACAGGCGATCAACTTTGCCAGCACTCCTAGCTATCTCATGAACGCACCCCAGTCGCGACCCCCGGTGTCGCTCGCTGCTCGAGGGGGACGCGCCCCGGGGTTCGGTGGTGCCACAAGGGGAGACACCCAGCAAAGGTGCCCTAATTGCAACTTCACATCTCATCAGTTCAATGTGTGCCCTGCGCTGGGAAAGTACTGCAAATCCTGTAATAAGTTGAACCATTTTGCTGCAGCCTGTCGTTCCCGTGGGAAGCCTGTCGCTGCTCGAAGGCAAAATTTAAACAACCTTCTACAGTCGGATAATGATCTCAGCTCCCAGCACTATTCCGATGAACATTCTGTTCCTACATCCAACTCCTCTCAGGCAGAAACCAGCTTGTTTACCGTGGTGAACGCACCTGCTATGATAACGGATCCTTCTGTGCAAGTCACTGTGAACAACTCGACCTTCACGGCCAAAATCGACACTGGGGCGGTTACCAATGTTATGTCAACATCTCTTTTCAACCAGATAAGGACTAATGAGAAGATATTTTCTCAGAGCTCAAATCTGCATGCCTACGGTGGGGAGATCCTTACTCCTGTGGGCAAGGCCACACTACACTGTAAGATACTGAAGGCCACTCGGCCCCTCACCTTCTTTCTCCTCAATCGAAGTTGCGTTCCCCTGCTGGGGATCCAGGCATGCCAGGAAATGGGACTGGTGTCCTTCCACCGGGACATCCACCACGTGCGGGCTCTTATGGACCCGCTGGCCGAGTATCCTGACCGCTTTGATGATAAGCTAGGCAAACTACCCTACAGCTACAAGATTGAAGTGGACCATAAGATCGTTCCTGTGGTCCATGCTCCTCACCGTATTTCCTTCGCCATGAGGGACAAAGTGGAGGCGACCCTACACAGTATGGTACAAATGGGTGTCCTAAAGGCGGTCGTCGAGCCCACCAGCTGGGTCTCTTCCATGGTTGTTGCTGCTAAAAAGGACATGAGTGAGATACGCATCTGCATCAACCCCAGAGACCTCAACCTGGCCATTCGGCGCCCTCACTACCCTATGAGAACGGTGGAAGACGTCGCTGCACGGGTTGGTCCAGCAACGGTCTTTTCGGTCCTCGATGCCAAGAGTTCATTCTGGCAGATACCACTGGACGAGCGGTCGTCCATTTTGACAACCTTCGCCACCCCCTACGGAAGGTTTCGGTTCCTCCGAATGCCCTTCGGAATCAACTCTGCCAGCGAGGTATTCCAGCGAACCATGGAACAGTTGTTTTCAGATCTGCCTTGCGCCATAATTGTTGACGACATCCTCGTTTACGGTAAGGATGTTGCCGAACATGATGTCAACCTCCGCCTGATCCTGGACCGGGCCAGGCAAATCAACTTGAAACTGAACCCCAAAAAGTGCCGATTCCGCGTCTCGGAGGTCACCTATGTTGGACACGTATTCACCGCTGAGGGGCTGAAGCCTGACCCGCAGAAAACGACTGCCATCTCAGGTATGCCTCCTCCTATTAACGTGGCAGGCCTGCAACGCTTTCTCGGCTTGGTAAACTACCTGGGGAAGTTCATCCCCGACCTAAGCGAGCTCAGCGCTCCCCTGAGGGATCTGATCAAAAAGGACACTTCCTGGCTTTGGTTACCCAATCATCAGAAGGCATTTGACATTCTTAAGTCTAAACTGATCAGCACACCCACGCTCAAGTTCTTTGACCTGCGGCATCCCATTGTCCTCACCTGCGACGCCTCTCAATTCGGACTCGGTGCCGCCTGCCTCCAGGTCCATGACGGCCTGCAGATGCCTGTCTCATTCGCGTCCCGCACCATGACCGCCACCGAACAGCACTACGCGCAGATTGAGAAGGAGCTACTGGCCGTGCTGTTTGCCTGCTCCAAATTCCGGGACTACATCGTGGGCAACACTTTCACCGTTGAAACTGACCATCAACCACTTGTTACCATCCTCAACAAACCGATCCATGTGGCCTCATCACGTCTGCAGCGCATGATGCTGCAGCTCCAGCGCTTCACGTTCACGGTGGTTTATCGTAAGGGGAAGGACATGTTCGTAGCCGACACGTTGTCTCGCGCCCCGCTGACGTCCACTGCTCGCCACCAATACGAAACGTCCGAGTTACTAGTACTACGATTGAACTTCGTCCCCTCGCCACAGATGAAATCCCTGGTTGAACACACTACCAACGACCCTGCCCTGCAACAGCTGTCTGCCGTCATCCGGCAGGGCTGGCCTGACCGTCGCTCGGCACTGCCGGCTGGAGCCGTGCCCTACTTCCTGATTCGGGACGAGCTCGTATTGCACGACGGTGTGGTGGTGAAGGGTCACAAAGTGGTCGTGCCCGCGGCACTGCACGACCGATATTTTCAAGTCGCACACCGCGGTCACACTGGGGCCGAAGCCACTTTGTCTCTCGCCAAGAGCCAGTTCTATTGGCCGGATATGGCAAAGTACATCCGGGAGAGGGTCTCATCGTGTTCCACCTGCAACAGCCGCGCCCCCCATCAGCAGCGTCAGCCGCTTCTACAGCAGCCCGCGCCCGGACTGCCCTGGATGGCGCTCGCCACAGACATTTTCGAGTGGCGGGGCAAACATTTCCTGGTACTCGTTGACTTCTACTCCAGCTGGTTTGCGGTTGACCGGCTGCCTTCCGTGACCTCTTCGGCCGTCATCGACAGGTTGGACCCTCACTTTAGCACTTTTGGCCCCCCGGCAAGCCTGCAGTCGGACAATGGCAGCCAGTTCACGAGCTCCGAGTTTAAAGCGTTCGCTTCCAGATGGAACTTCCGCCATTTCACCAGCAGCCCGGAGTACCCGCAAAGCAACGGTTTGGCCGAGCGCGCGGTACGCAGTGCTAAGCACCTGTTGGAACAGTGTGGTGGCATTAACTCCGACTTCCACCTGGCCCTCCTCAGCCTTCGGAACATCTCCCGCGACCCTGCCATGGGTTCACCTGCTCAGCGGCTCCTGTCTCGCGCTACCAGGCTCCCACTCCCGGTGGCCCAGCGATCCCTCATACCCTCGGTCCTTCCACCTGCGGCGGTTCAGAAACGGATTGCCTTCAGGCAAGACGTCCAAAAGCGGTCCCATGACAGGTCCTGCCACCCGCTGCCGCCCCTCTTCCCCGGTCAAGTAGTCCGTATGCAGCCCACTCCCGGTCACTCCAAGCTCGCTACTGTCGTCGGCTCTGCGGGGTCGCCCAGGTCCTATTTCGTCGACTACGCTGGGACCATTTACCGACGGTCTCGCCAGCACCTTCGGCTCGTCCACGAGCCGCGTCCTCCTCCCGCCGATCCCTTTGCTCCCCCGCTGCCTGTTTCCCGTCCGGCCGTTGCCCTGCCCGTGATTCCCTGCATGCCTCGCTCTGCTCCTCCTTCGCCCCCTCCGCTCCAACACACTCCGACTAGTCCTCGGACGCCTCCCCGCGCTCTCCCCGGTCCCGGCCCCGCATCCCCTCCGGTTTCGGTGCCGCGATCTCTTCCGTTTCCTCCCGTTTCTCCCTTTCAGGTTCGTCTGTCCCCGCTGGTGCCTCTTCCTCCTCCAGGAAGGGTGGATGGCGAGACGCGAACCCGGGCGGGACGTCTGGTCAAACCGCCTGACCGCTATGGCGATGTTGCCTAGCTATCCTAGCGCATGAGCCGTGGTCGCCATGTCACCTTTGTATTTGCCTGTCGTTTCGGGGAGGAAGGATGTAGATGAGATATGCATGTGCCTTTAACATAGTGACCTCACACCCACTAACCACTCCCCATATCACAAGTATAACTACAACCTCCACACCCACAGATCGCTCTCTAGTTCCTGTGACAGACCACGTACAGCTAGTGCAATGTATAATGTCCAGTATGAATAAAGATAGTAAAGTAACGATGTCTCGATATCAATCCTTTACAATCGCCTGCTTTGATCTGTCGTTTTCACACGTTAATCTTCCATACTTTTAGTTTCCCTCTCCAGTGCTCTGATCCCTTTAACTGGCTGACTGATCAGGGGAGGCTAATCCTAGGCATCATTGGTAACAGCTGGGTGTGTCCAATTAGTTGATATTGGTTGGCCACTTGAACCTCGTCAGCCTACTTTCTATAAACCCCAGGCATTCGAGAAGAATAAAAGAAGAGACGCTTCCCTGCTGGCTGTGTTCCTTTGTTGTAGGTTTGAGGAAGATTGAACCACTGGGACAAGCCCAAGAACACCAGTGCCATTGTATGGTTGTAGACTAGGTTGCTGAGAAGAAGCCCTTGACCTCTGGTGTTTTTAATTTAGTTTAGAGACACAGCACAGAAACAGGCCCTTTGGCCCATCGAGACCATGCATCCCGCACATGAACACTATCCTACTACATACACGGGATCGAACCAGGGTCTCTGGCGCTGAAAGGCAACTCTACTGCTGTGCCACCGTGCCACCTCTACTGAATGGCTGGGGCAAGCCTGAGATGCCAGAACATTTTCTATAGATAATAGCCAATAGGTGCATGGGTAGGCTGTTTGGCCCTTCGAGCCAGCACCGCCATTCACTGTGATCGTGGCTGATCATCCACTATCAGTTCCCCATTCCTGCCTTCTCCTCATATCCCTTGACGCTGCTACCTTTAAGAGCTCGATCTAACTCTCTCTTGAAAGCATACAGAAAATTGGGCTCCACTGCCTTCTGAGGTAGAGAATTCCATAGATTCACAACTGGATGAAAAGGTTTTTCCTCATCTCCGTTCTAAATGGCTGACCCCTTATTTTTGAACTGTGGCCCCTGGTTCTGGACTCCCCCAACAATGGGAACATGCTTCCTGCCTCTAGCTTGTCCAATCCCATAATAATCTTACGTTTCAATAAGATTCCCTCTCATCCTTCTAAATTCCAGTGTTTACAAGCCCAGTCGCTCCATTCTTTCAACATATGACAGTCCCGTCAACTTGGGAAGTAACCTTGTGAACCTACGCTGCACTCCCTCATTAGCAAGAATGTCCTTCCTCAAATTGGAGACCAAAACTGCACACAATACTCCAGGTGTGGTCTCACAAGGACCCTGTGCAACTGCAGAAGGACCTTCTTGCTCCCACACTCAACTCATCTCGTTATGAAGACCAATATGCCATTAGCTTTCTTCACTGCCTTCTGTACCTGCATGCTTACTTTCAGTGACTGATGAACAAGGACCCCCAGATCTCTTTGTACTTCCCCTTTTCCTAACTTGACACCATTCAGATAATAATCTGCCTTCCTGTTCTTGCCACCAAAGTGGAAAACCTCACATTTATCCACATTAAACTGCATCTGCCATGCATCTGTCCACTCACCCAACCTGTCCAAGTCACCTTGTATCTTCATAGCATCCTCCTCGCAGTCCACACTGCCACCCAGCTTTGTGTCATCTGCAAATTTGCTAATGTTACTTTTAATCCCTTCATCTAAATCATTAATGTATTTTGTAAATAGCTGCAGTCCCAGCACAGAGACTTGCGGTACCCCACTAGTCACTGCCCGCCATTCTGAAAGGGACCCGTTAATCCATACTTTTTGATTCCTGTCTGCCAACCAATTTCCTATCCATGTCAGTACCCTACCCCCAATACCATGTGCTCTAATTTTGCCCACTAATCTCCTATGTGTGACCTTATCAAAGGCTTTCTGAAAGTCCAGGTACACTACATCCACTGGCTCTCCCTTGTCCATTTTCGTAGTTACATCCTCAAAAAAATTCTGCCCACATCCAACAAGGAGCTGTCACCATTCACAAACAGAGGCAAATACTGGCTGCCATGATAATCCAGAGACTGCCAGTGTTGCCTCTTCAAGCCCAAAGCTGAGCCGCCAGGAAGAAATCTAAGATCACCAGTGCCTCCTCTTGAGTCAAGGGTGAACTACAGGGAGAAGCCTGAGATCACCATGCCTCCTCTTTCAAAGACAAGGACTAAGCTGCTGGTACAAGCCAAAGATTGCAATTGCACATGCGGATGGTGAGGGACAGTGCCCCCATGTAGTCCTGGACTTTCTTATCACTGTAAATAAAATACATCACGTGAGTTCATCCTGTTGCGAGTGTAGGTGTAGACACTGCTGAACCCAGCATCATCCCCGATGCCTTCTCAGTTCCTCAATATACCTTCTCAGTTCCCCATACCCCCGACAGCTTTGTAATCCAAATCACAGAGGCCGATGACATAACATCCTTCACAACAGCAACACTTGCTCCTCAATGAACATCAGAACAGGAGTACCTCAAAACTGTGTGCTCAGTCTCCCATTCAACTCTCTCTATACCCATAACAGTGTAGCCAGACACAACTCCAACAATATCTTTAAGTTCACTGACACCACTGCCGCTGTTGGATGAATAACGGGTAATAATGTCTGAGTACAGGAGGGAGATTAATAATCTGATTGAACGGTGTCAGAACAACAATCAACCTTTCACCATTAGCAAGACCAAGGAGCTAAAAGTTGACTTCTGGAAGGAAAAGCTGAAGATCTACAACCAGTCTTCATCAATGGGACAGCGGTGGAGAGAATCAACAAGTTCTTGGGCATGTCTTCATATCAGTACTCCTGTTTGAGTACTGTTGGGGGGGACAGCCTATCTGGGGGTAGCGACAGTGGCCGGGCCTCCGGTACAGAGACCTGTTGCTCAGAAGGGTAAGGAAAAGAAGAGGAGGGCAGTAGTAATAGGGGACCCTATAGTTAGGGGGTCAGATAGGCGATTCTGTGCACGCAGTCAGGAGACCCGGATGGTAGTTTGCCTCCCTGGTGCCAGGGTCTGGGATGTGTCTGAACGTGTCCAAGGTATCCTGAAATGGGAGGGAGAGGGGACCGAGGTCGTGGTACACATAGGTACCAATGACATAGGTAGAAAAAGAGAAGAGGACCTGAAAGGAGAATTTAGAGAGTTAGGAGGAGAGTTAAGGAGAAGGACCGCAAAGGTAACAATCTCGGGATTACTGGCTGTGCTACGCGACAGTGAGAGTAGGAATGGAGTGAGGTGGAGGATAAATGCGTGGCTGAAGGACTGGTACAGAGGGCAGGGATTCAAGTTTCTAGATCATTGGGACCTCTTTTGTGGAAGGTGTGACCTGTACAAAAAGGACGGGTTGCACTTGAACCCGAGGGGGACCTATACCCTGGCGGGGAGATTTGCAAAGGCTACTGCAGAGACTTTAAACTAGAACAGTTGGGGGGAGGGACTCAAATAGAGAAAACTAGTAGACAGTGTGTGAGGCAGGAGGCAGAGAAGGGAAGCACTCAGACCCAAAATGTAGGGGGGAAAGAAGAAACAATTAATAAACAGAGAAGAAGAGGTGGTGGGTTTCTTAAATGTGTGAGCAGAGAGACAGAGGGGTGTAAAATGAGGTTAGAAGCAATAGGTAGCAAGGTGAAAAGTAAAAGTGGTAGGCAGATATAACCAGGGCAAAAATCAAAAAGGGCCACTTTTCAACAAAATTGTAAGAGCGTTGTAAAAACAAGCCTGAAGGCTTTGTATCTCAATGCGAGGAGCATTCGTAATAAGGTGGATGAGTTGAATGTGCAGATAGCTATTAATGACTATGATATAGTTGGGATCACAGAGACATGGCTCCAGGGTGACCAAGGCTGGGAGCTGAGCATCCAGGGATATTCAATATTCAGGAGGGATAGACAGAAAGGAAAAGGAGGAGGGGTAGCGTTGCTGGTTAGAGAGGAAATTAACGCAATAGAAAGGAAGGACATTAGCTTGGAGGATGTGGAATCGATATGGGTAGAGCAGCGAAACACTAAGGGGCAGAAAATGCTAGTGGGTGTTGTGTACAGGCCACCTAACAGTAGTAGTGGAGTTGGGGATGGCATCAAACAGGAAATTAGAAATGCATGCAACAAAGGTAAAACAGTTATAATGGGTGACTTCAATCAACATATAGATTGGGTGAATCAAATTGGCAGGGGTGCTGAGGAAGAGGATTTCTTGGAATGTATGCGGGATAGTTTTCTAAACCAACATGGAGAGGAACCAACGAGAGAGCAGGCTATTCTCGACTGGGTATTGAGTAATGAGGAAGGGTTAGTTAGCAGTCTTGTGGTGCATGGCCCCTTGGGCAAGAGTGACCATAATATGGTTGAGTTCTTCATTAGGATGGAGAGTGACATTGTTAATTCAGAAACAAGGGTCCTGAACATAAAGAAAAGCAACTTTGAAGGTATGAGACATGAATTGGCCAAGATTGACTGGCAATTGATTCTTAAAGGGTTGACGGTGGATATGCAATGGAAGGCATTTAAATACTGCATGGATGAACTACAACAATTGTTCATCCCAGTTTGGCAAAAGAATAAATCAAGGAAGGTAGTGCATCCGTGGATAACAAGGGAAATCAGGGCTAGTATCAAAACAAAAGATGAAGCGTACAAATTAGCCAGAAAAAACAGCCTACCAGAGGACTGGGAGAAATTCAGAGTCCAGCAGAGGACGAGAAAGGGCTTAATTAGGAAAGGGAAAATAGATTATGAAAGAAAACTGGCATGGAACATAACAACTGACTGCAAACGTTTTTATAGATATGTGAAGAGAAAAAGATTAGTTAAAACAAATGTAAGTACCTTGCAGTCAGAAACAGGTGAATTGATCATGGGGTACAAGGACATGGCAGACCAATTGAATAACTACTTTAGTTCTGTCTTCACTAAGGAAGACATAAATAATCTGCCGGAAATAGCACGGGACCGCGGGTCAAATGAGATGGAGGAACTGAGAGAAATCCAGGTTAGCTGGGAAGTGGTGTTAGGTAAATTGAATGGATTAAAGGCCGATAAATCCCCAGGGCCAGATAGGCTGCATCCCAGAGTACTTAAGGAAGTAGCTCCAGAAATAGTGGATGCATTAGTGATAATTTTTCAAAACTCCTTAGATTCTGGAGTAGTTCCTGAGGATTGGAGGGTAGCTAATGTAACCCCACTTTTTAAAAAGGGAGGGAGAGAGAAAACGGGGAATTACAGACCAGTTAGTCTAACATCGGTAGTGGGGAAACTGCTAGAGTCAGTTATTAAAGATGGGATAGCAGCACATTTGGAAAGTGGTGAAATCATTGGACAAAGTCAGCATGGATTTACGAAAGGTAAATCATGTCTGACGAATCTCATAGAATTTTTCGAGGATGTAACTAGTATAGTGGATAAGGGAGAACCAGTGGATGTGTTATATCTGGACTTTCAGAAGGCTTTCGACAAGGTCCCACATAAGAGATTAGTATACAAACTTAAAGCACACGGTATTGGGGGTTCAGTATTGATGTGGATAGAGACCTGGCTGGCAAACAGGTAGCAAAGAGTAGGAGTAAATAGGTCCTTTTCAGAATGGCAGGCAGTGACTAGTGGGGTACCGCAAGGCTCAGTGCTGGGACCCCAGCTATTTACAATATATATTAATGATTTGGATGAGGGAATTGAATGCAACATCTCCAAGTTTGCGGATGACACAAAGCTGGGGGGCAGTGTGAGCTGTGAGGAAGATGCTCGGAGGCTGCAAGGCGACTTGGATAGGCTGGGTGAGTGGGCAAATGCATGGCAGATGCAGTATAATGTGGATAAATGTGAGGTTGTCCACTTTGGTGGCAAAAACAGGAAAGTAGACTATTATCTGAATGGTGGCCGATTAGGAAAAGGGGAGATGCAACGAGACCTGGGTGTCATGGTACACCAGTCATTGAAAGTAACGCCTGCGGGTGCAGCAGGCAGTGAAGAAAGCGAATGGTATTTTAGCATTCATAGCAAAAGGATTTGAGTATTGGAGCAGGGAGGTTCTACTGCAGTTGTACAGGGTCTTGGTGAGACCACACCTGGAGTATTGCATACAATTTTGCTCACCAAATCTGAGGAAAGACATTCTTGCCATAGAGGGAGTACAGAAAATGTTCACCAGACTGATTCCTGGGATGTCAGGACTTTCATATGAAGAAAGACTGGATAGACTCGGCTTGTACTCGCTAGAATTTAGAAGATTGAGGGGGAATCTTATAGAAACTTACAAAAATTTTAAGGGGTTGGACAGGCTAGATGCAGGAAGATTGTTCCCGATGTTGGGGAAGTCCAGGACAAGGGTTCACAGTTTAAGGATAAAGGGAAAATCTTTTAGGACCGAGATGAGAAAACATTTTTCACACAGAGAGTGATGAATTTCTGGAATTCTCTGCCACAGAAGGTAGTTGAGGCCAGTTCATTGGCTATATTTAAGAGGGAGTTAGATGTGGCCCTTGTGGCTAAAGGGATCAGGGGGTATGGAGAGAAGGCAGGTACAGGATACTGAGTTGGATGATCAGCCATGATCATATTGAATGGCGGTGCAGGCTCGAAGGGCCGAATGGCCTACTGCTGCACCTATTTTCTATGTTTCTATGTTTGAAGATATTCATATCTCTTGAATCTTCATATCTCTGAAGATTTGTTCTGGGCTCAGCACATTGATGCAATCACAAAGTATGTTCATCAGCATTTCCACTCCCTTGGAAGATTGAGGAGATTCAGTATGTTGCCCAATACAATATCAAACTTCTACTGGTGTACAGTGCAGAGCCTACTGACTGGTTGCATTAAGGCATGGTTCAGTAACTCGAAAGCCCAGGAACAAAGGAGGCTGCAGAGAGTAATAGACATTGGCTGGTCCATCATGGGTACTGACCGATTCACCATTAAAGGGATCAATAGGTGATGCAACCTCAAAAAGGTAGTTAGCCTCATCAAAGATCACACCCCCTGGCCATGCTCTCCTTCGCTATTACCATTTGGAAGGAGGAAGGGGAGCCTGAAACCCATGACCTTCAGATTTAGGAACAGCTTTTTCCCAGCACCCAGCAGAACACTACACAGTGCTAACCCCACCTCAGCAGCTCTGATCTACTATTGTCTTTGTTCTTGTTGCACTACACTCTTCAGTTTTGCACTATTACAAACTGTTTACCTATTATTACTGATTTTTATTATATTACTAGACTAAGTGGGACCCGTTGGGTCCCATGTTCGCAAAGGAGGGCTGGTCCCCCAACGCAATATTCCACCTCTCAACTAATTCCAATATTGGTGGCCAGTGGGGGGGGGGGCTTTCTGGAGTGCTGGTATGGGTGTTGTGGGCTGAAGGGACTGGTCTCCAGAGGGCTAGTATGGACATTGTGGGCCAAATGGATTCTTGGGGTGGCAGCTCAGTCCCTCAAGCCTGATGTGCTGGCAGCTCACTCACGGCTGTTGGGCTGGCAATGGACTCACGGCTATTCCTTGAAATTCCATTTCAAGCAAGGTGCAAGGCCACCAAATTCAAATCCATTTGCCTACCATTTCAAGCAGGGTGCAAGGCCACCAAATTCAAGTGCAGTTTCTTACCACTTCAAGCAGGATGCAAGGCCACCAAGTTCAAGTGCAGTTTCATACCACTTCAAGCAGGGTGCAAGGCCACCGAATTCAAGTGCAGTTTTCAACCACTTCAAGCAGGGTGTAAGGCCACCGAATTCAAGTGCAGTTTTATACCACCAAGCAGGGTGCAAGGCCACCAAATTCAAGTGCAGTTTCATACCACTTCAAGCAGGATCCAAGTCCACCAAACTCAAGTGCAGTTTCATACCACTTCAAGCAGGATCCAAGTCCACCAAATTCAAGTGCAGTTTCATACCACTTCAAGCAGGGTGCAAGGCCACCAAATTCAAATGCAGTTTCATACCATTTCATGCAGGGTGCAAGGCCACTACATTCAAATGCAGTTTCATAACATTTCAAGCAGGGTGAAACCACCATAAAACCACCATAAAACCACACAAAAAAACACACTCACAGTTCTGTAGACATTCAGTGTGTTCAGTTGATTCACAGCTCAGACAGTCGAGTCCTCTCCCTCCTCATCATGCAGAGACTGAGCCACACCCACACTTTTGGGTTTTATAATCCCTCCCCCTCCCACCGGAAAAGGTGTGGCCTTCATGGCGTGATTGACAGGAGAGAGATTCTCAACATTTTTTAAACACTAATAACTCTTTTATTTTTCATTGATGGGAAGAATCCTCTGCACCTGATGAGCAGAGGGGGACTGAGTAAGATGGCCAAAAATCACAGCCATAAGTGGGCCCCCCCAGCAACGATTTGCAGAGCTTTTACTTCAACCCAACCCCCCCCCACCAGCAACTGTTTGCAGAGCTTTTACTTCAACCCAACACCCCCACCCAAGCAACCATTTGATGACCTTTTACTTCAACCCCAACGCCCCCCCCCGCAACCATTTGCAGAGCTTTTACTTCAACCCCAAAACCCAACCCCAGCAACCATTTGCAGAACTTTTACTTCAACCCCCCCCCCAGCAACCATTTGCAGAGCTTTTACTTCAACCACACCCCCCCCCCCGCAATGATTTGCAGAACATTTACTTCAACCAACCCCCCCCCCCCAAGCAACCATTTGCATAGCTTTTACTTCAACCCAAACATTAAGGGCACTCAAGGTCAATAAAACCACACTCACAGTTTAGTAGACTTGTGTTCAGTGTTATTCGCAGCTCAGACTGAGAGATGTGACCCTCTCACTTCCCCATCTTGCAGAGAGTGACTGAGGCACAAGACTTCCGGGTTTTATAGTCCCTCCCCCTCCCACCAGCAGGGGCAGCAGAGAGAATCTCAACAATATTTAAACATAAATAACTCTTTTATTTTTCATCGATGGGAAAAATCCTCTTGTCGTGCGCAGCGGAGGGGGACTCTGAGTAAGATGGCCAAAAATCACAGCCATAGGTGGTAGCGTTTTTTCTAAAATCATGAAAGGAAAACAGGAAGTGGTCAAGATCTTACTTTTAGTGATATAGATTAATCATTGTATATGTACAAGAATGAATGCAAAAATTTGCAGTATCCGTTTTCAACTAATGATTTATAGAGCAACCATCACTTATTTGTTATCGATTGGTTTCTACTATTGAAATAATCATTGAAACTGAAAAAAAAATGGGTGCAACTAATAATTTTATTGAATCTCCATACACCCAAGTGTTGAGAATTGCAAGATTTGTTGATATTCAATTATCTAGAGATTTCAGCAGGGCCAAAAATCTCAAGAGGAAATGTTATGCTTTTATATTTTTCTACTGCATTTTCTGTTCTATTTCGCCGCCAGTCATATTAACTCAATACTCAAACACATTGATTCATCTGACATCTTCAAAATTCAGTAAAGAACAGAATACCAATTCATGGAATCCATCAACTGATATTTTTCATTAAACATCTGTCTAACTCCCCGTTTAAATTGCTGAGTTTATTATCCTTGATAATTCCCTGACATTCACCCAACCCTCATTACTCTGCATGAAATACTTCTATTTGTTTCCATCTTCCCTGACATGAACCCTACCTTTTAGTCTTCATTGCCATTCGAGACCAACATAAAACTGAGATGTCAACTTGTCAACATCTTTCAAGTTCTTGAATCCTCATCTAGATTTAAACTCTGGTTTCTCATCTGCAAATAAACCCCATAAGGGCAATTTTTATTCTGCAAGAGCATCCAAAGGCCAAATACAAACGAACCAGCCATTACATTTTCGATTTTCCTTCTGTGGAAGTGACTAATGTGAAAAAATGTGTTTTATTGAATTGAACAATAAAATAACCATATCTTCTGAGATCTTTGCTGGTAGTTCAGGCACCGCACCTTTATTGCACTATGGAGACTCGTTATTATATTCTCTAATTTGTGTTTTATTCTTCGAGTTTATTTTCCTTTTTTGTCAATGCCATGCATTTTTTAGCTAGCGGTCTCTCTGCTATTCCATATCGTTTCTTTCTCATTTCCTGTATGCTCATGCTAGTTTTGGTTGTATCTTACCCAAAATTCCCTCCAGTCAGATATATATTCCTGTGATGACCAAAACAATTCTGATCAAAGTCACCAATTACATTCTTTGTGACCTTGTATTTTTGGTGTCACATTGTGTATAGGCTGGGCTTCAGCCAACCTAGACATGTCTCCATTAAGATTATATCTATGCTCCCAATTATGCCATGGTATGAAGGCCTTAATCCCCGTTTTAAAATGTCTCCATATCTTCCTTTTCTCTATCTCTGCTAGCTTCACCAAGGGTATAACCCTCGGAGATATCTGTACTCCTCCAATTGTCATCCTTGGCTCATCGCCAGATTTGATCATTTTCTTATTCCATGGAAGGGACCTAAGTTATGAAATTCCCTCTCTAAATCTTTCCATATCCTTATCTTTCACTGAGGCTGATGTCAGAAGATCCTTCATGAGGAAAGCATCCGGTACTACTAGTGTACCTGGCTGTGTTCTTAAAACCTGTGCGGATCAACTGGCTGAAGTTTTCAACCTCTCATTACGAAGATTGAAGGTGCCACCTGCTTTAACTGGCGAATAATACTGGTGCCCAAGAAGAGTAAAGTGACAATGACTACTGACCCATGGCAGTCTGCAGTGATGAAGTGCTTTGACATAACTCATATTTATCTTAGCATTGCTTAGGTTTATTAATGTCACGTGTACCAAAGTACAGTAAAAAGCTTTGTTTTGCATGCTCTCCTATCATGCCAGGTAATACTATGCATAAATACTACCACGTCAAACTTAAGTCCAAAAGATAGAGCAAAGGGGAAGATACAGAATGCAGAACATAGTTCTCAGCATTGTAATGCACCACCAGTTCCATAGACAAAGACTCCGGGCTTGAAATTAACGGTTGCCCGGGTGCCAATGGTCACCCAAAGTCCCGCCGGGCAACCTAAAAGCCATGCCATTTTGTCCGGCTTGACAAGCACCAGGGACACCTACCGTTCAACTCTGAACGGGCTCCCCTCTCTATCTCTCTCTCTGTCACTCTCCGTCTCTGTCCACCATCCGTATCCATGTCCGGGTCGCCGGTTCTCTGCTCTCTGCTCTCTGCCCGCTCCTCCGCCGGCCGCCTTCCACATGCCTACTGCCACGGCCTGCACATCCTCCCCCTGCACAAGCGCACAACCACGGCCAGCACATCATCGGCCGCCCTGCACATGCGCACTGCCACGGCAACTGGTCGGCACCGGCACTTTCTCCCTCCCTTTGCATTGTGGGAGATCTGGCCGCCATTGCTGTCTAGTCACTGCCTCGCCGCGACCGCTGAAAACCAATGCAGAATCATTCCCTGGAGCTGGAGGAACTCTTGCTTCTTGGTTTCCTGCTCCTCCAAAAATATTCCAAATGAAATTTAAACTGGAGTGGACACTCCATCACCAAACTCCAAACTCTGAAAAATAACAGCCTATTGCACTTTATCTGTTTATTTATTGTATATATATATGGTCTATGGTATATAAACACACTGAACTTTTATCTCCTGTTCTGTATTATGTTTACATATTCTGTTGTGCTGCAGCAAGCAAGAATTTCATTGTCCTATCTGGGACACATGACAGTAAAACTCTCTTGACTCTTGACTTGGACTTAAGCAAAAAAGGATTCTTGGGGAAAAAAGGGCTCCTTAAATTTAGTTGCATCTGGTTGGGTAACTATGGTAGGGTTCCAAGCTTTAATTGTGCGGGGGGAACTCCATGGAGCAGCCAGCATCTCTGGATAGAAGAAATTGGATGACGTTCGGGTAGAGACCCTTCTTTAGATTTCCTCTGGTTTTAGTGTTTTTAACTATTAGTGTATTATATAACTATATGTATATATATATATATATATATATATATATATGTGTATTTTATATATATATATATACAATTCCAATTTTGGTGTCCAGTGGGGGGGCTTTCTGGAGCGCTGGTATGGGTTCTTGGGGTGGCAGCTCACTCACGGCTGGTGGGCTGGCAGTTGACTCATGGCTATTCCTTGAAATTCCATTTCAACCAGGGTGCAAGGCCACCAAATTCAAATCCATTTTCCTACCATTTCAAGCAGGGTGCAAGGCCAGCACAAGTACGCTCGCGCCACGCCACCCGCAGCTGGACTCCCACGCCCGCCCGCCCGCTCACTCCAACATCCTCCCCCCCCCCCCCATTCTCAAAATGCTCTGCAGATCGGGAGGTCACAGCCGGCGGCAGTTGTTGTCGCGCGGGGCATTACTCCCTCAGGGAAACCTGAAATTCCTCCGTTGATCGCAGGGACACGGGGAATCGTCACGTGAGAGCTGCCGAGACTCTCCATGTCGCCCGATGTCAGCCCCGTCAGAGCCGCCCGCTCACCGACTTCAGGCCCACCCTCTCCCTCTCTCTGCCCCATCCTCTCCCCATCCTCCTTCCCTCTCCCTCCCTCCCTCCCACTGCAAACTCAACGTGCTGCCAGTCGCGCCTCTCACAAGTCCTTTCATAAAAACCTTGCGACCCCCTCCCCCTCTCTCTCTCCCCTCCTCTCTCTCTCTCTCTCCCCCTCCTCTCTCTCTCCCACCTCTCTCTCTCTCCCTCTCTCTCGCCCCACCACTCTCCCCCACCTCTCTCTCTCTCTCCCCCACCTCTCCCTCTCTCTCCCCCCTCCCTATCCCCCCTGTCCTCCCCTGTCCCCCCCTCCCTGCCCCCCTCCCTGCCCCCCCCTCCCTGCCCCACTTCCTGCCCCACCCCCTGTTTCCCCCTCCCTGCACCCCCTCCCTGCCCCCCTCCCTGTTCCCCCCTCCCTGCCCCCTCTCTCTGCCCCCCTCCCTGTCCTCCCCACCTCTCTCCCCTCCCTCTCCCCCCCTCCCCCCACCCCCTCTCTGCCCCCTCCCTGTTCCCCACCTCTCTCCTCTCTCTCTCCCCCCCCTCCCCCTCTCCCCCCTCCCCCCCTCCTCCCTCTTCCCCCTCACCCCATCCCCCCCTCCTCCCTCTTCCCCCTCCCCATCCCCCTTCCTCTCCCTCTCCCCCCTCCCGCCCCCCCTCCCCCTCCCTCTCCTCCTCCCTCTTCCCCCTCCCTACCACCCTCTCCCTCCTCCCTCTCCCCCTCCCTCTCCCCCCTTCCCCTCCCCCCTCCCTCCCTCTCCCCCCCTCCCTCCCTCCCTCTCTCCCTCCCTCCCCCTCCCTCCCTCTCCCTCTCCCTCCCTCTCCCCCCTCTCCCTCCCTAGCCCTCCCTCTCCCCCCATCCCTCTCCCTCTCCACCCTCCCTCTCTCCCCCCTCCCTTTCTCTTCCCCCTCCCTCTCTCCCTCCTCCCTCTCTCCCCTCCTCTCTCTCACCCTCCCTCTCCCTCTCCCTCCCCTTCTATCTCTGCCGTCACTCTCTACCCCCCCCCCTCTAGATGCGCCTGCGAGTTGGGGGCTATGCGTCAGTTGATAGGGCGATTATGGGGTAAAAGGAGCAAATTAATAATATTAATTTATTAATATATAGTTAGCGTGTGTGCGGGGGGGGGGGGTAGTCAGTGTGTGTGTGGGGTGGTTAATGTGTGTGATGCCACATGCCGCCCCTCCCCCCCTCAACCGCACGTTGAGGGAACAGACCCAACGGGTCTGCACTTGGTCTAGTATATATATATATATGACTAAGTGGGATCCGTTGGGTCCCAGCATCACACGGGAGGGCTGGTCCCCAAACGCAATATTCCACCTCTCTACCAATTCCAATATTGGTGGCCAGTATGGGGGTTGTGGGCTGAAGGGACTGGTTTCCAGAGGGCTAGTATGGACATTGTGGGCCGAATGGATTCTTGGGTTGGCGGCTCAGTCACTCAAGCCTGTTGTGCTGGCAGCTCACTCACTCATGGCTGGTGGGCTGGCAGTTGACTCACTGATATTCCTTGAAATTCCATTTCAAGCAGGGTGCAAGGCCACCAAATTCAAGTGCAGTTTCTTACCACTTCAAGCAGGGTGCAAGGCCACTAAAGACAGCGAGTCATGACCTCTCCATCCTCCATCTTGCAGTGACTGAGCCACGCCCACATTCTGGGTTTCATAGTCCCTCTTCCCCACCAGAAGGGGCGTGGCCTTCATGGAGTGATTGTCAACTGAGAGAATCTCAACATTTAAATAAAACTAATAACTCTTTTATTTTTCATCGATGGGAAAACTCCTTGGCACCTGATGAGCGGAGGGGGACTGAGTAAGATGGCCAAAAATCACAGCTGTACGTGGTAGCGTTTTTTTTTTTCTAAAATCAATATAAAGCGCAAACAGGAAGTGGTCAAGATTAGACTTTTAATTATTTAGAAGGCAAGGCATCTTTAAGTAGGCAAGGCAACTTTAGTTAGCCAAGGCAACTTTTATTGGGCAACACAGCTTTAGCATTTCCAAACCAAAGGCAACACAGCTTTAGCCTTTCCAAACCAAAGGCAACACAGCTTTAGCATTTCCAAACCAAAGGCAACACAGCTTTAGCATTTCCAAACCAAAGGAACAGCTTTAGCATTTCCAAACCAAAGGCAACAAGCTTTTGCATTTCCAAACTATATTTTCAACCCACATTAAGGGCACTGACAGGTCAGTAAAACCACTCACAGTTTAGTAGACATGTGTTCAGTGTTATTCACAGTTCAGACTGAGAGACATGACCCTCCTGCTCGTGGCCTTCAGGAGAGAGAAACTCAACATTTTTTAAACACTAATAACTCTTTTATTTCTCATAATGGGGAAAATCCTCTTGTCCTGTGCAGCGGAGGGGGACTCTAAGTAAGATGGCCAACAATCACAGCTGTAAGTGGCAGCATTTTTTGTAAAATCAATATACAGAACAACAGGAAGTGGTCAAGATCAGACTTTTAGTAATATAGATACAGTATATATACACACATATATATATATATATATATATATATATTATATGTGTGTGTGTGTGTGTAACATATATATACACACACACACAATCTCCCTCCTGGGATTAATAAAGTTCTATCGTATAGTATCGTGTGTGTAGGAAGGAACTTCAGGTGCTGGTTTAAACTGAATATAGAAGCTGGAGTAACTCAACAGGTCAGACAGAATCTCTGGACAAAAGGAAAATATTATGTTTTGGGTTGGGTCTGATAAAGGATCCTGGACACCTTTGGATTGTGGAAGGAAACAAGAGCACCCGGAGAAAACCCATGCGATCAAAGGGAAAAGGAGCAAACCATACAGACAGCACCCATATTCAGGATCAATTCCGGATCTCTGGCACTTTTAGTCTGCAACTTTATGGCCAATGTACTGCCCCATAGTCTTGAACTGAATTAAAACGTACAGTAACTGTAAAGAGGGACATAGCGTCACTTAGAGATTTAAGACTGAAAATGGATAGTTTCTTTTTTTTAATAACCAAAGTTATCAACGTATAATTTTGTGTGTGTTGGTAAACAAAATATAGTGGCACAGCTGGTGGACTTGCTGCCTCACACACCAGAGACCCGTGTTTAATCCTGTTCTCAGGCACTGTCTGTGTTGAATTTGCACATTCTCCCTGCAAGCATGTGGGTTTCCTCCCACATCCCAAAGACGCATTGGCTTTTTAGGTTAACTTGTCTCTGTAAAATTACTCCTAATGTGTAGGGAGTGGGTGAAGAAAGTAGGATAACAGAACTTGTGTGAATGGGTGGACAAAAATGCTGGAGAAACTCAGCGGGTGAGGCAGCATCTATGGAGTGAAGGAAATAGGTGATGTTTCGGGTCAAGACCTTTCTTCAGACTGATGTGAGGGTGGGGGGAGGTGGGAAGAAGAAAGGAAGAGGCGGAGAGTGGGCTGAGGGAAAGCTGGGAAGGGCAGCTGACAACTAGAGCAGCGGATGCAATAGATGAGGTTGGAGGAGGTGCAGGTGAACCTCTGCCGCACCTGGAAAGACTGCTTGGCTCCTTGAATGGAGTCAAGGGGGGAGGTAAAACGACAAGTGTAGCATTTCCTGCGGTTGCAAGGGAAAGTGCCAGGAGAGGGGGTGGTTTGGGTGGGAAGGGACGAATTGACCAGGGAGTTACGGAGGGAGCGGTCTCTGCGGAAAGCCGACAGGGGAGGAGATGGGAAGATGTAGCCAGTGGTGGGATACCGTTGGTAGTCAAAAAAGCTGGAGAAAATCAGCGGGTGAGGCAGCATCTATGGAGCGAAGGAATAGGAGATGTTTTGGGTTGAGACCCTTCTTCAGACTGATGTCGGGGGGTGGGGCAGGAAAAAGAAAGGAAAAGGCGGAGACAGTAGGCTGTGGGAGAGCTGGGAATGGGAGGGGAAGGAGGGAGAAAGCAAGGACCACCTGAAATTGGAGAAGCCAATGTTCATACTGCTGGGTTGTAAACTACCCAAGCAAAATATGAGGTGCTGTTCCTTCAATTTGCAGTGGGCCTCACTCTGGCCATGGATGAGGCCCAGGACAGAAAGGTCAGATTCGGAATGGGAGGGGGAGTTGAAGTGCTGAGCCACCAGGAGATTAGGTTGGTTATTGTGAACTGAGTGGAGGTGTTGTGCGAAGCGATCGCCAAGCCTGCGCTTGGTTTCACCAAGGTTGATCATACGCTGAATAATCCAACCACATTTTTGTTTGTAAGTGGAAAGAAATAATAGAAATGCAACGTGTAAAAAGAGTTGAGATACTGTATATACTGTATTATAATTTTGTGCATGTCATTGTGGTATATATCATGTCTTGTTTGGTGAATATGTTCAATTTGTGACTTTATTTGAAGCAAAAATAATATGTGAATGCTTCATTGAGCATAATTCCGATGTAACTATGCACTTCGTCTGAGCACATTATCGCACGCGTCATGCAAGCCGTCTTAAATGACCACCTAAACTGTCATTTGGCAACTTAAAAAGCTGCCAAGGTTGCCCGGCCAGAAACAGAGAAAAAAAGTTAAGTGAGAGCCCTGAAAGATGCAATGGTGAATGTCTTATGGAAGCGCCATTCAGAAGATTGAAAACAGAGGGGAAGAAGCTGTCCCCAAGTCTAATGGTGCACGGTTTCAAGATTCTGTGCCTTCTGCCCAATGAGATTAGGGGGAAAAGGAATGACCAGGGCGGGTCAAGTACATGATTATTTTGCCTGCTTTTCCAAGGCAGCGTGAAGTGTAGATGGAGTCAACAGTGGGATGTCTCGTCTATAAGATGGATTGGGCTACATCTACAACTCTCTGCAATCTTGCACACATACTTCAGACTGTTGTTCTGGCTTGGATTAGGGAACTGGTCTGCGGTCTTGGGCAGTTTAGCTTAGTATTGTTTAGAGATAAAGCACGGAAACAAACCCTTTGGCCCACCGAGTCCACACCATCCAGCGATCCCAGTACACCAGCACTATCCTATACACTTGCGACAATTTACAATTTTTACTGAAGCCAAACCTGTACCTCTGTGGAGTGTGGGAGGAAACTGGTCAGGGGGAGAACATACAAACTCCGTACAACAGCATCCGTAGCCAGGATTGAACCCGGGTCTGTGGTGCTCTGAGGCATCAACTCTACAGCTGCTCCACCATGCTGCGGTAGAGTTGAATGATAGGAGTCAAATAATAGTCAGTCTTTGAATATGTTTATTTACATTTCTTATTGGTGTTCAATTATATTCCAGAGCAGGATTACAACACAATTATTATAATGGAAAATATTTTGAAGAATCCCTATGATGTCCGTAAGTTTTCCTTTCCAAATGGATTGAAGCCGGAACAAGTCGTTTTGTCCCCTAAGCATTTTCCATCATGTGATTATAGTTGATCTGTGACCTATCTCCAAGGAAACAAGCCTCTATAGTACATTGTGTTCCTGCCAAGATATAAATGATAACATCATTAAACTTTACTTCAGTTCTTATTTCTAAATATAACAGAGATATTAGGACTTGTTTATTTCATTGTGTTTAAAAAAAATAGGTAACTGTTGGAGATTCCAGCTGTCAGGTAGAAGAGTTCACCAGTTAGTGAATTTGTGAGCTGATATAATTTGGTTTTATACCATGAATGAGAATGAGCATAATAATTAGATCACTCAAGGGCTCCAAACAGCCCTTGAGTGTATCTTGAGCTTAATTAAAGTAACTGAAACTCATTTTTTTGGATGTATTTACATTTCATTTTAATGATTTTGCATATCGCACATACATTGACATTAACATTTAAAGTGAGTATATTAACATGATCTTTCTGAGCAGTTATTAATCCTATATAAAGTAATAATAGGCAGCTGGAGATCCCAGTTAGCACATTAATGAGGATATTGACTCTCACTGCTTCATTGCGGAATTGCCTTTAAGTTACAGACAACATATATTCTTAGCTCTCCCCTTCTAAAATTATTCAGAAACACAGTTTCTGAAGAAACAAAAGAAAAGTAAAGAGAACAAATTCCGTTGGTTCCCATCATATTATTGGGTTTATTTGGGGTTCTGAATGAATTATACTGTATTGTCGCATGTACCTAGGTACAGGGAAAATCTTTGTCTTGTATACAACCCGGTAAAATCATAGAGCAGACCTCAACTAGGCCTGTCTCATGCCAGAGTTTAACAGGAACCCAGTGGAATTTCAATGGAATTCCAGCATTTCAGCTTTCACCAGAAGTTGGGTGTTTTGAATGACTCTGAGCAGTGAGTAGGGGAAATCTGAATGTACAGAAGAAGCATGTTAGATTGGACCAAGGGCTCTAATGATGAGTTGAAAGCTTTGTATTAATGAATATCAGGACTGCTTTCTCTGTGAGTAATAACCAAACAAATCGTATTCTCAAAAAATACATGATTCAACACATCGTATCTGCAATTTAATAGTAGGTTGGTAACTGCAGAAGGGAAAAAAGCCATTTCTCTTTTTTACAGAACTCTGGGGAACTGTATCTTCTGCAGAGGATTAACTGGGCATGAATGATTTAACTATTATCTAACTATATGGGTGGCACAGTGGTGCAGGGGTAGAGTTGCTGCCTTACAGCGCCAGAGACCCGGGTTCGATCTTAACTACAGGTGCTTGTCTGTACAGACTTTGTACGTTCTCCCCGTGACCTGCGTGTGTTTTCTCCGAGACCTTCGGTTTCCTCCCACACTCCAAAGACGTACAAGCTTGTAGGTTAATTGGCTTGGTGTATTAATATTTCCACTACCCTGCATTAAAATAATACAGTGCATTCAGAAATTATTCAGACCCCTTCACTTTTTCCACATTTTGTTACGTTACAGCCTTATTTTAAAATGGATTAAATTCATTTTTTATCGTCAATCTACACACAATACCCCAGAATGAAGAAGCAAAAACAGGTGTTTAGAATTTTTTTCAAAGTCATTAAAAAAAAAACTGAAATATCACATTTAGATAAATATTCAGACTATGACACTCAAAATTGAGCTTAGGTACTGTTTCCATTGATTATCCTAGAGATGTTTCTACAACATGATTAGAGTCCACCAGTGGTAAATTAAATTGATTGGACATGATTTGGAAAGGCACACACCTGTCTATATAAGGTCCCACAGTTAGTGCATGTCAGATCAAAAACCAAGCTATGAAGAGGAAGGAATTGGTCGTAGACCTCCGAGACAGGATTGTGTCGAGACACAGATCTGGGGAAGGGTATATAACAATTTCTGCAGCATTGCAGGTCCCAAAGAGCACAGTGGCCTCTGTCATTCTTAAATGGAAAAACTTTGGAACCACCAGGACTCTTCATAGAGCTGGCCGCCCAGCCAATCTGAGCAATAGGGGAGGGAGGGCCTTGGTCAGGGAGGTGACCAAGTTCCCGATGGTCATTCTGACAGAGCTCCAGAGTTCCTCTGTGGGGAAGGACAACTGAGGAATTTGGTTTGTAAATTGGTAAATTAGGCAATTTATCAGTCACTATAAGCAGGACGGCTCTTAGGGAGTGGCAATGAGGGAGCAGCCTTGTAAGGGAAGTGCCTTGTGAGAAAAGTGTGAGTCTTTGGCTCGAGAGCCTTCGGCGAGGAGAGGAGGCTGAGGAGAGAAGGCTACGCAAAATGCTGGAGAGAGAGAAACGAAAGAAGGAGATGTCAATCAAGCTGATTCAGTGTGATGCTTGCAGTGTGTGGGAGGTCAAGGACATTGCTGGTGCCTCTGGCTGCTACAAATGTGAGAAGTGCATCCAGGTACAGCTCCTGAAGGACCATGTTGGGGAACTGGAGAAGCAAGTGGATGACCTCAGGTTCGTCCGAAAAACGGAGTCGTTCCTCGACAAGTCCTACAGTAAGATTGTTACACCTAAGGTACTGGAAGAGAGAAGGTGGGTGACGGTGAGAAAGGGAGGGAAACATGGAATGCAAAGGTCCCTGGGTGTTGTACTTCTTGTGAACAGGTTCACCCACTTAGAAGCTGTCGGGACAGAAGACATTATCACACTGAGCGGCGGACTGGTTTGCGAAGCAAAAAGGGCTGTTGAGCCAAAACCAAAGAGGCCAACGTCAGGCAATGCCATTGTAGTTGGAGACTCCATTGTGAGAGGTACGGACAGGATTTTCTGCGGCAACAGACGGGATTCGAGGATGGTGTGCTGCCTTCCTGGTGCCAGGATCCAGGATGTCATGGACAGAGTGCAGAAAATCCTCAAGGGCGAAGGGGAACAGCCAGAGTGGTAGTGCATGTCGGCACAAACGATGTCGGAAAGAAGGGGATGAATATTCTACAGCGTGACTTTAGAGAGCTCGGAAAAATGCTGAAAAGCAGGACCTCCAGGGTTGTTATCTCCGGTTTGCTTCCAGTTCCTCGTGCTGGCGAAATCAGGGACAGGGAGATACAGGACCTGAATGTGTGGCTGAGGAACTGGTGCAGGGGGCAGGGATTTAGATTCTTAGATCATTGGGATCTGTTTTGGAGTAAGGGGGAACTGTACAAAAGGGACGGATTGCATCTTAACAGGTGAGGGACCAGCATTCTGGCAGGCAGGTTTGCCACTGCTACATGGGTGGTTTTAAACTGAATAAGGGGGTGGGGTGTCAAATGGGATAGTCGAGGATGGAGTTAAAGGGAAAGAGAGTAAAGGGATGGTTAATGACCCCAGAATTAATGGGAAAGGAAGCTCACAAATGGATAGGAGAGTATGGCCAAGTATAATAGGGATCGATTTGAGTGGTGAGATGCGTAAGGAATTAAAAGTATTGTATATGAATGCGCAAAGTATAAGAAGTAAAGTAGATGAGCTTGAGGCTCAGTTAGAGATTGGTAGATATGATATTGTGGGGATTACTGAGACGTGGCTGCAGGAGGATCGGGCCTGGGAACTTAATATTCAGGGTTATACATCCTATAGAAAGGACAGGCAGGTGGGCAGAGGAGGGGGGGGGGGTAGCTCTGCTGGTGAGGGTTGGAATTCAGTCCCTTGCGAGGGAAGACATAGGGACTGACAAGGTAGAGTCACTGTGGATTGAGTTGAGGAATTGTAAAGGCAAGAAGACACTAATTGGTGATATCTACAGACCCCCAAATAGTAGCCGGGATGTAGGGTGTAAGTTGCAGCAGGAGTTAAAACTGGCATGTAACAAAGGTAATGCCAATATGGTGATGGGTGATTTCAATATGCAGGTAGACTGGGAAAATCAGGTTGGTTCAGGACCCCAAGAAAGAGAGTTTGTAGAATGCCTCCGAGATGTATTCTTAGAGCAGCTTGTAATGGAGCCGACCAGAGAAAAGGCAATTCTGGATTTAGTGTTGTCCAATGAACCAGATATGATAAGAGAACTCGAGGTAAAGGAACCGCTTGGAGGTAGTGATCATAATATGATTAGTTTTAATCTGCAATTTGAGAAGGAGAACGTCAAATCGGAAGTGTCAGTGATGCAGTTGAACAAAGGGGACTATGAAGGCATGAGAGGGGAGCTGGCCACGGTAGACTGGAAAGGGATCCTAGCAGGAATGACGGTGAAACAGCAATGGAAGGAATTTCTCGGCATAATCCGGAAGATGCAGGATCATTTCATTCCAAAAAGGAAGAAAGATTCTAAGGGGAGAAGGAGGCAACCGTGGCTGACAAGAGAAGTTAGGGATAGAATAAAACTAAAAGAAAAGATGTATAACACAGCAAAGAGTCGCCGGAAGCCAGAGGATTGGGAAACTTTCATAGGACAACAGAAGGAAACAAAACGGGCAATACGGGCTGAAAAGATGAAGTATGAAGGGAAGGTGGACAGTAATATAAAGAAGGACAGTGAAAGCTTCTTTAGATATGTTAAGGGAAAAAGAGTAGCAGTCAAATGTGGGTCCCTTGAAGGCAGACACGGGTGAAATTATTATGGGCAACAAGGAAATGGCAGAAGAGTTGAATAGGTACTTCGGATCTGTCTTCACTAAGGAAGACACAAACAATCTCCCAGATGTACTGGAGGACAGAGGAGCTAAGGGGGTAGAGGAACTGAAAGAAATTTTCATTAGGCGAGAAATAGTATTGGGTAGGCTAATGGGACTGAAGGATGATAAATCCCCTGGGCCTGATGGTCTGCATCCCAGGGTCCTCAGGGAGGTGGCTCTAGAAATAGTGGATGCATTGGTGATCATTTTCCAATGTTGAATAGATTCAGGATCAGTTCCTGTGGATTGGAGGATAGCTAATGTTATCTCACTTTTCAAGAAAGGAGCGAGAGGGAAAACGGGGAATTACAGACCAGTTAGCCTGACTTCGGTGGTGGGAAAGATGCTGGAGTCAATTATTAAAGTAGTAATAATGGGGCATTTGGATATCAGTAAAAGGATTGGTCCAAGTCAACATGGATTTATGAAAGGGAAATCATGCTTGACTAATCTTCTGGAATTTTTTGAGGATGTGACAAGTATAATGGATGAAGGGGTGCCAGTGGATGTAGTGTATCTAGACTTTCAGAAAGCCTTTGCTAAGGTCCCGCACGGGAGGCTGGTGACTAAAATTAGAGCGCATGGTATTGGGGGTAGGGTGTTGATATGGATAGAAAATTGGTTGGCAGACCAGAAGCAAAGAGTAGGAGTGAACGGGTCCTTTTCAGAATGACAGGAAGTGGTGAGTGGAGTGCCGCAAGGCTCGGTGTTGGGGCCGCAACTGTTTACCATATATATTAATGATATGGAAGAGGGAATTAGGAGCAACACTAGCATGTTTGTAGATGACACAAAGCTGGTGGCAGTGTGAACTGTGAAGAGGATGTTAGGAGGTTGCAGTGTGACCTGGACAGGTTGAGTGAGTGGGCAGATGCATGGCAGATGCAGCATAGTATAGATAAATGTGAGGTTATCCACTTTGGCGGCAAAAACAAGGGGGCAGATTATTATCTCAATGGGGTTGGGTTAGGTAAGGGGGAGGTGCAGCGAGACCTGGGCGTCCTTGTACACCGGTCACTGAAAGTTGGCTTACAGGTACAGCAGGCAGTGAAGAAAGCTAATGGAATGTTGGCCTTCATAACAAGAGGATTTCAGTATAGGAGTAAAGAGGTCCTTCTGCAGTTGTATAGCGCTCTGGTGAGACCACATCTGGAGTATTGAGTACAGTTTTGGTCTCCTAATTTGAGGAAGGACATCCTTGTGTTTGAGGCAGTACAGCGTAGGTTCACGAGATTGATCCCTGGGATGGCGGGACTGTCATATGAGGAAAGATTGAAAAGACTAGGCTTGTATTCACTGGAGTTTAGAAGGATGAGAGAGTATCTTATAGAAACATATAAAATTATACAAGGACTGGACAAGCTAGATGCAGGAAAAAATGTTCCCAATGTTGGGCGAGTCCAGAACCAGGGGCCACAGTCTTAGAATAAAGGTGAGGTCATTTAAGACTGAGGTGAGAAAATTTTTTTCACCGAGAGAGTTGTAAATTTGTGGAATTACCTGCCACAGAGGGCAGTGGAGGCCAAGTCACTGGATGGATTTAATAGTGAGTGAGATATAGCTCTAGGGGCTAGTGGAGTCAAGGGATATGGGGAGAAGGCAGGCATGGGTTATTGATAGGGGACGATCAGCCATGATCACAATGAATGGCGGTGCTGGCTCGAAGGGCTGAATGGCCTCCTCCTGCACCTATTTTCTATGTTTCTATGTAAATATATCTGCAGCACTCCACCAAACAGCCTTTAAGGTAGAGTGGCCAGACGGAAGCCATTCCTCAATAAAAGGCACATGACAGCCCGCTTGGAGTTTGCCAAAAGGCACCTAAAGGACTCTCAGACCATAAGAAACAAGATTCTCTGGTCTGATGAAACCAAGATTGAACTCTTTGACCTGAATGCCAAGCATCACGTCTGGAGGAAACCAGGCACCGCTCATCACCTGGCCAATACCATACCTACAGTGAAGCATGGTGGTGGCATCATCATGCTGTGGGGATGTTTTTCAGTGGCAGGAACTGGGAGACTAGTCAGGGTTGAGGGAAAGATGAACAAAGCCAAGTACGGAGAGATCCTTGATGAAAACCTGCTCCAGAGCGTTCTGGACCTCAGACAGGGGTGGAGGTCCACCTTCCAACAGGACAACGACCCTAAGCACACAGCCAAGACAATGCAGGAGTGGCTTCATGACAAGTCTGTGAATGTCCTTGAGTGGCCCAGCCAGAGCCCGGACTTGAACCCGATCGAACATCTCTGGAGGGACCTGAAAATAGCTGTGCATCGACGCTCCCAATCCAACCTGACAGAGCTTGAGAGGATCTGCAGAGAAGAATGGGAGAAATTACCCAATACAGGTGTGCCAAGCTTATAACATCATACGCAAGAAGACTTGAGGCTGTAATCGTTGCCAAAGGTGCCTCAACAAAGTACTGAGTAAAGGGTCTGAATACTTATGTAAATGTGATATTTCAGTTATTTCTTTTTAATTACTATGCAAAAATTTCCAAACACCTGTTTTCCTTTTTTTATTATGGGGTATTGTGTGTCGATTGATGATAAAGAAAATGAATTTAATCCATTTTAGAATAGGGCTGTAACGTAACAAAATGTGGAAAAAGTGAAAGGTCTGAATACTTTCTGAATGCACTGTATTTCCACTACCCTGCCTGGCAGTTGAACTTACTCATTATATGGAATATATACATTGGCATCTGTTCCAAAGGTGTTTTTAATTATATTGGACTGTTTTCCTACCATTCTCTCTTGGTTTAATTTGAAAGTGTTTTCTAAGTTGGCCTTTGCCACAATATCCAACTTACCTTTTCATAAAGAGTACATAATTCAAGATTATTTTGTTCATAACTCAATTCTTTGGCATTACATATCCGTTTGTGAGTTTTTTTTTGTAATGTTTGCACTGCTTGAATGACTCATGAATGTCAGACCAAATAGCCACAGCATTGAGGCATGGAGAAATAGCCGTTGTAGAAGGGTCCCAACCTGAAATGTCACCTATCCATGTTCTCCAGAGATGCTGCCTGACTGGTGAGTTACTCCAGCACATTGTGTCCTTTGTAGTCAAGGCATTCTCTAACGAGAAACAATTATATAGTTAGGCAAGATTAGGATCACCAAGACACTTTGTAACTAGATACATTTGAAAACATTAATTTTTAAATAAGTTGAACAAAACTTGAGCACAATTCCACACAAAGACCAAAGCGATGATACTTCAAATAACTCTTACACACAAAGGGTGGTGGGTGCATGGAACAAGCTGCCAGAGGAGATAGTTGAGTCTGGGACTATCCCATCGTTTAAGAAACAGTTAGACAGGTACATGGATAGGACACGTTTTGGAGGGATGTGAACCAAGCGCAGGCAGGTGGGACTAGAGTAGCTGGGACATTGTTGGCTGGTGTGGGCAAGTTGGGCCGAAGGGCCTGTTTCCACACTGTATCACTCTATGACTCTATGACTCTACACAAAATATTACCTAACACTGTTTGGAAGTCAAGGTATATTTTACTTCGGAGTAACATGAGTGACTACGTGAAGAACCCCGCCAGTGCGCCTGCGCGTCATTACGTCAGACGCCTTGACGCAAACGGACGTGAGGAGCAGAGCTCCTCTAGGATTTGTAGTTTTTAAACTACAAGGTAAGTAAAAAAAAATTCAGTATTTCCAGGTCCGTTTACTGTGGGTCTGTGGGGATTTTTTCCACAGACGCCATGGAAAAAACGGGCAGGGGGAAGAGGCGAGCGACTCAGCCCACAGAAAGTCGGGAAAGTCGGGAGTCTGCGGTTAGCGAACAACCGCCTCTAACCCCGGTACAGTCGCCAGCGGGGAGCATAGCGACTGTGGACCTGGGGCAGTCAGCGCCTGTCGGGCACAAGGCCAAGTTCAAATCGAAACGGGCCACGGAGGAGGAGTCCCAGGAAATGGAAATGGAAGTAGCTCCAGGGATTGATACTGCTTTTCAGCATATTGCCCAAATGGAAAGCCTGCTACATAGGCTGTTGGAGCGAAGCACACTCAGGCAAGAGTGTACTGAAATCCAATCTGCTGGAAGCAGCTCAACAGCTCCTGGTACAGGGCTGATAGAATGCACCCTCAGGGATGAGGAGCGTGCCACGGGTCATGAGATTTCAGACCCTGACTCTGACGGTGAGGCTGTACAAGGCGAAGAACGGCAGCTGCCAGATGTTCCACCCCTGGCAGTACGATTCGCTGCCCCGTCAGGGTCAGGAGAGCCATTAGGAGAAGAATTGGCCTCCCTAATAAGTTACTTGGTTTCCCATTAGCTGGAACAGCAGGAGATGGATGAGACTGCAAGAAAACATGAGACGCCAAGTAACTGTGTGTTGCTGAAAACACCAGCAGTGAACCAAATTATCTGGAATCAGTTGAGTATGACTATGAGAACTC
Organism: Malacoraja senta; assembly: GCA_038087875.1. Lineage (NCBI taxonomy): Eukaryota > Metazoa > Chordata > Chondrichthyes > Rajiformes > Rajidae > Malacoraja > Malacoraja senta. The sequence continues at coordinate 337,823,246 of CM075977.1, forward strand.
AGGAATTGAAATTGCAGAGAATATTAAAGCTGCTGGGTTCTGGAATAACTGCTTTTGCCAGAATAATGGATAAAGGCCAAGAGATGATGGAGTTGCATCAGGAAGCACTGGGGTTGCTATGCAGCACCCACTTCGAGATCAATTGTCTGAGGAAAGGTGCTATACGGCCTACTATGAATCCGAAATTCGCAGCACTCTGCAAACCAAGTAATATACAATTACCCAACTTACTCTTTGGAGAGGAACTCGGGAGACGTATTAAAGAGTTGGAAGATGAAGCGAAAACAGGATTGATGAAAACATCAATGGTTGTAAAGTCTGTAAAGAGGAAGTATCCTTTCAGACGTCATACGGATCCTGGACCAGGACCAAGTCGCTCATCAACGCAGGGACGTAACTGGCGGCCTGTAGCGGGAGCAAGAACCAGTGGTGGTGCTTCCGGGAGAATCCAGGGATCTCAGAATACTCAAATGACTTAAGAGGTAGGTGGACCTGGTTCTCATGGGAACATACTAACCGAATTAAGTCCAAAAGTTGGAGGCAGATTACGTTTATTCTATAACAATTGGAAGAAGATTACTTCAGATGTGGTAATTCTGAATAATATACAAGGATTTCGAATTGAATTCAAACCAAATTATGATTTGCCTGTCCAGCATGTTCCTAGCAGAATTCTCCATTTTGCACAAAAAGAAGTGATGGAGGTTCAAGCTGCACTTCAAACCCTATATGTAAAAGGTGTTATTGAAGAATCAGTCTACCAAGTTCACCAATTTGTGTCAAATATATTCCCTCGATCAAAAAAGGATGGAGGATGTAGGATTATTCTAGACTTGACAAGTCTGAATCCTTTTGTTCAATTTAAACATTTTAAAATGGAGACATTTGTGACTGCCAAACAACTTATCTCAGAAGCATGTCATATGGCAACTATAGATTTAAAAGATGCATATTATTCAGTGTCTGTTTACTCGGAAGATAGAAAGTATCTTAAATTTACATGGATGAACCAGTTATGGCAGTTCAAAGCTTTGCCTAATGGGTTAACGTCCGCTACCAGAATATTCACAAAATTGTTAAAACCAATTCTGGGGTTGCTAATGGCATACTTGGATGATGTCCTGATTATAGGAAGGACAAAACAGTCAGCAGAAGCATCTGTTGCAGTTGTGAAATCAACTTTTGAAAGTTTGGGGTTTCTAATTCATCAAAAGAAATCAAGGTTAAAAACATGTACCTCGATTGATTATTTGGGGTTCACAATTGATTCAGTCCAAATGAAAATTACTTTGCCCAGTGAAAAAAGGGTGGAGTTGATTAAAGATTGCAGTAATCTGTTAAACAAGCAAAAACCCTCAGACAGGTGGCTCGAGTACTGGGAAAATTAGTAGCAGCATTCCCAGCAGTCCAATACAGACCATTACATTATCAACAGCTGCAGAGAGTTAAAGAACAAGCACTGAGAATGCATGCTGATCATTTTGATAGAACCATGCAACTAACACCAAATGCTGTTTCTGATCTGCAGTGGTGGATTCTACATGTCTCAAGCAGTTCCAGCAAAGTGCTGATTGAACAACCTTCCATGATATTACAAACTGATGCCAGTGCACTAGGTTGGGGTGCAACTGATTTAGCATCTAGCTGCGGAGGCAGATGGAATCAGGAAAAGTCATTGTTACTGCAGACATGGGGAGTTAACTATTTGGAGCTTTTAGGATGTTTCCATGGACTCCAAGCTTATTGTTCTAACACAACTAATAAGCATGTTCAAGTTCAAATTGATAACACGACAGCAGTTGCCTATATTCATCATATGGGTGGAATCAAGTCGGTGTCATGTGACAAAATGGCTAATCAAATTTGGTCTTGGTGTATTGAAAAGAACATTTGGCTTTCAGCTATCTCTCTACCAGGTAGAATGAACACGATAGCAGACACCAGGTCACGAAAGTTCCATGATAATAAAGAATGGATGTTGAATCGAGAGGTATTCAAAGACATAGTAATCAGATTTGGAATGCCAGACATCGACTTGTTCGCATCTAGACTGAATCATCAGCTATCAAGATATGTCTCATGGGAACCAGATCCAGGAGCAGTGGCGATTGATGCTTTCTCGCTACATTGGGGTGGTATGTTTTCATATATATTTCCACCTTTCTGCCTCATAAGCCGATGTTTGCTTAAAATCAGGCAAGATGCTGCTTCATGGGTATTAGTAGTACCAGATTGGCCTACACAGCCATGGTATCCGTTGATGTTAGAATTAACAACACAAATGTTGATGAAAGTCCCAAAAAGGAGTAATTTATTGTTGCACCCTGTAACAGGGGAACAACATCCATTATATGATCGTTTGGATTTGTTGATTTGCAGGTTTTAAGAAAGCCTTTTCTGGGGCGAGGACTGTCTGAGCGTACTGTGGACATGCTTATGGCAGCCTGGAGGAAGAGCGCTCAAAAACAGTACCGTTCTTATATTAAGAAATGGGAAGAGTTCTGTGTACAAAAGAATGTGCAATATAGTACTGCAGATATTTCACATGTCTTAGAATTTCTGTCAAAACTTTATTATGATGAAGGTCTGAGTTATAGTGCAATTAATTCAGCCAGAAGTGCATTGTCCTCATATTTGGTTCTGGATTCAGAAAGAAACCCAATTGGGTCACACCCACTTGTTTCCAGACTAATGAAAGGAATCTTTTATTCCAAACCACCGAAACCTAGGGACATGACAATGTGGGATGTAAGTGTGGTGCTCAAACTACTTCGTGAATGGTCACCAAGTGTGTCTTTACCTTTGGCTAAGCTCAGTATGAAAGTAGTCATGCTTATGGCATTAGTGACAGCACAACGAGTGCAAACACTTGGAAAATTACAAATAGACAGGATGGAAGTAACTGAAGACAAGGTTACATTCTATATCTATGACCTACTAAAGCAAAGTAGGCCAGGTGTGACAGGATTTAAAATTGTGCTAGCAGCATATGCAAATGATCCTTGTCTCTGTATTAAGACATATTTGTTACAATACATTGAGGTCACAAAGAATTTGAGAAATAAGGAAACTGGGTTGTTGATCACACACAAGAAACCACACAAGAGAGTTTCAGTACAGACTATTTCCAGATGGATAAAATAAGTCTTAACAGCTGCTGTTATTAACACTGATGTTTTTACGTCTCACTCGACTAGGGCAGCAGCAACGTCGGTGGCCAGGGCGAAAGATGTCCCCGTCGACCATATACTCGCAGCCGCCGGATGGTCCAATGAGTTGATGTTTCAACATTTTTACCATCGGCCTATTGTTAATGCGGGATTGTTTGCAGAAACTATTTTAAGTTCTAAATTCCTCTGGTTTAAAGGGGATCTGATTAATTTCATTATTAAAAATGAATTACTGCATTTGTGGTACAAATGTTATTATGAATGCATGATTGATTATTCTCGTTCCGAGTCAATCAATGCAGTGAGAAGCCGGGATTGATCTACGGCATGAAATCACAAAGCTTTAAAATCTTCACGTAGTCACTCACGTGACTCCGAAGTAAAATAGTAAGATTAAACGAGAACTTACCAGTTTGAAGTTTGATCTTTATTTAATGAGGAGTTACGTAGGTGATTACGTGCCCACCACGACCCTACCCTCTATCATAAAGGTCAGATGGAAGTTCTTGTATTACTCGTTTTATTATGAGACTATATTACTTCGGTTGTTGTTTTTTGTGATTTCACACCGCTGCTTTGAAGATTGACGCGCAGGCGCACTGGCGGGGTTCTTCACGTAATCACCTACGTAACTCCTCATAAAATAAAGATCAAACTTCAAACTGGTAAGTTCTCGTTTAATCTTACTATTATGATATGAAGTTTTCAGCAGTTTACCAGTGAGGTCACTTATTCAAAGAAATGTTCATCATTCTCAATCTGCATACTTGTAGGCTGCTACAGTATTTTGTTTTAAATTGTCATACAAGAGATTCTTAAATTTACTTCCACTTCAAACCTTTTAAGATGACATTATTAATTTTTTTATTAGATTAGCCTAGAGGTCTGGAACCACAAGTGGGACAGACAATGTACGTGGAGCAGATTCTTTTCATAAAATAGACTAATGGCTCAGATGGTCTCACGGTCACGATTAATGATCTCATCTTGTTATGCTAGCTCTTACTTAAATAGTTTGTATGTATGAACACATTTAATGTTTCTACCGGACTTATTTTCTGTATTTCCTGATAAAATAGAAGGAGGCCATTTGGCCAATTGAGTTCTGCCGGCTCACATTGCAATCCCGTTCCCCTGCTAATGTTTCCCTATGGAATATTGTTCCAACATTCCCATCAACCTCCCCCAGATTCTAGCACTGGTCTATACACGAGGGACAATTTAGAGTCTCAATTAACTTACCAACCTGCATATCTTTGGGATGTGGGAGGAAACAAGAGCACCTGGAGGAATCCCTGGGGTCATAGGGAAATGTTTAAGCTCACCACAAACTCTCCATAGACAGCACCAGAGGTCAGGGGTGAACCTAGATTTTGAGTGTCCTGAGGCAGCAGCCCTATTAACTGTACCATTATCTACCCACACTGTGAGATTTGACTCTTATCACTGAACCATTAGTCAGGAGCTTTAAATTGTTGCTTCACTATGCTAATATATTCAGCACTAGTCTCTTCCTGATAGAAAAGTTTAATATAGTGCAATAAAATATGTGCTTGCACGCTACATCTGTTTTGCCTGATGCAGTAAATGATTAGAAAATTTCAATTATGGCAGCTTATTGAATGCTGGACAATATAATTGCAAGTATAATGGAAAGCATCAAGATAAATGCATTTTCAAACAAAATCATTACATATTGTCAACATTTTAGATTGCCAGATTTACAGAATTATTGTCATTTCTATACTAAAATTATTTTTAATTCTGCACTTGGCAGATTGATTTTTAACTTCCTAACACTGCTTTGTATCTGCCTTATCTGTCTGTATTTCATCTCTGTGTTTATGTCGCTTTTCTTGTCATTTGTACATGACCAATCAGAGGATTAAAAAAAACCTGAAAAGTAGTGACTTCATGATGCAGAGCTATCTGTCATGTGTTGCCTGTCATTTGCTTTGAAATTAAAGCAAAACTGACAACTTTAAAAAAAAATTCCAGCACTGAAACAGGTGGATAACAGCACAAATTATAACCTGAAGCAATTCAAGTGGATTGTGATTTATTATTATGTTATTTTGGCATGAGAGAAAATGACATGACACATTTACCTATCATGTACTTTATTCATTCCAGGGAAACCAAAGGAAAGGCTTTACTATTTCCTTTTGTCACTTCCTCCAGTGCTGTTAAATTCAAATCTTGAATACTTTTAAAATAAAGCTTTAGATTAAACAATTTGAAATATTTGACCTTAAATTTTACATCTGTTTTTTTTACTTTGTTCTGTTGCCACACAACGTTTTTATATTCGAAGCAATCTTGAACAATATACAATCAGTAATTCAAATTTATTTGCAATCTTTTCTCTGAACCACAATTGCTAATAACTTATTTAAACGCTAATGTGTAGGCATGGAGTATAGGTCCTAACATATATTTTAAAGGGGCTGCTTAATAGAAATAGAGAATTACATTTTGAATGAATATATCATTTTTTTTCTGTATGCCCTACCCAAACTTCATTTAGAGACCACATCAATCACTAACATGTGACGGAAAGAAATGCAGATGCTGGTTTAAATCAAAGGTAGACACAAAATGCTCGAGTAACTCAGTGGGACAAGCAGCATCTCTTCAGTCTGAAGAAGGGCCTCAACCTGAAACATCACCCATATCTTCTCTCTAGAGATGCCGCCTGTCCCGCTGAGTTACTGCAGCATTTTGTGTCTACCTTCAATCACTATCATGTCTGATATTCCATCAAAAACCTTCTGGTAATCTAAGTTGCTGAGGCAAGCATCCACTTCCCTCTCCCTCAAGTACTTATGTTCCTGAGTGTTCTCTTTGGTGATCCCATTCAATTGAGGTTGACTTGCTTCTACTGCCGTTCAATGAGCTGTGGGGTGCAGATGAGCCCAATGTGGGGATCACACTCACTGCCACAGGAGAGGTGGGAGATGATCGGCAAGGTGAGTATAGGTGGATAGATTAACTCTCTAGCACGAACAACGTATGCCCGGGAAACTCTCGGAAAACTAAACTCTAGCGTAAATGGAGACTTTTTAAACGCTGTACTCACAGATCCAGCGTGGCCAGCAGAGATCAACAAAGCGCGCCGCGGCAACAACAATGGGAACGTGGCTCCAAGGAAAACCCGGAGAAAACATCGGGGTAAGGGGGGGGGATTCGGAATAGGCTGAGAGCCCAAGCCTTCCGTCCTCCTCTGCCCAGCATTCTTCTGGCGAACGTCCAGTCCCTGGAGAACAAGCTGGATGACCTCAGGGTGAGGGTCAGATTCCAGCGGGACATAAGAGACTGCAACATCCTCTGTCTGACCGCAACATGGCTGACCTCGCTGGTGCCGGATCAGGTAATCTGCCCAACCGGGTCCTTCACTGTGTACCGTGCCGACAGAACAGAAGAATCTGAGAAATCCAAGGGTGGAGGAGTTTGCTTCATGACCAATAATAAATGGTGCAACCCTGGAAATATTAAGACACTTTCCTGTTCCTGCTCGCTGGACCTGGAGCATCTGACGATCTCATGCCGTCCATTATACCTTCCCCGTGAGTTCAGCTCAGTGATCATCACAGCCGTCTACATTCCACCGCATGCGGACACAGAAGTGGCACTATCGGCCCTACACGATGTGCTATGTCGACACTAAAACAAGAACCCAGATGCGGCTATGGTGGTGGGTGGAGATTTTAATAAATCAAATCTCAAAAAGGTCATGCCCAACTTCTACCAACACATCACATGTGCCACCAGGGGGGAAAGAATCTTGGACCACTGCTATATGCCATTCCGGAAGGGCTACAAGGCCGTTTCACTCCCTCCTTTTGGAAAATCTGACCACGTTACCATTTTCCTGCTGCCGGAGTATCAACAGAGGATAGTACGGGAAGCGGCAGTGACGAGAGATGTAAAGCAGTGGTCCGACCAGTCGGAGGCCATGCTGCAAGATGCACTGACAGATGTCGACTGGAATATGTTCCAAGCAAGTTCCAGTGACGTCAGTGAGTTCGTGGAAGCGGTCGCGGACATCATCGCAACAATAGCCGATAACATCGTCCCCACGGTAAGGGTTAGCATCTTTCCGAATCAAAAACCCTGGGTGGACAGGTCCATTCGTGTTGCCTTGAATGCTCGCACCGCTGCCTACAACTATGGCCTGGCATCCGGAAATATGGACATCTACAAGGTAGAGTCCTACCGACTGCGAAGGGTGGTGAAGGACGCAAAAAGGAGGTACAGGGACAGGATGGAGTCGCAGATGGAGCAGCAGGACACCAGACACCTTTGGCAGGGGCTACGGACTATAACTAACTACCGGAGCAGCCCCCCCTCAACCAGAAGTGCCGGCACCTCCCTAGCTGATGACCTGAACTCTTTCTACGCACGTTTCGAGATGGGCAACATCACCCCTAGCTTGCCGGCTAACGACAACACTGCCAGTGCGCTCACTAGCGAGGCTGGAGGGAGGTCCTCTGCTGGGGATGGATACACATTCTCGTTGTCCGAGCACGACGTGAGGAGGGCTCTGACACTTGTGAACACGAGTAAAACTGTAGGCCCAGATGGCAGACCTGGGCGAGTACTTAAGTCTTGTGCTACTCAGCTAGTTCATCTGCAGGTCGGGTACATGGATATGAAAAGTACATGGATATGAAAGGTTTGGAAGGATATAGGCCAAACGTAGGCAGGTGGGACTAGTATAATGGGGCATCTAGGTCTGCATGAGCAAATTGGGCCAAAGGCCCTGTTTCTATGCTGTCTGATTATGAAAAGGCGAGCCACATGGCAGAAGGATCCCAGTGAGCTGCAGCCATACCCTACATCAGGCTTGGCTCACTCGCCGCGGAACCAGGAACCCGTCTGGAGATGGAAGCCACCGAATCCGGTCCCTGGTCGCCCCGTGGACTGGAGAGGAGAGGATCAGAGTAGGAACAGAGAGCCGGTAAGCAGACCGGCTGTGGGAGTCCGTGTACTTCGGCGGTGGAGTGGGACACTGGAGGCCCTGCAGCAGCCTGGGGCTCAGCTGGATCGGCTGCTGCTCCAAGAGGCCAAGTGCGTGGACTAGACGTGACTGGAAGCTGCACAGAGCGGTGGAGCTGCGGTGGAGGACACCACAGCTACGCTTGGCCAGGCCGACCCTGCAACGCCACCAGGACATCGGGCCTTCATGGCCAAAATAAGAAATTCTACACTTCCAACAACCAAATCTATCAACTCCTGTATATTTTCTCAGTGTACTATTTCTAAATACTTATATTGTATCTTAAATGCTCCTATGTATAGTAATACTTATACTGAACTGTATGCAAAAATGAATTTCACTGAACCTCAGTACATGTGACAATATAGTACCATTAAACCATTGAAAGTGTTCCACATTCATCGCCAGCGCACCAGAAACTAGGTCATTCCATCATCAACCATTGGGTTACAGTCTGCAGGCAATGTTTGCTCAAATGCACTCTCAAAGTTCAAGTAATTGTTGACCTGTTCATTGAAGTATGCAAGAGTTGGCCCTGAGAGTAGTCATCCAGTAGATGTCCTCTGCTAACCTATCCCTGCCACAGAATGCTCTCCCGGGTAATCAAGATTTACAAAAAAATATGAATAACAGGAATAGGGATAGGGGTCAAATGCAAAGGGAAGCAAAAATTATTACATTCACTGTGGCCATCAGTGCACCAGCACAGCTTTCAAATAAATGAGGAAAAGAATAAAAATATGCAAAGTATTGGTGTAACTCAGCGGGTCAGGCAACATCACTGGAGAACATGAATGGGTGACTTTTGGTTCAAAACCCTTCTTCAGACTGAAGTCTACCAATGAGCTCATGTTTGTCCAAACTGCAACCATCCCCATCCTTCCGCATATTGTGGAAGGTGGGCCACCTACACCAGGCATCTTACCAACCCATTGAACAGTAGCCCCAGCATCTTCCAAATCCATAGACAAGAATGGAGAACCAACAGCAGCATCTTTTCCAAACATGCATCCCCAGCCTCAGGCTCCGATCACGAGCAAGCAGCTCGTGAGGGCAGGCCATGTCATGAATGAATGAATTATACTTCCTGCATTCCACAGCACACACCTGAAGCAAATGCTCTATCCCAAGCTCCATCACAGGAAGAGATCTCCAGGTGTACAGAAGAGGTGCTTCAAACATTTTCTCAAAGCCTCCTCAACAGTTCACACAGGCTTGATAATGGACAAACTATTTTGTGCATTCCTCATTTGTTCATGGATTATTACTTCTTAAGGAGATGAATGGAACAAACCCCTGCTAGATCTAACTACCTCCTGGATCTATCACTCTTATGATCAACTCAAAGTCCCTTTCAGAAAATCAAAGAGCTCTTTCTTTCTCCACCCCCTACCCCCACCCAGGGCCGGATTTACGTATAAGCTAGACAAGCTTAAGCTTTGGGCCTCGAGATCTAGGGGGGCCTCGGCCCACTCCACCAAGGTGTATAAAACGTTTGACATAGTGGCGTTGTTACAAACACTACCATCAGTGGTGCTGTGCTTGCGATTCCGGAGGCTTTAGTGTGGGGGTGGGATTAAAATGCAGGTGAGGTTTATATTCGTTGTGGAGAGGACCTCCTACTCTTTGCCCGCTGACCCTTGCCACTCCACCGCCCTCCAGCAACCCAAAGCCGTCGCCTGACCTGCAGCATGGACTCAGCAACGGGCCTGAAGTTTCCACACTGCAGACTCCAACTTCCCTGAGTTTCACTGCGCTGGGTCCTAGTGCTAGACCCTAACCCTGGTAAGCTCAGTGGCTGTTCCACTGGGTCTTCCCCATTCTCCTCAAACCATGTGACCCCAGCTCTTCCCACCCACACTACAGTCCTCATAGCCCCCTACCCCCTGACCACCCACCACCCCCCCACCAGACATCGCCTCGGCCTCAGTCCACTCACCTGCCTTCCTCCGGCCCCAACCCCCATCCCTGCCATGTGTTCACCATCACCCCTGACCTCCCCTTCCCAGATACTGAATGGTCTGTCCTCAGCAGAGGCCTCACCTTTGTCCCCCTCCGTCCCCACCTCAATAAGTTCCGCGCCCGCCGCGATTTGGAGCTCTACTTACGTCGCCTCCGCCTCACACCGTTCTTCCATGGGAAGGAGTCCTCGCCCCCATTGATGATCCCTTTTCCCGTCTCCAACGGACCCCCTCCTCTTGGACCCCCCTCATGGCCATTGGTACAATCAAATTTGGGGGTCACCATCCGATGTCGGAACGGGAGAACATTCTCAACGGCTTGGACTTCTGAATCGGCCACTTCCTACCGGAGACCGCGGCTCCCGAAGTCCACAGGCTGAGCTGGGCGGAGATTCACGCTGGCGGCCCTCGGCAAAGGGATCCCAGGGCTCCGCGATGTTGAAATCAGCGCGGCCCGAGGCTGGGAGCTCCGCAAACCACAGCTCCATGATGTTGAAGCAGCAGACCCAACACTCCAGAGCTTCAAACGGCGATCCATGTAAGGCATCGCCCGCTCCGCGGTGAATCCAATATGTATTTTAAAACCAACTGTTTAATGACAACATCCAGTAGGATCTAAAAGTGTCACACTGTCACTGTCGGGTACTCATGGTCCTCAGATGGAGTCACAGATGGAGCAGCAGGACACCAGACGCCGGTGGCAGGGGCTACGGACTGTAACCAACTACTGGAGCAGCCCCCCCTCAACCGGAAGTGCCGGCACCTCCCGAGCTGATGACCTGAACTCCGACGCTCGTTTCGATTCGGGCAACGTCACCCCAGGTTTGCCGGCTAACGACAACACCGCCAGCGTGCTGGCTAATGAAGCTGAAGGGAGGTCCATCGCTGGGGATGTGCACACATTCTCGTTGTCCGAGCACGATGTGAAGAGGGCCCTGACACGGGTGAACACGAGGAAAGCTGTAGGCCCAGATAGCATCTCGGGGCGAGTACTTAAGTCTTGTGCTACACAGCTAGCTCTGGTGCTCACTACAATATTCAACCTCTCCCTGGCCAAGTCCGTGGTCCCTGCCTGCTTCAAAAGATCCATCATTGTACCGGTATCTAAAAATGCCTCCCCAGCCTGTCTGAATGACTACCGTCCAGTAGCCCTCACCTCGGTAGTCATGAAATGCTTTGAGAGGCTGGTCAAGAAACACATCTGCGCCTTCCTCCCTCGCAACATGGACCCGCTACAATTCGCATACCGTCCAAACAGATCCACGGACGATGTGGTCTCCCAGGTTCTGCACACCTTGACAGCCAGAAGGGGGGCTATGTGAGGATGCTGTTCATAGACTTCAGCTCAGCCTTCAACACGATAGTCCCCACCAGACTTGCTGAGAAGCTGCTGGAATTGGGACTCAACACCCCCCTGTGTGCCTGGGTCATGGACTTTCTCACCGCCAGGCCCCAGGTAGTCAAGATGGGAGGAAATACATCAAAGTCCCTCACCCTTTGCAAAGGATCCCCCAGGGTTGCGTCCCCAGCCCCCTACTGTACTCCCTGTACACATATGACTGTGTGGCTAGGTTCAGCTCCAACTCTATAATCAAGTTTGCTGATGACACTGCGGTGGTGGGCCTGATCTCCGATAACGATGAGAAGGCCTACCGGGAGGAGGTGTCTGATCTGGCACTCTGGTGTCAGGACCAGACTCTGGTGCCTCCTCTTGAATGTAAAAAAAACTAAGGAGCTGATCGTGGACTTTTGGAGGGCACAACATCCGAGGATGTACACACCATTGAAGATAAATGGGGATACTGTGGATAGGTGAGCTGCTTTAAATACCTGGGAGTCCACATCTCAGAGGATCCGACATGGACATCACACGCTGCAGCACTCGTGAGTAAGGCAAGGCAGCGCCTTTACCACCTCAGGCAATTGAGGAAATTCAGAGTGTCTCTGAGGATCCTCCAGTGCTTCTACTCAGCAGCTGTGGAAAGCATCTTGTCCGGAAACATCACAATTTGGTTTGGGAACTGCTCTGCCCAGGACAAGAAGGCTCTGCAGAGAGTAGTGCGTTCGGCCAAATGCACTATGGGAACTTCACTCGCCCCCCTGCAGGAACTATACATCAGAAGGTGCAAATCCAGGGCGAACAAGATCTTGGGGGACCCCTTCCACCCCAGCAACAGATTGTTCCAGCTGATACGGTCAGGCAAATGCCTCCGTTGCCATGCTGTGTAAACAGATAGGATGAAAACCCTTCTTCCCACAGGCCATTAGGACTGTAAATTCCTATCTCACCAGGGACTAACTTACTGTACCAATTTACTGTTGTGTGGTGTCTTTTTTAAATTGCTGTTTTTTTCTCTTTTTTCCTCCCACAAATATGTAATATGTGAATATGTGATTCTGTTCCATTCTGTTTTGTCGGGTTTTTTTGCACAATCCGCAAGCATTGCCACTTTTCATTTCACTGCACATCTCGTATGCGTATGTGACAAATAAACTTGACTTGACTAGTCGTGGGGGTGGGGGATTGGGAGGGGGGGGGGCCTCACAAGTGAAATAGCTGAGGGCCTCTCTTCATCTAAATCTGGCCCTGCCCCCACCCCCATAATGCAGATTGCTGCTGTCTGGCTGACTGTGCCTTTAAGAGCTGATGACCTTCTGCAACTGCAGCAGAGCAAAGTGTTGAGAACTGCAGTGTAGTCAAGTATCAAATAGCACCGTCAAGAGTCAGAAGGTCTTTATTGTCATGTCCCGAAACAGATCAATGACAAATAAGGAAAATGAAGCTCATACTTGCAGCAGTCGTACAGTCTTCAAACTTCTTCATGAGTTCAAAGCACCCTGGCCCTGTCTCAAACATGAATTTGACATAACATGTTTTGGTCCTGTCTCAAACATGCTTTTGGCTAGTTTCCGTTTTTTGAGGGGGTCTAGTATTGAACACATCAATGTTTTAGAACAACAAAGAAAGGCATTCTCCAGTTTCCAGGCACGAGGATCATACAATGTTTCAGGCAAATGTAGTTGCACTTTTCCAGTTCTTTTCCCACCACAGTCTCCTGCTGGAAAACCATACCTGCAACATTTCGAACCCACAGTTGCAGCAGAAGAAGAATTGGAGAATCTGTCATTAAAATTCTCTTTTAATCAACAATTAATTTCTTGGACTGAATAATATTTTCAGATAATTGCAGCTGTCTGGGGGATTGAAGAAAACAGTGTTAAAATTGTTGAACTCATTTGAAGCCTAAATTCCAATCACGGTGAAGTGTTTGTCCATGAACAAGCCATGTATCGCTTTGGAATTACCTAATGCAAAAATACAGAGCAAGCAAAATACCCTTGTACTTGGAAGCATGGTGGTGGAAAATGTGTTACACGTAGGAAATAAAAGAACATCCAGGGCATCTGAAATGTCCTCATTCTTCAGGGAACGGGGGTTCCCCTCCTCCACCATAGATGAGGCTCGCACCAGGGTCTCTGCCATACCCCGCAACACTGCTCTCTCTCCCCATCCCCCCACTCACAACAAAGGCAGAGTCCCCCTAGTCCTCACCTTTCACCCCACCAGCCGTCACATACAACAAGTGATCCTCCGTCAGTTTCGCCACCTCCAACGTGACCCCACCACTCGCCACATCTTCCCATCTCCCCCTATGTCTGCCTTCCGCAAAGACCGCTCCCTCCGTAACTCCCTTGTCAATTCTTCCCTTCCCTCCCATACCACCCCCTCCCCTGGTACTTTCCCTTGCAACCGCAAGAGATGCAACACTTGTCCCTTCACTTCCCCCCTCCACTCCATTCCAGGACCCAAGCAGTCGTTCCAGGTGCGACAGAGGTTCACCTGCATCTCCTCCAACCTCATCTATTGCATTCGCTGCTCTAGATGCCAGCTGATCTACATCGGTGAGACCAAGCGGAGGCTTGGCGATCGTTTCGCCGAACACCTCCGGTCGGTCCGCAATAACCAACCTGAACTCCCGGTGGCTCAGCACTTCAACTCCCCCTCCCATTCCGTATCTGACCTCTCTGTCCTGGGTCTCCTCCATGGCCACAGCGAGCAACACCGTAAATTGGAGGAAATGCACCTCATATTCCGCTTGGGCAGTCTACACCCTGGTGGCCTGAACGTTGAATTCTCCCAATTCTGCTAGCCCTGGCTGTCCCCTCCCCTTCATCAGCCATCTGGTTGTCTCCTCCCCTCCCCCAACCCTCGGGCTCCTCCTCCTCCTTTTCCTTTTTTCCTTTCTTCTCCCCACCCCCTATCAGTCTGAAGAAGGGTTTCGGCCCGAAACGTTACCTATTTCCTTCGCTCCATAGATGCTGCTGCACCCGCTGAGTTTCTCCAGCATTTTTGTGTACCAAAGAACATTCAATCTGGGTTTGAGAGCACCATTCTACGATACGATACAATACGATACGATATGATGTATGTGTCCCGGGGAGCCGTGCACGACGGGACTGTCCTGGGTAGCTGCGGACATGGTTGGAGTGTCACGGGGAGCTTCGCAGGCCCGATCCACAGGATTGACGACCGGAACGACGATCGATGACAGGAACGCACCACAGGCCTCCCAAGGCCTCCCAGAGAAGCCGGGCAGCAAGGCCTGCCTGGGCCAAAGGAGTCTCAGCGGCAGCGGCGACGGGAGCCTCAGCAGCAGGAGCCTTGACGGCAGCATGAGCCACAACGTCGGCAGCGGTACGGCCTCGGCGGCAGCGTGAGTTTCGGCGGCTACGGATGCCTCGGTGATGGTAGGGCCTCACGATCGACCCGCGATCAATGGTCGATGAGCGTGGGGGGGGGGGGGGAGGGGAAGACAATGGGACCCGGCATGGGAGGACCACCATGAGGGACGGTGGGAGAATAAAGGGGGACCCGGGGAGGGGGGGGCACTAGCTTAGAATCCTTTGCCCAGGGGATAAGTCTTGGTTTGTTCATTCGTTCTGGTGAAGGCGCTGTGCACACGACAGACAGACAACAATCGCTTGTCCTTTTCTTTTTGTTTTCACTTTTAATTTAAATTTAATTTCAAGTTATCGTGTACCTTGTGTGTTGTGACTGTTGGCAGACCAATTTTCCTACGGGGATGAATAAAGTTTTATCGTTT
Source organism: Malacoraja senta (assembly GCA_038087875.1). Lineage (NCBI taxonomy): Eukaryota > Metazoa > Chordata > Chondrichthyes > Rajiformes > Rajidae > Malacoraja > Malacoraja senta. The sequence goes on from CM075977.1 coordinate 337,838,481, forward strand.
CATATCGCATCGTCAAGAGTGTTTAATTGTCACATGTACTGAAAACAGAACAATGAAATGCTTACTTGCGGCAACATAGCAGGCCTTCAAACATAGTGCTCATAGAAAACAAAATAAGCAAAAAATTCAATAAATTAAAAAAGACTATATTATTGCAAAAATCCCAGTCCTTTGCGAAACCAAGACAGTTTGTAATTCATAGTTTAGTTGGTATTTGTTGTGTTCAAGAGCAGATGGTTGTTGGGAAGAAGCTGTTCTTGAATCTGGAGGGCATGGTTTTTGGATTCCTTTATCTTCTTCCCGATGGCGGGTGTGAAATGAGAGCATGGTCAGGGTAGTGTGGACCCTTGCTGATGCCAGCTGACTTTTTGAGGCAGTGCCTCCTGTAGATCCCTTCGATAGTGAGGAGGTCAGTACCTGTGGAGGACTGGGCAGTCCACCATTATTTGTCATTTCCTTCGTTCCTGGTAATTCATGTGGCCATGATGCAACCAATCAAAATGTGTTAGACTTTAGACTTTATAGATACATCATGGAAACAGGCCCTTCGGCCCACCGAATCCGCGCAGACCAGCGATCACCCCGTACACTAGCATTAGGGGGCGGCATGGTGGCACAGCAGTAGAGTTGCTGCCTTACAGCACTTGCAGCAGCGGAGACCCAGTTTCGATCCTGACTACGGGTGCTGTCTGTACAGAGTTTGTACGTTCTCCTCGTGACCTGCGTGGGTTTTCTCCAAGATCTTTAGTTTCCTCCCACACTCCAAAGATGTACAAGTTTGTAGGTTAATTGGCTTGGTATAAGTGTAAAAAAATTGTCCTTAGTGCGTTTAGGATAGTGTTAATGTGCGGAGATCGCTGGTCGGTATGGACTCGGTGGGCCGAAGGGCCTGTTTCCACGCTGTATCTCTAATCAAAACTAAACGAAACATTATCCTACACACTAGGAACAATTTACAATGTTACCAAAGCCAATTAGCTACGAATCTGTACATCTTTGGAGTGTGGGAGGAAACCTATGCAGTCACAGGGAGAATGTGCAAACTCGGTACAGACAGCACCCATAATCAGGATCGAACCCGGATCTCTGGCGCTATAAAGCAGCAATTCTACCACTGGCACCATTCAATCAGAGCATTGATCTCCCTTTTATAATCTGACATCATTCCTTGTAATTCGTCCATCAATGGTGGTGTCATCAATGAATTTAAAGATGGAATTGGAACTGTGCCTGGCAACACAGTCACGGGTATAGAGCGAGCAGAGGACTGAGGACATTGAGGTCTGTCTTTGAGGAACTCAAGGATGCATAGGGATGCTCACAGACCCAGATGCCTGAGCTTCCTAACAAGTTTGGTTGGGATGAAGGCGTTGAACACGGTGGTGAGGTCAATTAACAACAGCCTGACTATTTATATTGTCCAAATGGTCCAGTGCTGAGTGGAGAGCCAGTAAGCTCGCATCCCACCCAGATCTATTGTGGCGGTAGGCAAATTGAAGTGGGCCCAACTACTTGCTATGGTCCTCTAGGTTTGAAACCAATCGACATATTTTCACTCTAAAACGAGTACTCAAAGATAACATCTTTAATGCTGTATGGACTTACTCTTTGTTGTCATTGAGCAGGAAGCAGAGCACTAAAGCAAACCTCATCACCCTAAAGCAAGATTAGTAACACAGCTAGATGAGATAAATAGTGAAATTAACTGTGAGACAGTAGAATTATCCAAGTCCATCAGTCAGCAAATTGACTAATGAACTGCCTTATAAATTTATTTTAATTAGGTTGAATTTTATTGGATTTTTTTTTACAGGGAATGCAAATGAAAATAATGGTTTAATCATGTAAATCAACTGCACATAACATGGGAGAAAATATATCAAATACACTTAGGAGACAATTGTGCGATGATTGACGTGGGTCAAATACTGTGATTGGTTCTGCTTGCCCAATTCAAATATATAGCAAATCAAAACACTTTCCCAATGCCAAAGCACAAGGTTTCTCTTCTGAAACTAACATGTAAAGATTAAGCAGCCACGTTAACAGTGGTGTATTGTGTTCAATACTAAAGGCACCACTGTCAATCCATTTTTTTATTGTCCAAGTTACGTGCTGATAAGCATTGCCTTGCTACCATGTGAACAAGTGCCCATTGTATTGTTCATCACCTGCAGATCTTCACATCTCCTTCTTTTATCCCACCAGCTGAAAATTGATATTCTCTACAATGAACAGTGGTGCAACTGGTAGAGCTGCTGCCTCACAGCGCCAGAGACAAGGGTTCGACCCTGACCTCAGATGCTGTCTTGTAGCCTTTCTGAATGAACATTTGTACATTCACTCTGTGTCTACATGTATTTCCGCCCAGGTGCTTCGGTTTCCTACCAGATCCCAAAAACATGTGGGTTAATAGGTTGAATGGCCTCCATACATTTCCTCAGTTTGTAGGGAATGCATACAAAAGTGGGATGACATAGAACTAGTGTGAATGGGTGGTTGGTGGTTGGCATGGACTCAGTGGGCCGATGTGCCTCTTTCCATACTGTATCTTTCAATTCTATTTATGTCAATTCAATACTCTTTGACACGTTACACCTGGGAACTTGTCCAGTGAAGATACAAGGAACAGCAGATGTTAGTGTACAAAAAAGACGCAACGTGCTGGAGTAAATCAACGGGTCAGGCAGTATCTATGGAGATCATGGATAGGTTTTGGATCAGGACCTTTCTTCAGTGTGAAGAGTCACATATCCATGTTCTCCAGAGATGCTGCCTGCCCCATTGAGTTACTCCAGCACTTTGTGTCTTAATTCATCAGGTGAGCTGACCCTGTAGTTCCAATTGACAAATGTTGAACTCCGGACCTGTTTATGCATCGAGTGAAGTAAGGTTTAAGGTCCCATCTGAGATCAAGGAATCAGGAGTCTCCCAGTATCCACGATGCCCTGCTTTTTTTTATTACTGAAGATTCAGGATAATGAATACAATATTCCTTGATATTTCATTCAGAAAGGCTACTAGACTGGATGTGTTGGAAGAAACTATCACTCCCCAACAGTGAAGTGTGCTGGTGTTAACGACATTAGTGGAGCAGAATGAGTATTATTCAGAGAAAGAATATACAATGGGAAAACTTGATGAGGATGGTCACTATCTCAATACCAGTATTGTTCTCATTGTTATATAAAGGGCTTTGAATACTTCCCTTTTTGTTGAACACAAAATAGATTATTTTTTCCAAATACAATAAATGTTTAAGCACGGCACTTTATAAAAATGGACACCCATATACTCTTGGTCCATTTCAAACAGCTTTCATCTTTCACCTTTTAGTTGTTTAAGATGTTAGTGACAAAGTATTTACTTATTATTGTGACAAATTATTCAAAGCCTTTTTTCAACGTCATTGCTTTGATTCAGTCATATAATGTGAAGTGTTCAAACATTTTATCTCAGAAATCACAGAAAAATGTTCAAAATTATAGATACTGTAGTTCTTGAATGTGATGTTGCTTTGAGTGTCTGAAAGAAATGGTAGAAACTCCAGCCAAGTTTCATTCAAATATCTGCTTAATTGGAAATGCTTTCTGGGTTTTGTTTAGCTTATAAATACAGGAGTGGTTTTCCTTGGTCTGTATCCTGATCTTGGATCACTCTGCTCAACGAGAATCTCAAAGTCAGGGGGCTCCCTTTGAGGAGGTGATCTGACCAAAGAGTCAAAGATTCATAGCATGACATAACACAGAAACAGGCCCCTCAGCCCAAATCATCCATGCCGATAAAGATGCTCCATTTAAGCTAGTCCCATTTCCTTGGGTTCGGCCTGTATCCCTCTAAGCCCTTGCTATCCACATAGCTGCCCAAGTGTCTTTCAAAAGCTGTTATAGTACCTGCCTCAACTATCTCTTCCTATGGCTCAGACCCTTGAGTCCTGGAAATATCCTCGTAAATCTTATTTGCATTCTTTCCAACTTAATGATATTCTTCATGTAGCAGGGGACCAAAAAGCAGCTCAGGTTTAAACATTTACTGTACCTGGGAATCCTGTTTATCAGATGAGACCAATCAGGACTTTCTGCCTTGATTAAAACTTTCAGAGGATAGCTGTTCAGACATGAGTATTCCCAGGGGCAATGAAACAATCAGAACCACACATAAAAGTATATTTCTTAAAAATTACATCATGTAACATTACACCTTTTGTGTGCACATCTCCCCAGTTACTTTTCTCCAACTAATCTAATCTCACTCTCATTTCCCTACCACTCTACCTGCGGGATGACTATTTTTTATAGTAACCAAATATTTTCCCAACCGGCACAGCTTTGGGATGTGGGAAGAGCCTGGAACCCCCAGATGATCCCGCATGGTTGAGGGGAGAACACCACAAGGGCAGTACCCAAGGATTGAATCCAGATTGCTGGAGTTGTGAAGCAGCAGCACTATCTGCAATGCCACAGAGCTGCCCTGATTGGGCATGCTCAGAACTACGCACAGTCTTAAAGAGGAAGTATACATAATTTTCATAAACCAAAATGTCCTGCAAAGCATAACAATAACACCCCACAATCCAAATGTCCAGATGATTGATCCGGAAACAAGCATTTAAATCCCATTGCAGCAGGGAATTGTCAATAAATCCATGGAAATATAATAATAATAATAATAACTTTATTTATAGAGCACTTTAAAAACAACCGCAGTTGCAACAAAGTGCTGTACATGACTAATCATGGACAAGAAATTATTACATAACAATAAAAACATTAAACGAAAGAGTAAAAACAATAAAATTAAAAACATTAAAAGCACTAAAAACAGGAGCAAAGTCTCAAGCAGTGTCAAAAGCCAAGGAATATAAATGTGTTTTAATACTGGTTTTGAAGATGGACAGTGAGGGGGCCAGTCTGATGTGCAACGGCAGGGTGTTCCAGAGTGCCGGAGCAGCAACAGAGAAGGCTCTATCCCCTCTGAGCTTCCGCTTAGACCTCGGTACCTCCAGGAGCAGCTGATCAGCTGACCTGAGGCACCAGGCAGGAGCGTATGGGTGGAGCAGTTCAGAGAAGTAAGGTGAGGCGAGCCCATTTAGAGATTTAAAAGCAAATAAAAGAATTTTAAAATGAACTCGAAAGTGCACCGGGAGCCAGTGGAGGGAGGCCAGAATTGGCGTTATGTGCTCCCTCTTTCGAGTTCCAGTTAAAAGGCGAGCAGCAGCATTTTGAACCAACTGGAGACGAGCCAGTGAAGATCGTGCAACTCCATAACAGAGTGCGTTACAGTAATCCAGCCTAGATGTAATAAAGGCATGGATTACTGTTTCAAAATGCAGCCGCTCGAGAATGGGCTTCACCTTTGCCAGCTCCCTTAGGTGAAAGAAGCTGGACTTAACCACCGCGCCTATTTGATGATCTAATTTAAAATCACTGTCCATCCTAAAACCTAGGTTCAAAAATGTTGGCTTCACGTACCATGCCAGTGGATCCAAGTCAACAAGGGGAGGTTCACGGCAGCCATTGGGGCCAAACAATATCACCTCTGTCTTCTTTTCATTAAATCCTAGAAAGTTTAGGGCCATCCAGGACTTAATGTCCTCAAGACATGACAGAAGTGATTTGACAGAAAAGGCGTCTTCCTTACTCAGCGGTATATATAGTTGGCTATCATCAGCATAACAATGAAAAGAGATGCCATGCTTTCTAAGAATGGAACCCAGAGGAAGTAAGTATAGTGAGAAAAGCAGGGGCCCTAAAATTGAGCCCTGTGGAACCCCATATGACAGAGGAGCGGAGGAGGATTCAAAACCAGCAAGGCTTACACACATGGTTCTGTCTGCCAGATAGGACCTGAACCATCCCAGGGCACTGCCACAGATGCCCACTAGGTGCTGTAACCGAGATATTAAGATACCATGGTCCACTGTATCAAAGGCGGCAGATAGGTCCAGCAGGACAAGAACCACATAATTACCAGAATCATTTGCTAGGAGGATGTCATTAAAAACCCTTAGCAATGCTGACTCTGTGCTATGCATAGTTTTAAACCCAGACTGGAAAACCTCCCGAATATTATGCTCGTCCAAGAAGAGTTTTAGCTGAGCATAAACAACTTTCTCCAGGACTTTAGAGATAAAAGGCAACTTGGAGATCGGTCTAAAATTGGCCAGAACAGTTTGATCCAGGCCAGGTTTCTTAAGTAGTGGTTGCACTACTGCATGTTTAAAACTTATGGGGACAACCCCAGAACACAAGCTGCTGTTTATAATGGCAAGAACCAACTGCCCTATACTGGGGAAAACTTCTTAAAGAAGATGAGGAGGGACAGCATCACAAGGGGAACCCGATGGCTTAATATGGCTAACCACATCCTCTAAACACGACAATGTCACAGGCACAAACTTATCCAATACCACCAGGCATGGGACGGAAACAGAGGGGTCAGAGGCAGGAGCTGAAATGAGAGCCCTTATGGAAACAACCTTATTAATAAAAAAGTGCAGGAAGTCATTGCACATTTCAGACGATGCTTCCAGACAGACAGGCTGCGGGGCATTTAGAACAGAGTCAATGATTTTAAATAGCACACGTGGGTCGTGACGCTTAGACACAATAATATTTGACAGGTATTCTCAAATGGGTTTATTGAGATTGCCTTGAGAGCCGGCATTAACTTGATGGGTCAAATTTCCTCCCTTAGCATCATGCAGACATATGGAAATATCTTGGATGTGGAAACGATGAAATTAGCTCGTATTCTTTATGGGTACAACAGTGAATTTGTCTAATTAATTACAAGCTAAAAGCTTGCTTGTCGTGGATTACAGGTGGCAATGAGGATAAACCAACTGAGGCTGCAATCGCTGTTATTTTCCACAGAATGTCTTTTCCTGTTGATTTGTAACCTGGTGTGAGAATTCCTTGCAGTTGTGTCTGTAACTGAGACAGCCTGGCTGTTAAATCAGTAGCTGCTGTGGGCTCATTGAATCTTAACGCTTAATCTAATTAATCAGAGCTGGCAAAGCCAACCAATGTTGAAAATAAATGCTTGAAAAACCAAGATCACCATTGCATTCAGCATACTTGCTAAGATGCTGATATCCATAAATAACTGCATACCATTCGACAAGCTTTATCTGCCATACCCAATCCTGTTCCATGTGGATTCATTTATATGAAGGTACGGTGTCAGGATTGTTGTCACAGTTGATGTCAGAAATAAAGGATAGGAAAGAACTGCAGATGCTGGTTTAAATCGAAGGTAGACACAATATGCTGGAGTAACTCAGCGGGACAGGCAGCATCTCTGGAGAGAAGGAATGGGTGACGTTTCGGGTCGAAACCATTCTTCAGACTGATTAGTCTCGACCCGAAACATCACCCATTCCTTCTCTCCAGAGATGCTGCCGGTCCCGTTGAGTTACTCCAGCATTTTGTGTCTACCTAAGAAATAAAGGAACTGCTCTTACATTATGGTAGTGAAGAATTGCAATATTCTTCAATTATCAATTCCTCAATTATTGCAATTATCAATTGCAATAAGATATTTATGATATATATTTCCTGCAGCTACTAGCTACATGGAAGCATAAAGTTGGACCTACTACACAGTTCACCTCACAGCAGAAGGTGGTGTATGAGGCAACTGTATTCCAGTGCCCAAAGCTAAAAACAATTGCATGCGTCTGAGACAAATGAATGGAGATTTTTTGGAACGCATAAGAGTTGTAAGTGGAAGTCACGGAAGGATGCGCATCAAAGCAGCTTTGTCAGAAAGTCCTTGGAAAGGCTATCAAACTGCCTGAGTTAGTGTCATCATTGTTACTTTCACTGTATGGAGCGATGGAGGAAGAAAGATATAGGGTGCTACAGCAAATAGAATCAAAAGAGAAAAAGGGAAAACAGACATCTCGGCAAAATATTTTGCTCAAAATTGTCAACAGCGAACAATCACCATCTCCATCAAAATCGGCAGAACTCAACTAACTGCTGTTGTTGATGTGGTAGCACTCCTCATAAAGTAGAATGGCTGAAGCTGAAATGGTGCAAATTTGCCCAGAAAGTAAGTCCCAGAAAGGAACTGGAGAAGCAAGTGGATGACCTCAGGTTTGTCCGAGAAACGGAGTCGTTCCTCGACAAGTCCTACAGTAAGATTGTTACAACTACGGTACTGGAAGAGAGAAGGCGGGAGACAGTGAGAAAGGGAGGGAAGCATGGAATGCAAACGTCTCCATGTGTTGTACCTCTTGTGAACAGGTTCACCCACTTAGAAGCTGTCGGGACAGAAGACGTTTTAACACTGAGCGGCAGACTGGCTTGCGATGCGAATAGGGCTGTTGAGCCAAAACCAAAATGGCCAAAGTCAGGCAACGCCATTGTAGTGGGAGACTCCATTGTGAGAGGTACGGACAGGGGTTTCTGCGGCAACAGACGGGATTCGAGGATGGTGTGCTGCCTTCCTGGTGCCAGGATCCAGGATGTCACGGACAGAGTGCAGAAAATCCTCAAGGGCGAAGGTGAACAGCTGGAAGTGGTAGTGCATGTCGGCACAAACGATGTCGGAAAGAAGGGGATGAATATTCTGCAGCGTGACTTTAGAGAGCTCGGAAAAATGCTGAAAAGCAGGACCTCCAGGGTTGTTATCTCCGGTTTGCTTCCAGTTCCTCGTGCTGGCGAGAGCAGGAACAGGGAGATACGGGACCTGAATGTGTGGCTGAGGAACTGGTGCACGGGGCAGGGATTTAGATTCTTAGATCACTGGGATCCGTTTTGGAGTAAAAGGGAACTGTACAAAAGGGACGGATTGCATCTTAACAGGTGGGGGACCAGCATTCTGGCAGGCAGGTTTGCCACTGCTACACGGGTGGTTTTAAACTGAATAAGGGGGGTGGGGTGTTGAATGGGATAGTTGAGGATGGAGTTAAAGGGAAAGCGTTTCTTAAATGTGTGAGCGTAGAGACAGAGGGGTGTAAAATGAGGGTAGAAGCACTAGGTAGCAAGGTGAAAAGTAAAAGTGGCAGGCAGACAAATCCAGGGCAAAAATCAAAAAGGGCCACTTTTCAACATAATTATATAAGGGGTAAGAGTGTTGTAAAAACAAGCCTGAAGGCTTTGTGTCTCAATGCAAGGAGCATTTGTAATAAGGTGGATGAGTTGATTGTGCTGATAGCTATTAATGACTATGATATAGTTGGGATCACGGAGACATGGCTCCAGGGTAACCAAGGCTGGGAGCTGAACATCCAGGGATATTCAATATTCAGGAGGGATAGACAGAAAGGGAAAGGAGGTGGGGTAGCGTTGCTGGTTAGAGAGCAGATTAACGCAATAGAAAGGAAGGACATTAGCTTGGAGGATGTGGAATCGATAAGGGTAGAGCTGCGAAACACTAAGGGGCAGAAAACGCTAGTGGGCTTTGTGTACAGGCCACCTAACAGTAGTAGGGGAGTTGGGGATGGCATCAAACAGGAAATTAGAAATGCGTGCAACAAAGCTAAAACAGTTATAATGGGTGACTTCAATCTACATATAGATTGGGTGAATCAAATTGGCAAGGGTGCTGAGGAAGAGGATTTCTTGGAATGTATGCGGGATAGTTTTCTAAACCAACATGTAGAGGAACCAACGAGAGAGCAGGCTATTCTAGATTGGGTATTGAGTAATGAGGAAGGGTTAGTTAGCAGTCTTGTTGTGCGTGGCCCCTTGGGCAAGAGTGACCATAATATGGTTGAGTTCTTCATTAGGATGGAGAGTGACATTGTTAATTCAGAAACAAGGGTCCTGAACTTAAAGAAAGGTAACTTTGAGGGTATGAGAAGTGAATTGGCCAAGATAGACTGGCAATTGATTCTTAATGGGTTGACGGTAGATATGCAATGGAGGCATTTAAAGACTGCATGGATGAACTACAACAATTGTTCATCCCAGTTTGGCAAAAAAATAAATCAGGGAAGGTAGTGCATCCATGGATAACAAGGGAAATCAGGGATAGTATCAAAACAAAAGATGAAGCGTACAAATTAGCCAGAAAAAGCAGCCTACCAGAGGACTGGGAGAAATTCAGTCCAACAGAGGAGGACAAAGGGCTTAATTAGGAAAGGGAAAATAGATTATGAAAGAAAACTGGCAGGGAACATAAAAACTGACTGCAAAAGCTTTTATAGATATGTGAAGAGAAAAAGATTAGTTAAAACAAATGTAGGTCCCTTGCAGTCAGAAGCAGGTGAATTGATCATGGGGAACAAGGACATGGCAGACCAATTGAATAACTACTTTGGTTCTGTCTTCACTGAGGAAGACATAAAGAATCTTCCGGAAATAGCAGGGGACCGGGGGTCAAATGAGATGGAGGAACTGAGTGAAATCCAGGTTAGCTGAGAAGTGGTGTTAGGTAAATTGAATGGATTAAAGGCCGATAAATCCTCAGGGCCAGATAGGTTGCATCCCAGAGTACTTAAGGAAGTAGCCCCAGAAATAGTGGATGCATTAGTGATAATTTTTCAAAACTCTTTAGAATCTGGAGTAGTTCCTGAGGATTGGAGGGTAGATAATGTAACCCCACTTTTTAAAAAGGGAGGGGGAGAGAAAACGGGGAATTACAGACCAGTTAGTCTAACGTCGGTAGTGGGGAAACTGCTAGAATCAGTTATTAAAGATGGGATAGCAGCACATTTGGAAAGTGGTGAAATCATTGGACAAAGTCAGCATGGATTTATGAAAGGTAAATCATGTCTGACGAATCTTATAGAATTTTTCAAGGATGTAACCAGTAGAGTGGATAAGGGAGAACCAGTGGATGTGTTATATCTGGACTTTCAGAAGGCTTTCGACAAGGTCCCACATAAGAGATTCGTATACAAACTTAAAGCACATGGTATTGGGGCTTCAGTATTGATGTGGATAGAGAACTGGCTGGCAGACAGGAAGCAAAGAGTAGGAGTAAACGGGTCCTTTTCACAATGGTAGGCAGTGACTAGTGGGGTACCGCAAGGCTCAGTGCTGGGACCCCAGCTATTTACGATATATATTAATGATTTGGACGAGGGAATTAAATGCAACATCTCCAAGTTTGCGGATGACACGAAGCTGGGGGGCAGTGTTAGCTGTGAGGAGGATGCTCGGAGGCTGCAAGGTGACTTGGATAGGCTGGGTGAGTGGGCAAATGCATGGCAGATGCAGTATAATGTGGATAAATGTGAGGTTATCCACTTTGGTGGCAAAAACAGGAAAGTAGACTATTATCTGAATGGTGGCCGATTAGGAAAAGGGGAGATGCAACGAGACCTGGGTGTCATGGTACACCAGTCTTTAAAAGTAGGCATGCAGGTGCAGCAGGCAGTGAAGAAGGCGAATGGTATGTTAGCATTCATAGCAAAAGGATTTGAGTATAGGAGCAGGGAGGTTCTACTGCAGTTGTACAGGGTCTTGGTGAGACCACACCTGGAGTATTGCGTACAGTTTTGGTCTCCTAATCTGAGGAAAAACATTCTTGCCATAGAGGGAGTACAGAGAAGGTTCACCAGACTGATTCCTGGGATGTCAGGACTTTCATATGAAGAAAGACTGGATAGACTCGCTTTGTACTCGCTAGAATTTAGAAGATTGAGGGGGGATCTAATAGAAACGTACAAAATTCTTAAGGGGTTGGACAGGCTAGATGCAGTAAGATTGTTCCCGATGTTGGGGAAGTCCAGAACAAGGGGTCACAGTTTAAGGATAAGGGGGAAATCTTTTAGGACCGAGATGAGGAAAACATTTTTCACACAGAGAGTGATGAATCTCTGGAATTCTCTGCCACAGAAGGTAGTTGAGGCCAGTTCATTGGCTATTTTTAAGAGGGAGTTAGATGTGGCCCTTGTGGCTAAAGGGATCAGGGGGTATGGAGAGAAAGCAGGTACAGGATACTGAGTTGGATGATCAGCCATGATCATATTGAATGGCGGTGCAGGCTCAAAGGGCCGAATGGCCTACTCCTGCACCTATTTTCTATGTTTCTATGTTTCTATGAGGTTTTGTTAAGCAAACCCATGCATTAGACCTCATCGTCCCATATAGTGGATTTTGAAATCCATGCAAATGTTTTTATCACAAATTACATTCAGATAAAAAAGCATTAATATGACATTCAATGTCATCTCAGATGACTGAGTCAATCCTCTGCGTTTTGGGAGAGAAACAACTTTTCAAATTTGTTGGGGTCACCGAAACAGAGCCCGTCACAAAGAAACAGAAGATCATATTATTGATTGTGTGGATATGAGCAACTCCTCTAGTATCTTTGAATATGAGTGCAGCCCTCAAAATGATGATGCAACACAATCAAAGTATAAGCACAATTGAATTTTGCAGAAAATGTGCAAAGTCCAGGGTGACTTACAGTTGCATAGAGCCACCAGCATGTGGTACCGTTATTGCTCATGAAGGTCATCAAAGAATAGTGAAAACAAACAATTGCAAAGAGAGACGATATGGCATCCACGACTATAGGACCACCCAATAATTTCATACCTGCCATCTTGGAAGGCGATATAGGAGCCTAAAAACTGTAACACCAGGTTCAGGAACAGCTTCTTCCCTTCAGCCAACAGGCTATTAAAAACTACACTCTCCAAATAAGATCTGAACTACATAGACTTGGGGGCATTGGTTTTGTCTTTTTGCACTATTATTTTGTTTGTTTTTATGTGTATGTATGTGTACATATATACACACACACACACAAAAACATATATATATATATATATATACACACATATATATATATATATATATATATATATATCGACACAAAATGCTGGAGTAACTCCGCATCTCTGGAGAGAAGGAATGGGTGATGTTTCGGGTCAAGATGTCTCCAGCATTTTGTGCCTATGTTCGATTTAAGCCAGTATCTGCAGTTCGTTCCCCCAACGCAATATTCCACCACTTACCCACAGCCTCTAACTGTGCAGGTGCGGCTGACGGGTTCCCGTTGTGACGCCACTGATCCCCCCTCTTCCCCTCACTCCCCCCCTTGCCCGTCCCCCCATCCCCGCCCTCCCTGCCTCGCCAGCCCTTCCCCCTCTGTGTGTGTGTGTGTGTGTGTGTGTGTGTGTGTGTGTGTGTGTGTGTGTGTGTGTGTGTGTGTGTATGTGTGTGTGTGTGTGTGTGTGTGTGTGTGTTTGTGCATGTGTGTGTGTGTGTGTGTGTGTGTGTGTGTGAAACTCCACGCAAACTGCCTGGCCACCTTGAAACCCGACCCTCCCTCCCTCTGCCAACTCCGCTCGGCCCATCCCCGCCCTGCCAGACCGCCCCCTGCTGCCACTTGGCCCGTCCCTGCCCGCTGCTGCCGCTCGGCCCGTCGCCGTCCTGCCCACCTGCCTATCTGCCTGCCTGCTCACTGCTGCCGCTGGGGGGGATGGAGTCAGTGTTCGTCACATTGGGCACCACGAGTTTCATCGAGCTGGTGGACAAGATCTCTTCCAAGAGGGCCGTGAGGGTGAGTTAACGCGGTGGCGGAGGAGACATACGGTCACAGCCATTCACCTGGGGGTACGGGTAGATGGGACCGCTGTTGCTGCAGAGGGTGGACGGGGGAGAGGGGTGAGTGAGGGAGAGAGACGGAACCAGGGCCTCTACTGACCACCACACCTTCCCCCCCCCCCCAGGAGATGGTAGACAAGTTACTGTGAGGAGGGGAGAGAGGAGTTTGTGAGTGAGGCAGGAGAGGGTGCAGTGCAGGAAGGGGTGTCGCTGCCCTGGTTGAATGACAGGAGCGGAGACCAATCTGTGTGGTGATGTCTGACCAATCTGCGCATGTGCGTTTTTTATGATTTTTAAACCTTAATAACTTTTGTATTATACCACCAATCTGTACTAAAAGTGTTGCACTTGCAGCACTTGCAGCACAGGAGAATGGTGAGCTAGGCTGCAAAAAAACATAGCGCTAAATGTTACCGTTTTTGCGCAAATGTAAAAACAACTCAAACCGGTAGAGCACAAGATCAGAGTTTTAGTTATTTACAGATAGATAGATAAGATATATATACACATACTGACCTTTTTTTTAATCTTTTATTATATTGTTTACCGAGTACTATGTTTAAATATTCTGGTGTGCTGCTGCAAATAAGGATTTTATTGGTTTGTCTGGGAAATATAACAATAAAACACTCTTGACTCTTGACATTTTTTGGATTCTGTGGTGTTAAATAATTACAATGTCAAATCTGCAGGAACTAATCCAATTGTCAGAGTTACCTTAAGTACCATGGGTTAATAATAAGTTTGATATTGTAGATCTACATTATGACAGTCAGGCAGCATCTATAGAGGGAATGGGCAGATTAAAGAAAGGTCCCAAACTGAAATTGTCTATTCCCTCCACAGATGCTGCCTGACCTTCCTCTAGCACTTTGTGTTTTGTTGGCTACAGAACGGTGTCTCGGACATGGTAGTGAGCAACACAGGGGATGATCCTCTCTCCCTTCCTGTTCACCATCTACACCTCGGACTTCAGATATAACTTGGTCTCCTTCCACCTGCAGAAGTTTTCAGATGACTCTGCAATTGTGGGCTGCTTCAGTGAGGGGAGGGAAGCTGAATACAGGGGTGTAGTCAATGACTTTGATGAGTGGTGTGGGCTGAATCACCTGCAGCTCAACACCAACAAGACTAAGGAGTTAACGGTGGTGGACTTTAGGAGGAGTGGAACACCCCTGTCCCCTGTCTGTGTCAATGGTGTGGATGTGCAGTTTACCAGGGAGTACAAATACCAGGGAGTGTACCTGGACAGTAAACTGGACTGGTCCCGGAACGCTGAGACCCTGTACAAGAAGGGACAGAGCTCCGCTCCTTCAATGTCTGCAGTGAAATGCTGCAGATGTTCTACCAATTGATAACTGATCTGTTTGGATAACATGCAAAACAGGTTTTCACTGTACTTCAGTACACTTGACAATAATAAATCTAAACCCTAAACCCAATTATGGATGATCAATAAATGTTGGCATTACCATTAATATACACATTCCATTAGCTGTAATCCAAATGAACATTTACAATATTCCAGCACCTTTTATAGTCACTAAAACTGATTGAAATTTTCTAATTTCATTGAATTGAATTGAAATTCACCAATTGAATGAATGAATGAATGAATGAATGAATGAATGAATGAATGAATACTTTATTGTCACATGTGACAATAACATGCTGACTTGGATATAAATTTGCACTATCCAGGATCCGAATTGATAATCCAGGCTCCAGTTTTATGATGCATGAATTTAACCAGCCTCCAAAGAGTTTAAACATAAATTAACCCCAGTAAAGAATTATTCTTCAGAGCTCAAGGGCAGTCACATTCAATGAACTGCAGTGAGACCTGGTCCTCAGTCATAGAGAAATAGAGTAATATGGCATGCAAACAGGGTCTTCAGTCCAACTTCTCCATACTGACAAAGTTGCCCCATCTAAGCTAGTTCTATTTGCCCGAATAGATTCTGACCATCTAAACATTTTCTATCCATGCACCCTATCCAAATATATTTTAAATACTGTTATAGTATCTGCCTCAACTACCTCACCTGGCAGCTCATTCTATATACCCCCACCCTCTGAGTGAAAATGTTGCCCTCCTATTAAATCTTGCCTCTCTCATCTTAAAACAACGTCCTCTGGCATTCACCCTATCTATTCCCCTCATGATTTTACACACCTCTCTAAGATCACCCCTTAACCTCATGCACTCCAAGGAATAAAATGATAGCTTTCCCAACCTTTCCCTTTAGCTCAGGCCCTCGGGTCCTGGCAATATCCTTGTAAATCATCTCTGCACTTTTTCCAGCTTGATGACATCTTTCCCACAGCCGGGTGACCAGAACTGAACACGATGCTCCAAATGTGGTGTCACCAACGGCTTATACAAATGGAACAAAATGTCCCAACTTCTATTTTCAACATCTTGACTGATGAAGGTCAAGGTACCAAAAGCCTTCTTGACTACCCTATCTGCCTATGATGCAACTTTCAGGGAACTATGTGTCTTGTACTCCTAGATCCCTCTGCTCTGCAACACTCCACAGGGTCCTACCATTTACTGGTTTGACTTCCCAAAATGTATCACCTCACACTTATCTGCATTAAACTCTCACAGACAGCTAAATGTACCTCCTGATACTCCTGCTTGGTGGGGAAACACATGCTTATCCAGAGGAATGGCCTGAAATTTTAAAATGAGTTGTTTCCAGAAAAAAGCAAGTTAAAAAAAAGTCAATCAGAAAAATCTTGACAAATGATTTCAGACCCACGGTGTTAGCTGTTTTGCTTTCCACAGATGCTACTGACACGCTCAGTGTATCCAGTATTTTCAGTTTATGTTTACAAAAAACTAATTGCATTTATATTATTATTAAATTAAAGCCTATATGTGAAATATACACATTTGAAATGAATGCCATCTTTAGAGACTATAGGATGTAGTTATGGATGCAGCAAACCGCTCATTTTTTGTTGTCCCTAATAAGCTCAAACAACCATAACATCGTTGGCACCAGGTTTTACATGTTTATTGAAATTCAACAACAGTTGGAAAACTCCTGGGTGCAATTTGAGGACTTGGCAAGCAAGAATGAGTTTGCACAATGGGATTATTGCTGGCAGAGAAACATTAGCCAATTCATTTGCTTTTCTCTGAAGGCATTGCAATGCAGATTTTAACTATAATAAGCAAAACAGCCAACAGACATTATTATCCAAAGACATTTTTCTTGTTGAGAGTCAACCAAAGAGATAGTTTGGTTGAATTTGTACCATTGATTTTAGTTCATTTACACTGGTAAGGTGTGATGGAGAGGTTTGTGTTTGATGGGAAGATGATGTTGAATTGTGTCATTTGTTACACAGCAATGTAGCTGAGTCCTGTTCTCATGGACAGACATCCATGATCTGACCAACAGCAGAATAATTCCCAGCACTTTAATTTCTAAGCATCATGTATTTATTACTAGATACACCCATATAGGAAGAAGAAAATTTGAGCAGTAAAAAGGTTGTGTTCTTGCTAGGTACACAATCTTATTCCATCACATAATCATTTGTGGTAGCATGAGCAAATGCAGATGCTGGAATCTTGAGCAACAGTGGGTCAGACAGCATCTGTGAAGGGAATGCACAGGCAATGTTCCGGGTTAGCTTACCATTGCTGCCACTGTGGAAGGTGAAACATTGCATTTTGTTTATCAAGTCTGTTAAAGAAAACTTTAATATACAACACAAGGATCGGGTAAGGCAATCAAGGCTATATTTTATTTTAGGGCTTCAAATACAATGACCATTGGGAATAGTCAAACTAGACATCCCCGAAGAAATATTCATGTAATCTTTTATACAGTTATTTCTCTTTGTTGTTTGTTTACACTATTAACCATAACAGATTTCACACAAGCACTCCAGCATTCCTCCATTCTCAGAATGCTCTAATAGCTGCTGTAAATTAGACTTTACTTTAGACGTTGGAGATACAGAGTGGAAACAAGCCCTTCAGCCCACCGAATCCACACCAACCAGCAATCACCCCGTATGCTAAAACTATCCTACACACTAGGGACAACTTACAATTTTACTGAACCCAATTAACCTACAAACCTGCTCGTCTTTGGAGTGTGGGAGGAAACCGGAGCACCCGGAGAAAACCCATGCAGTCACAGGGAGAACAAATAAACTCCATACAGACAGCACCCGTAGTCAGGATCAAGTCTGGGTCACTGGTGCTGTAAGGCAGCAACTCTACCGCTGCGCCACCGTGCCGTCCAAATCATCTACCTCTGACACACATCCACGTGCTTGGGGTTTTCTTACAAAACCAACCACCAAGAGTCCTAAACAGACGTCCTGTTACCTTTTGACCTCAATTTCCCCTTTCCCTTTCACGATTACAACTTTGCAGATCTGAAATCGGGTTAGCTTCTGGTGTTCTCCTCTGATTTTGACCTTGTACACTCAAACAAGAAAAATACAAGTATGTAATGCCCCTGTCCCAGTTAGGAAACCTGAACGGAAACCTCTGGAGACCTTGCGCCCCACCCAAGGTTTCCGTGAGGTTCCCGGAGGTTTTTGTCACTCTCCCTAATGATCGAATGTGGTTTCCGCATAGTCGAGCTTCTTCTATGTTCCGGCGATTATTTCAAAAAATTCAAAACCGGCCTCGACTAAAAATAGGTTGCCGTTTTAAAAATCGGTAATTTTTTAGTCGAAGCCGGTTGCGATGCTAGTTGAAGGTGGTTACCGGAGGTTGCAGGTAGTGGAAGGTAAGACCTCCCTGGTGGAATAAAACTGTGTGAAAAAAAGGTTAATATTAACATAAGCATGTGACCTCTGTCACTCCTGGGCGTGCTCAATCATAGTTGCAGAGTTCTTTTAGCAGAGAAAAGTGTTTTTTTTCTTACAATAAAAGCCTCCCAGGTTTTTTTTTAAATCATTCTGAACCATGAGAGCAGGGAAGGAACAAGTTAGATGGATGTTACTAAAAGTACATCTACTGCTGTCAGCAGCAGCCCTTTTGCTTCATCAGCCTTTCAAGAAAGGCACTACCTGCAACCTCCGGTAACCACCTTCAACTAGCATCGCAACCGGCTTCGACTAAAAAATTACCGATTTTTAAAACGGCAACCTATTTTTAGTCGAGGCCGGTTTTGAATTTTTTGAAATAATCGGCAGAACATAGAAGAAGCTCGACTACGCGGAAACCACTTTCGACCATTAGAGAGTGACAAAAATCTCCGGGAACCTCACGGTAACCTTGGGTGGGGCGCAAGGTCTCCAGAGGTTTCCGTTCAGGTTTCCTAAGTGGGACAGGGGCTTTACAGTGTTCAGGACCTAATATTAAATTTCAGGTAACCAGACTTCCCGGTTTGTTGCAGAACAGATCAATTTTGATTCAAGGTTTCCATTCTGTAACTAATTTTTTCCTCTCCTCACAGGTACTGTTGTATTTGCTGGGTATTCCCATCATTCTCTTTCATTTCATATTTCCATCAACTAAATTCTTCTGCATCTCATGGCTTCAGCATTTCTTTTCTCTCTCCTCTGTCTTAAATTATCGCCATCTATTTACCTGGAGTATTGTGTGCAGTTTTGGTCTCTTAGTTTGAGGAAGGACATTCTTGTAGTGTAGGTTCACCAGGTTAATTCCCAGGATGGCGGGACTGACATGTGATGAAAGAATGGATCGACTGGGCTTACAGTATATTCACTGGAATTTAGAATGATGAGAGGGGATCTTATAGAAACATATAAAATTCTTATGGGGTTGGAGAGGCTAGATGCAAGAAAAATGTTCCCGATGTTGGGGGAGTCCATAATCAGGGGTCACAGTTTAACAATAAGGGGTAGACCATTTAGGACTGAGATGAGGAAAAACTGTGTCACCCAGAGAATTATGAATCTGTGGAATTCTCTGCCACAGGCAATGGAGACCAATTCACTGGATGTATTCAAGAGATAGTTAGATATAGCTCTGAGGACTAACAGAATCAAGGGATATGGGGAGAAAGCAGGAATGGGGTACTGATTTTGGATGATCAGCCATGATCATATTGAATGGATTGAAGGGCCGAATGGCTTACTCCTGCACCTATTTTCTATGTTTTCTATGTTTCCATTTACATCCCCTCTCCCATCTGGCATCACTGTCACGTGTCACATTCTTTCGGCCTCCACCCTCCCACAGATCGTCCCTTTCTCTTTCCACACATCCCCCACATATCCGTGCAATTTAAAACATGCTTACATCCTAACTCTGCCTGGTTCTGATAATTGGCCATCAATGTAAAACATTAACCCTGTTTCTCTCCCCACAAATACCGTTTAACCTTTATACTTTTAGACTTTAGACTTTAGAGATACAGCACGAGAACAGGCCCTTCAGCCCACCAGGTTCATGCTGACCAGTGATCACTGATCACCCTGTACACTATCCTTAACACTAGGTACAAATTACAATTTTACCAAAGCCAATAAACCTACAAACTTGTACGTCCTTGCAGTGTGGGAGGAAACCGGAGCATCCGGAAAAAACCCACGTGGCCGCAGGGAGAATGTGCAAACTACATACAGACAGCACCTGTAGTCAGGATTGAACCCATGTCTCTGACACTGTAAGGCAGCACCTCTACCACTGGCCACAGTGCCACCCTGAGTATTTAACCTGCTGAGTATTTTTAGCATGTTCTTCTTTTATTTCAGGATTCCAATGTTTGTAGTTGTTTTGAATAAATACAAACCCTAATCTTTCTACCTTATATGAAGGACTACTACATTTCAGAGGGAAAAAAAGATGATTTGCCAGCTACACGAATTGGCACGTTTCAAAAAATATCTTGCATGCAAATGTAAAGTGTATTTCTGCAAGCGTATTTTGTTTTCCAGTTGGCAATGCCAATGTGCTGTGGGCTTGACCTAATGTGGGGTAGGAACAGAGCCAATAATGTTGCCAAATGTCAGCAGGCACTGCGATGAATGTATAAATAAGTATGCAAAATACATTGTGAATTGTAGCTGCTGTCTAGATAAATTATTAGTGAATTGAATACTTTGTGGCAAAAAATTGTTGTTCAAGCTGAATGAGTGTTAACACTCTGCGCAGCGGGTTCTCCATTTTTATCCACCGCACAGCAGTAACCTAGCAAATGCTTTTAAATTATTATTTAACTTATTGCGTCATGTATGACCCCAGTTTATTCTTGGAGAAGTATGATGTCATGCACATTAAACATGATTGGTTTACCAAACTTCACTTTCTTTCACCCTTTTCACAACCAATGAAAGAGCAACTCGGAGCCAAAGTTTAAGAAACAGTTTTAAGGAAACATTTATTTTTTCAATGGCCTCCATTCTAAAACTGACAGCTCATTGGTTGTTTACCAGTTAAGAATTAGAATTAAGGATACCCTGATTTTGAGTTTTAAATATACTGTATGTATAAATGCTGAAAGTATATCAAAATAATTTTGGATGTGCTTGTCTTCTATGTGGGAGTAAAAATAATTTGCAGGATCTAAGCAATGTTACAGAATCCTAAGGTAATCAGCAAAATCTGCAAAATCTGCAATTATTCTTGACTCACAGGTTTTGATTCCATTGTCCCATGACGATACCGGTGTTTGACATTGAGATTTTGTTGTACAGCGTTAAAAAATAGGTGGAACAGTGGCGCCGTTAGTAGAGCTGCTGCCTGAAAGCACCAGAGACTCAGCTTCAATGCAAACTTCAGGTTATGTCTGTGTGGGGTTTGCATATTCTCCCTGTGCCTGCGGGTTTCCTCCGGGTGTTCCATTTTCCTCCCACATCCCAAAGGCATGCAGGAGGGTAGGTTAATTGGCTGCTGTATATTTCCTCTAGCGTGTAGGTAAGTGGTACAAAACTGGAGGGAATTGATAGAAATGTGGGGAGAATAAAGTGGGATTAATGAAGGAAAAGCGTAAAAAGCTGGTTGATGGTCAGTGTGGAATCAGTGAGCCAACCGGCTTGTTTTCATGTTGTGTTGCTCTGTAACTCTACGTTACCTTATGTTAAAAGGGAGACTATAATCAATTAATAGGAATAACAATGGCTTAATTGTCTCTGAAATGTTTGCATCATTAATGTCAACTTTTTATGAACAGTAAATGAGAAATGTTGCACCTAAACACATGGCACCAACCGGCAACGTCCAGTATACATGCCTGATTCTGGGTTGCAGCACTAAAAGGTTTGTCTCACTGTGCGAGTTGACCCACGAGTGACTCCGAGTGAAAGACTCGTGGTTGCGTACGAGACTACAAGTTTATGATCCAGAGTTTAACCGAGTTCCCACGGGTATGTCTACGTTTCCCGTTTACTTCTCATTTCTGCGATGTTCCAAGTTCGTCTCCCGAGTGTACCAAGTTCCTCTCCCGTTAATCTTGAGGCAACAATGTATATCGAAGTGTTGTAAAATCATCACATGTTAAAAAAAATGATGTCATGCCAGCCAAAGAACGTAGAGACTATTGTGTTTGCTGCATGTGTTCTGCACAACCTGATCCGTATCAGAGGTGCAGCTTCAGGATCAGCAACAGCCATGCAGGACGGTGACTTAGTGGACAGTCAAACAGGGAGAATAACACTAGGTGCGTGGAGGAGTGGTACAAACGACGAGACTTTGGTGCCATTGCAGTGTTTTCGAGGTAACACGGGGACCAACAGTGCAAAAGAGCAGAGAGACCATCTCTGCTCCTACTATAATTCAGAATTGGGCAGAGTGCCGTGGCAGGACAGCTTATTTTGAGCGGCTGCCGACCACAGGTACATCACTGCATGAGGAGAGCCCACATGCAGAAAAATCCAGTTAATTTCATGTTTAGTTTCAATCCTGCTGACTTTTCATTGTTTAACTTTAAGTGTGGATTTTATTTTTTATTGTGGTGTAAAAGTAATTTCATTGCATCTGTCTTTCCTTTAAATCGTGGTTATCATGCATCTGCTTATCTGATTGTAGATCTCAAAACTTGTCATTTAGCGCATTGCATTATATCTTTTATTGCCTGAATTTAGACTCGTGCATTTCTCAGCTGAATTAGTATATAGTGGAAATACTTTTATTTGTGCTTCATTTGTTGATTTTCATGTATGAGAAGCCCTTTTTCAGACCACTGTGTTGTTTGCTGTGGTGCTACTTTTCTCAATATGCGCAAAAAAGCGTTTTTTATATTGAACAAGAATAAAGACTTTGTTTCACATTCAAGACATTTGTTTCACATAAGACTTTGTCTTATTTTCTGATCTACTGAGAGGTGACAATTTTAAACATTTAAAAAGCACAGCATATGAGGCAGCTGAGTCCTTAAATCTCACAAATGATTGTGAGAATCAAGATGTGAATATATTTTGCCTTCCTCTATTTTGTGTTTTATGATGAAAGGAATATTACATTCAAGTCATGAGACTTTGTAGTGATATTAAAATGAAGACTTCCAGACATCAATTTGATCTTGATAGCAAAGAACTCTCTTTTATTGTGCAATGAAGTAAACAAACAGTGAGAATCAAACGGTTCAGCAAAAAGCTTTTCAACACAACACAACACAACACAACACAAATTTATATATAAACTTCAAGCAATTTTTTCGTTTCAACCCACTCTGTCACCTTATCAATAACCTTTAAAACGTCTAAGTAACTGATATTTCTGTCCCTGATTATTGTTTCTAAAAAGAGTTCCCACGGTAGAATCACGAGTCACAAAGTTAAACGCACGGGCCACTACGTTCTTACAACGAGTTTAAATGTTTAAATTTTTAACCACAAGAGTACATTTTACTCGTGGAAAAGTTCAAACATGTTTGAACTTTTGCAAGAGTTAACAAGTTTCACGTGTACCTCCCGTTAGCTCCAAGAGTCGTCCACGAGTTCCGACGTTCCCGCTACGTTAATTGTACGTGATTACCACGAGTTAAATTTGTTTTAAACTCGGGGTCACTCGTGGGTCAACTCGCACAGTGAGACAGCTGTTTAACATATCCAATTTTACTAAGGCCAATTAATCTCGAAAGCCACACATCTTTGGCATAGGGGAGAAATCCAGAGCCACAGGGAGAACGTGCAAACTCTGCACAGACAGTACCTAAGGTCAGGATCGAACCCAGGTCACTGGCGCTGTGAGGCAACAACTCTACCAGCTGCACCGCAGTGTCGCCATAACTACTTAACTATTCCTAGATCAGGTATCAGACCACCTGACATGCTTGCTCTGTTTCCTGTCTCCACAGGTGTGGCCCATGTGAACTTGTTGAATACAAATTTGAGTCCAGAGTACACAACAGATGGATACATGGGCATGGATTTGGATTTGGAATGCAATAGGAATGATGATCTGGGAAACATTGCACATCTTAAAAAATTTTGCAATCACGAGTGGATTCAAAATATAGAGAGTGGAAGTTTGAGGACAAAAATTGTTCTAAAGAGATTTTCTGAGGCAGGACAGCATAGTGGCGCAGCAGTAGAGCTGCTGCCCTACAGCACCAGAGATCCGGGTTCAATGCTGACTACCATTGCTGTTTGTACTTTCTCCATGTGACTACGTGGGTTTTCTCTGGGTGCCCCAGTTCCCCCCCATACCAAAGAGGTATAGGTTAATTGGCTTTGGTACAAATTGTAAATTGTTCCTAGTGTGTACAGACTATAGTGTGTAGGGTAGTGTAAGTGTGTGGGGTGATCGTTGATCAGTGCAGATTTGGTAGGCCGAAGGGCCTGTTTCCATGCTGTCTGTAAAGTCTAAAGTCTAAAGTTGTGGCTGTAAGAACAAGTTCTGATAAATGTGTAAGAAGGAACTGCAGATGCTGGTTTAAACCGAAGATAGACACCAAAAGCTGGATAACTCAGGAGAGAATGGTCTCGACCTGAAACGTCACCAATTCCTTCCCTACAGAGATGCTGCCTGGCCCGCTGAGTTACTCCAGTTTTTTGTGTCTATCCAAGTTCTGATAGATACTTGGTCAAAATCAAGAAGGGGAACAGAAACCAATGGAAGTCAGCAATCCATTTTAAAGTGAGTATATTTTAAAACCAAAAGGAAAGTAAATGCACGTCACCCCCACACTGCAGAGGTGGGGGTGTAGGGTGCATTCCTAGAAAACAAGCCACAATGAGACATTGTATCATCTGTGTAGAATGTTGAACACTAAATTGTATTGACTGGTTTACTTGTTTTGCTCACAAGCTCTGAGAAAGAGAATTTTATTCCATATCTCAGATTTTTGGGCAGTGACCTATAAACTTTCATAAACCAAACAGCTGCAACTCATGCACACTTAGGTCATGGACTGAATGAATTAATTGTTTTATTTTGTGAAGATTAACCATTCCAGTTAATAGAAACATAGAAACATAGAAAAGGAGGCCATTCGGCCCTTCGAGCCAGCACCGCCATTCATTGTGATCATGGCTGATCGTCCCCAATCAATAACCTGTGCCTGCCTTCTCCCCATATCCCTTGATTCCACTAGCCCCCAGAGCTCTATCTAACTCTCTCTTAAATCCATCCAGTGACATGGCCTCCACTGCCCTCTGTGGCAGGGAATTCCACAAATTCACAACTCTCTGGGTGAAAACGTTTTTTCTGACCAGCCTTAAATGGCTTCCCCTTTATTCTAAATCTGTGGCCCCTGGTTCTGGACGCCCAATATTCGGAACATTTTTCCTGCATCTAGCTTGTCCAGTCTTTTTATAATTTTATATGTTTCTATAAGATTCCCCCACATCCTTCTAAACTCCAGTGAATACAAGCCTAGTCTTTTCAATCTTTCCTCATATGACAGTCCAGCCATCCCAGGGATCAATCTGGTGAACCTACGCTGCCATGCCTCAATCACAAGGATGTCCTTCCTCAAATTAGGAGACCAAAACTGTACACAATACTTCAGATGTGGTCTCACCAGAGCCCCATACAACTGCAGAAGAACCTCTTTACATCTATACTGAAATCCTCTTGTTATGAAGGCCAACATTCCATTAGCTTTCTTCACTGCCTGCTGTACCTGCACGCCAACTTTCAGTGACCGGTGTACAAGGACGCCCAGGTCTCGCTGGACCTCCCCCTTACCTAACCTAACCCCATTGAGATAATAATCTGCCCCCTTGTTTTTGCCACCAAAGTGGATAACCTCACATTTATCTATATTATACTGCATCTACCACGCATCTGCCCACTCACTCAACCTGTCCAGGTCACCCTGCAACCTCCTAACATCCTCTTCACAGTTCACACTGCCACCCAGCTTTGTTTCATCTGCAAACATGCTAGTGTTGCTCCTAATTCCCTCTTCCAAATCATTAATATATATGGTAAACAGCTGCGGCCCCAACACCCAGCCTTGCGGCACTCCACTCGCCACTGCCTGCCATTCTGAAAAGGACCCGTTCACTCCTACTCTTTGCTTCCTGTCTGCCAACCAATTTTCTATCCATGTCAACACCCTGCCCCCAATACCATATGCTCTAATTTTAGTCACCAGTCTCCCATGCGGGACCTTATCAAAGGCTTTCTGAAAGTCTAGATACACTACATCCACTGGCTCCCCTTCATCCATTATACTTGTCACATCCTCAAAATATTCCAGAAGATTAGTCAAGCATGATTTCCCTTTCATAAATCCATGTTGGACTAATCCCTTTACTGCTATCCAAATTCCCCATTAAATGCTCCATGCTCTTTAATAAATGACTCCAGCATCTTTCCCACCACCGAAGTCAGGCTAACTGGTCTGTAATTCCCCATTTTCTCTCTCGCTCCCTTCTTGAAAAGTGGGATAACATTAGCTATCCTCCAATCCACAGGAACTGATCATGAATCTATTGAACATTGGAAAATGATCACCAATGCGTCCACTATTTCTAGAGCCACTTCCCTGAGGACCCTGCGATGCAGACCATCAGGCCCAGGGGATTTATCATCCTTCAGTCCCATTAGCCTACCCAATACTATTTCTCGCCTAATGAAAATTTATTTCAGTTCCTCTACCCCCTTAGATCCTCTGTCCTCCAGTACATCTGGGAGATTATTTGTGTCTTCCTTACTGAAGACAGATCCAAAGTACCTGTTTAACTATCCTGCCATTTCCTTGTTACCCATAATAATAGTAAGATTAAACGAGAACTTACCAGTTTGAAGTTTGATCTGTATTTTATGAGGAGTTACGATGAGGGATTACGTGAAGAGCCCGTCCAGCACGCATGCGCGACATTCTTCAAAGCAGCGGTGTGGAATCACAGGAAACACAATAATTGAAATAAACATAGTAAAGAAAAGGAGAACTAAGATAGCAGTTGATCTATAATTGAAGGTCGGAGCGGAGGGCACGTAATCCCTCATCGTGCTGAGACTAGTGGCATCAGCATGACCGTTTTCAGGGTTAGCTTTTCCAGGGTGAGAGACCTGGCTGGGGACCATCCCCTTAGGTATGGCAGGACCACACTGACATCCCAGATTTGGGTATACCTAGGTCTAAGAGGGTTGGAGTTGACGATACTCCTCATGAGTTTGATCACCAGCGGGTGAGACCCTATGGCCTGTTGTCCTGGCACCTGTTTTAAGTAGGCTGACAGTGCACGTCTGGCAGTATTGATGGCGCTGTAGCTCAATTCTTCACTATGGTGAAGGCCCCCCAGGAACTCCAGTACATTGGTTATGGTTGCAGATGAGTCCGTTGTCCCAGTAGTCGAGCAGTATCTTTCCCACTTCCTGATGCTCGATAGGTATTGTTTCCTGGTGGACATACAGTGTCATCATGTTGATGGTCCTGTCAGACAATCCCAATCCCAGCAGTGGTCTTTTGATAATCTGCAACCCAGTAGGTTAATTTTGTCATGGCATGGATGACTTATGCCTGATACAGGGTGCGTCAATAGGTCTGGGCTACTGGGAAAGGTCATAGGAGTTTCGATGACCATGTCGAGGACCACTGGGAACCATGGCTGTGTAGGCCAGTTGGTACTATCAAAATACCTGAAGCAAAGTCCATCTGTATTTTGCGTAGTACCCTACAGATTAAGGCAGAAGGGGGGAAAAGCATAGAAAAAATAGGTCCCCCAGTTCAGCGCGAATGCATCTATCGCTGCGGCCTCAGTGTGTGGTTCCCAAGGGACATACATTGGTACGTGGTGATTTAGTCTGGATGCAAAGAGATCGATATCTGGTGTGCCATATTGGTTTGTAATTTTAGCAAAAGCTCTAGGATTTAACATCCATTCGGTGTTTATCATTGAATTTGCGTGACCTGGCACTGTATTTAGCTTACCTGGTAGGTAAGTTGCTGATAGCCAAATATGTCTATCGACCCACCATTACCAGATTGTGTTGACCCAATTGTCACATGATATCGATTTTATTCCGCCCATATGGTTAATATAGGCCACCACCGTGATATTATCAATTTGTAAATGAACATGCAAGTTGTGCATATTCCTAGAATATGCTTTAAAACCATAAAACGCACCCAACATTTCCAAATAATTTATGCCCAGTGTTTGTAGTAAAGATGAGTCTAGGTTAGTCCATCTACCACCTGTGCTGGATATGGTATTAGTTGCTCCCCAGCCTTGAGCACTGGCATCTGTTTGTATAGTTAACGTTGGGTTATTGATGATGATAGGGCTGGAACTATGCCAAATGGGTTATATCCACCATTGTAACTCTGATATTGTTTCAATGGGTAGTTTCATGGTTCGGTCAAAGTGACCTGCATGTCGTTTCAACGCCTGTACTTTTGCCCTTTGTAGGTGCTGATAGTGCAGGAGTCCAAATTGTGTAGCTGAAAATGCTGCTACCATTTTGCCAATTACTCTTGCCACTTGTCGGATGGTTGGTCGATTGCTTACCATTAAATTGTTGCATGTCTGTGCCAATTCTGCTGCTTTACCTTTTGGCAACGTTACAGACATGTGGATTGAGTTAATTGTGAATCCCAGATAGTCCATAGTTGTGGATGGCGTCAACTTAGATTTATCTGGATGTATGATAAAACCCAGGGTTTCAAACAATTGTTTGGTAGCTAATACAGCTGATTTAGCCAACTCCATGGTTTTGCCTACTATTAGGATATCATCAAGTTACGCCATGACAATATGTCTTTGTTTCGTTAATGTTGCCAAGGCTGGTTTTAATATCTTGGTAAATAGTCTAGGGCTGATGTCAACCCATTAGGCAACACTTTATACTGCCATAGTTGCTCCATCCAGGTAAATTTCAGGTATCTGCGATGACCCTTGTAAATGGGTACTGAATAGTAGGCATCTTTTAAATCAATGCTTGCCATAAAGTATCCTTTGGAAATCAGTTGTTTAGCAGTTACAAATGTTTCCATTTTGAAATGTACATACTTAACAAAGGTATTTAGTGAGGTTAAGTCAATGATGATGCGACATCCACCATCTTTTTTGCTTTTGGTAAATATATTTGAGACAAATTCCAAAGGTTCATATTTGGATTTCTCAATGACACCCTTTGTAAGTAACCTCACCAGTTCTGCTTGAGCCTCTAGTTCTCTTTGACTGAGAGGGTAAAGACCCTTTGGGGTACGTGCTGAACTGGTGGCATCATTTCTTGAATGAACTCAATTTTGTATCCCCGAATACTGTTAAGTATATCACTATCATTCGTGAGACACCTCCATGCTTCAATGAACAGGTGTAATCTTCCCCCTGTTAGTACAGTTCACCCATTTTTACATGCTGGTAGGAACCATACCCACCTACCTCCATAGTTATGGTAGTGTTCCTTCTTCCGTTTGTTCATCCGTCGTTATACTGCTGGATGTACTGCTGGATGTACTGCTGATTGGGGGTGGCGCATTTTCCATGGGGTCCGCTCTGGGCCCTGGCCTAAAAAGGCTTTCGGGGATAATATGCGGACCCCGAGCTTTCACCAGTTCCATAAATTTGACTTCGACTGGTGGACGCGGTGGGGTACTGCCGTCTGTTTTTTTGTGTAGGTCTGCTCGTTCCGGGGCCTGCCCTCATGAGGCCAAATGCTTTGGACTCTCCTCCAGGTCTTTCACTTGCCCTTCCAAATAACAGGATCTGCGGCTCTGAGGCCGGTGTTTTACACAGTCCTGCAAACCTGGGATTGAGGGCAGGTCTTATTCTCTCCTTGCAGAGGTTGTTTATCTCATATTGGGTGTTGCACAGCAGAGCCAGAGTGACTTGCTGGTTTGTGGTCATATCCACCCCATCCACGGAATGAGCATAGGCTGTTATCCCTGTTGTCAGGAGCTTGAGGATTTTAGCTCCTGGTTCCGGATACTCTGTCCCACATACCCCCCCCCAGATTTGGCTGTTAACAGCCGGTACATTGAGCGAACTGCAGTTTTCCAGCTCTAGTGCCTCATTAAGTACCTGTCTTGTAGGGGTTTGAGGGACAGGTGGTTGATGCTGGCCGCCAGCTTTGGCTCCAATGGCCGCCCTGCTCGTGGTGTAACCACGTAGCGATTCATCACACCCAGCAGCTCTTCCTGATCCTGTACCCCAAGCGTACTCCCGACATCTTCAGCCAATGACCCCTGATCGTGACCAGCCCAGCCCTGGTCGCCAATGCTGCGCTCATCTGAGGGGGAAGCAATGGCCAGTGCATTATAACGCACTGCTGTGGGAGTGCCTGATCCCCCTGTGCGAGACTGCTCCAGCTCCCGAAGCAAGTCTCGCTGGAGCAGTTGCTCCATGAGCCTTTCCATTCGGCTCAGGCGGCTAGCTCTGCCGCTCTCAGGCGGACCCTCCTCATCGGAGTCAGACATAACCGGCCGGTCTATTTTTTGTCTTGTTTTTCCTCCAGCCCGCTGCCGCTCCTCAGGCTGCGCTAGCGGTACTGGGCTCGGCTCGGTCTCGATGAGGGTGTGCCCCAGCATATGCGGTCCAGGTGCCGCCTCTCGCCCCCCACTGATGGGACACTCCCGTTCTGTTGGAGTCGAACGGGGGGCGGTTTTCTCCTTTGCCGTGCTACTCATTTTTCCAGATCCCCTGGAGTACAGAGCAGAGCACAGCTTGCTGATTACGACCAGGGCTGGGCCTGTACTCCCGGTCGTCGCTGTTGCACTGCGTGAACGCTAATGTCGCGCATGCGTGCTGGACGGGCTCTTCACGTAGTCACTCACGTGACTCCGAAGTAAAATTTCACCCGTGTCTGCCTTCAAGGGACCCACATTTGACTTTGCTACTCTTTTTCCCTTAACCTATCTAAAGAAGCTTTTACTGTCCTTCTTTATATTCCTGGCCAGCTTCCCTTCGTACTTCATCTTTTTAGCCTGTATTGCCCGTTTTGTTTCCTTCTGTTGTCCTATGAAAGTTTCCCAATCCTCTGGCTTTCGGCTACTCTTTGCTGTGTTATACATCTTTTCTTTTAGTTTTATTCTATCCCTAACTTCTCTTGTCAGCCACGGTTGCCTCCTACTCCCCTTAGAATCTTTCTTCCTTTTTGGA
The DNA here is from genome assembly GCA_038087875.1 of Malacoraja senta. Classification (NCBI taxonomy): domain Eukaryota; kingdom Metazoa; phylum Chordata; class Chondrichthyes; order Rajiformes; family Rajidae; genus Malacoraja; species Malacoraja senta. The sequence continues at coordinate 337,869,443 of CM075977.1, forward strand.
ATGAAACGATCCTGCATCTTCCGCATTATGCCCAGAAATTCCTGCCATTGCTGTTCCACCGTCATTCCTGCTAGGATCCCTTTCCAGTCTACCTTGGCCAGCTCCTCTCTCTGCATTTGCGCCCACAGTGATTTGCAAGAAATCTTATATCTTTCAGAAAGCTTCTTCTTCCCAATTTCCTGCAGGATCTTCTTGTGTCTATACCATTCTAACGGCTCTCATTACTGACAGCACTTACAAAATACAAGCCCAAGTTTTAAGTGGGGCTAAACGTATTGTTAACAAAATTATTTAACCTGAAACACCCCCCCCCCCCCAGCACCCACCCATAATTTAACCTTGCTCCTCTGGAAATGATTTGTATTCATAGGGACAAACCTACCATTATATTTGAAACTTAGCCTCTAAATCTTGTCTGCCTCTGTTGGATTTTAAGAACAGGTTTTATCACATCCTTTTTCAACTATTTACCTACAAGATCAGTACAAATTCATTATGAGACGGTCTTGTAGGCACCATTTGGAAGTGAGAGCTTAAAAGAAGATAATAAAGTATGGCAGCAGGAAAAGGACACATTTCAGAAAGTAAATTTAATTCATTTTATCATTGTTCTGTTCAAGTTGTGCTCTGCTTCAGCCCCAGAATGAACATGAAAAATGCACGTGATGCCCAACACAAAGATAGCCCCCTCTTCGATAAAGAATCCTGTGCTTTGATTTGTGCTTTCTTCATGCTCTGTTGGAGATGTGATATCTTATTTTATTATCATGTCGCTGTACAGATTCAATGCAGAATCTATTTAATCCTAACAATAAAAATTGTGTCAACACCAAAATTAATTTATCAGCAAAGATTGATTTTAACAACTGCACAAAATCTCTTCAACTAAAAGGAATTGAGAGCAAGTATAATTTCACACCATCAACAAAAAGAAATCTGCCAGGCTGTGGATATGAGCTGAGACATTCCTTCCATTCGATTAATTCCTTCCTGAATGCTCACATTCTCAGCCTCTATCCCCTAGGGGCGCTGCATTGAAGACGCCTCGGCCTATACAGTCTGTCCATTTTTTCCCATCTTTTTTTAAATTTTAATTTGTCTAAACAGTTTGTTTTGGGGATTCTTTAGTTTTTTTTGTTTTTCTATGTGGGGGAGGGGGGAGGGTAAGGGGGAAAACGTTTCCCAGTCGCTTCCTGGAAAGGATGCGACTATTTCTCCGTGTCGCGTCCTCGCCCCCCCTCCTCGTGGCCTACCACTGGATCGGAGCGGCCTTTCCTACCAGAGACCGGGAACCGGACCAGAGCTTCATCAGCGGCGGCGCGGCACTGCATTCACCGCGGAGCGGGCGATACCTACCTGGAATGCCATTTGGAGCTCCGGAGTGTTGGGCCGCTGCTCCAACATCGTGGGGCTGTGGTTCGCGGAGCTCCCAGCACGGGAGGCACTGACCGACATTGCAGAGTCCTGGGGCCCTTTGCCGAGGGCCGCCAGCGTGAATCTCCGCCCGGCGTGGCCTGGAGACGTCGGGAGCTGCGGACTCCGGTGGGAAGCGGCCGATTTGGAGGTTCAAGCCACTGTGGTTGGCCTCCTGTTCCGACGTTGGAGTTCCAACATCCCGGCGAGCGGGCCTGAGTGGCGGGCTGCCCGTAGCGGCGACTGCAGAGGGCTCCGGAGGCCACGACCACGGGTGAACATCAGAGGAAGATGACTGACTTTGGTGCCTTCCCTCACAGTGGGAAACTTTTGATTCTGCTGTGTGGGGATGTTTTATGTTGAACTATCGTGTGTTGTGTTCTTTATTTTATTGTATGGCTGTATGGTGATCACATTTCACTGTGCTAACTGGCACATGTGACAAATAGATGTATCTTGTATCTTGTATCTTGTATCTATCTTCAAAGTTTTTATTTCTTCCTTTGCCTATTTGTTTCCAGTACCAAGGGGCACAATGGACAGCATAGTGGCACAGTGGGTAGAGCCGCTGCCTATCAGCTCCAGCGTCTCAGGTTCAATCCTGACCTCCGGCACTGTGTGTTCTCCCTGTGACTGCATGGGCTGCCCCCGTGTGCTCTGGTTTCCTCCCACATCCCAAAGATGTACAGGTCGGTGGGTTAATTAGCTGTTGCAAATTGCCCCCAAGGTGGGTAGTAGAAGCTGGGGGAAGTTGATTGGAATGTGGGGACAATAAACAGGGTAGTTGATGGTCAACATGGACTCAGTGAGATGGAAGGTCTGTTTCCACGCTGGATGACTATTAGTATGATGAAGCATCAAGAAGGAATTGGTACATTTCCCTCCCCACAATTTAATCCTCAAACAGATCAGACAGCAACATGGATGTTCTCCAGTTCACAACCACAATACCAAACAATTACTATAAACCAATCCAAAACCTGACATGGGTATGTTTCCCATCTTGATATGAAAGAATCATTCGCAACATGGATCAATTAAAAAAAACATCGCATCCCAAAACACCCCATTTCCTGTCCCACCTTGCCAGACTATGGCGGCAGGTTTGGACAAACAGATCCAAACCTGTTAAATGTAAGGTGTTGGGATGCAAGTAGCAAACGCAGTTGGTAAACCACACCCACTAAATGTAGGCAGTCAATCTGGGGAGAGAGGTCAATACAAGTTGTCTGGATAAATCAAATATTCAAGAACATCTGAAGAGGACAAGTTTGGGTCTTGAACGGCAAAGCTGGTTTGGTCATGTTTAGTCCGGGTGAAGCAAGTTAGAAGAACACCTGCCTGCAAGGGTTAAATTAGCTGCCACTGCTCTTTAATCCAGTATGTTCTGTATGAAAAAGATTTCAAGTTCAAATTCCTACAATTTGCTTTATCTAGACTAAACATGTCCAAAACCGTCTTCCTCTATTTCCTCAAATTCCTCAAATTTCTTCTGAACCTTTAACCTCAGCACAAACATATATCCTCTAATGTAGAAAAAGTGTTTGACGATCTTCCCTATCTCTGTGCCTCATAGTTTTGTACAACTCAAATTGTTGCTGTACTTGTTTTCCTTTGGTTGAAGCAGAAATGGAAAGACGCCAATGGAGTTGCTTTTAATTTGTGTCTGAGTGCTTAACCTGCAAACGTCTGTGCTATTACACCTACAGGCAAGTTCAAATGAAGATAGGCAGTAGTTAGTTCTGAATTTGAGTGATAAAATCAGAATTTCATAAAATCAAGTGGCCAGTGTGGCACCTGGCAGTGTCTATATTCAGCATTGCACTGAAAATCCCTGATCAACATGACTGGAAAAATCAGTGGACTGACAGCACATAAAATTACATAGAGTGTCTACACTACCTTTACAGTGTATCTCCAATCTATTTTCCAAGGACTGAATATGATACGGTAATATACGATACAATAGAATTTTATTTATCCCAGAAGGGAAATTGATCTGCCAACAGTTATAAAACACAAAATACAAGATTGGATCTTGTACAATGCAATCATGTCGATCTGAACGACAAATGCTTGCTTGCTCCTCTACCTCTTTTGCCATCTATCTATACATTACTAAAACTCACTAAAAATTGTCCTGGGACGTACATGAAACAAGTTTTGTTCGGATTAATGTTATATTTTACAAGTTATTGACCATTTCAAACCATTTTTCCATTGCCCTGCCTGTCAGCCGCATTTGACGTCACAATGACGTCACAATGGGATCCCGTTCGACGTCACAATGATGTCACAATTGGATCCCAAATCTCATTTACATTAAAAAATCTTGATTTTCAAATAATCTGTTTTAAATAAATTCAGTTTTCATTAATGGCTAACATTGTGTTTAGGTTATTTTAAAGAAAAAACACGATTTTCATTGAGAATTTCATTTTTTTTAATACATTGTGATTTTCATTGGGGGAGGGGGAGATAGGGGGAGGTTTCATTTTTTTAAATAGCGATTTTCATTGTGGGGGGTGGGATAGGGGGAGGTGCGGAGTGGCGGAGCAGGGGGATAGAGGGAGAGGAGGGGCGTAGGGAGGGGAGAGGGGTTATGGAGGGAGGGAGGGACTGAGGGTAGGGGAAAGGAGAGAGAGGGTGAGGGAGGGAGTGGGGGAGGGGAAGAAGAGAAATAAGAGGGAGGGTGAAGATGAGGGAGAGGGATTGTTGGGGGATGAGAGGTAATGGAGGAGGATAGGGGGAGGAAGAGGGATGGAGAGGCGCAGTTGATGGAGGGTTGCCATGACTCATGTCACATCGGGGATCTCTGGCACCACAACATGAACACCTGAGCCGCGCCTGCGCAGTTGGGGGCTATGGGTCAGTGGTGGAATATTGCCTTGGGGGACCGTGCCCAACGGGTGCGCACCTTGTCTAGTGGCCTTTAAAAGTAAGTTTGCATACAAGGTTTTCCTAACTTTCCAATGGACCTTGAATGTTGCTAGAGAACCTAAGATATTCTAAAGAATACACTTTGAGTCAGGCAAGTTACAGTGCATCAGATACTGTAACTTGCCTGACTCAAGCATTTGGAAGATCATTTCCAATTTGTGTTATGCCTGGCTAAAACATTATTTTCCTGGCTCAGTTAACATTTCAAGCTGGTCTGAAGAATAAGGAGCCTTACTACTCTTAGTCAGTGCTGGTCAGTCAGCTTAAGGTCAATGGAAAAATACAACTAATGTGCCAAGTTGGATTTTGCCTGAGGAGTATTTTTTTTAACAACAATCTTCCTTGTTGTTGTATCCAGCGATTAATTTCAGCTGTGATCCAGCAGCCGGAAAGTTCATTTAAAGACACGGGGATGATTTAAATTGTTAATTTATTCAAAACGAGAGAGATGTACGTGGCAAACGGTTTGAGCTGTCTCTTGTGTCGACTAAGACCAGAGAATCACTGATATCAGTATTTCTTTTCTCTTTCTCCCTCAGGTATAAAAATGTATCATTTGCACAACTGCTGCAAGAAGCCATCTGAGCTTTAAAAACCCAAGGAAGCTCCTGTATAGCCACTGGTGAAATGGAACTATTTAATTTTCACAATCAGGAAATATAAAGGGTTTCTCCCTGTGAAGCCATTCTTTAATATTTTTATGTAAATAGACTAGTTGATTTTAGGGAATATGTCTTGTCTGAATGACATACCATTCAAGTCAGTTTGACATGAAGAAATCAATTTATATGTGATGATAGTTGTTTTGTTTCAACAGCCGGTATATGAAGAATGGTTTGAGAAATGAGACATAAACCAAATAATCATTTCAATGCAATTCTGAGGGAGTGCTGTTAAGTTGGTACTGCTGTGGTGAATGAGTTATTAAAACATTTTTCATGTCAGCATAATAGACCCCATGGAATTAAAGCAAGAAAAGTGATGGGGATCAATGTTCAACTATCAACAGACATTACAAACATAAATTAGTTGGTCATTTGTCCCATTACTGTTCAAGAGGCAGTGCAATATCCAAATTGATTGCACTGTTTTCTGAATTGCAATAGTGATCATATGACATTAGTACTTAATTAGTTGTGACCTACATTTTCACACAAAGGGTGATGAGTGTATGGAACGAACTTCCAGAGGAGGTAGTTGAGGCAGGGACTCTTGCAACGTTTAAGAAACAATTAGACAGGCACATAGATAGGACAAGTTTAGAGGGATATGGGCCAAACACAGGCAGGTGGGACTAGTGTAGCTGGGACATGTTGGCCGGTGTGGTCAAGTTGGGCCAAAGAGCCTGTTTCCACGCTGTATGACTCTATGACTCTATCCTGAGGCATCTCAGGGAAAGTTATGTAAGTGCATGTTCTTTAGTGTCTGAGCCATATTGCTCAAGAAAACATGTGGCAGCATAAATCAAGTGAATGTAAAATAGCAATGTTATAGTGGCCCTCAAGTAATTCCTTCACATCATTGGCATAATTGGGGAGAAAAACTAAAAATTAACTTAGATAGTTAGAAGTACTATGAAGTACAAGAAGGAAAGCATTCATTTATCAGAATGTCTGGAACCACAATGCTAGGAAAATACACTTTGATGGTTGTGAACTGGTCAGTAAATAAAGACATGGCTGTGCAATTAACCTTTACTTTTCAAGTTGATGAATGAGTATTAGAATTATCGTAATTTACAAATTGGATGTAATGGGCAGCCTCTGTCTGTTGAATTTCACCTCCCCAGTGCTTTATCCCTGATCTCAATAGACAATAGACAATAGACAATAGACAATAGGTGCAGGAGTAGGCCATTTGGCCCTTCGAGCCAGCATCGCCATTTAATGTGATCATGGCTGATCATCCCCAATCAGTACCCCGTTCCTGCCTTCTCCCCATATCCCCTGACTGCTATTTTTAAGAGCCTATCTAGCTCTCTCTTGAAAGCATCCAGAGAACCTGCCTCCACCACCCTCTGAGGCAGAGAATTCCACAGACTCACCACTCTATGTGAGAAAAAGTGTTTCCTCGTCTCCATTCTAAATGGCTTACTACTTAATCTTAAACTGGTTCTGGACTCCCCCAACATCGGGAACATGTTTCATGCCTCTAGCGTGTCCAAGCCCTTAACAATCTTATATGTTTCAATGAGATGCCCTCTCATCCTTCTAAACTCCAGAGTGTACAAGCCCAGCTGCTCCATTCTCTCAGCATATGACAATCCCGCCATCCCAGGAATTAACCTTGTAAACCTACGCTGCACTCCCTCAATAGCAAGAATGTCCTTACGCAAATTAGGGGACAAAACTGCACACAATACTCCAGGTGTGCTCTCACTAGCGCTCTGTACAACTGCAGAAGGACCTCTTTGCTCCTATATTCGATTCCTCCTGTTATAAAGGCCAACATGCCATTCGCTTTCTTCACTGCCTGCTGTACCTGCATGCTTACTTTCATAGACTGATGTACAAGGACCCCCAGATCCCGTTGTACTTCCCCTTTTCCCAACTTGACGCCATTTAACACACTGCTGAAGTAGCATGAATTTGTTTCTCTACCTCAGCTCACCTAGCAGTCACCAATTCTGTGTCAACCAGCAGTGAACTACGACCAGTTTATTGCAGTCGGTTCATACTCTCTGGCATAGCATCAACGTTTTGAAACCGATCTTGTTGTTCATCGAAAGAGGAGAATTCATCTCAACTGGATTTCAAACCCACTTCCAGAGTGAAACTGATCGTGTCTCAAATGATTTTGAATGATCTACTTTCACTCAGCATTGCAAGTTATTGGGAGTTTCTATGCTTCTCCACTTCTGACCTCTTGCAATCTATAATTTTCATAACTTCGCCAATGACAACCACATATTCAGTTGCCAAAGCAACAATCTCGATTATCTGTAGACACAAGAAACAGCTGATCTTGAAATCCTGCGTGAAACACAAAATGCAGGAGTAACTCGGCGGGTCATGTAACTTCTCTGGAGGACACGATAGGTGCCATTTTGGGTCGGGCCCTTCTTCAGACTCTGAAGAAGACTATGATGCTGCCTTAACTTAGACAGACTTAGACTTAGATTCTTTTATTGTCATTCAGACCTTTCGGTCTGAACGAAATTTCGTTGCCTGCAGTCATACATATAATAAATAACAAAACACACAATAAACACAAAGTAACATCCACCACAGTGAGTTCACCAGGCACCTCCTCACTGTGATGGAGGCAAAAGTCTTAAAGTCTCTGTCTCTTCCCTCTTTGTTCTTCCTCTGCGCTGAGGTACATAGATACATAGATACATAGAAATTAGGTGCAGGAGTAGGCCATTCGGCCCTTCGAGCCTGCACCGCCATTCAATACGATCATGGCTGATCATCCAACTCAGTATCCCGTACCTGCCTTCTCTCCATACCCCTTGATCCCTTTAGCCACAAGGGCCACATCTAATTCCCTCTTAAATATAGCCAATGAACTGGCCTCAACTACCCTCTGTGGCAGAGAGTTCCAGAGATTCACCACTCTCTGTGTGAAAAAGTTTTTCCTCATCTCGGTCTTAAAGGATTTTCCCCTTATCCTTAAGCTGTGACCCCTTGTCCTGGACTTCCCCAACATCGGGAACAATCTTCCGGCATCTAGCCTGTCCAACCCCATAAGAATCTTGTACGTTTCTATAAGATCCCCTCTCAATCTCCTAAATTCTAGCGAGTATAAGCCAAGTCTATCCAGTCTTTCTTCATATGAAAGTCCTGACATCCCAGGAATCAGTCTGGTGAACCTTCTCTGCACTCCCTCTATGGCTATAATGTCCTTCCTCAGATTTGGAGACCAAAACTGTACGCAATACTCCAGGTGTGGTCTCACCAAGACCCTGTACAACTGCAGTAGAACCTCACTGCTCCTATACTCAAATCCTCTTGCTATGAAGGCCAACATACCATTCGCTTTCTTCACTGCCTGCTGCACCTGCATGCCTACTTTCAATGACTGGTGTACCATGACACCCAGGTCTCGCTGCATCTCCCCATTTCCTAATCGGCCACCATTTAGATAATAGTCTGCCTTCCCGTTTTTGCTACCAAAGTGGATAACCTCACATTTATCCACATTATACTGCATCTGCCAAACATTTGCCCACTCACCCAGCCTATCCAAGTCACCTTGCAGTCTCCTAGCATCCTCCTCACAGCTAACACTGCCCCCCAGCTTAGTGTCATCCGCAAACTTGGAGATGTTGCTTTCAATTCCCTCGTCCAGATCATTAATATAAATTGTAAATAGCTGGGGTCCCAGCACTGAGCCTTGTGGTACCCCACTAGTCACTGCCTGCCATTGTGAAAAGGACCCATTTACTCCTACTCTTTACTTCCTGTTTGCCAGCCAGTTCTCTATCCACATCAATACTGAACCCCCAATACCGTGTGATTTAAGTTTGTATCCTAATCTCTTATGTGGTACCTTGTCGAAAGCCTTCTGAAAATCCAGATACAACACATCCACTGGTTCTCCCCTACCCACTCTACTAGTTACATCCTCGAAAAATTCTATAAGATTCGTCAGACACGATTTACCTTTCGTAAATCCATGCTGACTTTGTCCAATGATTTCACCACTTTCCAAATGTGCTGCTATCCCATCTTTAATAACTGACTCTAGCAGTTTCTCCACTACCGATGTTAGACTAACTGGTCTGTAATTCCCCGTTTTCTCTCTCCCTCCCTTCTTAAAAAGTGGGGTTACGTTTGCTACCCTCCAATCCTCAGGAACTACTCCAGAATCTAAAGAGTTTTGAAAAATTATCACTAATGCATCCACTATTTCTGGAGCTACTTCCTTAAGTACTCTGGGATGCAGCCTATCTGGCCCTGGTGATCCAGGCTTCTGACGTTGTGACCCCGCCGGGTGATGGTAAGTCAGTCCCGCGGCTGAATCCGTGCGCCGTCCACGACGGGCCGGTTCAAACTCCGCGGCCCCGGGTGGTCGAAGCTGCCGAAGCTGCCACCCTCCAGTCCAGCGGATGCAGCTGTAGTTGCGGGAGCTCCAGAAAAACAGGTCACCCACCTGTGACCTGCGAGCTCCCGACGATGTCATCCACCAAGCCTCCGGATTCAGGTCGCCACCAGTGTCCTCGGTCGCCACCGCCGTAACGCCACCGCTGCCCCGAAGCCAGCCAGCCCCGCGCTGGTAAGTCCTGGCTCTGCCTCCGGAGCCTCAAGGTCGGTCGGTCGGTCGGTCGGTCGCAGTTGGAGTTGGAGGCCGCCAGCTCCGCCATTAGGCCTCAGTGCAGACGGAGGCAGAGAAGGGGGATACGACAAGAAAAAGTCACATTCCCCCAAAGGAAGAGACAAAAATCATGTTTCACCCCCGCCCCCCCACCCCACCCCACATGTACACAACCCAATAAACTAAAATTTAACTGAAACAGGACAAAAGAAAACAAAAAAAAAGTAAAAACAGACGGACTGCAGGCGAGCCGCAGCTGTGCAACAGCGCCGCCACTTCCAGATGTTACTCCAGCATTTTGTGCTCTATTCAAACTCCTAAATTATCCATTAAACCTTCCCACTAGTTTAATCCTCCTTTAAAATGCCCCTTTAGACTAACTTTTTAAACAAGCTCCTACCCAAATAAAAACAGGAACCTGGTAATGCTCAGCAAGTCAGGCAAGAGAAACAGAGTAAATAATAATTATCCTATGATAGTCATTGAACAAACACTCTGTTTCTACCTCCACTGACACTGTCTGACCTGCTGACTCTCTTTTTATTTTGGATTTTGGGACATCTGAATAATTTTGCTCGGCAAAGCTATAATCGTCTTATTTTGGTGAATAATTCTACCGTAAAGAGTTTTACTATGTTAAGGATGCCGCATAAATGTACATTAAAACAGCAATGATGGAAATGCATGAAGCTGTTCCTGTTGCAGAGAGAAAACCGCTGGTGAAACTCAGCAGGTCAAGCAGCACCTGTGGGAAGGAAAAAGAATTGTCCATGTTTCTGGTCAAAGATACTGTGTCAGGATTGTGAATGGAGGGGGACCCGGCATGGGTGTGGGTGTGGTGTGGTGGGGAGGGTCGAGAACAGATACCTTTGGGACTACATTGAAAACTTTGTAACTCTGTCGACACCCTATATGTTGCGACTCTTTGCGTAATTTGTGTATGGTATGCAAAACAAAGAATTTCTCTGTGATGTCACATGTAACATTAAAGTATCAATCAATCATTCATTCATTCATTCATTCATTCCTTCATTCATTCATCACAAGCATACAGAAGAGATGTGGAGGGGTGGGACAGGGCCGAGTGGGTGAACAGAGGAGGGATGAAAGATGATGGAAGACTTGAGCCTGAAGGAAGAGGGGGAGTGCAGAGGTGGGAGACCGAGGCAGGTGAGTGATAGGTGGCAACAGACAAAGAGTAAAAAATGGGCAGATAGAGCGTGGTAGGGTGAGGGGAGACTTTACTTCAGAATTTAGAGATACAGGGTGGACTCAAAACCTTCGGCCACCGAGTCTGCGCCAACCCGCAATCCCTGTACACTAGCATTATCTCTAAGTACAGACAATAATGTAGTGGGGTGGTACCCGGGTCTCTGGTACTGTAAGGCAGCAACTCTACTGCTGTGCCACTGTTCCGCCCCTTAGTTGAGGTTGAAGCTGCTGCTGGAAGTTGATAAGCAGGGGCACAACGTCAACCAGTGCTTGAATCTGATAAACAAGGATAACATAGAACAGTATAGCATGGGAACAAACTGATCTCCTCTGCCTGCACGTGCGCTATATCCCTGCATTCCCTGCATATCCATGTGCCGATACAAAAGTCTCTGAAATGCCACTACCATATCTGCCTCCCCCAACATCCATGGCAGTGCGTTCCAGGCAATCACCACTCTCTGTGTAAAACACTCGCCCTACACATCTCCTTTAAACTTTACCTCTCTTACCTTAAAGCTGTGCCCTCTAGTTCTTTACATTTCCACCCTGGGAAAAAAGGTTCTGACTGTCTCCCCTATCTATGCCACCCTATCCTATCTACCCTATCCTATCATAATTTGATATACTTGTATCTGGTCTCCCCTCAGCCTCCGAAGCTCCATAGAAAATAATCCAGGTTTGTCCAACTTTTCCTTATAGGTGATAGCCTCTAATCCAGGCTTAAGTTGTGCTTACATTCTTATACTAAGTATGATTGTGCCTATGTAAAGAGGGATTGTCACTGAACTGTATGCAAAAAAAGTTAGGTACATGTGACAGCGAAGTATAATTGATTCATTAATTGAGCCTTTAAGTGAGAAGTGAAAGGTAGATTGGGGAGTGGATCCAGTGTGTGAAATGTGTAGGTTGTAGGTGGATGGAACCCGGAAGGAGAGAGGAATAAAAATGGGTGGTGGAGGATTGCATGGGAGGAAGGGGGGCGGTTTGGGAAAGGTGAAAAATGGGAGGAAGGAGGTGGATCAGAAGGAGAGTGAGAAGTGAGGAGAGCACAGGGGGTGAGGATTACCTGAAACTGGAAAATTCGATGTTTGGATTAGACCACCCATGTGGAATGTGAGGTGTTCTCTTTTACTATGTGTTGAGCCTCACCCTGGCAATGGAGGAGCCTGAGGAGGGACATGACGGTATTGGAATGGGGATGGGATTTGAAATGGCATGCAACCGGGAGCACAGGATGGCCTCTGCAGACAGAGCACAGGAGCTCCCCAGATGGGTCAACTAGTTAGTGCTGGGTCTCACTGACAGAGAGGAGGCCACATCAGGAGCTCTGTGCAGTGGACAGGGCTGAAGGAGATGCACGCAAACCTTTGTCAGGTAAGGCTGGCTGGGGAGGGATGCAGTGGAAAGCAGTGACGGGATCAGTCAAAGTCAGCATGGATTTATGAAGGGGAAATCATGCTTGACTAATCTTCTGGAATTTTTTAAGGATGTAACAAGTAGAATGGATAAGGGAGAGCCAGTGGATGTGGTGTACCTGGACTTTCAAAAAGCTTTTGACAAGGTCCTACACAAGAGATTTGTGTGCAAAATTAGAGCACATGGTATTGGGGGTAGGGTATTGACATGGTTAGAAAACTGGTTGGCAGACAGGAAGCAAAGAGTAGGAATTAACAGGTCCTTTTCAGAATGACAGGCAGTGACCAGATGGGTGCTGCAAGGCTCGGTGCTGGGACCCCAGTTATTTACAATAAATATTAACAATTTAGACAAGGGGATTAAATGTAACATCTCCAAGTTTGCATATGACACAACGCTGGGTTGCAGTGTGAGCTGCGAGGAGGATGCTATGATGCTGTAGGGTGACTTGGATAGGTTGGGTGAGTGTGCAGATGCATGGCAGATGCAGTATAATGTGGATAAATGTGAAGCTATCCACTTTGGTGGCAAGAACAGGAAGGCAGATTATTATCTGAAAGGTGCCAGATTAGGAAAAGTGGAGATGCAACGAGACCTGGGTGTGCTTGTACATCAGTCACTGAAAGTAAGCTTGCAAGCACAGCATGCAGTGAAGAAAGCTAATGGCATGTTGGCCTTCATAGCGAGAGGATTTGAGTTTAGCAGCAAGGAGGTCCTACTGCAATTGTACAGGGCCCTGGTGAGACCGCACCTGGAGTATTGCGTGCTATTTTGGTCTCCTAATCTGAGGAAGGACATTATTGCTATTGAAGGAGTGCGACGCAGGTTCACCAGGTTAATTTCCGGGATGACGGGACTGACATATGATGAAAGAATTGGTCGACTGGGCTTGTATTCACTTGAATTTAGAAGGACAAGAGGGGATCTTATAGAAACATATAAAATTCTTAAAGGATTGGACAGGCTAGATGCAGGAAAAATGTTCCCGATATTGGGGGAATCCAGAACAAGGGGTCACAATATAAGAATAAGGGGTAGGCCGTTTAGGACTGTGATGAGGAAAAATGTTTTCACCCAGACAGTTGTGAATCTGTGGAATTCTCTGCCACAGAAGGCAGTGGAGGCCAATTCACTAAATGTTTTCAATAGAGAGTTTGATATGTCTCTTCAGTCTAACAGAATCAAGGGATATGGGGAGAAAGCAGGAATGATGTACTGATTTTGGAAAATCAGCCAAAAGTTAAGTCCAAAGTTGGACCCTTGAAGACTGAAAAAGGTGAATTTATTATGGGGAACAAGGAAATGGCAGATGAGCTGAACATGTACTTGGATCCGTCTTCACTAAGGAGGACACAAACAATCTTCCTGATAAAGTAGTGGCCAGAGGCTCTGGGGTGACGGAGGAACTGAAGGAAATCCACATTAGACAGGAAATGGGGATTTACGAAGGGGAAATCATGCTTGATAAACTTCTGGAATTTTTTGAGGATGTAACTAGGAAAATGGACAAGGGAGACTCAGTGGATGTAGTGTACCTGGACTTTCAGAAAGCATTTGATAAGGTCCCTCATAGGATATTAGTGGGCAAAATTAGGGCACATGGTATTGGGGGTAGAGTGCTGACATGGATAGAAAATTGGTTGGCAGACAGGAAACAAAGAGTAGGGATTAACGGGTCCCTTTCAGAATGGCAGGCAGTGACTAGTGGGGTACCGCAAGTCTCGGTGCTAGGACCGCAGCTATTTACAATATACATCAATGATTTGGATGAAGGGATTCAAAGTAACATTAGCAAATTTGCAGATGACACAAAACTTGGTGGCAGTGTGAACTGTGAGGAGGGTGCTATGGGGATGCAGGGTGTCCTGGACAGGTTAGGGGAGTGGGCAGATGCATGGCAGATGAAGTTTAATGTGGATAAATGTGAGGTTATCCACTTTGGTATCAAAAACAGGAAGGCAGATTACTATCTAAATGGCATCAAGTTGGGAAAAGGGGAAGTACAACGGGATCTGGTGGGTCCTTGCTCATCAGTCTATGAAAGTAAGCATGCAGGTACAGCAGGCAGTGAAGAAAGCGAATGGCATGTTGGCCTTTATAACAAGAGGAGTCGAGTATAGGAGCAAAGAGGTCCTTCTGCAGTTGCACAGAGCCCTAGTGAGATCACACCTGGAGTAATGTGTGCAGTATTGGTCCCCTAATTTTTAGGAAGGACTTTCTTGCTATTGAGGGAGTGCAGCATAGGTTTACAAGGTTAATTCCCGGGATGGCAGGGTGTCATATGCTGATAGAATGGAGCGGCTGGGCTTGTATACTCTGGAGTTTAGAAGGATGAGAGGGGTTCTTATTGAAACATATAAGATTATTAAGGGTTTGGACATGCTAGAGGCAGGAAACATGTTCCCGATGTTGGGGGAGTCCAGAACCAGGGCCACAGTTTAAGAATAAGGGGTAAGCCATATAGAACGGAGACGAGGAAACACTTTTTCTCACAGAGAGTTGTGAGTCTGTGGAATTCTCTGCCTCAGAGGGCGGTGGAGGCCGGTTCTCTGGATACTTTCAAGAGAGAGCTAGATAGGGCTCTTAAAGATAGCGGAGTCAGGGGATTTGGGGAGAAGGCAGGAACGGAGTACTGATTGAGGATGATCAGCCATGATCACATTGAATGGTGGTGCTGGCTCAAAGGGCCAAATGGCCTACTCCTGCACCTATTGTCTATTGTCAATCACATTGAATGGTGGTGCTGAGTCGATGGCCCGAATGGCCTACTCCTGTACCTATTTTCTTTGTTTCTATAACCCAAAACATCACCCATTCCTTCTCTCCAGAGATGCTGTCTGTCCTGCTGAGATACTCCAGCATTTTGTTTCTATCTTTAGTTTAAACCAGCATCTGCAGGTCCTTCCTCATCAGTGTTCCCTGTAGGGGGCAGATACTGTATGTTCTGGGAGGGAAATATGTGGGTGGAGGTGGGATCTCATTTCAGCTGGGCTGGTTCCTGTTGCTGCCTCAAACAGACAATATTTTTATTTGAGGTTTTCATTACTTATGCATATAATATGCAAATGAGTCCTGAAAATTAATAATCTTGACAGGTTAAAATGTTTATTAACATAACATCTGATTAAGACAGTAAAATGTAGCTGAAATGAAACAGCATGGGTATAAATATCAACCACAACCTGTGACTTGGCAATCTATCATCTTCAGATATACCCCCAAGTGTCATCTGGCACTTGAGCAGAGACAGAACATTAGTGCATAGGTTAAGAAGTAGCTTTACCCTGCCAGCTTCTCAGTATGAAAATATTTGTAAAGGTGTGCATGTGCTTTTATGTGCGTCACAGTTTTTTGTGAAATTATTTTTTATTGGAGGTAGATACATATCATATTAAAATCGATACCAGTCTTACATTTTTAAATTACTAATATCGTCCATTTTTACATAAATTACAATGTCTCCAATACTTTAAAATGTCTCCAATACTTTAACTAAATAGAACTAAAAAGATATAGATGAAATAAAGAAAGAAAGAGAAAAAAGAGAAGAAACAAAAAACAAAAACAAAAAACAAAAACAAAACAAAAATCAATAACAAAAAAAAACAAAAAAAACAACAACAAAAAAAGATAATAAAGAAGAATGGAATAATTTACTACGATAAAAAACTTCATTCGAGATATATTCGTACATTTCAGAGTATAACCTTTCATCTATTCCTTGGCACGGGTGTTAGTCAGGTTCTTGTGCTGAACCATTCTGACCCTTTAAATAGTCAATAAAGGGAGACCATGTTCCGACGAATAGTTCCTGTTTGTCCAACAGGACAAGTCTAATTCTTTCCAAGTGTAAGGTCTCCGTCATTTCTATAATCCACATTTGCGTCACAGTTTTTACATGAATTAATGCTGTAAAATATCACTAAAACCCAACAGGAATTGACTTTTCCATTTCATTTTGCTCCATTCAAACCCAAAGGGAAGTTCATAAGTTATAATAGCAGAATTAGGCCATTCGGCCCATCAAGTCTACTCCACCATTCAATCATGGCTGATCTGTCTTTACCTCTCAACCCCATTCTCCTGCCCTCTCCCCAAAACCCCCTGACACCCTTACTAGTCAATCAGCACCTTAAAAATACCCATTGACTTGGCCTGCAGCCATCTGTGGCAAAGAATTCCATAGATTCACCACCCTCTGATTAAAGAAATTCCTCCTCATCTTACTAAAGATACGTCCTTTTATTCTGAATTCAGAGCAGAGCGAAGGATTAGAACGGTAACCTTGATGAGGAAACTGGCAGCCATCGAGAAAAAATAACTGCAGCTTCAGGATGGGGAACAGACTGATGATAATGATTTGAAAGCGGGCAAGATTGCCCGAGGCAAGACTTTATTTAAAATGAATGGAAATTACACAACATAAACTGTTACATTAATGTGAGAGAAAATAGGCATGTGTATTGTTAGAGGTGTAAATATACAATGTGTGCTTTCATTCACCAGTCCACCTTATTCTGAATAGAAATCAAACATTGTATCACTTGGCAGTATATGATCTGAGGTTTGCAAATAACTATGATGTAAGCCAGAAATTTGAATCCAGAAGCGTAATGAAGAGACTGAGCTCTGAGCAACAGGTCACAGCACCAATGGAGAAATACATGCTGATTTACAACAGAAGAGACAAAGTGCTGGAGTAATTCAGCGGGTCAGGCAGCATCTCTGGAGAACATGGATATTGGAGGTGATGTTTCAGGTCGGGCACCTTCCTCTGACTGATCGTGGGGGGTAGGCAGTTGGGAAAGAAACCTGGAAGAGAGGAGAGACAAGGCAAGCCTTAGCAGGCAATAGGTTAAGGGCGGCACAGTGGCACAGTGGTAGAGCTGCTGCCTTACAGTACCAGTGACTCGAGTTTGATCCTGACTTTGTGTGCTGACTGTGCAATTTGTGTATTCACCCTGTGACCACGTGGATTTTCTCTGGCTGCTCGGTTTCCTCCCACACTCCAAAGACGTACAGGTTTGTTGGGTTGATTGCTTTTGATAAAATTGTAACTTATCCCTAGTGTGTAGGATAGGGCCAGTGTACGGGGTTATCGTTGGTCAGTGCAAACTCGGTGGGCCTAAGGGCCTGTTTCCACATTGTATCTCTGAAATCTAAAGTCTAAGGTCTAAAGGTTGATGCAGGCGAGACCAAGCAGAGACTCGGTGACCATTTCGCTGGACACTTACAGTCGGCATGCTAAGTTTACTCCAGCACTTCGTGTCTTCCACAGCAACTAACAGAAGTACTGCTGATTTTGCAAATCATATTTTAGCACCTTGTTCCTGAATGTTGTCATGAGAACATATTGTTTAATAAATATTTGAATATAGAAACAAATAAATTTGGGGATACCATCAGGCATAGGCAATTGCAATAAAGACATCTGTACCTCCATATTCAACTTCATTTACTGTCCATCCTCAACCTCCCTGCAGACATAGAGCTGCAATGATATCTACAAGCTACAGAAAGAACTATGCATGGTTTGTGCAGCATTATCTATTAAGAAACACTCTCAATGATGACAAGTAAAGGCTTTGGCCTGCAACAAAGAGATTTGTTTCCAAAAGCTCTTCAGAGTTTGAATTGTAAGACGGTGGTTGTGTGCAAGGCTGCTCACATACAAGAGAACAAATAGACACGTCAAAGGGAGAGGATCATGTTACTTATTAGAAATTAGAAGCGATAGTAAGCCCTCAGGAGGGAAAATTGTTCACTGCTCCACAAGGTAATTCATTGAGAAATTAATCCAAAAAAATTCAAATAAATTGGTAAAAGGTAGGAAACCAGTCTTACCTTACACAAATTAAGGAATCATAAAAAGGCAAAAAAGAGACATCAAAATAATTTTAAACATTTTCGAGAAATATTGTTTTATAACTTAGAGAAGTTTTACAATAACAGTTAATAAAAAGGAAAACATAATATGTTTTAGATTAGCCGTGCCTAATGATCTGTTGCTTCATAATTAATAGACAGAAAACACATTCAAATAATCTCTGAATTTAAGAAGTGCAGCATAAAGGGATATAAATATTTCAGCCTAAGAGTGCACCTCTGCTAAACAGTGGAGGGTTTTCCCAGGAGCAGATATCAGGAATCAAGGCAGCTGGGAAGGAGAAGTGATAAAACGATACACGCACACACAGAGCCACCAACCATTTAGTCTGATCTGGTCTGGTGACCTTGTACTTGACTGAATCATATGTCTGCTTTGATTAGCAGATTTGTTATCCAACTGTCATTTAATTTCAATAAGCTGATTCCAAACCTTTTGCATCAAATCAGTATCCACTTTGAATCATTTTAAACTCTAATGATAGTGTTGTACATAAGCCTCAAGGACCCTCCAGTGTCGTTTCTAGCTCCATCCTTCTGATCTCGGAACTATGTCCCAGGTTAACTTCACAAAGACCATAATTTCGTAAGTCAGGTGCACTCTCTTGAATTGTGTGCCATTTTGTTGTTGAAGTAGAAAATTAATCTTGAGATGTTGTTAGCTGAAGAAGCACATGCATGGTGGTAGGCTTATAACTGACCAGTACACCTTTGGGGGGGCCTTTAGGGCATCACCTCACATGGATGTGTAATGGCTCATTACTATGATGGGTGGAGTTTTTAATCTTTATATTGATGATCTGTCCAAGCAATTGAAAGCATGTAATACTGGGTGCATGATTGGTAATACTTTAGTGAACCATATTATGTATGCAGATGATCTTGTGGTCTTTAGTCCATCTAGTGCTGGTCTCCAGCAGCTCCTTACTATATGTTCTGTGTATGGTGTGGAACATGATATCAAATATAATGCTGGTAAGAGTGCTGTTATAATCTGTAGAACCAAAGAGGATAAATGTCTAACATTTCCTGATTTTAAATTGTCTGACAATAATCTTAGTGTCTGTAATAAGGTAAAATATCTTGGACATTTTATTACAGAACAAATGACAGATGGTGAAGGTATTTATAGGCAACGCCGTATGATGAATGTACAAGCAAATATTCTCTTATGCAAGTTTGGTGCGTGTACAGATGTGGTGAAGATGTCTTTGTTCAGAGCATATTGTACACCACTCTATACTGCACACCTGTGTTCAAACTACAGAAAAACAAGTTTACAGAGATTTAAAGTAGCATATAATGATGCCATGAGAATACTACTAAAGAAATCTAGATGGTGTAGTGCAAGTGAAATGTTTGTGGCTACAGGAGTCAGTACTTTACAAGCTGTCCTAAGAAATCATATGTATACATTTATTTGCAGGATTAATGACTCTGAAAATGAAATTATCTTGGTCTTATCAAACATAAGGTTTAGCACTACACGCTACCAATCCCAGTTGTGGAGACATTGGTATAGTTGTCTCGTTGTAGGACACTGATCTTTCTTTCTATTCTGGATTTTAAACCATGTATTGTGTTTTTGTATATAATTTATGATGCTCTTATAAGTAATATACTAAGCTTTTATATGTATTTTATGGTGTTTGTATATGCAATGTACTCTATGTAATGTCGTCTTTTATCTGAAATAAAGTATAATAATAAAAAAATAATAATAATATGCAGGAAATCTGAGTGTGCAGCGTTCATAAGTTCATAAGTTGTAGGAGCAGAATTAGGCCATTTGGCCCATCAAGTCTACTCCGTCATTCAATCATGGCTGATCTATCTTTCCCTCTCAACCTCATTTTCCTGCCTTCTCCCCATAACCCCTGACACCGTACTAATCAAGAATATGTTAATCTCTGCCTTAAAAATATGAATTCCATAGATTCGCTACCATCTGACTAAAGAAATTACTCCTCATCTCCTTTCTAAAGCTGTCCTTTATTCTGAGGCTATGGCCTCTGGTCCTAGACCCTCCCACTAGTGGAAACATCCTCTCCATATCCACTCTATCCAGGCCTTTCACTATTCTGTACGTTTCACTGAGGTCCCCCCTCATCCTTTTAAACTCTAACAGATACAGGCCCAGAGCCTTCAAACACTCATCATATGTTAACCCAATCATTCCTGGGATCATTCTCGTAAACCTTTTGATTGTAAATTACCTCTGTTTTTTAGTTTGTAGAGGTGCGAGCTAGGAAGGAGATGTTTCGACAAACCCATAAACTATTGTTTAACGCAGTGGATAAGAGACATTGTATTACAACAAGGAATCATGAACTATTTACTTGATGTACGTCTTCATTGGATTATGTCAAATTCTATTTTAAAAATCTGTCTATTAATACACATTTGCATTCATAGTTAAATGAAGGATTGTCTTTATTTGAACCAAAAATATTTATATGATTAACCGCATATTTTATTTCGAAGTCACGTGAGTGACTACGTGAAGAAGCCCACCAGCCCGCATGCGCGTCAATACGTCTAACGCATTGCGCGCCGTGTGGGAGCAGTCAAGCTGCTCTAGCAGGTAAGTCAATTTCTTCCACAGGGCGGCTCGGATAGCGGGCCCTAAAGTAGCTATGGAGGCGGCCGGGGTTTGGGCCGCCGTGAAAGCTCCATAAGGAGCTAGAGTTGTTTTACGGAGCCGTCGAGCTCCGCACGGGAGCAAGCGGCCATATTTGCAGGCAGCTCTGCAGCTCCATAGGAGCTGGGTTTTAGGCAACTACCGCTTGAGCTCAGACTGCCGCTCGAGCTCCGTTCGGGAGCAAGCGGTCGTATTTGCAGGCTGCTCTGGAGCTCCATGGAGCTAGATTTGGCGTTTGCCAATCGAGAGCTCCGCAACAGGAGCAAGTGGCCGTGTTTGCAGGCCGCTCTGGAGCTCCATAGGAGCTGGGTTTTGGGGCAACTGTAGCTCGAGCTCCGCACGGGAGCAAGCGGACGAATTTTGCAGGCCGCTGTGGGGCTCCTTAGACAATGGATTTGCGGCGGCTGCCACTCGAGCTCTGAACGAGAGCAGGCAGCCGAGATTGGAGGTGGTGTGCGGCCCCATAGGAGCGTGGGGCTCCGTAAGGAGCTAGGATTCACAATTGCATCAGGAGGTGAGTTAAAAATAGCCGCAGGAAAGCTCAGCTGCCGCAGCACCGACAGTTATGCTGCAGCAGCATACAATGTATGTTTATTTTGGGAATATAACAATATCTCTTATACCAATAAAGTTTATATTAAAATGATAATTACAGAAGACATTTTTATCATGTATACCAATGGTGTAGTGAAATTGGTCTTGCCATTGCAAGTCCAGAGCTCATGGCTTAAGAAGCTTATCAGACACCAGTGGGAGCTACACCTAGTAATTTCCGCTTACTGGAGGGGACTGTTAGATTCTTTATAAAGATTTCAACTATCTGCATAACGATAAGACTTAGACTTAGATTCCTTTATTGTCATTCAGACCTTTCGGTCTGATCGAAATTTCATTGCCTGCAGTCATACATATAATAAATAACAAAACACACAATAAACACAAATTAACATCCACCACAGTGAGTTCACCAGGCACCTCCTCATTGTGATGGAGGCAAAAGTCTTAAAGTCTCTGTCTCTTCCCTCTTTGTTCTCCCTCTGCGCTGAGGCGATCCAGGCTTCTGACGCAGTGACCCCGCCGGGTGATGGTAAGTCAGTCCCGTGGCTGAATCCGTGCTCCGTCCGCGACTGGCCGGTTCAAACTCCGTGGCCCGGGGTGGCCGAAGCTGCCGAAGTTGCCGAAGCTGCCGCCCTCCAGTCCAGCGGATGCAGCTGTAGTTGCGGGAGCCCCAGAAAAACAGGTCACCAACCTGTGACCTGCGAGCTCCCGACGATGTCGTCCACCGGGCCCGCAGCCGAGCCTCCGGACTCAGGTCGCCACCAGCGTCCTCGGTCGCCACCACCGGAACGCCACCGCAGCCCCGGAATGCCACCGCAGCCCCGAAGTCGGCCAGCTCCGCGCTGGTAAGTCCTGGCTCTGCCTCCGGAGCCTTGAGGTCGGTCGGTCGCAGTTGGAGTTGGAGACCGGCAGCTCCGCCATTTTGGCCTCAGCACAGACGGATGCAGAGAAGGGGGCTACGACAAGAAAAAGTCGCATTTCCCCGAAGGAAGAGACAAAAGTCATGTTTCACCCCCCCCACCACCCCCCACCCCCCCCTCACCCCCCACCCCCACACGTACACAACCCAATAAACCAAAATTTGACTAAAACAAGACAAAAGAAAACAACAACAAAAAGTAAAAACAGATGGACTGCAGGCAAGCCGCAGCCGTGCAACAGCGCCGCCACTTCCGGATAAGCAGTTGAATGTCTGATTTAATGGCAATATGCTTCTTTAATCATATGAACGTAATTGTCTATGGCAACACCTGGCAATGTTGCAGTATTTCTCCCACTCTGTCTAGGGGTCTATCAGGAAGAGGTGACTCCAATTATAACGCCGGCTCATCTGAGTCATATGGGAGCCAGAGGCGCTCCAGTCCTTCTCTGTAATACTCCGTTGGAGCTCCAGAAGGGAATAAGGACTCAGAGTCACTAGCAGTTGCAACCTGTCTGGTAAGTTAAAGATGATGCTAACAGAGCACCTGTCTGCACAGCTAGTCCCGGTGGACTGCTGATGGAAGCAGCCTGACAACCGCAAGCCGGGGCAAAGTTAAAGCCAAGTCTATGGGATAAGTCTTGTCGGATGATTTGATTTGAGACATCTATGGCAAAAACATCTGATGAATCAGATGGTGGCAAGAAATGCTCCGTGATACGAAGGCATGTCAGGCAGCAGCTCCTGGTTCAGGGTTGCAATATTCCTCCCACTCGTATGAAAAGAGTGGTGGAGATGGTGCCAAAGTATATGCACATAAGCCTGAAGCAACGCCTGGTTCAGGGTTGCAATATTCCTCACACTCGTATGAACGTAGTGATGGAGATGGTGCCAAAGTATATGCACACATGCCTGAGCCAGCTCCATGTTCAGGGTTGCATAAGTCCTCCCACTCGGATGAATGGAGTCATGGAGATGGTGCCAAAGTTATGCACACATGCCTGAGGCAACTCCTGGTTCAGGGTTGCATAAGTCCTCCCGCTCGGATGTATGATGTGATGGAGATGGAGCCATATATATTATGCTCCGTGTTACGGAAGCATGCACAGACAGTCCGAGGCATACGGATATGGCAACGCCTGGTTCAGGGTGCAATTGTTCTCCCACTCTAAAAGAGTGTTAGAGATCAGTAGGAACTGACTCCAAACATGACCCGAACATGACTATGTACCGGGATCCCATGCTGTAATGCATGATGTACGGCAATCGCATGAGGAAAAAGCTGTGTGCCACTACAAAAGAAGTTGGCCAGCGGCATCAGCTATCTAACAGAAATGACAAGCATGATGGACATAGTCTGCAAATGGAACTTCACTGAAGCTCCAACAAAGGAAATCGACCTGGGGTTCGAGACGATAGTAAGTAAAGTCTCGTTATTAACCTCTGTAAACTCTGAAATGAAGCAGTCTGTCGGCCCAGCTTGGGTTTACGGCCAGCATGGGCTGACTAGTCATTTTCACTGTCTCTGGGATAAGATCAGGTTGATGTAGAGACATTGGCAAGGTGCCTTACACAGTAACCTCTGTAAGTTCCAAGTACGAACAGATTGGTTACCCTGGATCGGGGTAGACCATCATGAAACTGGCTGGCCATATGAGTCATAGTTACCAGAGAAGCACTGCTTCCTCATTTATGAGAGGTTATCAGACTTGTCAATAGAATAAAGTAGTTGAAGTTTTTCTCAACATATGGTATATTTCTCCTCAGTTAGCAGTTACTGGTTCATTGGAATCATCATTGCCATCCTCTCTGGGACAGGTAGTTACCAGCAGAAAGCTCGTCTGGCATATATTATAACTTTATCTGACCTGTAGGTTCATGTTGTGAATCAACAATGTATTCATAATAATCCACAGGCTCTCAAAACCAGTATTCCTGATTGAGTGGTGGGTCGAACAGATTGTGTTATGCACTCTGGAGACTTAGACATGTGGTCTCAGTCAAAGGTCTGCGAGGTAATTCTTGATTCAGCCTTGCATTATACTATCTCCACTGAAGGAAAACTCTATGTATTTGAACAATTTCTTTTCTTCGGTATTCACGAAGGAGAAGGATATGGAATTATGTGAGGTAAGGGAAACGAGCAGAGTAGCAATGGAAACTGTGAGATTCAAAGAAGAGGAGGTGCGGACACTTTTGAAAAATATGAAAACGGATAAGTCTCCAGGTCCTGACAGGATATTCCCTAGGACATTGAGGGAAGTTAGTGTAGAAATAGCAGGGGCTATGACAGAAATATTTCAAATGTCATTAGAAACGGGAATAGTGCCGGAGGATTGGCGTACTGCGCATGTTGTTCCGTTGTTTAAAAAGGGTTCGAAGAGTAAACCTAGCAATTATAGACCTGTTAGTTTGACGTCAGTGGTGGGCAAATTAATGGAAAGGATACTTAAAGATAATATATATATAAGCATCTGGATAAGCAGGGTCTGATTAGGAACAGTCAACATGGATTTGTGCCTGGAAGGTCATGCTTGAATAATCTTCTTGAATTTTTCGAAGAGGTTACTAGGGAAATTGATGAGGGTAAAGCAGTGGATGTTGTCTATATGGACTTCAGTAAGGCCTTTGACAAGGTTCCTCATGGAAGGTTGGTTAAGAAGATTCAACTGTTGGCTATTAATGGTGGAGTAGCAAGATGGATTCAACAGTGGCTGAATGGGAGATGCCAGAGAGTAATGGTGGATGGCTGTTTGTCAGGTTGGAGGCCGGTGACTAGTGGGGTGCCTCAGGGGTCTGTGTTGGGTCCACTGTTGTTTGTCATGTACATCAATGATCTGGATGATGGTGTGGAAAATTGGATTAGTAAGTATGCAGATGATACTAAGATAGGTGGTGTTGTGGATAATGAAGTAGATTTTCAAAGTCTACAGAGAGATTTAGGCCATTTGGAAGAGTGGGCTGAAAGATGGCAGATGGAGTTTAATGCTGACAAATGTGAGGTGCTACATCTCGGCAGGACAAATCAAAATAGGACGTACACGGTAAATGGTAGCGAATTGAGGAATGCAGTTGAACAGAGGGATCTAGGAATAACTGTGCATAGTTCCCTGAAGGTGGAATCTCATGTAGATAGGGTGGTAAAGAAAGCTTTTGGTGTGCTGGCCTTTATAAATCAGAGCATTGAATATAGAAGTTGGGATGTAATGTTAAAATTGTACAAGGCATTGGTGAGGCCAATTCTGGAGTATGGAGTACAATTTTGGTCACCTAATTATAGGAAGGATGTCAACAAAATAGAGAGAGTACAGAGGAGATTTACTAGAATGTTGCCTGGGTTTCAGCAACTAAGTTACAGAGAAAGGTTGAACAAGTTAGGTCTTTATTCTTTGGAGCGCAGAAGGTTAAGAGGGGACTTGATAGAGGTCTTTAAAATTATGAGCGGGTTAGACAGAGTGGACGTGGATAAGCTTTTCCCATTGAGAGTAGGGAAGATTCAAACAAGGGGACATGACTTGAGAATTAAGGGACAGAAGTTTAGGGGGAACATTAGGGGGAACTTCTTTACTCAGAGAGTGGTAGCTGTGTGGAATGAGCTTCCAGTGGAAGTGGTGGAGGCAGGTTCGATGTTATCCTTTAAAAATAGATTGGATGGGTATATGGACGGGAAAGGAATGGAGGGTTATGGTCTGAGTGCAGGTAGATGGGACTAGGGGGAAGTATTTATTTTTAATTAAAAAAATTTTTTTTTTTTAATTTAATGTTCGGCACGGACTTGAAGGGCCGAGATGGCCTGTTTCCGTGCTGTTATGGTTATATGGTTATATGGTTATATGGTTATTCATGGTGACTCTTAGTCAAGAGTTGACAGGGAACTCGTATTCTCACATCTAGGGAGACTGTGGTTTCAGCTCTAGTCATCAGCTGCCTGTTATATATTATCAGCCATATGTATGAATAGCTAGATAATGCATCTTCCGCAGGTATGATAGCCAAAAAAATTCCGTCCGTAGGATCAATAGAGGAACAGCAGTTCCGAGGGCAATCAGTGACAACTCATCCGAGGATGAGTGGTCTGGCCAAGGACTAGAGGGGTATATTTCTTAAGATTACAGAAATATGGTGCAGGCCGAACCAGGTTAGCATTAGGCTAATCAAATTGTGGGTTTACTTACCCAGTTTAAGATGGATGATTGGGTGTTTGCAATTTAACTGATTCAGAGAAGCGAACTTGTAGTTGCATACTCTGTCATATCTAGACACATAAGCACAGTTTCTGCTGTTTAATAACAAAGCTAGTGGTGTAAGCCTATGCTGCCCTTCTTAGATTAAAGGGCATTATGTCATTGAGTTTTAGGTATTATGCAAAATTGCAAATGATAAAACTTATGGGTTGTCGGTAGATATCTTTTGCGATATTACAAATGAGGCAACACAAAATTTAACAGTACCAATTTGCCTATTCAATCACGCCATGTTAGGCGGCTGAAGCAACTCTTATTTACTCATTCACGTTTGACGGCTGGGACAGCCTGTCTTATCGGCAAGCTAGCTCTGCACGATTATATGAGAAGCTTGTGAACAACATATGTATAAGTATAAGTATAAGTATTTGTATTAGTCACATTCACATACACCTAGGTGTAGTGAAGTGAAATGCTTCTTGCCATTATGCAGCACACAAAAGAAGAGAACACAGACATAACACCAAGATAGTCTTAACACAAAGAACATCCCCCCACAATGGCTCCCACCATGAGGGAAGGCACAAAGTCCAGTCCCCAACCCCAGTTCACCCATAGTCGGGCCCATTGAGGCCTCCACAGTTGCCTCTACGGAGGCCCGATGTTCCAGGCCGTTCTCGCCGGGTGATATTGCTCCGGCGTCGGGAGAGTCCTCCCAGCGGCCTGGGAACCCTGTAACAGCCGCTTCCGCACTGGGGGCCGCGACTTCCGAAGCCAACAAGGCCGCGCCGGTTGGAGCTCCATAACTGGCGATCTCATCTAGAGATCCCAGGCTCCCAGTGTAAAGTTCAGCGCCGCCGCCCGCAGCTGGTCGCTCCACAGTCCCGCAGCTCCTCGATGTTTTCCCCAGCGATCCTCAGCTCACCGGAGCTCCAGCGCGGCGACCCGGGCAAGGCATCGCCCACTCCGCGATAGCGCTCCAGCGCTGTGCCGCCGCCGAAGCCGAGGTCCTGGGCGGTCCCCGACAGGAAACGCCGCTCCAGGCCCGCTGGTAGGCCGCGAGGACGGGTCGAAGCTGCAGCCCGGAGAAAAGCTGCCTCTCCGGCCAGGTAGGGACCCTGAATGGTAGTTTGTGAGTCAATTCTATACAGAAGTAACAGAGGTTTGTGTGGCTTCCAGTTTAAACCTAGAGAAACTTATGGAACAGCACAATTGACATTGCTTGTGCTGCTTTATCTTTTCAGTAATACCATAAGTGGGACATAAATGATTAGTTCTTCACCCACTGTTCTCCAACATTATGCAGGGTGTCTTTCATTTGACCACTCTTATAGCCCACACTCATTGTAATGTGCGATGCATATCAGTTATAACTTGTTATGCAAATATGCGTCAAAAATTTTCCTAATGGGACCAGTATCTTAAGATGATTATGCTTTCAGCAGCTGAACTCAGCATAAAGAACACAGCCTTACTCAATCTCTGGCTTGGCCTCCACATCATACTGACATTGGGGTAGCTTGTTATAGAAACAATCGCATAAGCAATTGAGCAGGATTACGTGCATTTGAGGTTGACAGCATACCCACCAGAGCAGAGATCAGGGATGTCATTTGGTGTACAAGTGCACTCAGTTGCTGGTGCCTATGAAATGAAAGATAGTTCTTTTGTTTCAATAGTCTCAAGATATTGCTGATTGCTCATTAGCAGCCAATACAATGGATTTCCCTTTCATCATACAGCATGAGGTTTACATAGTGCACGTTAATAAATTATAAAATTTGGTGGAATATGTCTGGATATTTGCAGATAGAATTATGCACATTGTTGCATGTTATTGTCTAACTCAACTGTCTATTGGGACTACAGGACAGTTTAGAGCAATGGCCATATATGCAAGTTAGCATCCTGATATTAATCTCATGTTTTCCTACCATTAATGATTTATCTGTTTCACACACAGATTATGTCACTGCATGAAACCACAGAGCTTTGAAATCTTCATGTAGTCACTCACGTGACTTCGAAATAAAATAGAAAGATTAAACGAGAACTTACCAGTTTGAAGTTTGATCTTTATTTTATGAGAAGTTGCGATGAGGGATTACGTGCCCTCCACTCCCAACCTTATTCTCATAAAAGATCATTCGGTAGTTCTAGCCTTCAATCTTTCTATAGCTTAGGTCAGCAACTATTCTGTGGTTTCATACAGCTACTTTGAAGATTGACGCGCATGCGGGCTGGCGGGCTTCTTCACGTAATCCCTCATCGCAACTTCTCATAAAATAAAGATCAAACTTCAAACTGGTAAGTTCTCGTTTAATCTTTCAATTAAATATAATTGCTGATTATAGAAATTCCTTTGACCTTGCCCAGGCAAGATGGCAAGATTTCTAAACCATAAAATCTTCAAAGGATTCTTTGAAAATTGCTTCAAAACAAAAATAACCATAAGCAGGGGCAATGAGCACCAAAGGTATTTTGTGGTCTTCAGTTTGAGTCAGACCAAGACCAGACTGACAGAAAAGTTATTAAGAAATATACAGCAACTAACAGGGGTGGAACGGTGGTGCAGCGGTAGTGTTGTTGCCTTACAGCGCCAGAGACCCAGGTTCGACCCTGACTATGGGTGCTGTCTATACAGTGTTTGTACCTTCTCCCCGTGACTGCATGGGTTTTCTCCGGGTGCTCTGGTTTCCACCCATACTCCAAAGACATACGGGTTTGTAAGTTAATTAGCTTTGGTAATATTGTAAATTGTCCCTAGTGTGTAGTATTGTGTTAATGTATGGGGTGATCGCCGGTCGGCACGGACTCGTTGGGCTGAAAGGCCTATTTCCGCGCTGTATCTCTAAAGTCCAAACTATGTACTGGAAATCGAATCCTTCAGAAAATGTTCTGAAAACTATGGATACAAATTGCAACATTTTGTAAGTCAGTACCTCAGAAAAAATGAAACCTGAAATATGAGTGTCAGAAGTAGAATCACACTTAGGAAATTGAACTATTTCTTAGCCAAGTGTTGAAAGAGCCAACATCCGTACACATGCAGACACAAGCAGTATACTGTAACTGACAATCAAATGAAGATCAGTCCCTCAGCTGCATTTTGATGGCCCTATAGAATAGTAACCCTTTAAACCATGTGCAAATGAATAACAAACATATCATGTTTCAATTAGTCTGTCAGTCATCAAAGGAAATAATAAAGGTAATCAATGCTGACAACTTCATCTCTATTTCCAAACTACAACTCTTGTCAAAAGTACATGCATGTGCTTGTTTACAGGTAGTTTGTTGAACCAGTGCTTTACTAACCACCTCCTTGTACCCTTCAGGACCCCAAGAAAGAGAGTTTGTAGAGTGCCTCCGAGATGGATTCTTAGAGCAGATTGTAATGGAGCTGACCAGAGAAAAGGCAATTCTGGATTTAGTGTTGTCCAATGAACCAAATTTGATAAGAGAACTCAGGGTAAAGGAACCGGTTGGAGGTAGTGATCATAATATGATTTGTTTTAATCTGCAATTTGAGAAGGAGAAGGTTAAATCGGAAGTGGCAGTGATGCAGCTGAACAAAGGGGACTATGAAGGCCAGAGAGAGGAGCTGGCCAAGGTAGACTGGAAAGGGATACTAGCAGGATTGACGGTGGAACAGCAATGGCAGGAATTTATGGGCATAATCCGGAAGACGCAGGATCATTTCATTCCAAAAAGGAAGAAAGATTCCAACGGGAGTAGGAGGCAACCGTGGCTGACAAGAGAAGTTAGGGATAGAATAAAACTAAAAGAAAAGATGTATAACACAGCAAAGAGTAGCCGGAAGCCAGAGGATTGGGAAACTTTCATAGGACAACAGAAGAAAACAAAACGGGGCAATACGGGCTGAAAAGATGAAGTACGAAGGGAAGCTGGCCAGGAATATAAGGACAGTAAAAGCTTCTTTTAGATATGTTAAGGGAAAAAGAGTAGCAAAGTCAAATGTGGGTCCCTTGAAGGCAGACACGGGTGAAATTATTATGGGGAACACGAAAATGGCAGAAGAGTTGAACAGGTACTTCGGATCTGTCTTCACTAAGGAAGACACAAACAATCTCCCAGAAGTACTGGAGGACAGAGGATCTAAGCGGCTCGAGGAACTGAAACAAATTTTCATTAGGCGAGAAATAGTATTGGGTAGGCTAATGGGACTGAAGGATGATAAATCCCTGGGGCCTGATGGACTGCATCCCAGGGTCCTCGGGGAGGTGGCTCTAGAAATAGTGGATGCATTGGTGATCATTTTCCAATGTTCAATTGATTCAGGGTCAGTTCCTGTGGATTGGAGGATAGCTAATGTCATCACACTTTTCAAGAAAGGAGCGAGAGAGAAAACGGGGAATTACAGACCAGTTAGCCTGACTTCGGTGGTGGGAAAGATGCTGGAGTCAATTATTAAAGAGGTAATAATTGAGCATTTGGATAGCAGTAAAAGGATTGGTCCAAGTCAACATGGATTTATGAAAAGAAAATCATGCTTGACTAATCTTCTGGAATTTTTTGAAGATGTGACAAGTAAAATGGATGAAGGGGAGCCAGTGGATGTTGTGTATCTAGACTTTCAGAAAGCCTTTGATAAGGTCCCGCACGGCAGTGGTGACTAAAATTAGAGCACATGGTATTGGGGGTAGGGTGTTGACGTGGATAGAAAATTGGTTGGCAGACAGGAAGCAAAGAGTAGGAGTGAACGGGTCCTTTTCAGAATGGCAGGCAGTGGCGAGTGGAGTGCAGCAAGGCTCGGTGTTGGGGCCGCAACTGTTTACCATATATATTAATGAATTGGAAGAGGGAATTAGGAACAACACTAGCAAGTTTGCGGATGACACAAAGCTGGGTGGCAGTGTGAACTGTGAAGAGGATGTTAGGAGGTTGCAGGGTGACCTGGACAGGTTGCGTGAGTGGGCAGATGCGTGGCAGATGCAGTATAATATAGATAAATGTGAGGTTATCCACTTTGGTGGCAAAAACAATGGGGCAGATTATTATCTGAATGGGATTAGGTTAGGTAAGGTGGAGGAACAGCGAGACCTGGGTGTCCTTGTACACCGGTCACTGAAAGTTGGCTTACAGGTACAGCAGGCAGTGAAGAAAGCTAATGGAATGTTGGCCTTCATAACAAGAGGAATTCAGTATAGGAGCAGCGAGGTTCTTCTGCAGTTGTATAGGGCTCTGGTAAGACCACATCTGGAGTATAGCGTACAGTTTTGGTCTCCTAATTTGGAGGAAGGACAACCTTGTGATTGAGGCAGTGCAGCATAGGTTCACGAGATTGATCCCTGGGATGGCGGGACTGTCGTATGAGGAAAGATTGAAAAGACTAGGCTTGTATTCACTGGAGTTTAGAAGGATGAGGGGGTATCTTATGGAAACATATAAAATAAATAATGTGATAAAACCTCAAGACCCGTCACCCCTTCTAAAATTTCCCTTTAGAATTGCTACGAAAAATTTAAATATCTTGGTGTTTACGTGACTAGAAAATATTCTTCCTTCTTTCAAGCAAATTTTCCACCATTAATCACCAAATTAAATGTCCTTATTCAATTTTGGAAAACACTTCCGATTTCCCTTATAGGTAGAGTAAATGCCATAAAGATGATTTTCCTTCCACATCTCCTGTACATATTTCAATTAATACCGATTTTTCTCCCTAAAAAACTTTTTTTTAAACTCGACTGTGATTACAAACTTTATCTGGAATTATAAAACTCACAGAATTCACAAACGACATCTATGCAAACCTAAAAAATCGGCGGACTGCTTTCCCTAATTTTTTTCTCTATTACTGGGCAACTAATATTAAAAATGTAATCTATTGGATGGACGATACATGCCAACAAGTAAACTGGTTAAAAATGGAGAGGGAAGATTGTTTGCCTTTCAATATAGGCGCGATTCTTCTCTCTCCAATAAATCTGAAGAAATCAACGTATGAGAAAAACCCGATAATCCATAGCACCTTACGAATCTGGAAACAGTTGAAATCAACCCTTAAATTATGAAATGTATCTCTCCTCTTACCAATCGCCAATAATAGTAAGATTAAACGAGAACTTACCAGTTGAAGTTTGATCTTTATTTTATGAGGAGTTACGTTGAGGGATTACGTGAATAGAAGCCCGCCAGCCCGCATGCGCGTCAATCTTCAAAGCAGCGGTGTGAAATCACAGATAACAGTTGTTGAACTGAATATAGTAAGATTCGAGAAACTAGAACTACCAGCTGATCTTTATGAGAGAGGGTTGGGAGCGGAGGGCACGTAATCCCTCAACGTAAGTCCTCATAAAATAAAGATCAAACTTCAAACTGGTAAATTCTCGTTTAATCTTACTATTTTACTTCGGAGTCATGTGAGTGACTACGTGAAGATTTTGAAGCTCTGTGATTTCATGCCGTGAACACGAGTCCATGCGTCACACACTGCATCAATTGACCAGGGATGAGTGAAATTTAATAAAGCTTGACATAAATGTAAACATGCTGATGCTTTTTAATGACGAAATGATAATCATAGTAATCCCACTCATCCAGGAGGAATATAAAACAGAACCTAAAAATAGAGTTGGCAAATACCCCCGGTCTGGCAATGGGTTTGTTATAATACTTTGGAAAATTGGCTTGTTTGACCCTCCTGCAGCTGCTAGGATGTGGTCCAGCGAAACATCCATAACCTTCGCTGCTGATGTAGTTGCAGCCTGGAGAAGTGAGATTTGAAACATCAGTGTTCACTCCTGCACAAGCCAGAACCTGTTTTAATCATCTGGGGATGGTATATACTGATACCTACGTATGAGGTTTATTGTAACTAACAAACATTGCTAGTTCAGAGCCTCTAGGGCTCTAGGTGACATAATGACTGTTGTTGATGTGTGACCCCACACACAACCAAAGCTCCATGGCTTATGCCATGAAACTAGTTTGAGACCTGATGCTCCCAGTCTCCGGGGCCTGGGGAATTTGAGACGAGGATACCCTTCATAAATCTGGATATCAGAGGAAGTATGACAACAAGACACTTCTGGCACAATTTATAGCACTATAACACCATCTCTCATGAAATATAGCTTTGAGAGGAATTCCAAGACATCTGTTATACGCACCGTGTCATACGATATATTGGACTGTAACCAGAACACTTCCCATTCCTTGATGTAGGAGATGTACTGTTGTTTGGTACTATCTCTTCAGGCCACAGTGATTACATCCACCATACAACCTGACAGTCTGTACCCCAGGAAAAGTCTTCTCATAGTCTGTAAACCAACAATTTGATTCACTCATGCAGTGGATGGTTCTCCCCAGCCCCGTGGTAAACCAGCAGATTTCTACGTTTGGAACAGCCATAAAAGGCTCTGTTATATCCCCTAGTATGTGTAGACCCATGGCTGTGTAGGCCAGTCAGGCACTATCAAAAGCCTGAGGCAGAGTTACTGCTGAACTTAAAGCAAGCACCGACTGATGAGACAAAATGGAGGAAGGACATAAAGAACATTCCTCCCTAGTGTAGCGACAATGCATCCATCGCCACTGCCCCTGAGAATGGCCGCCATGTCAGATATTTTTGCCACTGGTATTTGAGACTAGATGCAAACAAATCGATATTTGGTGTTCCATCGAGCCACAATGTTATTAAATACTTTGTGATCCAACATCCATTCTGTGTTGTCATTGATATACGTGATGATACACCAACGCCAAATGAGGTTAGGTAAACTATCACAGATATTGACTTAATTGCACCCATGTGATTAATATATGCCACCACCGTAGTGTGTTAACTAGAAGTTGAGCATGCGGATATGCATATTCGCACAATAAGCCTTTAACCCATAAAACGCACCTAGTGACTTTAGTTGATACCATATAACTGAGGGATTGGTAACTCATGCACATCCCATCCACATCTGGGACTAGAGATGGGATAGTAATTTCCCATCTCTGAGCACTAGCATCAGTTTGAAATATAACTGAAGGTTAATGACCAAAAGTACTGGAGCAATGCTGAATACTGTTTGTCTATCATTGTGACTTTATAGCTTCAGCTGGTAATAGCATAGGTCTGTTAACAATGACCTTCATGGTACTTGAAAGCTTGCTCCTTTGCATGATGTAAGTTCTGATAATGCAAAGGCCCCAATTACGCAGCTGAAAACAGCCACTAAATTGCCAATTACACTGGCCACATGATGAATAAGCAACAAGATTGTTACAAGCTTCCATTAATTCTAATCTCTTGCCCCAGGGCGGAGTGACAGACAATTAATAGTTAAAGGTAAATCGCAATCTGTAACTCTAGTTGGTATCAAAAATTTAACTGGATGGATGAGAACCGCAATTCCTCAAATGTTAGTTTTGCGGCTGAAATAGCTAATTTAGCAAGATTCAGTATTTTTAGAATATCATCCAGGTAGGCCATAAATATGTATTTTTCAGCTTTGAGCAGCCCAAACACTGGCTTGGTAATGTGGTAAATAACCTGGGAGCTGTAGTTAGCCCATTTTGCAATGTTTTAACTGTTATCGTTGACCATCCAGCTAAATTCCAATATCTCCGGTGAACCCTATGAATGGGAACTGAATAGTATGCATCTTGAGATCGATGCATGCCATAAAGTATCCTGTGGAAATCAGTTGTTAAACAGTTAACGAAGATTCCCATTCTAAAAAGTCTATACTGCACGTGAATGTGAGTTAATCAAGGGTGATCCGACATCATCCATCTTTCGCTTGTTTGTATATCTGCTTATATACCCAAACCTTTTAGTTTGGACTGAATAGATGTCCAATCTGTTGTATATTGTATGGATTGCAATCAGTTCAAGGAAATTTAATTCGGAATCCTTGTATACTGTGCAGTATAAACTGACTGATGTTATCTATTCAGTTATAAACGGATCTGAATTTATCCGTCAACATTCGTGCAAAAAACAAGTGTAATCTATTACCAACTCGTAACTAGTCCACACACCCCGTGTTTCTGAAAGAACAGACCCACCTACCTCCATGGTTACCGGTGGTCTTGTGGTAAGCCCAAAGGTCCCTGATGCAAGTTTGTTTCCCTGTAATGGTGTGACGTGAGGTCATTGATGCTTACCAAGCTTGTAATGTGAGGGGAACTCTGGCCCCTGGTTCTCTGCCATGGGCTGGAAGCCAACTCTTCCTTGCAGTGGCTCTTCCGTTTGCGTGGATATCGCAACCCTTAATGCCATGACAGAATTCTTGAACCTCACGCATGCATTCCAGTATGTTTCACGGACATACTTCCGAGTTTGGAGTCAGTCACACACTCAGAGAGGGAGAACTCTTCCCTATGCTCCCTTCCTCAGAGAGGGAGATATAATGCAGCCCTGCACCAGGCGCTGCCGCAGGCCCCGAGACCCGCGCTGATGTGACTCCGTTCCTTGGAGTGTATCATCTCAGGATGCTCCCCACTGCAGGGGCGAACCCTCACGGCCGAACTCGTCTGGGTCATCCGGCCTGGTGAGCCGGGTCTCCCCACGGAGCTGGGATTTCCAACAGTCTCCGCAGCCTGGTATCCCGGAGCCGGATTTAATCCCGTGGAGCCGGGATACCCCGCTGTTCCCGCAGCCGGGTTTTCCCGAGCAGGATTTCCCCACGTAGAGCCGGGATACCCCGCTGTTCCCGCAGCCGGGTTTTCCCGAGCAGGGGTTCCCCACGCGGAGCCGGGATTTCCCGTAGTCTCCGCAGCCGAACGTTAGTTAGCAGGAACTCTATAAATGAGCTTCCTGCAGGAAAAAGCACAACCTGAAATATAAGTTTGAAACTTACCTTCAGGTTCTGAACTTACCGCTGGAAGGAGCAGCGCGCCTGCCAGCCAGTCGTGTGCCATGCGTTAGACGTAATGACGCGCATGTGGGCTGGCGGGCTTCTACTCACGTAGTCACTCACGTGACTCCGAAGTAAAATCCCTTGTTTAAACCGTCTATTTTAGACAAGGCGTTTGTACAATGGGAAAGCTTAGGAATTAAAAAGCTGGGAGACCTTTATGAGATGGGGACCCTCGTCTCGTTTCAAGAATTACAGTCGAAATATCATTTGAAAGGTAGTCAATACTTCAGATATCTTCAAATACGAGACTATGTGAAAATACACACCCAAGATTGACACTCTATGGGTCCAGATATACCAGATGAATGTATGAATAGAAAGTCGGACTCAAATAAGTTAATATCATATCTATATAATACCCTTTTAAATTTACATATCCCATCATCGGAAATAATTAGGCGAGCTTGGGAAGACGAATTGGGTTTAACAATTTCAAAGGATAGTTGGGAGGAAAGTCTTCTATATATACACTACTGTTCTCTTAATGTTAGGCACTCGCTAATACAATTTAAAATACTGCATAGACTATTATTCAAAGTCTAAATTGAATAAGATCTTCCCAAATGTCCCTCCTATTTGTGATAAATGTCTCCTCCAAGAAGCAACTATAACCCGTTATTTTGCTTCCTGTACAAAATTACAAAACTTCTGGAGGGGAATCTTTAATATTTTTTCCAAAATACTTAAAACAAAATTGGATCCCGACATAAAATTGATCACACTAGGTATGTCAGAGGCCTGTTCTGAGCTAACGATATTTCAAAGACGTTTCCTTAACTACGGCCTGATAACGGCGAAAAAACTAATACTTAAATTTTGGAAACAGATAATAGTCCCTACAGTGAAGATGTGGATCACAAACCAGATCAATTTCACAAGACATGGACACCCTTCACCGAATTCTTACAAGAATAGCATGGTGCAACACAAATTTAAATTTTAATCTGGTGCCGGGTTGGGTGAGGTGGGCGGGGTGGGGGGGGGGGCGAGGGGCAAGGTATATCTCCACCTTTCTTTTTCTTTTTTCGTATATCTATAACTTTTGGCCACACTACTTTGGTAGTTTAAGGGTCTTTCTTTTGTTCTTTTTCGATCTATCTTTTCACTTTTCACTTTTTTCCTTTCTTGCTTTCTTTTTCTTTTCTTTTTTCATTTTCATAGTTTAGGTTATAAGGTTAAAAATGAAGCTGTACAATAATTGTATAATTTTAGATGCCGAATGTTTTATCTTTGTACAATTGCTTCTAATAAATAATAATTAAAAAAAAGAAACATATAAAATAATAAAAGGACTGGACAAGCTAGATGCAGGAGAAATGTTCCCAATGTTGGGCGAGTCCAGAACCAGGGGCCACAGTCTTAGAATAAACGGGAGGCCATTTAAGACTGAGGTGAGAAGAAACTTTCTCACCCAGAGAGTTGTGAATTTGTGGAATTCCCTGCCACAGAGGGCAGTGGAGGCCAAATCACTGGATGGGTTTAAGAGAGAGTTAGATAGAGCTCTAGGGGCTAGTGGAATCAAGGGATATGGGGAGAAGACAGGCACGGGTTATTGATTGGGGATGATCAGCCATGATCACAATGAATTGCGCTGCTGGCTCGAAGGGCCGAATGGCCTCCTCCTGCACCTATTTTCTATGTTCTATGTCTATGTTCTATGTTCTTATATTCCAGTGGTTTGCCCATCACCAATATTTGCATGATGTGCCAGCAAGAACTCAGTCTATCTCGTCTTTCTTTCACTTCCTAATTAAGAGCCTTACAGTCCACGCATAACAGCTATAGACAAACAGAATTTTACTGACGCCAAACCATGTCTGTCTGTCCTTTCTCTCTTTCTCCCTTGTCTCTCTCTCTTGTTCTTTATTTTTCTTTATTTATTCATTTCTTTTTTTCTCTCTTTCTCTCTCTTTCTCATTCTTTCTTTCTCTCTTTTTGTCTTGCCGCTTTTCTCTTTCTTTCTTTTTCTCTCTTTCTTCCCTCTTTCTGTCTTTCTTTCTGTTTCTCTTTTTTCTTTCCCCTTTTCTCTCTTTCTCTTCTTCTTGCCTCTCTGTTTCACTTCCCTCCCTCCCTGTCCCTCCTCCTCCACCTTCTCTCTCCATCACTATTTTTTTCATTTTTAAATAGTTCACTTTATTCCTCTTCAACAGAATTATCTATATCATATTCCTCATCCATGTACACAGGCACAAAGTATTAATTTGCATTGATAACCATTTCCCAACTTGGGCACAGGTTAGTATTTTAGTCTCTAATTCAGATCCATGCTTTCCTCTGTTAACTATTTGCTTTACATCTGCACAAAAATTCTTTAAAATTTTCCTCAGTTTTGTTTACTCGTATTTCTTCATGCAAACCTCGTTGCCTTCCTTCCTGTTTTGCCCCTTATCTTCTATATTTGAACTATTATTGATTGAGGGTAATTATTTGAGGCTATCTTTTTTGTTCATGTTTGAATATTTATTTACCCTTGCTACCATGATTAAATACGTCAATTTCTCAATTTCTCAATTTTCTTGTGAACTAGAAGATGTTATATACCTCATTGTGCCCAAGATATCTGTAGATAATTGCAGATAATTATCTGCAGATAATTGCAGATTAAGCTAAGAAAGGCACTTTCAATTAATTTTCCTGGTACAATTTCTTCATCAGAGCCACAATGAATGATTGCATTAAGACAATAGACAATAGGTGAAGGAGTTAGCCATTCGGCCCTTCGAGCCAGCACCGCCATTTAATGTGATCATGGCTGATCATCCACAATCAGTACCCCGTTCCTGCCTTCTCCCCAGATCCCCTGACTCCACTACCTTTAAGAGCTCTATCTAACTCTTTCTTGAAAGCATCCAGAATTGGCCTCCACTGCCTTCTGAGGCAGAGAATTCCACAGATTCACAACTCTTTGGGTGAAAAAGTGTTTCCTCATCTCCGTTCTAAATGGCTTACTACTTATTCTTAAACTGTGGCCCCTGGTTCTGTACTCCCCCAACATCGGGAACATGTTTCCTGCCTCTAGCGTGTTCAATCCCTTAATCTATATTACTAAAAGTCTGATCTTGACCACTTCCTGTTATTCTGTATATTGATTTTAGAAAAAATGCTGCCACTTACGGCTGTGATTTTTGGCCATCTTACTCAGAGTCTCCCTCCGCTGCGCAGGACAAAATGATTTTTCCCATTGATGAAAAATAAAAGAGTTATTAGTGTTTAAAAAATGTTGAAATTCTCTCTCCTGAAGGCCACGCCCCTTCCGGAGGGACTATAAAACCCGGAAGTGTTGAGTGCCTCAGTCAGTCTCTGCAAGATGGGGGAGCAAGAGGGTCACGTCTCTCAGTCAGAGCTGTGAATAACACTGAACACATGTCTACTAAACTGTGAGTGGTTTTACTGACCTGTCAGTGCCTTTAATGTGGTTTGAAAATATAGTTTGGAAATGCTAAAGCTGTGTTGCCTTTGGTTTGGAAATGCTAAAGCTATGTTGCCTTTGGTTTGGAAATGCTAAAGCTGTGTTGCCTTTGGTTTGGAAATGCTAAAGCTGTGTTGCCTTTGGTTTGGAAATGCTAAAGCTGTTTTGCCTTTGGTTTGAAAATGCTAAAGCTGTGTTGCCTTTGGTTTGGAAATGCTAAAGCTGTGTTGCCTAATTAAAGTTGCCTTGTCTAATTAAAGTTGCCTTGCCTAATTAAAGTTGCCTTGCCTAATTAAAGTTGCCTTGCCTAATTAAAGTTGCCTTGCCTTCTTTATAATTAAAAGTCTAATCTTGACCACTTCCTGTTTGCACTTTATATTGATTTTTGGCCATCTTACTCAGAGTCCCCCTCTGCTCATCAGGAGGATTTTTTCCCATCGATAAAAAATAAAAGAGTTATTAGTGTTTTAAAAATGTTGAGATTCTCTCTCCTGTCAATCACGCCATGAAGACCAGCCCCTTCTGGTGGGAGGGGGGGAGGGACTATAAAACCCAGAAGTGTGGGCATGGCTCAATCTCTGCAAGATGCAGGAGCGAGAGGTCACGACTCGCTGTCTTTAGTGGCCTTGCACCTTGCTTGAAGTTGTAAGAAACTGCACTTGAATTTGGTGACCTTGCACCCGGCTTGAAATGGAATTTCAAGGAATAGCCGTGAGTCAACTGCCAGCCCACCAGCCGTGAGTGAGTTAGCTGCCAGCACAACAGGCTTGAGTGACTGAGCCCCCAGCCCAAGAATCCATTCGGCCCACACTGTCCATACTAGCCCTCTGGAAACCAGTCCCTTCAACCCAAAACCCATACTAGCGCTCCAGATAGCGCCCCCCCCCCCCCCCACTGGCCACCAATATTGGAATTGGTGGAGAGGTGGAATATTGCGTTGGGGGACCAGCTCTCCCGTGTGATGCTGGGACCCAACGGGTCTCACTTAGTCTAGTAATCTTATATATTTCAATAAGACCCCTCTCATCCTTCTAAATTCCAGAGTATACAAGCCTAGCCCCTCCATTCTCTCAGCATATGACAGTCCCGCCATCCCGGGAATTAACCTCGTGAACCTAGGCTGCACTCCCTCAATAGCAAGAATGTCCTTCCTCAAATTTGGAGACCAAAACTGCACACAATACACCAGGTGTGGTCTCACAAGGGCCCTGTACAACTGCAGAAGGACCTCTTTGCTCCTATACTCAACTCCTCTTGTTATGAAGACCAGCATGCCTTTCTTCACTGCCTGCTGTACCTGCATGCTTAAACAGCAATTAACTCCCCTTTGGACCAATGCAGAGTAATATGGACTTTGCAGGGCCAGATTTTGCTCCATCTGCCCAGCACCCATTGACTACACCCTGCATTATCTCAAAGGTTGCACCTTACAATGTCAAGAGTCAAAAGTGTTTTATTGTCATATGTCCCAGATAGAACAATGAAATTCTTACTTGCTGCAGCACATGTGAAGCCATCTCAGTGCGATGTGTAGGCAGGGGGTGCTGAGTCCCAAGGCTCTGCCCCTGGATCACTCTCATAGCCTTTGACAGCTGAGTGTTGAATCCAGTCAGAGTGTGGGAGGTCAAGTGAGCTGGTAGCTGGTAGCAGCACATTCCACATTGCAATCCCTCCCTGATCCTTTCCATCCCACCTCTCTGACCAAGTTCATCATCACACCCTGATCCAATCTAGCCTCCTTCTCCCGATCAGTGCAACCTCCCTACCTTTCCAAGTGCATCATCCATCCTCTTCCCAATGAATCCTTCCACTCTGGTCAGTGATCCCTGTCAAACTCCCTGGCTTTAACTGCCTGCGTGCCTGTCAGTTTTGCCATAGGGAGCTTTCTGCTTCTTTGCCACCACCCCCCTCATTTGAGGGGAACCTACACTCCTGGCAAGTTCAAATGGCTCTGACACCAAAAGTTAAAATCTAGAAAAAAGGTGCAGCTAATCAAAGACTTTGACACCAGAGAAAAATGTTCCCTTAAGAATCCACAGCAGGAACACGTTAACATCCCCAGTGAATAATGTAACTGGCAAATACAAATTCTGCAAATCTCCTTCAGGAAGAGAAATTTCAAAGGAAAATCAAAGCAATTTACTTCCTGTCCTTGGATGGTGAGCTCTGGAAAACACACACAAAGAAATCGTTGCACTGACATGGCAAGAGGACTATTGGGCTTTGTTTTCCTTGAATCTTGCAGCCCATTTATTATTTAAATGTGAA
Source organism: Malacoraja senta (assembly GCA_038087875.1). Lineage (NCBI taxonomy): Eukaryota > Metazoa > Chordata > Chondrichthyes > Rajiformes > Rajidae > Malacoraja > Malacoraja senta. The sequence goes on from CM075977.1 coordinate 337,911,435, forward strand.
TGTCTCTCTCTGAATAACCAAGTGTAACATAGGCTATTCATAAACATTGCCTCCACCAAAACTCAAGCAAAACTATTGATTTGCAGTTTTCCTGCAGTTTACCTCAATGCACGCTTCATTGGATTACAGAATCGTTTTATTTCCACAGGCTGCCTTCCGTTAACGTAGGAGGGATATAATTAAGACTTACATTTACTCAGTTGAAACAGTTGTAAAGAAAACAAGTCTCTCGAGATGTCAGCTGTGTAAACAGATCCTTAAATGATTTTAAAACAGACACAGAAACATATACTTTAGTGATTAAAACGTGACAAGTTGAACAATCAGAACTAATCCATCCAAACCAATGAGAGATTATGGAACAGCTAGGAGACTAAGTCAGCAGGTTGTAAGCAATCAGCAACATGTAGAGTTTCCTTGGCTTCACATGGGATAATTTTCCCTTATTTATAACTGGCATTTGGAATTAATCTTGGTAATTTCCAGTTATTTCCAAAATAAACCATTGTTGCTCAAGTCAAACGATCTAATCAAATCAGAAATGCCATAATAGATGCATAAAAGACTATCTGGGTTTATCTAAAGAGTTACCATTTTTATGTCTATTTTAATGAAATACCTATATTAACCCTATCTGATCAACAGAACATGGGTGCACCTTAAATCTCAATGAATATAAAAGCAGAGTCAACTAATTTAATATCATACCTGTATAATACCATCATAAATATAGAAATACCATCATCTGATAGGATTAGAAGAAATTGGGAACAAGAACTAGCTATAAAAATCTCGAAAGAGAGTTGGCATAAACACTTGTTATATGTACATAAATGCTCGATTAACGTAAAGGCTCTGTCTTACCTGTTTGCGGTCATCGGCGGTGAAGCGCGGCGTCGCCGGTAGCGAGGACCGCGCGGCAATGGCGAAAGCGTCGAGCCTATCCACCGGAGCGCCGCACGGATGCTGCGCGGGGGCCGAGTTAATTCAAACACGGCGGGTCCCACGTGCTTGCGGTAAGTAAAAAAAGGGCGGGCCGACTGCGATGACGTCGGCCCGCCGCACGTGACTCACCAGCGGCGGCTGTGGCGGCGGCCATCCTGTTCGCGGCGCTGTAGCGGTGGCTGTGCCTGCGGCCGTGCAGCACACGTGCCTCACTGGCGGCGGCACGTGCGTCACTGGCGGAGGCTGTGGCAGTGGAGGTTTGACGCACGGGGCTCGAGCCACACTGGCGGCGGCCCGTGCGAGCGGCCGTGCCGCACTCGTGCATCACTGGTGGAGGTTGTGCGGTGAGTATTTAGTTTTGGACATTGTCGATTTTATTTTAGCACCGCGCGGTGTTGGGAACACCGCCGCACGGCCCGGGAATTGTACTTTCTCACGAGTGCGCGGTCTATGGCGGCAGATTCCTCCCGTTTCGCCGCCATATACCGCAGACTCGTGAGACAGGCCTTTAAGACACATTCTAATTCAATTTAAAATCTTACATAGATTATACTACTCAAAAGCTAAAATAAGTAAATTTTACCCAAATGTCTCTTCTATCTGTGATAAATGTCTAAACCAAGAAGCAAATATAGCACATTCTTTTGTTTTTTGTATTAAAATTAATAAAATTTGGAATGAAATCTTTGAAATTTTCACGTAATTATTAAAAATAAAACTGAAACCGAATGCAGAACTGATTATTTTTGGAACAATCGAAGCTAGTTTGGAGCTGTCTTTGTTTCAAAGGAGCTTTCTTAATTATGGCTTAATAATGGCAAAAAAACATACTGACATTTTGGAAAAACGCTCCCACGCCAACGACAAAAATGTGGATTTCTAATATGTCGGAACTGTTACACCTAGAAGATATGAGATTCCTCTTAGCAGGTAAACCAGACCAATTCCAAAAGATTTGGTCTCCATTTGTCGACTTATTACAAATATAGGGTGCAACAAAATGTTGATAATAAATGGTTTCAGGGCCTGGCGAGGGGTGAGTAAAGATATGAAGTAGGTACATCCCTTTTATCTTGTCCTATCTTATCTTACTTTTTTTTTTTTTTTTCTTTTTCCTTCTTTTGGTTTTTCTCTTTTGTTTAACTCTTTCTGTGGTTTAGGTCCCCATGGGTGTTCCTGGACCACTCTTTCACTCACTCACTTACTCTCTCTGCTAACTCTCTCTATCCTTTTTCTTATTAAAGTTTAAAATAAGAAGTGGTACAAGAAATGTATAATTTTATGTTTGTTTGAGATCACTGTACTGTACAATACTTCTAATAAAAATTTAATTTTTTTTTTTTTTTAATCTCTTGATTTATTGAGATCTTGCCTTATAAGATTAGCTTAATTTATTGTCACATGTACAGTGAAAAATTTTGTTGCGTGCTAATCAGTCAGTCGAAAGACTATATGTTTCCACTAGTGGGAGAGTCTAGGACTAGAGGTCATAGCCTCAGAATTAAAAGACATTCTTTTAGGAAGGAGATGAGGAGGAATTTATTTAGTCAGAGATTGGTGAATCTGCGGAATTCTTTGCCACATACTGTCAGGCTGTGGAGGCCAAGTCAGTGGATATATTTAAGGCAGAGTCAAGAGTCAAGAGTGTTTTATTGTCATATGTCCCAGATAGAACAATGAAATTCTTACTTGCAACAGCGCAACAGAATATGTAAACATAGTATACTATAAACAATATAATAACAATAATTGGCCTGTTTCCAGTGTGGAAACAGGCCCATTCGGCCCAACCTGCTCACACCGGCCAACAATGTCCCAGCTACACTAGTCCCACCTGCCTGCGCTTAGTCCATATCCCTCCAAACTTGTCCTATCCATGTACCTATCTAACTGTTTCTTAAATGTTGGGATAGTCCCAGCCTCAATTACCTCCTCTGGCAGCTTGTTCCTTACACCCACCACACTTGGTGTGAAAAAGTTACCCCTCAGATTCCTATTAAATTTATTCCCCTTCACCTTGAACCTATGTCCTCTGGTCCTTGATTCCCCTATTTTGGGCAAGAGACTATGTGTGTGTATATGTACACATACTCACAAATACACATATATAGAGATCATATACACATGCACACGCACATGCACACACATGCACACATATGTACACACAAAAAACAAACAATAATAGTGCAATAATAACAATAATAGTCTATGTAGTTCAGAGCTTATTTGAGGTTAAAGTGTTTAATAGCCGAATGGCTGTAGGGATGAAGCTGTTCCTGAACCTGGACTTTACAGTTTTGAGGCTCCTGTACCTTCTACCCGATGGCAGGAGTGAAATGAGTGTGTGGCCAGGGTGGTGTGGGTCTCTGATGATGCTGGCTGCCTTTTAGGGGCAGCGGCTCTGGCAAATCCCTTAGATGGTGGGGAGGTCAGAGCCAGTGATGGACTGGGCAGTAATCACCACTTTTTGCAGTCTTCTTCGCTCCAGGGCGTTCAAGTTCCCAAACTAGGGCATGATGCAACCATTCAATATGTTCTCTACTGTACACCTGTAGAAGTTCTTTTAAAAAAAAGTTTTTTTTAATGTTTTATTTATTAAAAGTACATTACATTACAACCACATACATTAGTACTCGTCACTTATGTCTTCTTACAATTAATGTACTCCATTTGTTTTTTACACTAGTAAAAGGAAAAGATAAGATTGAAAGAAAGAAGAAAGTGAAGGAAAAAGTGAGAGTGTAGAAAATGTGACAACAAAAAAGGACGAAGACCCTATAAGAACAAAATTAAAAACAAAAGAAAAAGAGTTAAGAAATAGACCCTAGAAAAGTAGGAGAAAGAGAAAGAGGAAAAAGAGAGAAACAAATATTTTTTATGAGCATTACGCAAATGGGACATACCAACTCTTCAACTATCATCCCCCCTTACCTGACCTCAATTTTTTTTAAGGTACCTTTGCACCCTATATTTGTAATAATTCTATAAATGCAGACCACGTCAGGTGGAAGCGATCTGGTTTACCTGCTAGGAGTCTTATCTCTTCTAGGTGTAATGTTTCGAACATATTTGAAATCCACATGTTTATAGTTGGTATTGGAGCCTTCTTCCAAAATTTTAGAATTAGCTTTTTTCCAGTTATTAACCCATAGTCTATTAGTTTCTTTTGAAACACATTTAGTTCTGGACCATCTTCCGTTATTCCAAAGAACACATGTAGAAGTTCAAGAGAATCTTCTCTGACATACCGAATCTCCGTAATCTTCTCAGGAAGTAGAGGCGTTGATGTGCTTTCTTTAAAATAGCATCAGTGTGCTGGGTCCAGGAAAGATCATTGGAAATATGCATGCCCAGGAATTTGAAATTTTTGACTCTCTCCATCATCGTCCCGTTGATATAAACAGGATTGTGGGTCCTCATCCTTCATCATCCAAAGTCCACAATCAGTTCATTGGTCTTACTGACATTGAGAGCCAGGTTGTTGTGCTGGCACCATTTGTTCAATCGATCAATCTCACTTCTATACTCTGAATCATCACCATCTGTAATTCGTCCAACAACGGTGGTGCCGTCGGTGAACTTGAAGATGCAGTTTGCGCAGTCTCCAGCTATACAGTCATGAGTATAGAGTGAGTAGAGCAGGGGGCTGAGCACACAGCCTTAAGGTGCTCCCGTACAGATTGTTATTGAGGAAGAAGTGTTTCTGCCAATTTGAACAGACTGTGGTTTGTTGATTAGGAAGTCGAGGATAGAGAGATAGTTAAATTCTTGATTAGTATGGGTGTCAGAGGTTATGGGGAGAAGGCAGGAAAATGGGGTTAGGAGGGAGAGATAGATCAGCCATGATTGAATGGCGGAGTAGACTTGATGGACCAAATGGCCTAATCCTACTACTATCACATGATCTTATGATCTTATACATAATTTCAATTGAGCCATCCATAGTGCATAGGTAGATGATAAAGGGAATAACATTTAGTGCAAGAAAAAGTCCAATAAATTCCGAATAAAGATAGTCTGATGGGTCTCCAATGAGATTAAAGATATTCCAAGGGTCTCCAGTGAATTTGACAGCCAATATTAAAGTCAGTTAATTTTTCTGGTCAATGTGTATCATATCCTTCAGCAGATATCTATAAAATGCTGTAGTAAATCAGCAGGACAGGCAGAAATAGAATAGGTTACATGTCGGATTGGAATCCATCTGCAGCCTCCTTCAGCATGCTGATTACAGGGATATACCAGCCCCCTTGTCAGTCCAGGAGATGCTGAGGGATAAGTAGTGAGTGTTACTGTGGGTGGAAACAACTTGATCCGCATGATGTTGAAAACACAAGAGGTCATAGCTATAAGGTGAGAAGGGGAAAGTTTAACCGAGATATGCAGGACATTTATTTTTACTCAGAGAGTGGTGGGGGTCTGGAACACACTGCCAGGGCCGGTGGTAGAAGCAGATACCATAGTGGTGTTTAAGAGGCTTTTAGATGGAAGTGCAGGAAATAGAGGGATATGGATCATGCCCATGCAGATGCGATCAGTTTAACTTGGCATCATGTACAGCACAAACATTGTGGGTTGAAGGGCCCATCCCTGTGTAATTCTATGTTTCATGTTCCATGATATTTACGGATAAGAAAGTCAATCTAACCTAACCTTCTGTCCTGAGCAAGGCTAAACTATCCATGTCACAGCAGCTGATCGTTTCTCAACATAATCCCAATTGCATTGTCGGTATTTCTCAAAATTACTATACAGCTGTGTAACTAGTGAGGTGGGGTAGGTAGCACGGTGGTTAACCGGTAGAGCTGCTGCTTTACAGCACCAGAGACACTGGTTCAATCCTGACCTCAGGTACTGTCTGGGTGGAGTTTGCCCGTTCTCTCTGTGACCATGTGGGTTTTCCCTGGGTGCTCCGGTTTCCTACCACACTCCAAAGACATGCAGGTTTGTAGTTCAATTGACTTCGATACAATTCTAAATTGCCCCTTGTGTGTAGGATGATGCTAATGTACAGGGTGATCACTGGTCGATGTGGTCTCGGGGGGCAAAAACCCCACCCACTCTCACTACCGCCCCATACCTCACATGTCTAAAGTCTAAAGGCTGGTCCAGAATTCTGGAAATTTTTATTCCTGACAACAACAAAAAACAGGCTGATGAATTTCCCATCTGGGAGGCTCCACCTGGTTGAGTTTAATAGCCAGCTCATTAAAGATTCAGCTAGCCAGCTGCCCGCTGAAATTGGCATGAAATACATGGCGGGCAGACTGCCAACAGAATGGGCACCTGGAGGATGCCGGCCCATGATAATCAGGTGTGGTGTGCGGGGGTAGCGAGAGTGGGCGGTGGGGTAGGTGGATGCTGCTTAACAGTAATATCATGCAGTTGAACAGAGGGCAAGAGATCCCAGGGCAACAGGGGTCAAGTGAACCAAACCTCAGACTGAAACAGCTTTCTGCTTACCTACCTTTGCCTGTTTGCTTTTACTGGTGAAATGAGCGCACAGATGCTCACTGATGCTGCCAATGTAACGTTCACCTGATTCAGATGAGTATTTCAACCACTTGATATTAACATTATGGTGGTAATGGAGCAGCAAATGGAGCCAGCTAATGCTTTCTGAACAGAAAGACCTAGCCCTCTACCCATGAGATGCTCTAGTGACAAGGTAGATAAGGTGGTCAAAAAGGCTTTTGGCTCTTTGGCTTTCTTCAGTCAGAGTATTGAGTATAGAAGTTGGGAGGTCATGTTGCAGTTGTATAAGACGTTGGTGAGACCGCAATTAGAATACTGTGTTCAGTTCTGGGCACCATGTTATAGGAAAGACTAGACTAAGTGGGACCGGTTGGGACCCAGCTTCACACGGTTGCAATATTCCACCTCTCCATCAATTCCAATATTGTTGGTCAGTGGGGGGTTCTGGAGCACTAACATGGGTTTTGTGGGCCAAAGGGACTGGTTTCCAGAGGGCTAGTATGGAAATTGTGGGCCGAATGGATACTTGGGCTGGCAGCTCAGTCATTGAGACGTGGCAGCTCAGTCACAGGTCTGGCAGGCTGGCAGCTCAGAAACTCAGGCCTGGTGGGCTGGCAGCTCAGGAACTGCCAGAAATTCTGCTGAAAACAGGTGACAGACTGTGAGAGAGAAGGGGAGAGGGTGGACAATCAATTTTAGACATTTTCATCTTTTTTTACAGATCACAGCAATGAAGGAGGAAAGTCTATCCTTGCGTGGATCTTTGGAGCGTTAGTATGGGTGTTGTGGGCTGAAGGGACTGGTTTCCAGAGGGCTAGTATGGACATTGTGGACTGAATGGATTCTTGGACTTGCAGTTCAGTGAGTCATGGCTGGTGGGCTGGCAGTTCACTAACTTATGGCTGGTGACTTGGCACTTCAGTCACTTACAGCTGGTGTGGTGGCAGTTCACTCAGTTACCCCTCCCTTCACCCCCCAACTCTCCTCTTTGCCATTCCCCTCCCCCCCATGCATTCAGTCCATCTCCCCTCAACCTCCCCCCCATGCACTCTTAGTGGCTCTCCGACAGTGCAGCCATTCCTGCCTATTAGGTACCCATTGTGATGAAGAACACGCAGACATGGCAAGTGGAAAAAGGATTTATTAAAGTTTAAAATGTGAATGTCTTAAAACATTGCAAGTCCAACCTCTCAGCACTCCAAGCAGAGTGGAGGCAGCAAGTCCAACCTCACAGCACTCCAAGCAGTGTGCAGGCAGCAAGTCCAACCTGACAGCAAGCAGAGTGCAGGCAGCAAATCCAACCTCACAGCACTCCAAGCAGGGTGCAGGCAGCAAGTCCAACCCCACAGCACTCCAAGCACTCCAACAGAGACACACACACAGGGACACACACACACAAAATACACACAGGGACACACACACACAAAAAGACACACAGGGACACACACACACAAAAAACACACATATACACACACACAAAAAACACACATATACACACACAAACACACACACAAACACAAAGACACACACACACAAAGACACACACATACACACAAACTCAAAGACACACACATACACACAAACACAAAGACGCACACACATACACACAAACACAAAGACGCACACACATACACACATACACAAAGATACACACACATACACACATATACAAAGACACACACACATAAACACAAACACAAACACACACACACATACACATAGACACACTCACACAAACAAAGACACACAAAAACAGACACAGACACACACTCACACACAGCACCAATACTAAAATGCCAAGTAACTTCAGAACGTGGTAAGCATACTGAATCCTGTTACTAACCATATACACTATGTAAGTAGTTTGAAAATAAGAACACAGGTGTGTCTAAACCAAATGATTCAAATGTTTAAAACCATTTTTATTCTGAAACTCCTCTAGAGCTGCTACTACTGCAAAAACGTGCTTTAAATAACTTTCAACAAACACACACACACTCACCATATGCATGACAGTAAGCCCTCTTGAAATACTCAAACGGTTCAGGGCGGTGTCTCCACTTTGGGCCTTCCACACTCACACCACCTATGAACTCAGCGGAAATGACACAATCAGCACCACCTCTCCACTGAGTGGGAGTCACGGAATGAGCGGCAATTTGGCATTAAACACAATCTTGATCGAATAAAACGTTTATTCACGGTTTTTCCTTCCAAATTTAAAACGCAAGCCACATTTAAAAAGCAAAACACATTTTAAAATAAAGGCACAGTTTAGCGGCACAGTCAAAAGGCACGCTTTTCAATTAGCGGCACGGTCGAAAGGCACACTTTTCAATTAGCGGCACGGTCGAAAAGCACACTTTTCAATTAGCGGCACAGTCGAAAGGCACACTTTTCAATTAGCAGCACAGTCTAAAGGCGCACATTTCAATTAGCGGCACAGTCAAAAGGCACACTTTTCAATTAGCGGCACAGTCAAAAGGCAAACTTTTCAATTGGCGGCACAGTCGAAAGGCACACTTTTCAATTGGCGGCACAGTCGAAAGGCACGCTTTTCAATTAGCGGCACAGTCGAAAGGCACGCTTTTCAATTAGCGGCACGGTCGAAAGGCACACTTTTCAATTAGCGGCATGGTTGAAAGGCACACTTTTCAATTAGCGGCACAGTCGAAAGGCACACTTTTCAATTAGCGGCACAGTCGAAAGGCATACTTTTCAATTAGTGGGACAGTCGAAAGGCACACTTTTCAATTAGCGGCACAGTCAAAAGGCACATTAAAACATTTATTCCTTCCAAACACAGTTCCAAATAAACCACAGAAAAGCATATTAAACCACACTCACAGTTTAGTAGACATGTGTTCAGTTTATTCACAGCTCAGACTGAGAGTCGTGACCTCTCCCTCCCCAATCTTGCAGCGAATGTGGCACGTCCACACTTCCGGGTTTTATAGTCCCTCCCCCTCCCACCGGAAGGGGCGTGGCCTTCATGGTATGATTGACAGGAGCGAGAATCTCAACATTTTTAAAACATTAATAAGTCTTTTGTTTTTCATCGATGTGAAAAATCTTCTGGCCCTGACATCTGGGGGACTCTGACTAAGATGGCCAAAAATCACAGCCATAAGTGGTAACGATTTTTCTAAAATCAATATACAGTGCAAACAGGAAGTGGTCAAGATTTGACTTTTAAGCACTTGCCTTTGCATTTTCAAAGCAAACCACCATTTGAATTTTCAAAGCAAACCACCTATTTGCATTTTCAAAGCAAACCACCATTTGCATTTTCAAAGCAGACCACCATTTGCATTTTCAAAGCAAACCACCATTTGCATTTTCAAAGCAAACCACCATTTGCATTTTCAAAGCAAACCACCATATGCATTTTCAAAGCAAACCACCATTTGCATTTCCAAAGCAAACCACCATATGCATTTTCAAAGAAAACCACCATTTGCATTTTCAAAGCAAACCACCATTTGCATTTTCAAAGCAAACCACCATTTGCATTTTCAAAGCAAACCGCCTTTTGCATTTTCAAAGCAAACCACCTTTTGCATTTTCAAAACAAACCACTGTTTGCATTTTCAAAGCAAACCACCTTTTTGCATTTTCAAAGCAAACCTTTCATTTGCATTTTCAAAGCAAACCTTCATTTGCATTTTCAAAGCAAACCTTCATTTGCATTTTCAAACCAAACATTCATTTGCATTTTCAAAGCCAACCTTCATTTGCATTTTCAAAGTAAACCTTCATTTGCATTTTCAAAGCAAATCTTTTGCATTTTCAAACCAAACCACCATCTGCATTTTCAAATCAAACCACCATTTGCATTTTCAAAGCAAACCTTTTGCATTTTCAAACCAAACCAGCATTTGCATTTTCAAACCAAACCACCATTTGCATTTTCAAACCAAACCAGCATTTGCATTTTCAAACCAAACCTTTTGCATTTTCAAACCAATCCACCATTTGCATTTTCAAACCTGTAGATGATTAATGTAACACAGGTCTAGAGTTTGTCTTCTTTAATTCTAACACATAGTATAGCGGTACAGCAGGTTGTTATTTCATCACTACCGCCTCCAAGACTACTTAATGTAGGAAGTGGGTGTTAACATAAAGTATACAGTAAGGTGGGGTTAATGATGCTACTCTACTATGATTGGTTCACTTGCAATAACCAATCTACATCCTTCCCCGTAAAGAGTAAAGATGGTTAGGCATAGGTAAGACATGCAGATTTAAGCATTCTCGCCGTATCTGTCAGGCGGTCTACTAATACGACCCGAATGCGTACGGACAAGCCCCTCTCCCTCCATACCAGAAAAGTTAGTGGGGGAGGGAGGCAGTGAACCCGGAAGGGAGAAAGCAGCTGGGGACACTTTAGGCGACCGGTAGGGTGAGCATGCAGGAGAGGTAATGTTGTTGTTAGACGGGGCAGCGACTGTGGCGGAGAATGGGTCACGCTTGGACTAGTGATGGCAGCAGCAGCAGAGGGTTTAAACATCAGGGGTGGAGCAAACGGATCGGCTGGAGGTGGACGGGATTCTTTTACAAGCAGCAAGCGGCGGCTCCGTCTGTACAGGGCACCATCGATGTTGACAAAGTAGGAGCGGGATTCCTTAGACGGGCCGACAATGAAACCCAGACGGGAATGTCCCACAGCAGTCTGCAAACGGACGACTTGACACTGCAGTAGCGGCTTCAGTGGTTTGCTGGACTTGTCCTAAGAGCGTTTCTGGATGCTGTGTTTCTCCTGAATTCGCTTCTGGACCGCAGCTGATTTAAACACTTGTGGCATCAGCTTCCGCTGGGCAATTGGTATCGTAGGTCGTGTTGTCCGAGACATCAGTAGTTGAGCTGGTGAGCCTGGGACCCAGTTCCTGGAGATGTTTCTAAGGTTTAAAAGGGCGAGATAAACATCTGACTTGGCCAGGTGGGAGTGTTCCATTAGTTGTTTTGCGCTCCTGACGGCCCGTTCAGCGAGGCCGTTGCTTTGAGGGTATTCAGGGCTGCTTGTGACATGGTGGAAGTGGGTGTTAAAGTGTTTGGCAAAGTGTTTGAATGCATGACTGGTGAATTGTCTTCCATTGTCAGTTTGCAGGCGGACTGGTGCGCCGAATACAGAAAAGTGTCTGTAGCTTTTGAATAACCATGTCGGATGTGATGGTGGGCAGTAAATCGAGTTCGAACCAGTTGGAGTAGGAGTCAACTAGAACTATGTAGTGTTTACCGTGCCATTCGAAAATGTCCGCTGCCAGCGATGTCCAAGGCACTGCTGGTGGGGGTTGTTGTTGTAGAGGCTGTTTCTGTTGGTGTGGTGCCAAGCTGTTGCAGATGGGGCAGGATGCTGTTCTGTCCCGTATGTACTTGGTCATCCCGGGCCAGTAGAACATGCTCTGTACATGGGCCAACGTGGCCTCGGTGCCTGGGTGACCGTTGTGTGCCTCTTTGTAGTATTCGTCTTGTAAAGATGATAGGATCATGACTTTGTGACCTTTAACAATGACACCGTCCTGTATTACCAGCTCATCGCGGACTAGGAAGAACGGCTGCACCTCCAATGGTGTGCTGGATTGTCTGTGTGGCCAGCCTCTTTTGATTATGGATGAGAGTAGCTGTAGAGAGCCGTCAGCGGCTGTGTGTTCAGCCAGACGACGCGGGCGTTCCGTGGGAACGAAGTCAACCTTGAGAACCGTAAGCTCATCGCATTCATGGGGATGTCGTTCACTAGAAGCACGTGGTGCACGAGAGAGAGTGTCAGCAACAAGCATGTCCTTTCCTTTTTTGTAAATGATTCTGAAGTCGAACCGCTGGAGCTGCATCATCATGCGCTGCAGTCGTGCAGGTGCTGCGTGAATAGGTTTGTTCAGGATGGTTACAAGTGGTTGGTGGTCGGTTTCGACTGTGGAAGTGTTTCCAAAGATGACATCCTGGTTTATTGGCAAGGACAAGCAGAGCACGACAACAACCTCAAGCTCATTCTGGACAGGGCACGTGAGATTAACTTAAAATTCAACTCCAAGAAATGCAAGTTCCGTGTTCCAGAGGTCACCTATGTCGGACACGTATTCACCTCTGATGGTCTTAAGCCTGACCCGAAGAAAACTGCAGCCATCCGAGAAATGCCAGCCGCTACCGACGTGCTAAGCCTCCAACGATTTCTGGGTATGGTGAACGATCTGGGAAAGTTCATTATAACACATAGTAGAGTAGCATCATTAACCCCACCTTACTGTATGCTTTATATTAACACCCACTTCCTACATTAAGTAGTCTTGGAGGCGGTAGTGATGAACTAACAACCTGCTGTACCGCTACACTATGTGTTATAATTAAAGATGACTTAAACTCAAGACCTGTGTTACATTAATCATCTACATGGTGTCAGACAGCGTGAAGTGACCCACTGCGTTCGTATATCGGGTTTTATTTGTGTTTTATCAGCTTTTATTTGTATCACCATGGCTCACTCGTGCCGCAAGCCAGCGCAGCTCATCTTCGATTCAGACATCGGGGAAGGATGGAGGCGTGGGTTTGAATCTCACTTCTGACACCATGTAGATGATTAATGTAACACAGCTCTAGAGTTTGTCATATTTAATTATATGCTCCAGCTGCCCATACCCGTCCCATGCTTCCTTGTTTTTGACCAACACCTCAATTTCCCTCATCAGCCAAGCTTCCTTACATTTGCCTGCTTTGCCCTTCATTCTAACGGGGATGTACATACCCTGAGCTTTTGTCAGCACACTTTTAAAAACATCCCACTTGGCCGATGTTCCATTCCCCTCAAATAACCTGCTTCAGTCAACTTGAGCGAGACCATCTCTCATACCCTCAATGTTGGCCTTATCCCAGTTGAGCATTTTAACATGTGACCCCTCTCCGTCCCTATCCATAACTATCTTAAACCTAATCAAACTGTGGTCACTGGTCCCAAAAGGCTCCTCCACAAACACTTCATTAACTTGCCCTTCCCAATTTCCCAATACTAGATCCAGCATTGCCCACTCACATTGCCCACATACTGCTTAAGAAAACTCTCCTGAACACTTTTGAGGAATTGCATCCCATTTAAACCCTTCACACTATGATTTTCCCAGTCTATATTGGGAAAGTTAAAATCCTCCACTACAACAACCTTATTTGACCTGCAGCTGTCTGCAATCTCCCAGCATATTTGTTCTTCTAATTCCCATTGACTATTTGGGGGTTGGTAGTATACCCCCAACAAGGTGATCATCCCTTTCTTGTTCCTCAGCTCCACCCATATATCCTCACTAGACGAACCGTCCGTAATGTCACCTGTGATTGCAGCCATGATATCCTCCTTAACCAACAATGCAACCCCCCCCCCCTCTTTTTCCCTTACCCCTGTCTCCCCTGAAGCTCCTATACCCCAGAACATTGAGCAGCCAGTCCTGCCCCTCCCTTAAGCAGGTTTCAGTCATGGCTACAACGTCCCAGTCACTCGTACCTATCCATGCCCTAAGCTCATCTGCCTTACCCGTCCGGCTCCTTGCATTAAATACATGCAGTTTAAACCTACCCTCCTTCCTCGCTCTCCACCTTCCACCTGCCTATTCTGTCCACTAACTGCCTCACCACCCTCCATACCAACTTCTTGCCTCTTACCTGTACGAGATCCCACCCTGCTGCCAATCTAGTTTAAACCCACCCGTGTAGCATTAGCAAACCTGCCCACCAGGATGTTGATACCCTCCAGTTAAGGTGCAACCCTTCCCTTTTGTATAGGTCACCCTGCCCCAGAATAGATTCCAATAATCCAGAAATCTAAATCCCTGTCCCCGGCAGCAACTCCTCAGCCACACATTAATTTCCCCAATCTTCCTCTTCTTACCTTCAGTAGCACGAGGTACTGGAAGCCATCCTGACATCACTACCCTGAAGGTCTTACTTTTCAGTCTTTTACCCAATTCCATACTCATGTTGCAGAAACTCCTTCCTCTTCCGACCGATATCGTTTGTGCCAACATAGAATAGAATATAATGCCTTTTATTGTCATTCAAACAGCTTGGTCTGAACAAAATTGCATTTCTACAGTCTTAACATGCACAACATGCACAACAACCTCCGGCTGCTCCCCCTCCCACTCGAGAATGCCGTAGGATTAGAGGTGTACAGCTTAGTTCAAGATCTTGAAGGTTGTATGAAAATAGTCATTCCTCTGCCTGATGGCGTGGGACTTCTGGCTTCAGTACCTCCTGCACAGTGGTAGCAGTGAGAAGAAGACATGGCCCTGGAAAGTGGGGGATCTTTGATGATGGATGTCACCTTCTTGAGGCAGGGCCTCATGGAGATGATTTTGATGGTGGAGAGGCCTGTGCTCGTGATAATAGACAATAGACAATAGACAATAGGTGCAGGAGTAGGCCATTCGGCCCTTCGAGCCAGCACCGCCATTCAATGTGATCATGGCTGATCATCCCCATGATGGTTGAGTCTGCCACTCTCTACAGCCACATACCTTCAGTTTAATTTAGAGATACAGCGTGGAAACAGGTCCTTAGGCCCCCGTCTTCACGCAGACCAGCGTACACTAGACTATCCTAAACACTAGGGACAATTTACAATTTTATCGAAGCCTATTAACCTACAAACCTGTACATCTTTGGAGTGTGGGAGGTAACCAGAGCACCCGGAGAAAATCTACATGGCCACGGGGAGAAGATACAAACTCCGTACAGACGGCACCCTTAGTCAGGATTAAACCCAGGTCACTGGCGCTGTAAGGCAGCAAATCTACTGCTGCGCCACCGTGCCCTCCCGTATTTTGGAATGACCGTACCAGAGTATGATGTAACCAGTCAGGGTGCTTTCTGCAGTGCATCTGTAGAGATATGTTAGAATATTTGATGACATACCGAATCTCTTTAAATGTCGAAGAAAGTAGAGGCACAGGCGGATGGCATATAAAAAAAGTGTTAATGATATGTGATGCATGCCATTACATTTACTTTTCCCTTCCCCACTCTTCCATTCCCTTTAGGCCAAACCAAAGCATGGAGGACACTTTGTATTGCGCACGCAGTCTACCTTGCATCTCATTAAAGTCACATTTTATATTTTGAATGCCTTTCAAACATTATTGCAGCTGGAGGTTGCCATCACCACAGGGGAAAAGGCAGTATTTGAACCATCTGTGCACCATTCACTAACATGCACAATTTAGTATTCTGATTAGCAATTGTGAACGCAAATAGAGCCTTAACTCTCTTATTGTATGAAGAGAATTCAATCCTGTCATAAAATGGTCAGTTATTTATATTCCTCCATTCATTTATTTATGAGGCAAATATGCATTGAAGAATGTTAGCAGCAAATTAGACATTTATCTTATGTAAAGAGGCTCAGGTGGCTCTCGACATGGATCTAGTTTTTTGACAACCAAACAATAAAATCAGAATATACTTCTCCCCACACCCTACCCCCCTTGCATGGTGGTTGGCTAATTCATTCTGACACATCAGACCCCAATGACATATGTTGTTAGCTATCAATCTGAAAGCAGATCTGCCAAGCTTTCTGGCTTGTTTACCCTATATAAAAAAATAATTCTAACCTCGGAAGCAAATTAACTAAAAGCAATCAGAAGTCTGGAAATTTGATCGCTTAGCTTTCTGTTTGTGTGAGGACCACTCCCGACGCATTCCCACTGTCCTTCATATTCCTTCCAGGCACACAGAGATTTCT
Source organism: Malacoraja senta (assembly GCA_038087875.1). Lineage (NCBI taxonomy): Eukaryota > Metazoa > Chordata > Chondrichthyes > Rajiformes > Rajidae > Malacoraja > Malacoraja senta. The sequence continues at coordinate 337,927,579 of CM075977.1, forward strand.
GGACATGTGCAGCGGCATCCAAGCTCATGCAATGCATCAATGGTAGCCACCTCCGTGATGTGCACAGGTGCATGCAAAATTACGCATGCATTAGGAGTGTGGTTTAAGAGTGAGGCTATCTGAGTCCAGAGCTGAGAAACAGTTTCAGACTCAGAGAGACACGCCACTCTGACTTAAATCACACACAGTGGCATGGTGGCACAGTGGTAGAGATGCTGCCTCACAGAGCCAAAGACCCGAGTTTGACCCTGACTACGGGTACTGTCGGTACGGAGTTTGTACATTCTCCCCATGACCGCGTGGGTTTTCCACAGCTGTTCCTGTTTCCTCCCACACTCCAAATACATACAGGTTTGTCGGTGAATTGGCTTCTGGAAATTGTAAATTGTCCCTAGTGTGTAGGATAGTGTTTGTTTAGTTTTAGAGATACAGCACGGAAACAGGCCCTTTGGCCCACTGAGTCCACACTGACCAGCGATCCCCACACATTAACACTATCCTACACACACAAGGGACAATTTACAATTTACAGAAGCCAATTCACCTACAACCCTGTATGTCTTTTTGGAGTGTGGGAGGAAATTGAAGATCTCAGAGAAAACCCATGGGGTCACGGGGAGAATGTACAAACTCCATAAAGACAGTACCCGTAGTCGGGATCGAACCAGGGTCTCTGGCGCTGCAAGCAATACTGCTAGTGAGCATTAAGGACAGGAGGGCCAAAAGTACTCCCTGCACTCAGTTCGAGTCAGATTCAGATTCAGATTCGGACTAGTTTGTTGACACTGGGAGCAATGAAATTCCTTGTTCGAATGATGTTCACAAGGTAACTGTATGCATTATGCATATAGTAATGACAAATACAACATTAAATACGGTGAAGTGAAAATCAACAAAATGGAGTTGAGAAACAAAGCTAGAGGGTGTAGAAAGCAAGCATTAGTGAGGTGGAAATTCTCTCTTCTGACAGAGAGGACATAGAATTAGAATTTAGTTATATAAAATGATCATTGGAAAAACATATTTTGCATTAGGAAACTGATATTATGGAGACGTTTTGAAAAATACATATTCATAAGCAGTCCATCAACACCTTGGTAGAGCAAAGGCAAATTAAAGTCTTTGGTATAAACTTTTAGTTTGAATTTAGTATGGATGTACGTCTGTAAATAAAAGTCATAATTTCTTCACATTGTCATAGTCACACAACACAGAAACAAGCCCTTCAGCCCAATTTATCCATGCTGATCAAGATGCCCCATCGAAGCTAGTTCCATTTGCCCACTTTTGGCCCATATTGCTCTAAACAATTCCTATCCATGTACATATCCAAATATCTTTTAAATGTTGTTATTGTACCTGTCTCAACTACTTCCTCTGGCAGCTTGTTCCAGCTGCCAAAGGAAGTAGTTGCCTTTGCAGTTCGGAATAAGATTTCACCAAGTGAGTTCTTGCCCCCAATTCCTTATTTGCATGAATACAAGTGCAACTCTCTGAAGATTTGTGAACCTCATGGCAAAAGTATTGAAAAATATATTGATGAGTATTGTTTCAAAGAAGTACTGGTTCTAATCTTTTATTACATTATACCAATGTACCAACAATCAGGGGCTTTGTTGACCTTGAAACTTGCATCTTCATTCCAGCTGTCATATCGATTATATACTTGAAATGTTATTTATTTAGAAGCATGGCACAATTTCATACGGTATTTTTGGCTTTTGTGACGTTAGTGGGCGATGGTCTTCGCTGTTGTGCTGACATCATTCTCTAACAACTGTGCTAATTAAACTTTCAAATGTTTAGCAGTGAAAAATACTTTTTGTATTCCTAGCTATACTTTGGACAAAATTAATAACTCTATAGACCTGTATATCAGTATTGCTTTCCAAGATAGACAAAAGTGTTGGAGAAACTCAGCGGGTGCACTTTCTAAGATACTCAGGACTAACTACTACATTAAATTGGCAAAGAGCTTTATCGAACAAAACATCTTAACGGCATATTTTCTTTACTGTATGCACACCACTACACAGACAACTGATTTGACTAAGTTCAATACTCACATGTAGCAGTATATGCAGAGAGAACAATTGGTCATGGTATGATTCTTCAATTATATAAAAGTCACATATGTTACCCCTTAACTACAGATTAAATTAGCAACTGATACCAACATTTTCTTGCAACGGTTCTTTTTTTACTGTCAGACTTCTCAGCATTAATAAAGTGCACTCCCTGAGAGACTGAATATTTACTAACATTGTGCTGAAACTGTACTCTATCATCTCAATTGTCATCCCATCACTCATTATGAATGGTGTGTAGGAAGGGTTAAGGTGGTCCTCTCACACATCAGAGATTACTACATTCCTCTAAACTGCTGATTTTATCTACACATAGAACATTGAACATAGAACAGTGCAGCACAGGAATGGACCTTTCAGCCCACAATGTTTGTGCCGAACATGAAGCCAACTGATCTCATCTGCCTGTACATCATCCATTCCCCTCTATTCCCTGCATTTCCATGTGCCTGTTCAAAAGCCTCTTAAACACCACTATCTTATCTGCCTCCACCACCTCCCATGGCAGTGTGTTGCAGGCCCCACCACTCTCTGTGTAAAAAACTTGCCCTGCACATCTTCCCCTCACTCAACATAGCTATTCCCTCTAGTTTTGGACATTTCCATCCTGGGAACAAAGGTTCCTTAAATGTTCCCTTTGCTGGTACTCTTTGCTGACTGTCAGGCCTGACACGTCAGGCAGCTGGAGGCCACGGTAAGATTCAACAGTTTTGCCCTGATAATCTGAGCTCAACATTCAGTCAGAGGGATGGAGAAAAATTGAACCGAGTTAGCCTACATTTAATAATACTCTAATTATCCCTTAGGACTGTGAGCAATAAAAAATGCTGGAGGAAATCAGTGGGTTGGGCAACATCAGTGGAGGGAATGGAAAGGTGACGTTTCAGATCGGGACCCTTCTTCAGACTCCATTCCGTCCACAGATGTTGCCTGACCCATTGAGTTACTCCAGTACATCTTGTGTTTTGCTCAGGATTCCAGCATCTGCTCTTCCTTGTGTTGCCACCCTTGGGATATTGCTTTTGCAGATATTCCAGACTATTAGAGTTTACTCCTCTTAATACCCCAGCCCTCTTTTGTTTCACTTTTTTTTAGATGTTTTACGGTAGTATAATAATGCTTTCAGTGAACCAGCTGTTTAAAGAGAGTAGTGGAACAAAATCCAGTGAGTTTAGCGAGTGCAAGGGAAACAGGGCCCTCATAGGAAAATGGGCCACAGTGGATTTAAAAGGAGTGTGGGAAGTGGGGTTATGGAGAGTTTAAAAGGTGCACAGAACAGGGTGTTTATAATTAGCTTGGGAATGTGGCACTGGTAGTGTAGGAAACAAGGCCCAGTGTATCACAAGGGATAAATGAGATGTGGCCCCATTGAATTTAAAAGGACCATAGGAATGGAGTCTCAGTGAATTGAAAAGGAATTGGGAACCTGGCCCAGTGAGTTTAAAAGGAGCATGGGAACAGAGTCTCAGTGAGTTTATAAGGAAAGTGGCCACGGATGAATTTATTAGGAGTGCTGGAAACACCAAGCAATGCAAAAGATAATGAGAAAGAGCGTGAAACATCTAGTGCAGATGAACTAGGTATGTAAGAAGTTGACAGATAGATTGCAGAGACTTTTCATGTATTCAGAAGCCAAAATGAACCTTCCCAAATGTCATTGCACATTGAATAAAATAGTATATTAATGAAAAGTAACACTGGTGCTGCAGAATCAATGATATGTGAGCAGGAACTTAAGCTATGATGGTTTGACTTCACATTGGAGCTCAAGACATCATTTAATTTCCTTTATAACTGTACTGGGGAAAGGATCAAGGAGGTACAAAGTTTCGGTGAGATTGCTTCAATTCAAGTATCCAATTCGATAAGCCAGAACGGGCTATTAAAGGTGAAGAGATCAAGAGATAGATTGATGAACTTCCACTAATAGTTCAACAGACAGAATTTTATGTGTAGCATGGAACTGCAGATGCTGGTTTAAACTGAAGATAGACTCAAAAAGCTGGAGAAATTCAGCAGGACAGGCAACATCTCTGGAGAGAAGGAATGGGTGATGTTTCGTGTCTGAAGAAGGGTCTTGACCCGAAAGGTCATCCATTCCTTCTCTCCAGAGATGCTGCATGTCCCACTGAGCTACTCCAGCTTTTTGTGCCTATCCGGCCAGAATTTTATGATTTTTATGGAGCATAAGTCTCTACAGAGTACTTACGATGTATCCAAGATGATATGTTCACGTCCATAGCTGGAGCCTAGGGATGGGAATTAACATTACATAATGGATAGTACAATCAGTAAGTGGCTGCACCGTGGCAATTGTCAAACTCCAAAACTGGATGACACCCTAATTTTGCTGAACTTTGAGAATCAGTTTTATTGGAATAGGGAAAAAAAGGGATAAGGATTTTAATTCAGTTCATTGGCTTTATTCGCTGTTCCCAATCCAGTGAACTTCTGATTATTTGGCACTTCTCCAATTTCTCTAAATTGCACCTAATGCTTTTAAGGCCAGGTTCTGTTCTTATCACCAAATGAATATAACAAAGATACACGCAAAATGCTGGAGCAACTCAGCGGGTCAAGCAACATCTCTGGAAAAAATGGACGGGTGATGTTTTGGGTTGGAACCCTTCTTCAGATGAAGTAGTCTGAAGAAGCGTCCTGACCCAAAACATTACCCATCCTTTTTCTCCACCGATGCACCCTGACCCATTGAGTTACTCCAGCACTTTGTGTATATCTGACTATATGAACTAAACAGTATTTCTCCATCAGTTTGCTAGTTTGTATTCCATGTTGCCAAAAGAGTGCTTTCTTAAAATCAATATATTTAGGTTTCCATGTTCCAGTGGACAATGGGACAATTTTGTCTTTGCAAAAATTACAAAAGATAATGTAGATTTGAGCATTATAATTAATTAATTAATTACATTGAAACACTATTTTTATTGTTCCAATAAAAATTATTCTCAAAGTAAAGAATTTATTTTTCTCCCTTCATAAAATAGGAGTAAATCTTCAGAAGTTGTTCTTCCAGCAATGAGACTTGTCCATCACAAGCATGTAGCAGAAACTGTTGGTATGTACTGGGCATACATCTCATTGTTCATAAAATCTGTGCCGTTTACGTTTAACTTTCTGATGTATGTTCCCTGTGAATTAGACACCTGGAAGGAGTCATTTCCTCCTTCATGCTAATGTTTCCATCCCATTTCTTATTTTCTCATTTGAAAATTGAATATATTGCATCTATGCTTTCTGAATATAAGTGTACTAGTGTCTGAAATATTCAGTCCTATTATCCTCTGGGTCCTGCTAATCTTAATATATTCAACTGGAGGGAGCTTTGGCATGCTCGTTGCTTCAGGTGACTTATTTATTCTGCACAAGTGTTGTACTTAAGCTCATTCCCCACGTGTCCATTGAGAATACTGCACAAATATGATGCAAATAGGTTTGTTTTCTACCGTATTTTTGCACTTAGCAGAGCCGATGAAATTCATTGGTGCAACTATGTGATTTCTCCACACATAGGCATTAGTATCAAACTGACATTCATTCCACATTGTTATCTACTAATAATGGGAAATAGAATTGAAATGTATTAACTTAAGTGATCGGTGATGATGTAGCTGAATGCCTTGCATTGTAGAATGAAAGGGATTATTTACAAAATTAATACAGTTCATATCAATTAAGTGCTCTATCCCATAAATACTTGAGTTAATGTTTTTACTTTGTGGTCCTCAGTATCCCATACCCCATTGGGTAAGATTGAGGGAGTAGCATTAAGGTCATTCCAAATATCCTTAAATCGGGACTTGTTGGTAATGATATCATAAAATTGAATCTGATTTCTACTTACACCTAGGCCAGTGGCTCAGTACTTTTCTTTTAATTGACTGCAGGTCATAGGTTTAAGAGAAGCCCATCACCATTAAGCATATGGAAGATTACATTGCTCTTCACACTTTTAAAAATCTTAATATTGGATTGCATTCTCTGCAGATTAAAATGCTGAACCTATCCCTCAGTTTCAGTTAAATTTTATTTATTTATTTATTTTTTAATTTATTTTTTTATTTTATTTATTTATTCCGAACAAGTAAAGACATTAAAGACATTGATATTAACAAAATCGAAATTATCAAACAATTGAACATTGCAATCAACATTTACAATTGAGAAGAACAAAATCAAGGTTCCAATGTCCAACTCAGAGTCTGTACAAGCTCGAAAAGGAGTGAGAAGAAGAATAACATTAAATCTCACCCCTTTTCCCCAACACTTCTATCGTATTTAAAAATCAATTCCTTACTAATAATAGTACTGCCCTAGGCAATTTCCCATAATACATACAGACACTTATATACATTCAACTATTATGTACATACAATCTTCATATTTGAAGTACCCAACATCAGTGAACAATAGTAAACAAGATAAACATCAACAATAGTAACAAGATAAACATCAACGATTGTAAACAAGATAAACATCAACCCCCACTTGTCAACCATCCCCTCCATCCCTGTACCCCTTGAGCATTATTTTTTTATATATCATTTTAAAATGATTCATGTTTGTGCATTGCTTCAATTCCCCGTTCAATTTATTCCACACTCCTACTCCACAAACCGAAATACAAAAGGATTTTCTAGTCGTACGGACTTGTTGTTTCTTAAAGTTAAATATTCCTCTTAAATTGTAACCCCCCACACGCTCGTTAAATAATTTTTGAATGTTTCCAGGTAAATTTTTATTTTTGGCCCTAAACATTATCTGAGCTGTTTTGAATGTGACCAAATCTTCTAATTTTAATCATTTTGACTCTAAAAATAATGGATTCGTATGACCCAGATACTTAGCATTATGGATAATACGAATTGCTCTTTTTTGCATCATGGTTAATGAGTGTATCGAATTTTTATAATTATTTACCCAGACTTCTGTACAATAATTTAAGTAGGGTAAAATTAATGTACAATAAAGAATACGGAGTGATTTGTAATCCAGAGCTTGCTTGGCTTTGTGTAATACAGAGATACTTTTTGATAATTTTAATTTTACATGTTTAATATGTGATTTCCAGCTTATTTTATCGTCAATTATAACCCCAAGAAATTTATTTTCATGGACTCTTTCAACTTCCACCCCATTTATCTTTATACTTACTAGGGGACTTATTCTACAATTACCAAATAACATTATTTTAGTTTTACTCAGATTTAATGAAATTTTATTACTATCAAACCATATTTTCAATTTACCCATTTCTTTTATTATTTTATCCAATAGCCTTTTTAAATTTTCTCCAGAGCAAAAAATATTTGTATCATCTGCAAACAAAACCAGCCTCAAGACATTGGACACATTACAAATATCATTTATGTACATGATAAATAATTTTGGGCCAAGCACTGACCCCTGTGGTACACCACACACAATGTCCAAACATGTAGAATTATGACTACCCAGATTTACAAACTGTTGCCTGTTACTTAAGTAGCTTTTAATCCAGTCCAGTACTATTCCTCTAATTCCATACCTCTCCAATTTTTTAAATAAAATATCATGATTAATTGTATCAAATGCTTTTTTTATGTCAATGAATATCCCAGCTGCATATAATTTCTTATCAATGGCGTTTGTGATGTCTTCAATTAATTCTAGTATTGCAAGTGATGTTGATCTATTTGTTCTGAATCCATATTGACTTTCTGTTAATAATTTATTATTTTCTACAAATTTGTCTAGTCTATTATTAAACATTTTTTCTAATATTTTGGAAAATTGTGGGAGTAAGGAAACAGGTCTATAGTTTGTAAAATGATGCTTGTTCCCTGTTTTGTATATTGGTATACAAAATTAGTGGATCTGACTGTGCATCCTGCCTAGTGTAGTGGAGACTTTAATCTGAGGATCACTGTGTTGCAAGTGTTAAATTTTGGTTTGCTTTTGCTTATCATTATTGTCATGTGTATTAAGATACAGTGAAAAACTTTGTTTTGAGTACTATACATGCAAATAATAAGCACATGATTACACTGGGTACTGCAAAAGAGAAAATAAACAGAGTGCAGAATATACTGTGTAGGAAGGAACTGCAAATGCTGGTTTATACCGAAGATAATCACAAAGTGCTGGAGTATCTCAATGGATCAGGCAGCATCTCTGGAGAAAAGGAATAGGTGATGTTTCAGGTCAGAAGTCTTCTTCAGGCTGAAAGATAGAGGTGGGGGTGGGGAAGAAATTGGAGGCGAGAAATGGCCAAAACAAAGCACGGCCAGCAACAGATGATCTCAGAAAGTGTGGAGTCCATAATGGACCATTGTTGGAAGATGTTCTAACAAGAGGGAGACAAGGATGCGAACAGTGGAACTGGTAGGACGTCTAGGGTGGGGGAGGGGGGAGAGAGGGGAGGGGAGGGAATTCCATATTTACTTGAAATTAGAGAAATTAATTTTCATACCACTGTGTTGTGAGCTGTCCAAACTGAATATATTGTTACAGCTACAGAGAAAGTGAAAAAATAACTGCAAGAGCCACAATGATGTGGATTGGAAGATCGGGAAATTCATCCCTTGTATATGAGAGGTATGTTAATGGTGTGGAAGGAGCTGTTTTTGAATCTGATATTATGTGCTTTCAAGGTTTTTGCATCTGGTGCCCAACAGGAGATGGGGAGAAGAGGAATTCTTGATTATCTTGGTAGCTTTATCAAAGCAGCGTGAAGTAGAGATGGACGTGATGGCAGGAGACTGGTTTGTGTCATGAACTGGACAGCATTCACAACTCTGTGCAATTTCTAGTGGTCTTAGGCAGAGCAGTTGCCAAACAAAGTTATGATGCATTTGGATATGATGCTTCCTATGATGTTCCTGTAGAAATTCGGAGGAGTCATTAGAGACACGATCAATATCCTTAGCCTTCTGAGAAAGTTGATGTTTTGGTATGCTTTTGTAACCATAGTGTCAATGTGATTGAATCAGGGCAAATTGTTGGTAATATTTACACTAGATCTGAAGCTCTTGTCTATCTCCACATCAGCATCATGATGCAGATTGGGGCATTTATTCCACCCAGTTTCCTGAAGTCGATGACTAGCTTTGACATTTTGCCGATATTGAAAGAGATTGTTGGCTTAACACCATGTTACTGTGTTCTCTATTTCCTTCCTGTACTCCATGTCGTCAATATTTGAGACCGAGCCCACTACGTATGTGTCATCTGCAAACATGTAAGTGGGGTGGGAGCAAAATTTGACCACGCAGTCGTGAGTGTAAAGAGAATATAGTAAATGCCTGAGGATGCATTCTTGAGGGGCACCACTATTGAGAATGATGCTTTGTTGGTTATCTTTAGATGGTATCGTTATGGGTCAATCCAGTTGCAGAGGGGTGTACTAACTCCTTGGTCCAGAAGTTTGGAGATGGTTGGGATTGTGGTGCTGAAGGCAGAGCTGTAGTCAATAAATAAGAGTCTGACATAGGTGTCCTTGTTAGTTTAGTTTGGTTTAGTTTAGTTTATTATTATACAAATTCCTTCATTCAGACTACAAATCCACAAGCCATCTTATAAACCAAAGTAACTTTGAATGTGTGCTGGCCATTCATGTAATGTTGCAGGCTTACCATTGACAATGGAGATTGTCGATGAGTAAAAAAGCTACAGGAAGAGCTTAGGAAAATTTGAGCTTTTTTCACATCCACCATCAGGAACTAGATTAAGCTGGAAAACATTTCACAAACTGGTTTTTATTTTTAAGTCTCCTGATTCCATCAGATCATGAGTGCAATCATAGAACTTGTCAGCAGCCAATTGCCATTTTTCCTGAAGGTATAGAAGAATCCTGAGGAATGGACTCATAAACTGGAAGACTTTTTCTCTATAACTGCTGTCTGAGTCCTGAGTTACACGGTCATTGTGTAACAATGTTCATAAGGAATAATTTTGCATTAACACAGAATGTGTGGTGACAACCACAAAACAAAATGTGAAACGGGTCCATTGTTCACTATATTTAAAGGAGGAATTATTTCATTTCTTTCATCAGATGGTAATTTTATTCCATTGTAGAATGAAAGGGGACATTTAATTTTACTTCGGAGTCACGATGAGTGACTACGTGAAGAGCCCGCCAGCCCGCATGCGCGTCATTACGTCTAACGCATGGCGCAGCAACCGGCTGGGCAGGCGCGCTGCTCCTCCACCGGTAAGTTTAAAATCCTACAGGTAAGTTTTAAACTTACTTTTTAGGTTGTCCTTTGTTGCAGGAAACTCTTCTTGCAGAGTTTCCTGTGGGATATTGCATACGGTAACCCGGTCGGACCGCGGGGATGCCGGCTATGGACCGCGGTATGCGGTTAATGGGTGGCCGTTGGGGTTGCTACTCGAGTCGCTGACAGTACGCCACAGCGACTCCCGAGGATTTTTTTAATTCGGGCCACGGGGTACTTAGACCGCGGGTAATGCCGGCTACGGTCCGCGGTAGAGCGAGTAGCCGGTGGCCGTCGGGTTTCTACCCGACTCGCTGACAGTACGGTCAGCTACCCCGACTTCGGCAGCCCAAAGGAGGGCAACTATACGGAGTCAGAGAGGCCTGGGCTGGACGAGGCAGGCCAGGAGGGTTCCCCTCCATCATTACGGTACGTTCTCGGATGTTCCACACATCCTGATATGGTCCACGGATCAGGGCGCAGGTCCTCGGGGGACTACGGCAGCGCCTGTTTTCAGGGCTGCTTACTAATCTCCCCTCAGTGGAAAGGAGTGCAAGGGGTCAGTGTGTGTCTGACCCCAACCCCGGAAGTGTGTCCAGGGCACATTCTACATTAGATTCCAGTATACCCGGGGGGGGGGGGGGGGAACGGGAACCAGAGTTCCCCTCAAGTTACTAACGGTTACATCACCCTTATGTCTCCTATGGCAGTAGTTTTTCTAAAGCTGGTAGCAGCCAGGGAACTGATTCTATGGGCAGAGGTCTTCAGGCCTAGGTCCAAGCTGGCCTTCAGGGGAAATATACTATCCATGCACCTCGGCAGTTCTACCCTCCAAATCAAGGACGGGAATGGGCCCTACATCAGGGGCCTTTGGCTTACCTGAAGACCACTGGTATCTATGCAGGTACGTGAGTCTGGGTTTCCGTAACATGGGTTGTGTGGTCTAGTTATAGTGTATTCTTTTAAAGTATGGCTATACAGGGTGGTCATTTATTTAGTTGCCACTAGGTCACGTTGTGACTATCATACCAAGAGAGAATTTTATTTTCACTTACACCAACAAATTGTGTAGTAGTATCGGACCTGTCATAGCGGTCTAGATCACGGGCTTGGAAAGCCTTGTTGAGCTATACCTATCAGTCACCTGTGCGAGCTATATATGGTGGTGTCATGGTAATTCCGCTCATTAAGGGACTGTGGAAGATTCTTCCCCAAAACGTTGATTATTCATATCAATAAAGTAATCAAATCTCTGATTTAACTGGGATGGGCGTCTTCATTCATGTAAACGTCTTTGCCCATGACAATAACTGGCAGGTTTTTGTTCCAGCATTTCACCCACTATGTCTGACGTACGGGGGCCAGAGGCGCTCCAGTCCTTCCCTGTATACTGCATTGGCATCGGAAAGGAGCAGGATTCAGAGTCACTAGCACGTACAGCCTGCTTGGGGATGAGGATACCAACAGAGCATCGATTTGCACAGCTAGTCCTGGCAGCTGCTGAAGGAAGCAACCTGACAACCACAACTCAGAGTGAGTGCCAAGTCTTGGGCATCTATGTCAGACAAGATTGCGATTCATCGCAGTCAAAGAACGCTCCATCTAAAGGCATGTCAGGCAGCAGCTACTGGTTCAGGGTTGCAAATTTCCTCCCACTCAAATGACGGAGTGGTAGAGAGAGTGCTACAGGAGTATGCACATGTGCCTGAAGCCACGCCTGGTTCAGGGTTGCAATTCCTCCCACTCGGTTGAGCGCAGTGATGGAGATGGTGCTAAAATACATGCACACATGCCTGAGGCAGCCCTGGTTCAGGGCATAAGTCCTCCAATTCAGATGTAAAAAGGATGAAGATGGAGCCATATATATTATAAGACCATGGGTGATGGAGTCGCAAAACATGCTTGGTACAGAGGCATGCACAGACAAATTGAGGAGACGGATGGTGACACCTGGTTCAGGTGCAATTACTCCCACTCTAAAAGAGTGTCTAAGGTTGGTATGGATTGACTCCAAACAGGAACCCGAATATGACTGTCCGGGGTCCCATGCTTAATGCATAATGCACGACAATCGCATGAGGGAAAACGGTGCTTTGCCTCTAAAATTGCTGCTCCGTCGGTGACGGACTAGCCACTACAAGAGAAGTTGGCCAGCAGCATCAGCGATCTAATGGAAATGACAACATGGACAGAGTCTGCGAATTAAATTTCGCTGGAACCAGCAAAGGTAAGGGACCTGGAGTTAGAGACACTGGTAAGCAGGTCTCGTTATTTACCTCCATGAAAGTCACTATGGTGGACGAACAGTATTCAGCATTGCTCCACTAACTTTTCGTCAGTAAATCTTCAGTTATATTACAAACTGATGCAAGTGCTTAAAGATGTGAAATTATTAATACCATCTCTAGTTACGGAGGTGATGGGATTTGCATGAGTTACCTATTCTTCAGTTCTATGGTATCAACTACCTTTAGACACTAGGTGCATTCTATGGGTTAAGGGTTGTGTGAATATACATAATCAGCATGTTCAAGTCCAAGTTGATACACTTTGGTGGTGTCATATGTTAATCACATGGGTGCAATCAAGTCAAAGTATCCGGGGATGGTTTACTAACCTCATTTGGCACTGGTGTATCATCATGTAAAATCAATTTCAAAACAGAATGGATGTTGGATCACTAAGTATTTAATGACTTGGTGACTCATGGAACACTAAGATCGAGATGTTGCACCCAGGCTCAATCACCAGTAGGAATATATATATATATATATATATATATATATATAGGTGGCATGGCAGTGGCGATAGATGCACTCTCGCTACTCTGGGGAGGTTTGTCTTCCTCCATTTTGCCTCATCAGTCGGGTCTTGCAAATATTCAGTAAATCCCGCTTCAGGCATTTTTGTAGTGACTGTCCTATGAAGCCAAGGTTCCCACTGATGTTGGGAATGATATAGAACCTTATATGGTTAATTCTAACATAGTATTGCTGTTTCAGCCCAGTGACTCGGGAAACCATCCAATGCATGATAAATCAATTCATTGACATATATACGGCATGGATAACTGACGACTGGGAGTTCATTTTCGAATGGGTCTTTGACAAAATTAATTATAGTACCATTAACTGTGCCAAACGTGGCTTCTCATCATATTTCTGCAAGGAGCGGGACCCACTCCTCACCCTCTGATATCCAGATTCATGAAGGGTATCTTCAACTCAAACCTCCCAGGCCCAGACCAGATATGGGATGTTAACATTGTGCTGACGCCGCTTCGCCGGTGGGCTCCGGCTTCATCCCTGTCCTTGGTCAAACTCACTTACAAGTGGTTATGCTCATGGCACTGGTTCAGCGCAACGGGTCCAGTCATTGCATAGCGCGACTGGACAGCATGGTTACATCTGCAGGCAAATAACAATTTATATTCATGGCTTAGTCAAGCAGAGCAGACCAGGAGCATCAGGTCTCTAACTAGAATTTGGGCATACCCCATGGACCTTTGGTTGTGTGTGGTCATCTACTACTATACGTTAGGTCACTTAGATCCTTAGGGGCACTGATCTAGCAATGTTTGTTAGTTACATAAACCTCATAGAAGGTATCAGTACAGACCATCTCCAGGTGGTTAAATGGGTTCTGGCTTGTGCAGGAGTGACTCTGACATTTTAAATCTCACTCCACCAGGGCTGCAACAGTTTCAGCGGCAGGGGTATGGACATTCCGCTGTACCACATCCTAGCATCTGCAGGGTGGTCAAACGAACGATCTTTCCATACATTTATACAAACCCATTGCCAGACCGGGGGTATTTGCCAACTCTATTTTAAGTTCTGTCTATAGTTTCCTCCCAGATGACAGGGGTTACTATTGTTATTATTTGTTCATAATAAAGCATCAGCATGCCTATATCTATGACATGTCTGAATGCATGATTAATGTTCACTCATACTTGGTCAATTGATGCAGTGAGTGATGCATGGACTCGTGTCCACGGCATGAAATCTCAGAGCTTTGAAATCTTCACGTAGTCACTCACGTGACTCCGAAGTAAAATAGTAAGATTAAACGAGAACTTACCAGTTTGAAGTTTGATCTTTATTTTATGAGGAGTTACGATGAGGGATTACGTGCCCTCCGCTCCCAACCCTCTCTCATAAGGATCAGCTGGTAGTTCTACTTTCTCGAATCTTACTATACTCAGTTCATCAACTGTTATCTGTGATTTCACACCGCTGCTTTGTAGATTGACGCGCATGCGGGCTGGCGAGCTCTTCGCGTAATCCCTCATCGTAACGCCTCATAAAATAAAGATCAAACTTCAAACTGGTAAGTTCCCGTTTAATCTTACTATTCATTCTGCTATTATAGAATGAATGGTGCAAGGCCAACATTAATAGATATGAACTGAATTACTTCCAGGGCCATTTCAGAGGGCTAAATGTCAATGACTTGGACATACCTGTGGGCGAGATTGGATAAGGATTCCTATTCTAAGAGGCCATCAAGATTAATTTCCGATTCAGTCCAGAAGTTGCACTGTCTGCATCATTAACGGATTTTTAATTCAAACTTGTTGTCCAAATGAATCTTAAATCCACTGCTGCTGAGGTGAAATGTCGAACTCATCAACTTCAATCATAGGACCAGAGTGCTGAGGTGCTGATCTATAATGTAACCATAGTGTTACTACCTCTTACAATAGTTGTAAGCTTACTTCCCGTTGCATAATTGAGCTCATGGGGATTAGTGCGCAGGATGTAAAGATGGGACAATCAGAAAGAAATAAGCATCTTGGAAAGGTTACAAATGCAATTGAACAGTGTGCAAAATGGAGATGACTGCAAATGAAGTGAGTGCTTCAGACCTTCTTATAAATGGTATCCAGTGCAATTTCTCCTTTTTCAAATTTCTATTAGTTGCATGGGTAGCGCACAATTATTTTCATGAAAATGAATGGTTTTACTTCATTTTCTATTGCATATAAAACTACAGTGATATTTTAAATGAATAACAGGCAGGTGAAAGGGTGGTGGGTGTATGGAGCAAGCTGCCAGAGGACGTAGTTGAAGCTGGGACTATCCCAACGTTTAAGAAACAGTTAGACAAGTACATGGATAGGACAGGTTTGGGGGGATATGGACCAAACGTGGGCAGGTTGGACATTGTAACTGGGATATGTTGCCCGGTGTGGGCATGTTCAGCCAAAGGGCCTGTTTCCATGCTGTATCACTCTATGACTTTAAAAGTAAAGAGAGGTTCTAAATAGATTTGGCCTTTTGTGATCATAGAAGTCCTTGAGGTGGAGGTTACATCTCAACTAATGGGCCAGGAATATAGCCTTCACACATGTGGCCAATATCAGTGATTGCACTCCCACCAACTGCAGCGCAATTTCCATCAGCTGTTCAATACACCAAGCCACCTCTCCACTATCAATCTCCAACAGTCAGGACTGGGATCTAACATCCATTTGCTCCACTGCCCCCTGGCACACTTAGCATTGCTGTTAGGCCAACCAAGTCTACCCCAACATACCTCCCAAGCCTGCAGCCTCTGCCATCAAAGACAAGGTGTCTGAGAACAGCATCTTCTCAAAGTTATGCACCACCCTGATTTAGAAGCAAATTGCCAGTCCTTCATCGTCACTGAGTCTGAATCCAAGTTATTCCAATCCACCAATACTCGGCGTGTGCCTTCATTAGAAGGACTGCAGTGTCCCATACAGGCAGCTAATTCTACCTTCACGTGGGCAATTAGGAATGGACAGTAAATGCACACAATGGACAATTTACTATTTTACCAATGCCATTTAACTTAAAAACCTGTACGTCTTTGGAGTGTAGAAGGAAACTTGAGCACCTGGAGAAAACCCATGAAGTTACAGGAAGAATGTACAAATTCTGTACAGACAGCACCCGTAATCAGAATCGACCCTGGGTCCAGTTCAGTTTAATTTATTGTCGCGTGAACCAAGGTACAGTGAACTGCTTTCGTTTTTGTTGCGTGTTCTGTTGTGGTCTCCAGGTCTACTGCTGCGCCACTGTGCCACCCTAACACAAGGATCCTTCCACGGATTGTGACAGGAGTGGTGCAGCAAACGTTACACTTCAATTTTCATGATGCCACATTTCCTGCTGAATGATAGAACTGTCAATCTGTAAATGACATCCCGAGCCCCATTTTAGGAAATGAAAGGCTCTTCTCATTTCTTAGAATGACTAATCTGGCTTCCTTCCAATAAGACCTTGAGTTAATTCTAAGTGAATGCAATGACCTTGCCTCCTCCACATTTATATGCTGATGGTTTAAATAGTTAATTGGTTTGCCAACTGCCTCATGATTTTGCATATGTGCAGGAAGATGATTTAGCATTCACTATTACCTCCATCCATCCCAAATTCTTGACAGATGATCTTGATAAAGTAAAAATGAAGTCCTGCATTTCTGCCTGCCCTTTACTGTGTCCAGGGTGTCACTTGGCAACATAATTAATTCTAGTAGAATCACTTTGCAACCTCATAACTCATTTGCACAAAATAATTTTGAAAACAATTTAACTCAGATTTTGGGATCAGAATGCAAACGCTGTCTCTTACAAATTCGAAAAGAGCTGAAGTCAAATCTATTTTTGTGATTGCAGTCGGCCCTCCTTTCTCATATTCTATTTTAGGTCTTCCTGAAATGTTGATTGATAATAATGAATTATAATGGATTTCGTACTGACCTAAATAGACATCATAACCTGTCTTTCCAGATTAATATCATTCAAAATATTTATTACACTGTCAAATTCCTAATTGGTAGAAGTGAAAGAATACTAAAATTTATGCATTGCAAAAATGTCAGGACTAATTTTAATTTCAAACAGCAATTATAACTTGTGTTTAATGGAACTACTAGAAGAGCAAGTTGCTTTCAGCGTGTGTTTTTTCATATAATATAAGCACAGCAATTATTGACAACTGCCAGCCCCGATGCAGTCAAAGACTTGCAGCTCATTGTAAAGCAGTATGATTCAGTTGTCTTACCCTCCAGTAATTTTCAGAAGAAATGCAACAATTTAATATTCATGTGCCATTCACAACAGCAGCAGAGACATGTGAAGGAAAAGACAGTGCACTTCTGTGAAATTTGAAAGGAAATGCCAATAGTTCAGATGTCATGTCAGCTCTTGGAATGATTACTACTAACAGAAACAGCTAAGATATTATTTATCTCAAAAGCTGCACCAGTAGCTCCCAGGACCAGGAAGGTTTCTTTGAAAACAAAAGCAGTCAGAAGAATACAGTGTTTCATAGCATGGTACATCATGTCAATACAAATAAATCATGATTCCAACAGTTGCAAATCATGAAAGCAAGCAATCATGGGGCAACTTCAATAGACACACAAACCTCAATTTTGTAATGTTCTCCAAGACTTAATGAATATTAAATTGGACGAGTCAAAGAATGTATCCACCAAGCACACACAGACAGTTTGTTGCTCGGTACATGAAGCAACGTACAGTTTTGGAGGAGGGGATGAATGAGCTTGCTCGACGGTGGGGAATTGTCTCATTAGCATGATATATTCAACTAGTGAAAATGTTTATCATCCCTTGGGAAAGTTTATAATTTGTCCATTGAAATATTATGCATATCTATAGCTGCAGTTATGATACACTCATTGTGACAATGTGCGTGATTTGTTAATATTGCAAACAGAGGACAAAGTCAATGGCTCATAACAGTCGAGAGGAGACTTCTGAATCTATTGAAGGAGCAGAGGTTCACTACCTTCTGCAGCAAAATGGAACTACCAAAAGATCAAGTTGCTTTCTGTGTGACATGTGAAATAATGAAAGGACAACAGTTATTAACAATTGCCATCCCTGGCATAGTCATATAGTCATACAGTATGGAAACAAGCCCTTCGGCCCAACTTGCCTACGCCGACCAATATGTCCCATCCACACTAGTCCCACCTGCCTGCATTTGGCACATATCCTTCTAAACCTGTCCTATCCGTGTACCTGTCTAAATGTTTCTTAAACGTTGCAATAGTACCAGCCTCAACTACCTCCTCTGGCAGCTCGTTCCATACACCCAACACCCTTTGTGTGAAACAGTTACCCCTCAGGTTCCTAATAAATCTTCCCCCCCTCACCTTACACCTATGTCCTCTGGTTCTCAATTCCCCCACTCTGGGAAAGAGACTCTGTGCGTCTACACCATCTATTCCTCTCATGAATTTGTACACCTCTATAAAATCACCCCTCATCCTTCTGCGCTCCAAAGAATAGAGTCATAGCCTTCTCAACCTCCCCTTGCAGCTCAGGCCCTCGGGTCCTGGCAACATCTGCACCCTTTCAAACTCAACCTCATCTTTCCTATTAAATGGTGCCTAGAACTGAACACAATACTCTAAATGCGGCTTCACCAACATCTAGAAATCTGCAACAAGACCTCCTAACATTTATACTCAATGCACTGACCGATGAAAATCCATGTGCGCAAAGATTTGGACCACACTATTAACCTCTGACGCCATTTTCAACAAACTATGTACCTGTACTCCTAGATCCCTCTGCTCCCCAGAGCCCTACTATTCACTGTGTAGGTCCTGCCCATGTTACTCTTCCTAAAATGCAACTTCACATTTCGCTGTATTAAATTCCATCAATCATTCTTCAGCTCACTTGTCAACCATTTGACAACAATCACTATCTACAATACCTCCCACTTTCGTGTCATCTGCAAACTTGCTAATCATGCCAGGTACGTTCTCATCCAAATCATTGAGATAGATGACAAACAACAATGGGCCCCGCACTGAACCCTGAGGCACACCACTAGTCACAGGCCTCCAGTCCGAGAAGCAACCTACCACCATAACCCTCTGCTTCCTACCAAGAAGCCAATTTTCTATCCCTTCAGCTATCTCTCCTTGGATCCCATGGGATCTAACCTAGCAGCCTACTATGAGGAATCCTGTCGAATGCTTTGGCGAAATCATCTGGGATTTACTTTGAATTCATTGTAGGGCATTATGATTCAATTGTCTTCCTCTCCAATAATTCCCAGAATAAATTGGGTAATTTAATATTCACATTTCTTTATAGAAGTTTGAGTTTTCAATTTAGAACTAAACAGATGATTAGGATCCCTTCACCAAATAATGTAATTTTAAATAATCTAATACCGTGCTGAGGCCAGGTGCCAGATCTCGGACACCTCCGCATACCTACCCCTTGACCATGTCCCTGCAGATAAACCACCATCTCCAAGACTGTCATCCAAACCACCAAACCACCAAACCACCATCTCCAAGACTGTCATCGATCTCATCACCTCTGGCGATCTTATCTCCACAGCTCCCAACATTATAGTTCTCCAAACCAATACTGCCCTGTATCACCCATTTCTATCTTCTTTCCAAAATCGATAAGCAGGACCCATTGTTTCAAGTTCAAGGAGCGCGGGGGCTTGTTCCTAACAGAGGTCCGAAAGCCGTTGGAGAGGTCGCTGAGGGAGGAGCTACAACCGAGCGGCAGGACTTAAAAAGGAGCGCGGGGGCTTGTTCCTAACAGAGGTCCGAAAGCCGTTGGAGAGGTCGCTGAGGGAGGAGCTACAACCGAGCGGTAGGACTTAAAAAGGAGCGCGGGGGCTTGTTCCTAACAGAGGTCCGAAAGCCGTTGGAGAGGTCGCTGAGGGAGGAGCTACAACCGAGCGGTAGGACTTAAAAAGGAACCCAAATCGGCAACGTTCCACTTCAAAAACAAGTGGGTTTGAGGAAGCCGCTGATTGGTGGACGCAGACAAGAGGGAGCAGCTGATTGGGAGTCAGATCCCTGCTGATTGTACTGTATTGTAGCAGTTTGTTTTATATTCTATCCAGGGTAAGGGGAGTATGACGGCCAGGGCAGTTTACTGTTCTGGATGTCAGATGTGGGAAGTCATGGAGTCTGATAGCCCTCCAGACGTCCACATCTGCGCCAGGTGTATCGAGATGGGGCTCCTAATGGACCGTATTAGGAACCTGGAGCAGCAGCTCGATGACCTCCGTCTGGTCAGGGAGAGCGAGGAAGTCATTGAGAGGAGTTACAGGGATGTGGTCACTCCAACACCACAGGAGGCAGGCAAGTGGATCACGGTTGGGAGAGGCAAGGGGCACAGGCAGGGACTAGAGAGTACCCCGGTGGCTGTACACCTTGACAATAAGTACTCCTGTTTGAGCACTGTTGGGGTGGACAGCCTACCTGGGGGTAGCGACAGCGGCCGGGCCTCCGGTATAGAGACCGGTCCTGTTGCTCAGAAGGGTAAGGAAAAGAAGAGGAGGGCAATATTAATAGGGGACTCTATAGTTAGGGGGTCAGACAGGCGATTCTGTGGACGCAGTCGGGAGACCCGGATGGTAGTTTGCCTCCCTGGTGCCAGGGTCTGTGATGTGTCCCAACGTGTCCAAGACATCCTGAAAGGGCAGGGAGAGGAGCCCGAGGTCGTGATACATATAGGTACCAATGACATAGGTAAAAAAAGAGAAGAGGTCCTGAAAGGAGAATTTAGGGAGTTAGGAGGGGAGTTAAAGAGAAGGACAGCAAAGGTAACAATCTCGGGATTACTGCCTGTACCACGCGACAGTGAGAGTAGGAATGGAGCGAGGTGGAGGATAAATGTGTGGCTGAAGGACTGGTGAGGAAGGCAGGGATTCAAATTTCTGGATCATTGGGACTTCTTTTGTGGAAGGTTCGACCTGTACAAAAAGGATGGGTGCACTTGAACCTGAGGGGGACCGATATCCTGGCGGGGAGATCTGCAAAGGCTACTGGGGAGACTTTAAACTAGAATGGTTGGGGGGAGGGACTCAAATAGAGAATGCTATTAGACAGTGTGTGAGGCAGGAGGCAGAGAAGGAAAGCACTCAGACCCAACATGTAGGGGGGAAAGAAGAAAACAATAATAAACAGAGAATAAGAGGTGGTGGGGTTCTTAAATGGGTGAGCAGAGAAACAGAGGGGTGTAAAATGCGGGCGGAAGCAATAGGTAGCAAGGTGAAAGGTAAAAGTGGCAGGCAGACAAATCCAGGGCAAAAATCAAAAAGAGCCACTTTTCAACATAATTGTATAAGGGGTAAGAGCGTTGTAAAAACAAGCCTGAAGGCTTTGTGTCTCAATGCAAGGAGCATTCGTAATAAGGTGGATGAGTTGAACGTGCAGATAGCAATTAATGATTATGATATAGTTGGGATCACGGAGACATGGCTCCAAGGTGACCAAGGCTGGGAGCTGAACATCCAGGGATATTCAATATTCAGGAGGGATAGAGAGAAAGGAAAAGGAGGTGGGGTAGCGTTGCTGGTTAGAGAGGAGATTAACGCAGTGGAAAGGAAGGACATTAGCTTGGAGGATGTGGAATCGGTATGGGTAGAGCTGCGAAACACTAAGGGGCAGAAAACGCTGGTGGGCGTTGTGTACAGGCCACCTAGCAGTAGTAGTGAAGTTGGGGATGGCATCAAACAGGAAATTAGAAATGCGTGCAACAAAGGCAAAACAGTTATAATGGGTGACTTCAATCTACATATAGATTGGGTGAATCAAATTGGCAGGGGTGCTGAGGAAGAGGATTTCTTGGAATGTATGAGGGATAGTTATCTAAACCAACATGTAGAGGAACCAACGAGAGAGCAGGCTATTCTAGACTGGGTATTGAGTAATGAGGAAGGGTTAGTTAGCAGACTTGTTGTGCGTGCCCCCTTGGGCAAGAGTGATCATAATATGGTTGAGTTCTTCATTAGGATGGAGAGTGACATTGTTAATTCAGAAACAACGGTTCTGAACTTAAAGAAAGGTAACTTTGAGGGTATGAGACGTGAATTGGCCAAGATTGACTGGCAATTAGTTCTAAAAGGGTTGACGGTGGATATGCAATGGAAGGCATTTAAAGACTGCATGGATGAACTACAAAAATTGTTCATCCCAGTTTGGCAAAAGAATAAATCAAGGAAGGTAGTGCATCCGTGGATAACAAGGGAAATCAAGGATAGTATCAAAGCAAAAGATGATGCGTACAAATTAGCCAGAAAAAGCAGCATACCAGAGGACTGGGAGAAATTCAGAGACCAGCAGAGGAGGACAAAGGGCTTAATTAGGAAAGGGAAAATAGATTATGAAAGGAAACTGGCAGGGAACATAAAAACTGACTGCAAAAGTTTTTATAGATATGTGAAGAGAAAGAGATTAGTTAAATCAAATGTAGGTCCCTTGCAGTCAGAAACAGGTGAATTGATCATGGGGAACAAGGATATGGCAGACCAATTGAATAACTACTTTGGTTCCGTCTTCACTAAGGAAGACATAAATAATCTGCCGGAAATAGCAGGGGGCCGCGGGTCAAAGGAGAAGGAGGAACTGAGTGAAATCCAGGTTAGTCGGGAAGTGGTGTTGGGTAAATTGAATGGATTAAAGGCCGATAAATCACCAGGGCCAGATAGGCTGCATCCCAGAGTACTTAAGGAAGTAGCTCCAGAAATAGTGGATGCATTAGTGATAATTTTTCAAAACTCTTTAGATTCTGGAGTAGTTCCTGAGGATTGGAGGGTAGCAAACGTAACCCCACTTTTTAAGAAGGGAGGGAGAGAGAAAACGGGGAATTACAGACCAGTTAGTCTAACATCGGTAGTGGGGAAACTGCTAGAGTCAGTTATTAAAGATGGGATAGCAGCACATTTGGAAAGTGGTGAAATCATTGGACAAAGTCAGCATGGATTTACGAAAGGTAAATCGTGTCTGACGAATCTTATAGAATTTTTCGAGGATGTAACTAGTAGAGTGGATAGGGGAGAACCAGTGGATGTGTTGTATCTGGACTTTCAGAAGGCTTTCGACAAGGTACCACATAAGAGATTAGGATACAAACTTAAATCACACAGTATTGGGGGTTCAGTATTGATGTGGATAGAGAACTGGCTGGCAAACAGGAAGCAAAGAGTAGGAGTAAACGGGTCCTTTTCACAATGGCAGGCAGTGACTAGTGGGGTACCGCAAGGCTCAGTGCTGGGACCCCAGCTATTTACAATTTATATTAATGATCTGGACGAGGGAATTGAAAGCAACATCTCCAAGTTTGCGGATGACACTAAGCTGGGGGGCAGTGTTAGCTGTGAGGAGGATGCTAGGAGACTGCAAGGTGACTTGGATAGGCTGGGTGAGTGGGCAAATGTTTGGCAGATGCAGTATAATGTGGATAAATGTGAGGTTATCCACTTTGGTAGCAAAAACGGGAAGGCAGACTATTATCTAAATGGTGGCCGATTAGGAAATGGGGAGATGCAGCGAGACCTGGGTGTCATGGTACACCAGTCATTGAAAGTAGGCATGCAGGTGCAGCAGGCAGTGAAGAAAGTGAATGGTATGTTGGCCTTCATAGCAAGAGGATTTGAGTATAGGAGCAGCGAGGTTCTACTGCAGTTGTACAGGGTCTTGGTGAGACCACACCTGGAGTATTGCGTACAGTTTTGGTCTCCAAATCTGAGGAAGGACATTATAGCCATAGAGGGAGTGCAGAGAAGGTTCACCAGACTGATTCCTGGGATGTCAGGACTTTCATATGAAGAAAGACTGGATAGACTTGGCTTATACTCGCTAGAATTTAGGAGATTGAGAGGGGATCTTATAGAAACGTACAAGATTCTTATGGGGTTGGACAGGCTAGATGCAGGAAGATTGTTCCCGATGTTGGGGAAGTCCAGGACAAGGGGTCACAGCTTAAGGATAAGGGGGAAATCCTTTAAGACCGAGATGAGGAAAAACTTTTTCACACAGAGAGTGGTGAATCTCTGGAACTCTCTGCCACAGAGGGTAGTTGAGGCCAGTTCATTGGCTATATTTAAGAGGGAATTAGATGTGGCCCTTGTGGCTAAAGGGATCAGGGGGTATGGAGAGAAGGCAGGTACGGGATACTGAGTTGGATGATCAGCCATGATCGTATTGAATGGCGGTGCAGGCTCGAAGGGCCGAATGGCCTACTCCTGCACCTATTTTCTATGTATCTATGTATCTATGTATTGTCATGTGTCCCTGATAGGACAATGAAATTCCTGCTTTGCTTCAGCACAACAGAACATAGTAGGCATTGACTACAAAACAGATCAGTGTGTCCATATACCATTCTATAAATATATACACACATGAATAAATAAACTGATAAAGTGCAAATAACAGTTAATGGGCTATTAAAGTTCAGAGTTTTTTCCGAGCCAAGTTTAATAGCCTGATGGCTGTGGGGAAGTAGCTATTCCTGAACCTGGTCGTTGCAGTCTTCAGGCTCCTGTACCTTCTACCTGAAGGTAGTAGGGAGATGAGTGTGTGGCCAGGATGGTGTGGGTCCTTGATGATACTGCCAGCCTTTTTGAGGCAGCGACTGCGATAGATCCCCTCGATGGAAGGGAGGTCAGAGCCGATGATGGACTGGGCAGTGTTTACTACTTTTTGTAGTCTTTTCCTCTCCAGGGCGCTCAAGTTGCCAAACCAAGCCACTATGCAACCGGTCAGCATGCTCTCTACTGTGCACCTGTAGAAGTTAGAGAGAGTCCTCCTTGACAACGGCTCTCCGTAATCTTCTCAGGAAGTAGAGGCACTGATGTTCTTTCTTACTGTGTTTTTGCCTGCACCACCAAACTCATTTCCAAATAACTTGATTCTATCTTGTTCCCCCCAACCCCCCCCCCCCTCCCCCCCTCCCCCCCCTCCCCCCCCCCCCCCCCCCCTTATTCAGAGTCTTCCAACCTACATTTTGGACACTCACAAGCTCTTCTACTCGTCAATACCTTTCAGTTCCTAACCCACCATCTCCTCATTATTACCATGGGTGCCCAGTTCCATTTGAACCTCATTCCCCACCAGGAAGGTATCAGAACAATTTGGTTCATCCTGGAAGTGTGACCCAAACAGTTCAATCTGAAGAATTGTCCCGATGTGAAACATTGTCTGTCCTTTCCCTCCACCGATGCAGCCTGACCTGTTCAGTTACTCCTATACTTTGTGTTTTATTCAAGATTCCAGCATCTGCAGTTCCTGTGTTTGTACTCTATACTCTATTGGGTTTGGAAGAATGAGAGTTGATCTCATTGTCCATTGTAAATTACCCCAATTGTGTTAGCATACAGTAAAATCTGGAAGGGTTGTTGGGAATGTGGGAAGAATAAGATAGATAGCATGAGTGTCTAAATGGGTACTTGATGTTTGGCATGGATATGGTCTAATGGAGAATTGATTTATTTCACAAAGTGGTTATTCTCCTACAGCTAGATCTGAAAATATTCAACCTCTGTATTCCACTTAAGTATGTCATACAGCATGGCAACAGGCCCTTTGGCCCAAATCGCCCATTTTGACCAAGATATCCCATTGGAGCTACTTCCAATGGCCTGCATTTGTCATATCCCACTAAACGTTTCATGTTCATGTGCCCTTCCAAGTGCCTTTCAATATTGCTATAGTACCTGTCTCATCTACCTCCTCTGGCTGCATTCCAACTACCCACCACGCTCAGTGTGAAAAAAATACTCCTCAAGTTCCTATTAAATCTATCCCCTCTCACCTTAAAGTTATGTCCTCTGGTACTTGATTGCTCTACCCAGGGTAAAAGACTCTGTATTCACCCTTTCTATTCCCCTCATGATTTTACATATCTCTGTACAGCCTCCTGGCCTCCAAGGAATAAAGTCCCAGCCTGCCGAACCTCTCCATATACCTCAGGCCTTCAAATCCTGGCAACATAAATTGGCTCGACACTACACTCTTTCTAGCATAAAAATACTCATTAAGGAAAAAAGACACAACTTTCCATTTCACTCCCTGCTGATTTTTTTCTCAATTTTACATGTAGATTTCATATTGGAAAGAGTAAAGGATGGAAATTGAGAGATGCAGCTGAATGGCATAGCAGATCACCTTTACCTCTTTTATGTGTTGATGCTTCTATTTCTTTGAATTACAAAAAGTTAAGGAAACAGGTAAGAGGAAATACTTTTTTTACTTTAGAGATACAGCATATAAACATGCCCAGTGGCCCACCGTGTCCACACCAACCAGCGATCACCCCGTACACTAGCATTATCCTACCCACTAAGGACAATTTACAATTTTTTTTTACCGAAGCCAATTCACCTACAAACCTGTACATCTTTGGAATGTGGGGAGAAAACTGGAGCACCCGGAGAAAACCAATGCGGTCACAGGGAGAATAGACAAACTCCATACAGACAGCACCTGGAGTCAGGATCGAACCCGGGTCTCTGTTGCTGTAAGGCATCAACTCTACTGTTGCACCACAGTGCCACCCTATTAATTGTTTTCGAAAACATGAAACAAGTAAGCAGATCAGAAAGAGAAATAATGAGAATAAATGCATTCATCCTCAACAATTCTTCAGAGGCACCTATAGTTTTCCTTATTAACATATCCATGTGCAGGCAATGGCTTTTGTGCACATAGCTCTTTGTTTATGAAATTCTCATTGAAGCTCATCTGCCCTGTACAAAGGGTATGCTGTAATATCAGGCTTCTGACACTAGGAGCATTAGAACTATATGGATTGTTTTTTATTCCGACATGACACATTTTCAACGTGTTTGACTAGTGTATATTCCCTGTGGATGGTTCAGCTTTATTGCACCATAAAACAATTCTATATTTTAATTTGAACCCACAGAAATAGAAGCATCAACACATAAATTGCACATTTTGCAACAATAAACATAGCCTCAACTTGAATATGATGGTAAACTGTAGATATTTGAGTGTTTTGGTTTATTGGAGACTGAAATTTGTACACAAATCGATGCCATGGCAACTCCAGGTGGACATTACTTAGGGTGGCATGATGACGCAGTGGTATACCTGCTGCCTTACAGCGCTTGCAGCACCAGAGACCCAGGTTCGATCCCAACCAGGGGTGCTGTCTGTACGGAGTTTGTACGTTCTCCCCCTGACCTGCGTGGGTTTTCTCCGAGATCTTCAGTTTCCTTCCACATTCCAAAGACATACATTCATGTAGGTTAATTGGCTTGGTATAAGTGTAAATTGTCCCTAATGTGTGTTAATGTGCGGGGATCGTTGGTCGGTGCGGACTCGGTCGACCGAAGAGTCTGTTTCCGCACTGATCTCTGAACTAAACTAAAACTAAACAGTTTAGAGCATGAACAGTAATGGAGAGTATTCCAGGCAGACAATAGGCACCCAGGCCTGTTAAAAGATACAGGCGGTCAAGAAATGACTAATGGGGGGAGGCATTATTCCTAAAAGTAAAAGCTATAATGAACAGTGAGCTATTAGTATCTGGCTGTTTAGGATTCCCTCCAAACTACCGGTTTGCACTCTCATGAACTTTCCCCCTGCCCCAAATACGTCCCCTCATACAACTCCTCCCCCTGCAGCCATGGGGTAGACTGACCCACCCCCCCCCCCAATCTTTGTTCATCCCCAATCCTTTCCACTCGTCACTTTAATTTCATGTTTCATGTATCTTGTGTTTTTTGACTGTTGGCAGATCAATTTCACTCCTGAGATAAATAAAGTTCTATCCTATCGTATCCTATCGTAACTAAACATTCCCCAGAAGAAAAACAGGAACTTGCCCCAGAGGTTTTGTTCCAAGAAGGAATATCCCAGGAAAAACTCCCCAGCAGGATCTCTCCCCAGGAATAGCATTCTTCCTGAGGGCTTCTCCTCCAGGGGGAACACCCCAAGGATGGAAGCATCCTTCTAGATATTGAAAATGTCCTTCAGGTGAAATAGTGCTTTTGGAGCCATTGAGGCAACAGATTAGAGAGCAATTAGATGGAGAATAATAATCAAAAGAACTTGCTAGAATTGTTCAAGGCAGAACACAGCATTTGTTGAAAATCTGAAATAAAAAAGAAGCTGGTAATATCTAACAGATCAAACAATACCTGTGGAGAAAGAAAAAACTTAGAGTGGATAACCTTTCAACTGAACAGGCCATTTCCAACAACCAGAGATAAGGTTGTAAGTTTTTTGGACTCTCTCTCCTTCCCCCACATCTCATAGACCACTTTCTCAGTAACTTCTCCCATGCTCTTTATGTCTCTTGACCTCTGCTTTCATTTTATGATGACAATGACTGATTCCACCCAGTCTCTAAGCCGACAGAAGTGGCCCATGAGTTAAACCACCCTGTATGTCACACTGACTAAATCAGACAATTTCCCAGCTCCATCACTCTACCCCCCGCCTCCCCCCCCCCTTACCATCTCTACCAATCACAACTCCCACATCCACCCTCCCTCACCCCTAATGCTGTCCCACCCACTTTGGTTCCCAACTGGATTATGCTAAATATGTATGGCTCTTTATTCTGTACGCTGGAAGCAGGTGAATAGCCCTGCAGGTATCAAACTAACAAGCGTAACTATCAAAATCTGTCAAAGGAGGAAGCAGAAGTAGAGTGACGTTATCTTGCCATTTGAAAGTATAAATGAATTATTTCAGTCATCGTTTCATTCCCATTGTCCTTGAACAGAAGGTAACAAACATTTGATTTACGTAAGGAAATTATGAGCAGGAATAAGCACAAATCTCTGCACACAACAAATAAAATATACCAGGCTTGACTTCCTTGACGGTACAATGGGCGCAAGTTATGGTCCCTCAGAAATGCAGTTTAGAAAAATAAATCAATTGTACGTGAGAAATTCAATAAACCTGGTTCTTTTCCATTTTATGTTTATGCTGTTTTGATTATTACTTTCAGAATTGTAGAAACATTTTAAAAAACTCTCGGGTACCTTTGATCCATTTATTTTGAGAGCACTGTGAAATGGGTAAGAGTAGTTACATCATTAGTTATACAACATTAAAATCCATTTATATAGTTCAAGAGAAATAGACTTAAATGATTGTAGATATTTATAATTTAACCAGAAGCAAAATAAAATAAAAGTTAAAGCACTTCACAAGACATTGAATTGATTTGAAAATCTGTTATGCAAGAAAATTTAGCATCCATTTTTTGCACAACCCATTAAGGAATCATTTCTTTCAGTGGTCATGACTGGAGGAGGGTGAACACAGTCAGCTGATTCGAGCAACAGATGGGGCTTGGATATATCAGATGGATGCATTGGGTGGAAA
Organism: Malacoraja senta; assembly: GCA_038087875.1. Lineage (NCBI taxonomy): Eukaryota > Metazoa > Chordata > Chondrichthyes > Rajiformes > Rajidae > Malacoraja > Malacoraja senta. The sequence continues at coordinate 337,957,019 of CM075977.1, forward strand.
TCCTGGGGGGACAGGGGGGGATACGCACACCCCCCACCCCCCGCTTTGAGAGGAGGGGGACGATTCTCCCCCCCCCCCCCATGTTTTGTAATCCGGACTTTATCAGCCGCTTTCTAAGGACTGAATCGGCACATTCGCGGGGCCTTAAAATCAAACTGCTGCATCAAGGCGATCGAGGCTCCCAATGTTGAAGCCCCCGCCAGCCGATGAAAGACCCCGTGAATGGGCCGATTCAAGCCCCACGATTCGGGGCGGACGAAGCTGCTGTTGCTGGAGTTCAGAGTCAGTCACCAGGTCAGCTCCCGATGTTACCGTCCACAGGGCCCACGGCCGAAGCCTCGTGTGTGTGCGTGTGCATACGCGCGCACGGCCACCAAGAAATTGTGTCCCTCGCATGTTTTGATAGCGATTTCCGTGCCTGGATGGATGTGCCTTAGTAAAATGCTCTGTTGACACCAAAAAACTACCTACTTCACACTGCAGCGACGTTAGCTCGTTTAATTATCTCATCAGGCTAAACTCCATATTATAAAAGCCATCTCCATCTCACTGCTCTCTGGAAACAAAATCCCAGCATACGAACGAACCCAACAGTGCTCGCAGAATCACGGTGACTTTTATTAGCTATTTGTATGAATATTTTCATGAGAAACAAATCAGCCACTATGAACATGTTATTAGCAAGAAGAACCAGTTGATCAATAAAATACACTGGCTGCACTAGTAATTCCATGAGATTATCTGGAGCATTCCAACAAGAAGAATGTGATTAATGGCACAGAACGAGAGCACCAAGTTAAATAACTGTTTAGGGCACAAACAGTAATGGAGATTACTAATGCAATGCATCAAAGCATCCCTGGCATTAAATTCATAAACCATGCATTTAAACATTTGAGAAATTAGAAACTGGTACACATTCTTGTTTGTACTGTATAAAGCACGTCCACCCAACTGCTAACTAAATGCAAACATAGATTACATTTTCATGTAATTAGGTGGCAATATCAGTGCAACATTCAATCCTATTTTGCGTGATGGATAAGAGTTGCTATAGTAACACTGACAATTGCAATCAGCAGGATTCTTTATTGCTTTTCTCCCTTGGGTTCAAAATGGACAGGTTGCCATGAGGAGCCTTGCATAATGATTTTGTTTCACCAATGAAATATGCAATAATAAAACAGGAAAAATAAATATACTCCAAGAATGAGAAGGCACTCTCAGGAGTTTCAACATGTCAAGGCAACAAAGATCATTTAACACGAGACAGAGAGGTGTCAGGGAAAATAAAACGTGTTTTCTTTAAGAAGGAGCTATTTACAGTGGATATTCTTTATTTAAGATTTATATTTTGTGATTGTTTTTACAATGTTTCTTGTCAAATTTAAGTCGGCTACTAAAATTAAGTTTCAAAGCATCAGTGTCTCTTTTTTTTAATATCAGTTAGAGTTTACCAGGAAATATACTTTAATTAATTAGGGAGCTTGTTTTTGGAAGGACATCAGGTGACTGAAATCTGCAAAACAACTATCGCCATATAATCAAAAGCATTTGCACTGGTGTTTAAATGTACCAGCTTCAACATAATACATGCTTTCATGTCACGTCAAAAGATTCTTGCCCTATTCTTTCGGCACATTAATCATATCGATAAAGAATAGAATTGTGTTTCATTATAGAATCTGAATGCTCTGCTACATACAAAAAAAGTGATACATTTGAATCGATATAGTAAGAACATTAAATGAAGAAGAAGTGGAATTCTGTGCCATTTGCGATCGTTATTCAGCAAGCCCAGACAAAGTTACAAACAGGATGTTGACATCATGGCAAACATAGAAACATAGAACAGAGAAAATAGGTGCAGGAATAGGCCATTCGGCCCTTCGAGCCAGCACCGCCATTCAATATGATCATGGCTGATCATCCAAAATCAGTACCCTGTTCCTGCTTTCTCCCCATATCTCTTGATTCCGTTCGCCCTAAGAGTTATATCTAACTCTCTCTTGAAAACATTAAGTAAATTGGCCTCCACTGCCTTCTGTAGCAGAGAATTCCCGAGATGAAACAATGATAAAAGGCCCAGACTAATATTTAAAGAAATTAAAACTTAATAAAAAGGAACTGCAGATGCTGGTTTATCCAAGCATAAGTGTGAAATGCTGGATTAACTCAGCGGGTCAGGCAATATTTCCCTAAATCATATATTTGAAAGAACAAACAGCAAATACTTTGACCTAAAAATTCTATTGTGTAATGCAACATTTTATTCTAGATCAAGAAGCTGCCTTCTGCAACTGTAAAGAGTGATTCACTGATTGATGCATCGGTCCAATATTTCCAACAAGTGGAACGGACTTTGGACTTTGGCCTTTTTTTGGTTTAAATGGTGGCTAAATATGGTGACTGTGCATTTTTTTTAAATCAAAAATTATCTATTCAATTACGATACAAAATAATACTTACAAAACAAAACTGTGGCAACACACCCACCACCCCAGTACAAAATCACCAAATTATCTATTTACCTTAATTTTCAAATAACTACTACAATCCTTATTGAGGATACACTCCACCCTCCGCCGTGCCCAATGGTCCCGGAAATCCCCCAGGGCGCCCGTGTAGTCCCTCTCAAGTACCACCCGGGTGCGTACGTAACCCAGCAAAAGGGGTAGGCAGCCGGCTCGGGCAGAGCCCTCTTCTGCCTGGCGACGTGACTCGCGGATGGCCAGCCCAAACAAGACATCTTCGGCCCTACCCTCTCCCCTACGGACAGTGTGTCCAAAGATGAGGATGGTGAGTGTGAAGTTCAACCAGAAGGCAAGGAGCTGCCTCTTTAGATATTGGAACAGGGGCTGCAACCTCACCCACTCAGCCACCAAGCATGACATCCGGAGGTTGCAGCGCATCATTCGATCAGCCAAGACGTTTGTTGGCTGCAACCTTCCCCCCCCCCACATCGACGATCTGTACACTGCAAGGGCCAGCAAGCGAGCGGGTAAGATCATCTCTTACCACTCTCACCCTGGCCACAAACGCTTTGAAGCACTTCCCGCTGGAAGGTCAAAGCAACCACAGCCAGACATAAAAACAGCTTTCTTCCATGAGCAGTAGCTCTACTCAACAACCAAAAGTCTGTAGCATCCTTTTGCTCTGGTATTTTATTTCATTCTTCACATGTTTAAATTATAATGTTTTATTCTTAATTGTTTACTGTATATTGTGCTATTACTTGCGAGCAAAGCACCAAGGCAAGTTCCTTGTATGTATACATACTTGGCTAATAAAATTTATTAAATTCAAGTAAATACACGTGGAACACAGACTCTTCCAGCCCGCAAAAGTGGCAGGAGTTTGGCGAGTCTGTGAACCGTGACGGAGACTGTGCATTTGTGGGTTGTGCAAAAGAGTTTCACTGGGTTCTGCATATGTGACAATAAAGAACCATTGAACCATTTCATTAACTTTAGAACCAACTTTCACCCTGCTCTCAAATTCACTTGGATCTCTGACACCTCTCTCCATTTACTCAATCTCTCTGTCTCCATCACAGTGAACAGACTATCGACCGATGACTACTACAAATCCACTGACTCCCACAGTCACCTTGACTGCTCCTCCTCCCACCCTGTCTCTTGCAAGGATGCCATTCCTTACTCTCAATTTCTCCATCTCCGCTGCATCTGCTCTCAACGGGAGACTTTTCTAGAACACCTGAGATCTCATCTTTCTTCAGTAAACGTGGATTTCCAGCTACCATTGTTGATGGATCCCTCACCCACATTTCCTCTGTCTCCTCATCCCCCTCCCCCAGACAGAACAAGGAAAGGGTTCCTCTGGTCCCCACCTTTCGCCCACCAGCCTATGACTCCAACACTTCATTTTATGACATTTCTGCCACTTTCAATGTGATCCCACCACGAGTCACATCCTCCCATCTCCACTCTTTTAGACTTTCCATAGTGACAACTCTCTCCACAACTCCTTGGTTCGCTCATCACTTCAAACCCAATCTGTTCCTATCCCTAGGTACTTTCCCCTACAATCGCAGGAGATGTAACAATGGTTCTGACACCTCCTCTCTCACTTCCATCCAGGGACCATAGCAGCCCTTCCACTTGAGATAGATATTCCTGGCACTCCTTCAACCTTGTCTATTGCATTCAGTGCTCCCTATGTGAATATATATATACTAGTTTATATTGGTGAGACAAAGCATGAATTAGGTGACCATTTTGCCGAACACTTGGACTCTGTCAGCCAAGGCTGGAACTCCCAGATGCTAACCATTTTAAGTCCCCTTCCTATTCCCATATTGACATTATTGAACTCGAAGAATATTACCTCATATTCCGCATGGGTAGTCTCAAGAGTCAAGAGTCAAGAGTGGTTTATTATCATACTGGACTAAGTGGGACCCGTTGGGTCCCATGTTCACACGGGAGGGCTGCTCTTCCAATGCAATATTCCACCTCTCCACCAATTCCAAAATTGGTGGCCGGGGGGGGCTTTCTGGAGCACTAGTATGGGTGTTGTGGGCTGAAGGGACTGGTTTGCAGAGGGATAGTATGGACATTGAGGGCCGAATGGATTCTTGGGCTGGCAGCTCAGTCACTCAAGCCTGGTGTGCTGGCAGCTAACTCAGTCACGGCTGGTGGGCTGGCAGTTGACTCACGGCTATTCCTTGAAATTCCATTTCAAGTAGGGTGCAAGGCCACCAAATGTAGTTTCCTACCATTTCAAGCAAGGTGCAAGGCCACCAAATTCAAATGCAGTTTCATACCTTTTCAAGCAGATTGCAAGTCCACCAAATTCAAGTGCAGTTTCATACCATTTCATGCAGGGTGCAAAGCCACCAAATTCAAATGCAGTTTCATTCCATTTCAAGCAGGGTGAAACCACCATAAAACCATGTAAAAACCACATAAAAACCACACACATTTCAGTAGACATTCAGTGTGTTCAGTTGATTCACAGCTCTGGCAGAGAGTCGTGACCTCTCCCTCCCCATCTTGCAGAGACTGAGCCACGCCCACACTTCTGGGTTTAAAGTCCCTCCTCCCCTCCCACCGGAAGGGGCGTGGCCTTCATGGCATGATTGACAGGAGGGAGAATCTCAACATTATTTAAACACTAATAACTTTTATTTTTCATCGATTGGAAAAATCCTCGGCACCTAATGAGCGGAGGGGAACTCTGAGTAAGATGACCAAAAATCACAGCCGTATGTGGTAGCGTTTTTTCTAAAATCAATATAGAGCGCAAACAGGAAGTGGTCAAGAATAGACATTTAATTATATAGATTTTCAAACCAACCACGTTTGCATTTTCAAACCAACCACTTTTGCATTTTCAAACCAACCACTTTTGCATTTTCAAACCAACCACTTTTGCATTTTCAAACCAACCACTTTTGCATTTTCAAACCAACCACCTTTGCATTTTCAAACCATCCACTTTTGCATTTTCAAACCAACCACTTTTGCATTTTCAAACCAACCACTTTTGCATTTTCAATCCAACCACTTTTGCATTTTCAAACCAACCACATTTGCATTTTCAAGCCATCCACTTTTGCATTTTCAAACCAACCACTTTGGCATTTTCAAACCAACCACTTTTGCATTTTCAAACCAACCACTTTTGCATTTCCAAACCAACCACTTTTGCATTTTCAAGCCACCCCACATTTCCATTTTCAAACCACCCCACATTTCCATTTTTAAACCAACCACTTTTGCATTTCCAAACCAACCACTTTTGCATTTTCGAACCAACCACATTTTTAAACTACATTTTCAAACCACATTAAGGGCACTCACAGGTCAGTAAAACCACACTCACAGTTTAGTAGACATGTGTTCAGTGTTATTCACAGCTCAGACTGGGAGTTGTGACCTCTCGCTCCCCCATCTTGCAGAGACTGAGGCACGTCCACACTTCCAGTTTTTATAGTCCCTCCCCTCCCACCGGAAGGGGCGTGGCCTTCATGGCGTGATTGACAGGAGAGAGAATCTCAACATTTTTAAAACGTTAATAAGTCTTTTAAATTTAATCGATGGGAAAAATCCTCTGGCCCTGACAGCTGGAGGGAGACTCTGAGTAAGATGGCCAAAATCACAGCCGTAAGTGGTAGCATTTTTCTAAAATCAATCTACAGTGCAAACAGGAAATGGTCAAGTTTTGACTTTTAATTATATAGATTTTCAAACCAACCACTTTTGCATTTTCAAACCAACCACTGTTTCTTTTTCAAACCAACCACTTTTGCATTTTCAAACCACCCCAAATTTCCATTTTCAAACCACCCCAAATTTCTATTTTCAAACCACCCCACATTTGAATTTTCAAACCAACCACTTTTGCATTTCCAATCCAACCACTTTTGCATTTACAAACCAACCACATCTTCAAACTACATTTTCAAACCACATTAAGGTCCCTCACAGGTCTGTAAAACCACACTCAGTTTAGTAGACATGTGTTCAGTGTTATTCACTGCTCAGACTGAGAGTTGTGACCTCTCCCTCCCCCATCTTGCAGAGACTGAGGCATGACCACACTTCCAGGTTTTATTGTCCCTCCCCCTGCCACCGGAAGGGGCATGGCCTTCATGGCATGATTGACAGGAGCGAGAATCTCAACGTTTTTTAAACATTAATAAGTCTTTTATTTTTCATCCATGGGAAAAGTCCTCTTGTCCTGTGCAGCGGAGGGGGACTCTGAGTAAGATGGCCAAAAATCACAGCCGTAAGTGGTAGCGTTTTTTCTAAAATCAATATGCAGTGCAAACAGGAAGTGGTCAATTTTAGACTTTTAATTATATATATGTCCCGGATGGGACAATGAAATTCTTACTTGCTGCAGCACAACAGAATACGGGAATATGTAAACATAGTACATAACGGGGAGGAACAAAAAAGAAAAAGTTCAATAAATACCAAATATAGTGCAATAATAATATAGTATTTTGCAGTTCAGAGCTCAGAGCTTATTCATTGTTGTGTTTAATAGCCTGATGGCTGTAGGGAAGTAGCTGTTCCTGAACCTGGCCATTACAGTTTTCAGGCTCCTGTACCTTCTTCCTGATGGCAATGGTGAGATAAGTGTGTGGCCAGGATGGTGTGGGTCCTTAATGATTTTGGCTGCCTTTTTGAGGCAGCGACTACGATAGATCCCTTCAACGGTGGGAGGTCTGAACATTCAAGGTATGAACATGGAATTCTCCAATTTGAAATAAAACCACCCACCATCCCTGTATTTCCCCTGCTCCTCCCACAGAACCTAGTGTCACATATTTCTCCCACCATTTCTTATCACCTGTCATCCTGTTTTTTTCATCTCTCCATATATGACACCCCTCCATATATGACACCCTCTCCACTTCATCACTGGCCTTTGTCACTGACTCCACCTATTTACGTGTCTTTTGTGAGCTTTCATTTGGATAACAAAATAGAAAAACGCCCAAATGTGCTTCACAAGAGCAAACTGAGAGAAAAAAGAAAATCAATACTCAAAACCAATAAACAAAATATATGAGCAGATATCAGAAAAGCTTAGTCAGGGTGATGTTTTAAAGAGCAACTTTAAGTAAGAGGAAGAGGTTTAGAAGGGAAATTTGACATTTGAAATATATTTGATTAAATAGAGCAAGTACAATGGAAAGTAAAAATGGAAATGCACTAGTTTTAACTCTGCCAGATTATTAGTACTTAAAATTCAATTACCTTTATTCAATACTAAACACAACACCATTAATTCAGAAAAAAATATCCTTTTTGTGTCCCTTGTAGGAGTGCAGCAGATGATCTTAAAGTTAGCCTCAGAGATAAATTTTGGAGAAGATTTTAAACTTGCTTTGGAGGGTCATTTAATTTTGCTTTCATTTCTAGACGAGTGTGTCATTGACAAGGTCTGCTTTATTGCCTATCACCAATTGCTCTTGGGAAAGTGCTGGTGAGCCACCTTCTTGAAGCACAGCAGTTCTTCTGAAGTTCCAAGATATCCACCCAACTATGCTTAAAAAACTGATATAATTCTAAAATAATGTTACAAATTGCTGGAGTAGCTCAAATCTGGAGAAAGTGGATAGATGACATTTGGGTGACGTTTGGGTTTCTTCAGACTGACGTCAGGGTGATATGTGCTTTGGAGGGGAGTCAATTGTTCGTATGCACCTGCTGTCCATGTCCATGACCATCTTTTCAGTCATCAGTGGACTCCTAGGGCAAGCGTGAATGGGTGTCAATAAAATAGGCTGCTTTGCCCTGCCTGGTGTTGCTGTATGAGTGTTGTTACAGATACAGTCAAGCAGGAGAGAATTCATATTTCAACTTTAGACTTTACTTTAGACTTTAGAGATACAGCGTGGAAATAGGTTCTTCGGCCCACCGAGTCCACGCCGGCCAGCAATCACCCCGCAGAGAGATTGAGGAAAGCAGAGTACCCGGAGAAAACCCACGTGGTGACGGGGAAATGTACAAAGTCCATACAGACAGCACCCATAGTCAGGATCGAACCCGGGTCTCTGCCGCTGTAAGGCAGCACTCTACCATTGCGCCACTGTGCCACCTGATTTGTCCTTATGATGGAAAGAGTCTAGAAGCCAGTAAGTGCATCACTCACCACTGTGGACCCAGCCTTCGAACTACTTTGACAGGTAAAATGCTTATGTGCTTAGCTCAGTGGAATTTCATCAGTAAATAAATTAGGAATTCAAGGATAACAACGGCTATGATTCATAGATGGTTAGACTCTCCATCTGGTAATGGACATTGCCTGGCAATTGTGAATATTACTTGTAACTTACCAGTTAATACCTGAAAGTTGTCTCGGTCTTGCTGCATACAGATATTGACTGTTTCATTTGCTGAAGAATTGTGAATGGATTTGAACATTGTATGAACATCCTCAAGTCTTGTTATGGAAAGGAAGGCCATTGCTGAAGCTGCTGAATGTGTCTTGGTCAAGGACACTGCCCTGAGAAACGCCTGTAGTTTAGTTTAGATTATTATTGTCATTTGAATCAAGCTGTCCACAATACACAGATAGAGGATAAAGGGTAAAATATTCTATGCAAGATAAAGTCCGGTTAAGGATAGTTCAATGGTCGCCAATGAGGTAGATTTGGAGGTCAGGATGACACTCTAGCTGATAAGAGGACCATTCAGTTGCCTGATAACAGCAGGGACGAAACTGTTTCTGAATCTGGAGGTAGGTGTTTAAAAAATGTCTGTATATTTTACCTGATGGGAGAGGAGAGAAGAAGGAGTCACCGGGGTGAAACTTGTCCTTGATTATGCTGGTGACCTTGCCGCGGCAGCGTGAAGTGTAGATGAAGTCAATGGAATGGAAGATAGACACAAAGTGCTGGAGTAACTCAGCAGGTCAGAAAAGCATCTCTGGAGGAAAAATATAGGTGATGTTTCAGGTCAGGACCCTTCTTCAGACTGAAAGTAGTGGGTGGTGGGGTGTGAAGAGCTGGAGGCGAGAAAAGACCAAGATCAATCAGGGCCAGCAACAAATGACCTCAAGCAGGGTGGTGCCCTTGTAAACCCATTGTTGGCTAGGGAAGGTGTGATCTCAAGAGGGATACAATGTAGTGAACTGTGGAACTGGTTAAATGACTATGGTGGAGGAAGGGGACAAAAGGGGAGGGGAGCGGTGGGGAGTGCTAGTAGAAGTTACTTAAAAGTAGAGAATTCAACATTCATATTCATATAAGGAAAATGTGAGGTGCTGTTCCTCCAATTTGTGTGTGGCCTCACTCTGGCAATGGAGGAGGCCCAGAACAGAAATGTCAGTATGGGAATGGGTAGGGAAGGGGAGTTGAAATGGTTGGCAACCGGGTGATCCCGTAGGCCTCGGCACCCAAACACAAGCTTTCAACGAAATGGTCACCTAGTTTATGCTTGGTCTCGCCGATGTACAGGAGCACACATTGGGAAAACCAGAGGCAGTAGGTGAGTTTGGAGGAGGTGCAAATGAACCTCTGCCTCACCTGAAATGACTGCTGGAGTCCCTGGATGGAGTCCAGGGAGGAGGTATAAGGACAGGTGTTACCTGGGGATGTGGTGGGTGGGAAGGGATGAGTGAACAAAGGAGTTGAGGAGGTTGCCGTCACCGTGGAAGGTGGAAAGGAGAGGGGATGGGAAGATGTGGTGGACAGAAATGTCGGAGAATAATGTGTCGGATGTGGAGGTTGGTGGGTGAAAGGTGAGGACCAGGGAAGCTCTGCTTTCTGCATCTGGATAGTTGGCCAGTGAGATCAGAACTACAGGACACAGGGTGAGGGTCCCATCTATGACAGAAGAGCGGAACCTACATTCTCAGAAAAATTAGGATATCTCGGATGTCCAAATATGGAACACCTCATCTTGGGAACAGATGTGGCAGAGACGGAGGAATTAAGTGTAGAAAATAGCGTTTTTGCAAGAGGCAAGGTGGGAAGAAATGTAGTCCAGATAACTCTGGAAGTTGATAGGATTGTAGTCTACGCCAATCGATAGTCTGTCTGTTGTGATGGAGACAGAGAGATTGAGAAAGTGGAGAAAGGTGTCCAAGAGAGTCCAGGTGAATTTGAGGGCAGGGTGGAAGTTAGTACTGAAGTTAATAAAGTCCATGAGTTCTGCACAGGTGCAGTAGGTAGCCCCAATGCAGCTATTGATGTAGTGGAGAAAGAGTCCGTGGATTTGGTCAGTGTATGCCCGGAAGAACGACAGTTCGACATAACCAACAAAAAGGCAGGCATAACTGGGGCCCATGTGAGTGCCCATGGCTACACCTTTGATTTGGCGAAAGTGGGAAAAGTCAAAAGAGAAGTTGCTGAGGTAAAGGACAAGTTCCGCGAGGTGGAGGAGAGTGTTAGTAGGGAGAAATTGATTGGGTCTTTGTTCGAGGAAGAAATAGAGGTCCTTAAGGCCCTACTGCTGGCGGTTGGAGTTGTAGAGGGACTGAATGTCCATAGTAAAGATGTGAATGGGGGAATGGAAACTGAAATTTGAATAGAAATACATAGAAAATAGGTGCAGGAGTAGGCCATTCGGCCCTTCGAGCCTGCACCACCATTCAATATGATCATGGCTGATCATCCAACTCAGTATCCCGTACCTGCCTTCTCTCCATACCCCCTGATCCCTTTAGCCACAAGGGCCACATCTAACTCCCTCTTAAATATACCCAATGAACTGGCCTCAACTACCCTCTGTGGCAGAGAGTTCCAGGGATTCACCACTCTCTGTGTGAACAAGTTTTTTCTCATCTCGGTCTTAAAGGATTTCCCCCTTATCCTTAAGCTGTGATCCCTTGTCCTGGACTTCCCCAACATCGGGAACAATCTTCCTGCATCTAGCCTGTCCAACCCCATAAGAATTTTGTACGTTTCTATAAGATCCCCTCTCAATCTCCTAAATTCTAGCGAGTATAAGCTAAGTCTATCCAGTCTTTCTTCATATGAAAGACCTGACATCCCAGGAATCAGTCTGGTGAACCTTCTCTGCACTCCCTCTATGGCTATAATGTCCTTCCTCAGATTTGGAGACCAAAACTGTACGCAATACTCCAAATGTGGTCTCACCAAGACCCTGTACAACTGCAGTAGAACCTCCCTGCTCCTATACTCAAATCCTTTTGCTATGAAAGCTAACATACCATCCGCTTTCTTCACTGCCTGCTGCACCTGCATGCCTACTTTCAATGAATGGTGTACCATGACACCCAGGTCTCGCTGCATCTCCCCTTTTCCTAATCGGCCACCATTTAGATAATAGTCTACTTTCCTGTTTTTGCCACCAAAGTGGATAAAGAGTGGAAGGGCGTGTGAGGTGCCTTGGCCGTAGGTGGGCAGGGATTGGACAAGGGGGGATAGGATAGAACTGAGATACATGGAGATAAGTTCAGTGGGGCAGGAGCAGGCAGAAACAAGGAGTCTGTCAGGGCAGTTCTGTTTGTAGATTTTCCGGAAGAGGTAGAAGCGGGCCGTGTGGAGTTGGGGAATGATAAGGAAGGGAGGCTGGTTTGTGTGATGGTCTGGGTTACATCCACAACTCTTTGCAATTTCTGATAAGATGCTTTCTACAGCATATCTGTAGCGCAGAGGAGGGTAGTTCAGCTTGATTCCCATTGAATTAAGTCTTATTTGTGCTCCTCAATGCTATACTCTCACCAGAGGAAAAGGAAGAGAGTGGTGTTGATTGTTGATCTGCTCACAGAATCTGTAGCAGTAGCAGTAGCAGTAGCAGTGGAGGAAGCCAGTCCTAAAACAGGAAATTGGAATAAGGAATAGTGATATATTTATTCATTACCAGGATGTAGGCATTGCTGCAAAAGCCAAGGTTTACTGAATGAAGTGTTAAGGTATTTAGGAATCTGCCACATTAGTGGGTTCAGTCCAACAAAATAGATAAAGATGGCTGCTCTCCTTCCCTGAATAACGTTACTAAACTAAATGGATTTTTACAATAATACAGCAGTTTCATGGTCACTGTTACAAAAACCTGTATTTCTTTTTAAACTCTTGATTTACTTAATTCCGTGAACTATAAATCCCCAGTTGCTACTTGAACATGCCTCTGGATCAATGATCTAGAACTCTGACTGTTAGTTCGGGATCTTAATCACTGTTCTGTCAGCAATGTGAACAGCATCAAGGAGTAAGTCCCCCATATTTACACCTCGCTCTGGGAAGCCAAGGAAGGATAAGTAAAGCTAAGATAATGGGGGATCATTTAAAATGGCGCAGCCTTGTAAAACTAATTGTAGCATTCCAGATTTGCAAATGCACATTTTACAAAGTGAATATTTTATTGAAAATCTGACCTAACACATTTGAGCTTCACAAAAGGGCATAACACAAAATATCATTTTATAAAAGTAATGCCAAAAGCATGTTGCCTGTTTTAAGATTGTTGCTCAGATCCGAAATGCACAAATTCATTTCTTACAGGAAAGGCATGAGACCACTGGCTTGACATTTAAATAATCTTTTTTTTCAATTGCATAGTATATTTAGCATTGTGCATTGTATCTTTAAGATGAATATCAAAAGTTTATTTGAAAATCATGAGTATAAAATGTTTTATTGGGTTAAGAGAGGGATTTAATTCAAGCTCTGCTACGTTCCAAACCTGGTTTATAATGAAACAAAATATAAAATAATCCATTCTGTTTCTTTACAGCATAGTGCTGTATGCCATTAATGAAAATGCACTAAAAGGTCAAAAGAGATGGAAACTATTTTTTGATTCAACTACATTTTAAGATGTTCAAGTGAAAGATAATTGGCCGATTATGAGGCTCTCTCCATCTTTATTTATTCCATTTTCTTAGTATTTGCTGATCTTTTGCGCTCCGTTGGACTAATTGTCTGACTTTGCCCTCCTGCCAAGCAAACTGTACCTGCCAGCACCGTCTATCAGCAAGTTGGGTGCACATACTGCATCATTTTCCAACCGTTTAAATTAATGGACAGGAAATTATGCACTCCCATCAGACAAAGCTCCCCCACTGGGAGCACAAAGCCAGACATTATTCCTTCCACTTTTATTATTGTTGTAAATGGAACACTACTGGCCTGTCATTTGCTGTTAAATGCTAACAGTTCTGCATGGAACTACCAGCATTCACCCAAGTAAATGCCATCTAGTTCAGGAACCTCCTACCAACCCACCTCCCCACCCCCTGTCATTAATGCAAAGACCCTGATCCAGCAGAAAGTTCTGCTGGCAATGTCCCAGCTGTGTGCTGCAATTAGACTAGGGAATCTGCCCTGCTCTCCCATCCTGTGTCAGGTTGGACCAATATTAAAGCTGTGGCCTCATTCGTTTGAATGGATTTCTCGAGCTGTGAGCTGTACATTTATGACAAGCCATTTTACCTTCAAACCTGAACGTCTTTGGAGTGTGGGAGGAAACCGATGATCCTGAGAAAACCCACCCGGTCACGGGGAGAACGTACAAACTCCAGCACCCGTAGTCGGGATTTAACCCGGGTCTCCGATGCTGTTAACGCTGAAAGGCAGCAACTCTACCGCTGCGCCACCGTGCCATCCATTAGTTTATTTTAATGTTTTGTTTGAATTATTTGGCTGATTTAGTTGATCTTGACATTTTTTTTTTTTTGTAAAACAAAGATTTAAAAATATCCTTTCATTATTTATTTCACTTTTAGTTGCTTTTTTTTCATGTTTCCAAATGTCAGGGAAACACTGAAAAATCTTGACTGCTTTGTCAAACGGCAAAGCTGGTAACAGAGATAGATGATAATCAAGTATCTTCAGAGATGTTTCATGGCCAGACTTTAGTTTTACATAGATACATAGATACATAGAAAATAGGTGCAGGAGTAGGCCATTCGGCCCTTCGAGCCTGCACCGCCATTCAATATGATCATGGCTGATCATCCAACTCAGTATCCCGTGCCTGCCTTCTCTCCATACCCCCTGATCCCCTTAGCCACAAGGGCCACATCTAACTCCCTCTTAAATATAGCCAATGAACTGGCCTCAACTACCCCCTGTGGCAGAGAGTTCCAGAGATTCACCACTCTCTGTGTGAAAAAGTTTTTCCTCATCTCGGTCTTAATGGATTTCCCCCTTATCCTTAAGCTGTGACCCCTTGTCCTGGACTTCCCCAACATCGGGAACAATCTTCCTGCATCTAGCCTGTCCAACCCCATAAGAATTTTGTACGTTTCTATAAGTTCCCTCTCAATCCCCTAAATTCTAGCGAGTATAAGCCAAGTCTATCCAGTCTTTCTTCATATGAAAGTCCTGACATCCCAGGAATCAGTCTGGTGAACCTTCTCTGCACTCCCTCTATGGCTATAATGTCCTTCCTCAGATTTGGAGACCAAAACTGTACGCAATACTCCAGGTGTGGTCTCACCAAGACCCTGTACAACTGCAGCAGAACCTCCCTGCTCCTATACTCAAATCCTTTTGCTATGAAAGCTAACATACCATTCGCTTTCTTCACTGCCTGCTGCACCTGCATGCCTACTTTCAATGACTGGTGTACCATGACACCCAGGTCTCGCTGCATCTCCCCATTTCCTAATCGGCCACCATTTAGATAATAGTCTGCTTTCCTGTTTTTGCCACCAAAGTGGATAACCTCACATTTATCCACATTATACTGCATCTGCCAAACATTTGCCCACTCACCCAGCCTATCCAAGTCACCTTGCAGTCTCCTAGCATCCTCCTCACAGCTAACACTGCCCCCCAGCTTAGTGTCATCCGCATACTTGGAGATGTTGTCTTCAATTCCCTCATCCAGTTCATTAATATAAATTGTAAATAGCTGGGGTCCCAGCACTGAGCCTTGCGGTACCCCACTAGTCACTGCCTGCCATTGGGAAAAGGACCCGTTTACTCCTACTCTTTGCTTCCTGTTTGCCAGCCAGTTCTCTATCCACATCAATACTGAACCCCCAATACCGTGTGCTTTAAGTTTGTACACTAATCTCTTATGTGGTACCTTGTCAAAAGCCTTCTGAAATTCCAGATACAACACATCCACTGGTTCTCCCCTATCCACTCTACTAGTTACATCCTCGAAAAATTCTATAAGATTCGTCAGACATGATTTACCTTTCGTAAATCCATGCTGACTTTGTCCAATGATTTCACCACTTTCCAAATGTGCTGCTATCCCATCTTTAATAAGTGACTCTAGCAGTTTCCCCACTACCGATGTTAGAATAACTGGTCTGTAATTCCCCGTTTTCTCTCTCCCTCCCTTCTTAAAAAGTGGGGTTACGTTTGCTACCCTCCAATCCTCAGGAACTACTCCAGAATCTAAAGAGTTTTGAAAAATTATCACTAATGCATCCACTCTTTCTGGAGCTACTTCCTTAAGTACTCTGGGATGCAGCCTATCTGGCCCTGGTGATTTATCGGCCTTTAATCCATTCAATTTACCCAACACCACTTCTCGACTAACCTGGATTTCACTCAGTTCCTCCATCTCCTTTGACCCGCGGCCCCCTGCTATTTCCGGCAGATTATTTATGTCTTCCCTGCCAGTTTCCTTTCATAATCTATTTTCCCTTTCCTAATTAAGCCCTTTGTCCTCCTCTGCTGGTCTCTGAATTTCTCCCAGTCCTCTGGTATGCTGCTTTTTCTGGCTAATTTGTACGCATCATCTTTTGCTTTGATACTATCCCTGATTTCCCTTGTTATGCACGGATGCACTACCTTCCCTGATTTATTCTTTTGCCAAACTGGGATGAACAATTTTTGTAGTTCATCCATGCAGTCTTTAAATGCCTTCCAGTGCATATCCACCGTCAACCCTTTTAGAACTAATTGCCAGTCAATCTTGGCCAATTCACGTCTCATACCCTCAAAGTTACCTTTCTTTAACTTCAGAACCGTTGTTTCTGAATTAACAATGTCACTCTCCATCCTAATGAAGAACTCAACCATATTATGGTCACTCTTGCCCAAGGGGGCACGCACAACAAGACTGCTAACTAACCCTTCCTCATTACTCACTACCCAGTCTAGAATAGCCTGCTCTCTCGTTGGTTCCTCTACATGTTGGTTTAGATAACTATCCCGCATACATTCCAAGAAATCCTCTTCCTCAGCACCCCTGCCAATTTGATTCACCCAATCTATATGTAGATTGAAGTCACCCATTATAACTGTTTTGCCTTTGTTGCACGCATTTCTAATTTCCTGTTTGATGCCATCCCCAACTTCACTACTACTGCTTGGTGGCCTGTACACAACACCCACCAGCGTTTTCTGCCCCTTAGTGTTCCGCAGCTCTACCCATACCGATTCCACATCCTCCAAGCTAATGTCCTTCCTTTCCACTGTGTTAATCTCCTCTCTAACCAGCAACGCTACCCCACCTCCTTTTCCTTTCTCTCTATCCCTCCTGAATATTGAATATCCCTGGATGTTCAGCTCCCAGCCTTGGTCACCCTGGAGCCATGTCTCCGTGATCCCAACTATATCATAATCATTAATTGCTATCTGCACGTTCAACTAATCCACCTTATTACGAATGCTTGGTTAGTTTGGAGATACAACATGGAAACAAACCCTTCGACCCAGCGACCCCACATTGACTATTGATCATCTGTTCAATCCAGTTCAATTTAATCCTACTTTCCCACTCACCACACGTTAGCGGCAATTTACAGAGGCTGATTAACTTACAACCCTTAACTTAGAACTCCGCATATCTTTGGCATGTGGGAGGAAACGGGAGCACTTAGAGGAAACCCACTCGGTCACAGAGAGAACGTACAAACTCCGCACAGATAGCACCCGAGGTCAGGATCGAACCCGGTTCTCTGCTACTGCTCTACCAGCTGTGCCACTGTGCCACCTTGTGCTGACAAGTTCACATCACCCACTTAGATCATTCATAACCTAACTTGGCTCCTGGGCTCAGTCAGTATCTGAAGTAGGCAAATGTATCCACGGCAGCTAAATTCTTTCTTTCTTTTAAAATCTTGTTATTAATTATTCAATAACAAAAAATAATGATATTGATACATAGGGATCAGGATTACATTGACAACAAATGTAACCTAAATATAAATCCAGTGTCAAAAATACACATTGGGTATGGACCTCTATGTAAATATAGATAAATGGTTAAAAGATAACTTGTATGTATAAAAACAAAAAGAGAAAAAGAAAAAAAAAAGAGAAAAACAAAACCCCCTAAACTAAAATAAGCAAAACAAAAGAAAACAGAATCTGGGCTGCAAAAAATGTCAACAGTTTAGACCCCTGTTTGTCGTCAAATCCGTTCCACCGTATAAAGGTAAAAAATTATTATAACGGTTGGAGAGGGAACAATTTATATCGTGTGAAAGTATTGAATAAAGCTTCCCCAAATCCTATCAAATTTAACCAAGGGTTCAACAATGTCACTCCTAATTTTTTTCTAAATTTAAACATGATATTGTTTCAGAGTACCAATGGAGTGTGGTAGGAGGATTAGAGTCTTTCCATTTATATAAAATAGATCTTCTGGCAATTAATGTAGTAAAAGCAATCAACCAACAGGCTGAATGGGACAGATGAATAGAATCTAACATTGGTAGCCCAAAAATTGCAGTAATAGGATGAGGTTGTAAATCAATACCTAAAACTACAGAAATAGTATCAAAAATGTCTTTCCAATATTTTTCCAAAAGTGGGCAAGACCAAAACATATGAGTCAGCGAAGCCACTTCAGAATTACATCTGTCACAGGTAGGATTTATATGACCATAAAAACGAGCTAACTTATCTTTTGACATATGAACTCTGTGAACCACCTTGAATTGTATCAGAGCGTGTCTTGCACACATTGAAGAGGTATTCACTAATTGAATAATCCTCTCCCATTTCTCTATAGGTAAAGAAATTTGAAGTTCTCTTTCCCAATCATTCTTAATTTTATCAGACGCCCCGACTTGTAATTTTAAAATCAACATAAATAGTCATTATTAAACCTTTCTGATAAGGGTTCAAATGTAAAAAAAATTCTGAGATTTCGGTTTGATGTGAGAACGGAAAAGAGGGTAAAGTAGCCTTCAAAAAATGTCTAATTTGTAAATATCTAAAAAAATTTGAATGAGGTAGATTATATTTATTGGAGAAAAGACATAAAACAACCGTCTAAAAACAAATCACGAAAAAATACGGATCCCTCTTCCATAACAGAAAGGCTTGATCAGTACTAGAGGGTTGAAAGAAAAAATTAGATATGATAGGACTCGATAAGATAAAATCATTCAATCCAAAAAACTTATGAAATTGAAACCATATTCGCAATGTGTGTCTTATTATTGGGTTAATCATATATTTATTCAATCTCATAATTGTAAAAGGTAACGAGGCCCCTAGGATAGAAGCCATTGATAACCCTTGCATAGAATCACGTTCAAGATTTATCCATCCTGGGCATTGGGTATCTTCTAAATCTTTTGTCCAAAATGTTAAATAACGAGCATTAATTGCCCAATTACAAAATCTAAGGTTCGGCAATGCCAGACCACCATCTTTTTTAAATTTCTGTAAGTATTTTTTAATTAGACTGGGATTTTTTATTCTGCCATATATATGAAGAAATTTTTGAATCAATAATATCAAAAAAATATTTTGAAATAAAAATAGGTATCATCTGAAATAAATATAAAAATTTAGGTACAATAAATATTTTAATAGCACTGATTCGGACAATTAAGGATAAGGACATTGGTGACCATTTAGTAAACTGTTGTCTGACATGGTCAAGTAAGGGTGTAAAATTGGCTTTAAATAGGTCCTTGTGTTTCTAGGTAATCTTAAAATCTAAATAAGTAAAACAGTCGGTAGTCAATCTAAATGGAAACTGCCCATAATTCGAAATTTGATTGTTTAGTGGAAAAAGCTCACTCTTACTAAGATTTCATTTATAACCAGAAAAACTACTAAATTGGTTAAGTAAAGCTATTATTGCTGGAATAGATTTCTCTGGATAAGAAATATATAATAACAGATCATCTGCGTAGAGAGATAGCTTATATGTCTTATTCCCACGGACAATACCAAAAATATTGGGAGATTCCCTAAGAGCGGTGGCCAAAGGTTCCAAAGCAATATCGCAATATCAAACAATAAAGGGCTTAAAGGACAGCCCTGTCGAGTACCTGGAAAGAGATTAAAGAAAGGGGATCTCTGATTATTGGTAAGTACAGAAGCCTGAGGATTATGATATATCAACTTGACCCAAGAGATAAATTTTGGACCAATCTTAAATTTTTCAAGTGTATTGAATAAGTATTCCCATTCTACTCTATCAAATGCCTTCTCAGCATCAAGTGAAATGACACATTCTGGAGTTTTATTTGAAGCAGTATATACAATATTCATTAATCTCCTAACGTTAAAGTATGAATAACGATTTTTAATAAAACCTGACATCTTCAGAAATAAATTGTGGTAAAATGTTTTCCAATCTCATCTATATTACTAAAAGTAAGATCTTGACCACTTCCTGTTTTTCTGTTTCATGATTTTTGAAAAAGCGCTGCCACTTAAGGCTGTGATTTTTGGGCATCTTACTCAGTCCCCCTCCGCTGCGCAAGACAAGAGGATCTTTCCCATCGATGAAAAATAAAAGAGTTATTGATGTTTTAAAAATGTTGACATTCTCTCTGCTGCCCCTGCTGGTGGGAGGGGGAGGGACTATAAAACCCGGAAGTGTTGTGCCTCACTCAGTCTCTGCAAGATGGAGGAAGCGAGAGGGTCATGTCTCTCTGAGCTGTGAATAACACTGAACACATGTCTACTCAACTGTGAGTGCCCTTAATGTGGTTTGAAAATGAAAATGTGGTAACTGCTTTGAAATGCTGCACTGCAAATGGTTGTTGGTGGTGGTAACTGCTTTGAAATGCTGCACTGCAAATGATTGTTGGTGGTGGTAACTGCTTTGAAATGCTGCACTGTCAATGGTTGTTGGTGGTGGTAACTGCTTTGAAATGTTGCATTGCCAGTGGTTGTTGGTGGTGGTAACTGCTTTGAAATGCTGCACGGCCAATGGTTGTTGGTGGTGGTAACTGCTTTGAAATGCTGCACTGCCAATGGTTGTTGGTGGTGGTAACTGCTTTGAAATGCTGCACGGCCAATGGTTGTTGGTGGTGGTAACTGCTTTGAAATGCTGCACTGCAAATGGTTGTTGGTGGTGGTAACTGCTTTCAAATGCTGCACTGTAAATGGTTGTTGGTGGTGGTTGCTTTGAAATGTTGCACTGCGAATGGTTGTTGTTGGTGGTAACTGCTTTGAAATGCTGCACTGCAAATGGTTGATCGTCTAAACTTGACAACTTCCTGTTTGCACTCTATATATATTTTAGATAAAACGCGACCACTTATGGCTGTGATTTTTGGCCATCTTACTCAGCCCCCCTCCGCTCATCAGGTGCAGAGGATTCTTCCCATCAATGAAAAATAAAAGTGTTATTAGTGTTTAAAAAAATGTTGAGAATCACTCTCCTGTCAATCATGCCATGCAAGCCACGCCCCTTCCGGTGGGAGGGGGAGGGATTATAAAACCCGTAAGTGTGGGTGTGGCTCAGTCTCTGCAAGATGGGGGAGGGAGAGGTCACGACTCTGTCTGAGCAGTGAATCAACTGAACACACTGAATGTCTACTGAACTGTGAGTGTGGTGTTTATGTAGTGTTGTGTGGTTTTGTGGTGGTTTTATGGTGGTTTCACCCTGCTTGAAATGGTATGAAACTGCATTTGAATTTGGTGGCCTTGCACCCTGCATGAAATTGTATCAAACTGCACTTGAATTTGGTGGCCTTGCACCCTGCTTGAAATGGTATGAAACTGCACTTCAATTTGGTTGTCTTGCACCCTGCTTGAAGTGGTATGAAACTGCACTTGAATTTGTTGGCCTTGCACCCTGCTTGAAATGGTAGGAAACTACATTTGAATTTGGTGGCCTTGCACCCTGCTTGAAATGGAATTTCAAGGTATAGCCATGAGTCAACTGCTCGCCCACCAGCCGTGAGTGAGCTGCCAGCACATCAGGCTTGAGTGACTGAGCTGCCATCCCAAGAATCCATTTGGCCCATAATGCCATACTAGCGCTCCAGAAAGCCCCCCACCCCTACTGGCCACCAATATTGGAATTGGTGGAGAGGTGGAATATTGCGTTGGGGGACCAGCCCCCCGTGTGAACATGGGACCCAACGGGTCCCACTTATTCTAGTAGCTAATATTTTGGAAAGAATTTTAGAATCTACATTTAACAATGATATAGGTCTATATGATGCAACTTCAGTAGGATCTTTATCTTTTCTAAGAATTAAAGAGATAGATGCTTCATAAAAGGATTGTGGTAATTTATTCATTTTAAAGGGCTTCTTTATAAACTTTGCATAGCCAGGGGGACAGTAAACTTGAGAAATACTTAAAGAATTCCACTGTATACCCGTCTAAGCCAGGAGCTTTACCAGAGTTCATTGAAAGGATTGGTTTGTGTATTTCTTCCTCCGTGATGGGTTCATCTAACAACAAAGACTCATTATGTGATAAGTTTCGCAAGTTCAGTTTCTTTAAAAGTTCATGCATTATATTGGAATCAGTAGGAAATTCTGATTGATATAGGAAGGTATAAAATTCTTGAAAGGATTTATTAATTTCATCATGATCTACTGTCTCTTTCACTGACATTAATAATCTGACGTTTGGCTGACACAGCTTTCAACTGATTGGCAAGTAATTTGCCAGATTTCTCACCATGTATATAAAATTGACTTTTGGTTTTAAGTAGTTGATTCTCAATCGGTGATACTAATAAAAAATCATGTCTCATTTGAAGTGCAACTCTATTCTTATAAAGCTCTAAACTAGGAGCTTTTGAATATTTTTTATCAATTTCTTTAATCTCATCAGCAATATACGTATTTCATTTTTAATTTGTTTTTTTAATCCCGCTGAGTATGAAATAATTTGTCCACAAATATATGCCTTAAAAGCATCCCAGACTACACCATTGGATATTTCTTCAGTAGAGTTTGTTGAAAAGAAAAAGGCAATCTGATCTTTAATAAAATTAACAAAATTCAAATCTTGAAGCAAAGTAGTATAAAATCGCCATTGTTTAGCACTAGAATTGGAATCAGATAGTTTGATTGATAGTTTCAATGGTGCATGATCAGAGATGGCAATTGCATCATACTCACACACAGTGACCAATGAAACTAACCGGGAGTATTATAAAGTAGTCAATCCTGGAGTAACTATGATCTACATGAGGGAAAAAAGAAAATTCTTTATCATTTGGGTGTAAGAATCTCCAAACTTCTAACATTCCAGAATCAAGTAAAAAAGAACTAATAAAACTAGCGGATTTATTTGGAAGTGCATGATTAGATGCAGATCTGTCTATCGGGGGATTCAAACAACAGTTAAAATCTCCACCCATTATCAAAAGATGTTCGTTTAAATTCGGAAAGGCTGCAACTAACTGTTTAAAAAAACTCAGGGTGATCAATATTAGGTGCATAAACATTCACCATAACAACTTTTTGGTTATGAAGTAAACCAGTAAGCATCAAAAATGTACCATATGGATCAGAAATTGTTTCATAATGAACAAACGAGATTGAGGAGTCAATAAAAATAGATACTCCTTTCACTTTAGCCTGTGAATTTGAATGGAACTGCCGTGCTCCCCAAAACTTTAAAAAACTTTGATTATCCTCCTTCCTCACGAGTTTCCTGAACAAAGATAATCTGAGCATTTAGCCTACGAAAAACTTTAAAGATTTTTTTCCTCTTAATGGGATGGTTCAAACCATTAGCATTCCATGAGAGAAAATTAATAACTTTATCCATATTGCTTGTAAAAAATCATGTGGAATGTAAAGGGTTAATTTCGTAGACCACAGTAATTCATGAGACTGGAAGGAAAAGAATCTAAGGCGGAACCGGAAGTTACGACATTTCAATAATTTTTGTAGTTCTAATACAGCCCAGATAGAAAAAACTAAACTAAAAGCAAAAGCAAAAGCAATATCTTAGAGAACTTAAAAGTTAAGGTATCATGTTAATGTTCCAAAAAATAATAAAAAATAACTCATCAGGTTAAATTCTTAATCATTTACAAAATCAAACAATTTTTTTTTAAAAAGGATAACTATAATAGTAAGAGAAAGAGGAAACTAAAATATAAAATCATAATAAACATCCAAGAATGAGAAAGCATTATGTTGTCAAATTAGGAATAAGAGATCTCGGATTGTAACTCAACCGGCTCTCAGCAGTTCCTCGTCGCAGCTCGGGGGGGACACAGTGAACACTGTCCACCCCCAGTCATAGCGATGCCGGGAGCAATGTATAAACTAATCAATAAACTATAAGTTCAAGAGATACTGGCAGAGAAAACAATATAAAGTTTATACAGGATCTTGATAAACCTCCAGAAAGCAGGAAGTATCTTGCAGGTTGTTGAAGAACTGAATGTTACCATCAGGGAGTTGTATTCGCAATCTGGCTGGATAGAGCAGGGCAGGGCATAGCTGCTTCTTAAATAACTCAGACATTACCTTATAGAAAGGCAGTCTTAGTCCCATAAGTTCGCGGCTGTAGTCAGGTAAAATACGAAACTTGCAGTCTTCGAATTCGATCATGCCCGATCTTCTTGCTGATCGGAGGGTATTTTCCTTCATCTGCAAAAAGTGGAACCGAACAATCAAATGTCTCGGTTTGTCTCCGGGACCGGGTTTTTTCCCAACCCAGTATGCACTATCCAAAATCGGTAGATCTCCAAACTGCTCGGCGGCGAAAATCTCCTATAACAATCTTGAAACATATTTAATAGCATTGTCACCTTCCCGACCTTCAGGCAAACCAACAATTCGCAGATTTTGCCAACAGCTTCTATTATCCAGGTCCATCTTTTTAATCTTGTACTGTTCGAGTGCATGGGAATTTTCGGTCATTTTCCGTTCCAATGCAGCAATCTTTGCATCTCTTTCCTGACCCAGGGTTAGCAAATTAGCAATTTGTTCCTTCTGTTCGCGACACTCAGTTTGTAACACAGTCAGCTTGTTTCCAACTTCTTTCATCATTGCTTCCAAGCCACAGAATCTTTTATCCAGTTTATCACTCAGTTTTGCAATTACTTCTAAAGTACTGGGATCAGATGCCATGCCTTCACCACGATCTTTTCTTGGAGAACCTTTTTTTCCTCTTGTCTCCATCCTTTGTTTGGTTGAAATGTATAAAAGTGTTATCAATACTTTTAAAAAGAGTTATTCTGTGTCTTGAAATCAAGTAATATTGAAAGAGTGGTAAGATAGGGTTAAAAGTTAAGGGAGCAAGCTATATGCAACCTTACTACATGCTGCCACTAGAGAGACCTCAGCAGCAGCTAAATTCAGATCGTAGTGGGGGGTGTGAACCATGGGAGCAGGTAGCAGTCCCTCCTCAGGAGAATCTAGGCCAACAAAGCTGATCTGCCATAATACCAACCATTCCAAAGGGAGTATGATGGTGCAGCAAAATAGAAAAATAGGACTGTTCTAAGTTTTACAGATGTACTCTTTCAGAGAGGGTTATATACTCTTTCAGATAGGGCCTGATCACAGGTACTCTGAATGAATTGCTGAGAAAAAGAAAGCTAATGTCCCAAATTGTAAAATTCTCAGATAAGGGCAGATTATGTGCAGCATATAGGTAAAGAGAAATAGGCAGTATCTGGAAGTTACTAGCCCTGGGCTCAACCCAACAAACTCATCCACGCAAGTGTAATGAAGAACAACATATAAGTATATTCATTTACCAGGTACAAGGTATTGTAATGAAGTCAAGTGCAGTGAGGGGTGGCACAGCAACACAGCTGGCAGAGCCACTGCCTCATAGCGCCACAGACCCGGGTTCGATCCTGATCTCGGGTGCTGTATGTGTGGAGTTTGCATGATCTCTTACTCAGCGGGCAACATACTCATCTTGTTGGACTTCATGAGGCAGATAACCCACTTTTAGTTTAGTTTAGTTTAGTTTAGTTTAGAGATACAATGTGGAAACAGGCCCATTTGGCCCACTCAGTCCACACTGATCTTCCATCACCCATCAATACTAATTGTGTTATCCCATTGCCTACGATTTAGGGACAAGTTTCAGAAACTAATTAACCTACAAACCCGCATGCCTTTGGAATGTGGGAGAAAACCGGAGCACCCAGAGAAAAGGGCTCGAAGGGCCAAATGGCCTCCTCCTGCATCTATTTTCTATGTAAAACCTATGTGGACACAGGGAGAATGTAGAAACCCATCCAGACAGTACCTGTCGTCAGCATCAAACCCGAATCTCTGACACTATAGGGCAGCAACTCTACTGCTGTACCACAATGTTTAAAACGCATATGAATAGGTATGAGGAAAGGAGAAGAAGGATATGGGCCTAATGGAGGATAACAGGTCCAGCATAGATGGGCATCACAGTCAAGATGGATCTGATGGGATGAAAGGGTTCTTTTCTGTGCTGTACATTTCTAAGATTCCATGATTCTACCTCTTGTCCCTTCCTCCTTTGACACAATGTTGTTTTTAGTCCCCTGTAACCCTTCATAAACAGGATCAATGTCCATCAAAGTGTGAGGGATCATTATTTATATACCAATTACAAGTAGTACTGCAGAAATTTCAACTTACAGCCATGAGTGCAACGATTGTGGTTCATTAATCTTGCGATTTACAGTATGTATCGCTCAATTTTTCTTCCCAATATGTGGAACAAAATGGAAATAACATTTTTTTTTAACAGGCAGTGATCAAAATCAACTTAGACATACATTTATTAAGCCTTGATGAGATTCCAGCATAAGGAGCATGGAGGTTTTAGACAAATTACTTCACACTTACAATCATTATAGTTTATACTTGGCCAACAGATGCAGCAGTAATGCATACACATTTGCAGTATGTACATCAAACTCTCACATTGCATGCAAAAAACATTGTCACAAGCATTAAATAAAGTTCATAGTGTGGGAAATGCTAGAAGCAAAATAGAATGCAACTTCAACATCATGGCACAAGAAGTGGCAATTTCACTGAATACATGGGTCAGCACATTTTTTGCAACAAAGGAGAAAATTCCCCCACTTCCCCCACCACCCCACCCCCCCCCCCCCCCCCCCAGCCTGGAAGGGAAAACAAATTAACAGCAGTAACTTACCAGCTGTTTACGAGTGCGGTACGTGTGTGAGCTTTGCCTTGAAATCATTAGCTTAACATTTTTTTAATGCTTCCAACGTTGACAATCAAATGTAAACATGTTCAAGAGATGACTTTGTGAACCATTGTGCAAATAAATAAATTGTAAAATACTGATAGAATGTTGTCATTTTTTCTTTTGTCTCTGAGGATTTCATGCTATTCGTCATTTAAAATTATTAATAATTGATTACATTTTGTACAATTAAATGGGGTTGCTTAACTTGATCAGGTTAAGCTTGAACAGCATGTAGGACAAAATTTCATGATTTGAATTGATTATATCTTTATCGATCTTTTTTTATGTTCTTTGTGTTCTTTCTCATTAGTATCAATTCGGATGTTTTTGATATCCCCGGGGCCTGATGGACTGCATCCCAGGGTCCTCAGGAAGGTGACTCTAGAAATAGCAGACGCATTGGTGATCATTTTCCAATGTTCAATAGATTCAGGATCAGTTCCTGTGGATTGGAGGATAGCTAATGTTATCCCACTTTTCAAGAAAGGAGCGAGAGAAAAAACGGAGAGTTACAGACCAGTTAGCCTGACTTTGGTGGTGGGAAAGATGCTGGAGTCAATTATTAAAGAGGTAATAATGGGGAATTTGGATAGCAGTAAAAGGATTAGTCCAAGTCAGCATAGATTTATGAAAGGAAAATCATGCTTGACTAATCTTCTGGAATTTTTTGAGGATGTGACAAGTAAAATGGATGAAGGGGAGCCAGTGGATGTAGTGTATCTAGACTTTCAGAAAGCCTTTGATAAGGTCCCGCACGGGAGACTGGTGACAAAAATTAGAGCACATGATATTGGGGGTAGGGTGTTGACGTGGATAAAAAATTGGTTGTTAAAACATGAGTGAACGGGTCCTTTTCAGAATGGCAGGCAGTGGCGAGTGGAGTTCAGCAAGGCTCGGTGTTGGGGCCGTAACTGTTTCCCATATATATTAATGATTTGGAAGAGGGAATTAGGAGCAACACTAGGAAGTTTGCGGATGACCCAAAGCTGGGTGGCAGTGTGAACTGTGAAGAGGATATTAGGAGGTTGCAGGGTGACCTGGACAGGTTGAATGAGTGGGCAGATGCGTGGCAGATGCAGTATAATATAGATAAATGTGAGGTTATCCACTTTGGTGGCAAAAACAAGGGGGCAGATTATTATCTCAATGGGGTTAGGTTAGGTAAGGGGGAGGTACAGCGAGACCTGGGTGTCCTTGTACACTGGTCACTGAAAGTTGGCGTGCAGGTACAGCAGGCAGTGAAGAAAGCTAATGGAATGTTGGCCTTCATAACAAGAGGATTTCAGTATAGGAGTAGAGAGGTTCTTCTGCAGTTGTATAGGGCTCTGATAACACCACATCTGGAGTATTGCATACAGTTTTGGTCTCCTAATTTGAGGAAGGACATCCTTGTGATTGATGCAGTGCAGCGTAGGTTCACGAGATTGATCCCTGGGATGGCAGGACTGTCATATGAGGAAAGATTGAAAAGACTAGGCTTGTATTCACTGGAGTTCACTGGAGTTTAGAAGGGGAGGCCATTTAAGACTGAGATGAGAAAAAACGTTTTCACCCAGAGTGTTGTGAATTTGTGGAATTCCCTGCCACAGAGGGCAGTGGAGGCCAAATCACTGGATGGATTTAAGAGGGAGTTTGATAGGGCTCTTAAAAAAAAACCCACAACAATAGCGGTCAGGGGATATGGGGAGAAGGCAGAAACGGGATACTGATTGAGGATGATCAGCCATTATCACAGTGAATGGCGGTGCTGGCTCGAAGGGCCGAATGGCCTACTCCTGCAACTATTGTCTATTGTGATAATTTGGCAAAGCAAATTGCTCAGCCATTGAGGAACTTACACAACTCCAATGAATTTTCAAAGCCACAAATACAGGACGAGGTAAAAGATGATCCTAAAGCATAATTACTGTAACATCATAAATTTTAAAGGTTCCATTACTTATTTTGTATTTGGAGGGGCAGCAAAATTCCCTTGAAGTACTTTCATCAAAAGTCAAAGCAATGTTAATTTAGCTGTAGTTATTCTAAGATTCTTGTGACTCTATGAATTGGAGACAGTTGCAGTGACAACATCTGTTACAGTACTATTAGTGTTTATGATAAATGGCAAATTTCAGGATTTCTTACCATGTCATAGGAGGATCTTGGTACAATAAATGTGAAAATGCTCTTGGGGAACTACATTCGCAGAGCACTGGGTTCATTAGATTAGAGTTAAAGTGAGGAATCTAGACCTGCACACTGCAAAATGAAATAAAGAAAATTCTTTGAATAGACACAAAATGCTGGAGTAACGCAGCAGGTCAGGCAGCACCTCTGGAGAACATGAATAGGTAACGTTTCGGGTCGAGGCCCTTCTTCCAGAGATGCTGCCTGACCCGGTGAGTTACTCAAGCATTTTGTGTCTATCTTTGGTATAAACCAGCATTTGATGGTTTATACTAAAGCAGTTTCTTTTTATTACATTATAAACTAATTTGCCGGTTTGACTTTGACCTCATCATTCAACAGCCTGCAAAAGGTTGGGGAATGGTCCATGCCTAGCAGCATGTATGAATCAATTTCCCTGGTGACATGTATGAGCCCATGGAATCCAGTGTGTAGGTCAAGGAGGAAATGTTGTTACATGACCTGTGAAAGAAAATAAAAGGAAGAAAAAGTTCATGCTGGATAAAAAGAAGAAGGGTCTTGACCCGAAACATCACCTATTCCTTCGCTCCATAGATGCTGCCTCACCCGCTGAGTTTCTCCAGCATTTCTGTCTACCGTTGATTTTTCTAGCATCTGCAGTTCTTTCTTAAACATTGAATATAAAAATGTATCTCCAGCAGATGTAATATTTATAACATAGCCTTTCAACTGACTAATGGGCCTGTCCCATTTAGGCGATTTTTCAGGCGACTGCAGAAGACTATGCAGTCGCCACATGGTCGCGGGTGGTTGCCGGGGAGTTGCCTTCATGGTCGTGAGGAGTTCCCGCATTCTGGGAACTAGTCGCGGCCTCATTATGGTCGCCATGAATTTTTCAACATGTTGAAAAATTAGCGGTGACTAGAATGAAGCCGCCAGGGAGAGTAGTGAGAATTCTCGTGCCGTAGGTGGGTCGCCAGAAGGTCCTAATGGGTTGCCAGGAGGTCAAAGGTTCTCGTAGGTTCTCGTAGGTTGTAGCCATTGCTGACCGGTGAATTTCATTGGCTCATTTGGACAAAAAGGTAAGCAGTAGTTTTCAGAACCAAGGATAACCGACCGGCAATGTTAAATGTCCGCCGAGCTTCATAGCCATGTATCTCTGGCTTCTTAAAAGTTGTCTCCACTCCCTCTCCCCCTTCTCCCACCTCTCCCTCCCTTGCTCTCCCCCCTCTTTTAATGGACTTACCATGCACTGTGCTTTAGCCGTCTTAATTACAGCGCCAACCTTCCTGTTCATCGCGGTGTGCGTCTGTATCATCTTGGCTTTGCACCGTGTGAATTTTTTAGGCAGTCCTCCCCCGCTTGCCGTGTCCTGGTGAAGGAAGTGATGTGTTTGTGTGTGTGTTCCACTCTGACAGTCGACTTTCCAGTTGCCAGTTTTTCAGGTGACTGCCGGCAACTTGACAGTCACCGGCAGTCCACTGAAAAATTGCCTAAGTGGGACAGGCCCATAAGTGTGGCAGAGTTTCACAACTGGTAGACTTGTTGCCTCAACGCACCAGTGACCCAGGTTCGATTTTGACTTTGGGTGCCGTCTGAGTGGAGTTTGCATGTTCTCCCTGTGACCACAGGGAGCTCTGGTTTCCTCCCAAAGACATTTGGGTTTGGAGGTTAATTTGCTGCATTAAATTACTCCTAGTGTGTAGGGAGTGGACGCAAAAGTGGAAATAACAAAGAACTAGTGTGAATATGTGACCGGTGGACTCACTGGGTGAAGGGCCTGTTTCCATGCTGGATCTTTCAATCAATTCAATCAAATTCAGTATCCCTGAAAAAAGAATGAGAAAATAATATAAACTCATTATGTCTGATTGAAAAAAATGATCAGCAAACCAGATCATCACCACGTTTGATCCTGAGTTCTACTCGTTACCTCGTGGGGAATGTCCAGAGAGGGAAAAATGTATTTTGTGTCTAGTTTAGTTTAGTTCAGATAGGGCCTGATCACAGGTACTCTGAATGAATTGCTGAGCAAAAAGAAAGCTAATGTCCCAAATTATAAAATTGTGACAATAGTCATGTGTACCGAGGTACAATGAAAACATTTTGTTGTATGCTAACCAGTCAGCGGAAAGACTATGCATGATTAGAATCGAGTTGTCCAGAGCATACAGATACATGACAAAGGGAATAAAGGGAATAATGAGGGCAGACATCCGCACACCTCCTGTAAATTGGGGAAACTGGCCACATTTCATTCATATATACAACTATAACAACTACAAATGACTTTATGTCTTTGTTTGAAGTCTTTAGCATTATTTTCTGTTGCATTTGATGTGATTGAAGACATGGTTCTGCATCCAGATTTTACCAGCGATTTGATGTCAGGATAACCTAGGCATTAGAAGTTACTCTTAACTTTCATTATATTATAAAAAGAAACATTTATTGCTCATAATACCATCCAATCAGATCTAAAGTGTACTGTGAACAAATTATGAATATGTAAAACTGTACTCAAGATATTACTGCAAATGTTTATGCTTTTTAATCACACAGCATTAATAAATCATATGAGCATGTTTATTGTTAATATAAACATTATTGTTGCACTCTCCTGTTAAATTTGTAATTTTGCAATTAAATAATTGCAATTGTTCCTTTCCCCTAAATAATGTTACTCTGCGTAAAATCTCAGCCAATTAGCTTTTAACATTGTCAGGTGCTTTGCAAGGATTTCTTCATAAGATAAATTAAAATTTTATTTTTCTGTATCATAATTATTTGATCTTGATTGAACGAAACCAATTCACATGCATAAACTCTTAAAGGAATTGCCATCTTACAAATTAATTAAACTTACTGACTCCAATAATTATATCACACAAGTGCTTTGTTAAAATTAACTTAATCTCTTGGAGATTCTTACATGAGCTGAGGTTTGATTATTGTTGATTGAACACTGAATGTCGCCAAATTATTCCGTCGCATATCAGTTACCAAGCCAGAAAGTAAATTGTAACATGATTCATTTGAAAATGGTAGGCTGAGGTGACATGTGCTCGGGAAAAGAATGGGATAATGCTGAAGGTTCAAGAGTTCAGCGGTGTTTATTTGTCATATTCGCCGGATATGAACCAGAATAATGAAACTTGCTGCAGCTTTGCAGCTGAAGCTACTTGCTGCAGCTGTGCAGTTTGTTCCAATATGTTATATGTAGCTCAGAAGGAATATGTCACATTACTACTGACAATGTGTTTTTATAGACAAAAAGGTGCTGGTAAAAAATATTAATTAAAAAAGTAACATCTATCAACAATTTTTTTTTGAACAATATATACCACTCTTCTGTTTTGATTTTGTAACCAATCAACTTCGAATTTAATAAACTAATAGTTAAAAAGTATAAAATTAAATTAATATAGAAACATTTGAAAATCTGTTTTTTAACACTTCAGAGGTGCCTGTGCATCTAAAACAAATTGACTGCAGAATTGTATCATAAGGTTAATAATACTACAGATGAATTGGGCACATTTTAAATTGTTCATGAGAAACCCCATAGAGAAATAATTGGCTGGAAAGCTAAAACATTTAAGATTACAGGCCATCCCCAGGTAATGAACAGTTTCCGTTTTCACAGATGTCGATCAGTCAATTTTGTCAGTGATAGAAAATGCACCAAATCCACTTGATGTGGAGACCACATCTCCACACTATGGAGATGGGTGGCATCAACAGTGCATAAGGCGCAGAAGAAAGAACAACAACTAAAAGGAGAGAGAGAGAGAGAAAATGAGTTTCGCCATCCATAGGAATGAATGAATGAAATTATGTGTGTATGTCGGACTTTTGAATGTATTAACATTATGGGGGCTCATTCATATATAAGGGTTTCCATAAGTCAGGAGTTCATAATCCTGAAATGGCTTGTAATAAGGGTTAACCTTCAAATGGTCTTAGGGATAAAAATGCTGTGGTCCTCGTCGATATGTTATTAACTTCCTGTTTTAACCATCTCCAGAGTATCAGATTCCTATTTTAACAGTTTTACCTGATATCAATATTGATTTCTGACAATGACATACTGACTTTTGGTTATTTTAAGAGCTCTCTCCCTGAAGGATTTCACTGGATTTTGTTCCACAATATGAAAGTAATCCACCTCAGCACCTAGTCCTCCATAATATTTCAGTGATTAATGATATTTTCACTGTCAGACTGATCAGAGAAGTTCACTCCTACGATAATCTTCCTTGTTCCTAAACATCTCAAATCTCCAATATTTCAAATCCCAATGCTTCACCTTTTGCCCTGCAATGAAATGTGCAAAGAAAGGATCAATACGTGGGGGCTATATTGAATAAGTGCTGAAAAGGAATACAAGATTGCAATGTTGGAGTACCCTCTGCCAACAGTATGTATTAAAAGCAGCAGAGCATCTTCACATCCCCTGCTCATAATTATAATTTCCACATGTTGCAAACTAATGGGCCTGTCCCACTTAGGCGACTTTTTGAGCGATTGCAGGAGACTATTCAGTCGCCACATGGTTGCCACATGTTCGCGTGTGGTTGCCGGGGAGTCGCCTTCATGGTCGTGAGGAGTTCCCACCTTCTGGGAACTGGTCGCGGCCGCATTATGGTTGCCGTGAATTTTTCAACATGTTGAAAAATTAGTGGCGACCAAAATGAAGCCGCCATGGGGAGTAGCGAGAATTCTCGTGCCGTAGGTGGGTCGCCAGGAGGTCCTAGTGGTTGCCAGGAGGTCGAAGGTTCTCGTAGGTTGTAGCCGGAGGTGACCGTGAATTTCATTGGCTCATTGGGAAAAAAAACGTAACCAGTACTTTTCGGAACCAAGGATAACCGACCGGTAATGTTAAATGTCCGCCGAGCTTCACAGCCGTGTATCTCTGGCTTCTTAAAAGTTGTCACCACTCCTTCTCCCTCCTTCTCCCCCTTCTCCCTCCTCCTTCCCCCCTTCTCCCCCCCCCTTCTCCCCCCCCCCCTCTCCCCCCCCTTCTCCCTCCCCCCCCTTCTCCCTCCCCCCCCTTCTCCCTCCCCCCCTTCTCCCTCCCCCATCCCTTCTCCCTCCCCCATCCCTTCTCCCTCCCCATCCCTTCTCCCTCCCCCATCCCTTCTCCTCCCCCATCCCTTCTCCCTCCCCCATCCCTTCTCCCTCCCCATCCCTTCTCCCTCCCCCATCCCTTCTCCCTCCCCCATCCCTTCTCCCTCCCCCCCCTTCTCCCTCCCCCATCCCTTCTCCCTCCCCTCCCTTCTCCTCCCCCCCCCTTCTCCCCCCCCCCTTCTCCCTCCCCCCCTTCTCCCTCCCCCCCCTTCTCCCCCCCTTCTCCCTCCCCCCCTTCTCCCTCCCCCCCCTTCTCCCCTCCCCCCCCTTCTCCTCCCCCCCCCTTCTCCCTCCTCCCCCCCCTTCTCCCTCCCCCCCCCTTCTCCCTCCCCCCCCTTCTCCCTCCCCCCCCTTCTCCCTCCCCCCCCTTCTCCCTCCCCCCCCCTTCTCCCTCCCCCCTTCTCTCCCCCCCCCTTCTCTCCCCCCCTTCTCTCCCCCCCCCTTCTCCCCCCCCCCTTCTCTCCCCCCCCTTTTCTCCCCCCCCTTTCTCCCCCCCCTTTTCTCCCCCCCCCTTCTCCCCCCCCCCTTTTCTCCCCCCCTTTTCTCCCCCCCCTTCTCTCCCCCCCCTTCTCTCCCCCCCCCTTCTCTCCCCCCCCTTCTCTCCCCCCCCTTCTCTCTCCCCCCCTTCTCTCCCCCCCCTTCTCTCCCCCCCCTTCTCTCCCCCCCCCTTCTCCCCCCCTTCTCTCCCCCTCTCCTCCCCCCCTTCTCTCCCCCCCCTTCTCTCCCCCCCCTTCTCTCCCCCCCTTCTCTCCCCCCCCCCTTCTCTCCCCCCCCTTCTCTCCCCCCCCTTCTCTCCCCCCTTCTCCCCCCCCCTTCTTCCCCCCCCCCACCACCACCACTTTTAAAGACTTACCGTACACTGTGCTTTCACCATCTTAATTACAGCACCAACCATCCTGTTCATCGCGGTGTGTGTCTGTATCACCTTGGCTTTGCACATGTGAATTTCACTCAGACAGCGCTCCCCCCGCTTGTCCTGTCTCTCTAGAATTTAGGATATTGAGAGGGGATCTTATAGAATCTTACAAAATTCTTAAGGGGTTGGACAGGCTAGATGCAGGAAGATTGCTCCCGATGTTGGGGAAGTCCAGGACAAGGGATCACAGCTTAAGGATAAGGGGGAAATCCTTTAAAACCGAGATGAGAAGAACTTTTTTCACACAGAGAGTGGTGAATCTCTGGAACTCTCTGCCACAGAGGGTAGTCGAGGCCAGTTCATTGGCTATATTTAAGAGGGAGTTAGATGTGGCCCTTGTGGCTAAAGGGATCAGAGGGTATGGAGAGAAGGCAGGTACGGGATACTGAGTTGGATGATCAGCCATGATCATATTGAATGGCGGTGCAGGCTCGAAGGGCCGAATGGCCTACTCCTGCACCTAATTTCTATGTTTCTATGTTCTATGTTTCTATGTCCCCCGTCTGCATAGTGGGCTGGTGAAGGAAGCGATGTGTGCGACAGTCATCGTTCCAGTTGCCGGTTTTTCAGGCAACTGCTGGCAACTTGACAGTCACTGACAGTCGCCTGAAAAATCCCCTAAGTGGGACAGGCCCATTACATCCATAATGCATTTATCAACAGTGGGCCCAGGAGCTATTTTTGTTGGCATGTGTAAAGACTTGTCAGACACGTGATGTCTTCACTACTAGTTTATTGCAGACATTGTAATCATACACACACATAGTGCCCTAGCTCTTCGTGGTCCGTCACCGGAGCTAGAGAGAGAGCTGGGGGTGGGGAGGCTACAATTATACTGAAGATAATGGGGAGTGGTTAGTAGTGGTAAGGTCACTATGTTAAAGGAGCATGCACTGATCTACATCCTTCCCCTTGGAAAACAGAACATTACAATGATGACAGTGCGACCACGACTCATGCGCTAGAAACAAACCCGCGCGTACACCGGCAGGAAAAATTTGAAACATTCAAGCAATCTCCCCGTAACGCACAGGCGGCTTGACCAACCGCCCGGAGCGGGTACGCAGCCGCCCTCCCCCCCCCTCCGCAGGAGGAGCAGGGACAGGAGCAGGAGCGGTGATAGGGGAACGGGCAGGAGAATGAGCAGGAGAGGGAGGACGAGGAGACCGGGGAGGAGAAACGGGCACCGCAGCGGGCACGCGAGCGGGAGAGGTAGGAGCAGTGGGAGAATGGGGCACCAAGGGTTGAGAGGGCAGAGTCCTGGCATGTGAGGAGCGGTAGCAGAGAGGTAGCAACCGGAGTGCAAAAGGGGCTGCAGGAGGCGGAGCGGGCTCGTTGACCGGCAGCAAATGCTGGCGGGACCGGCGGTAGGTGGTACCCTCGTAGTCAACCAGGTAAGACCGCGAGAGTCTGCAGAGCCGACGACAACAGCCAGCCGGTAGTGTCCTGAGGGGGACTGCATCCGGACGACCTGGCCCTGGAAGAGACGCGGAAGGGGACGGCAGGATTTGTCGTGGAGCGCTTCTGGATAGCCTGTTTCAGGGCAATGCGCTCCTGGACAGCAGCAGGGCTGCGGACCGCGGCTCTAGGGATCGCTGGGAGACAGGGA
Organism: Malacoraja senta; assembly: GCA_038087875.1. Taxonomy (NCBI): domain Eukaryota; kingdom Metazoa; phylum Chordata; class Chondrichthyes; order Rajiformes; family Rajidae; genus Malacoraja; species Malacoraja senta. The sequence continues at coordinate 337,993,553 of CM075977.1, forward strand.
TTGGAGGGCGTGTGGTGCGGGACATGAGCCGCTGAGCAGGCGAGCCTAGGGCAGGGTCACGAGAAATATTGCGGAGATTCAGTAGGGCCAGGTAAAAATCCGAATGCGATAGTCTACACTGCTCCAACAGCTCCTTGGCACTGCGGACGGCGTGCTCAGCAAGGCCGTTGCTCTGCGGGTACTCAGGGCTGCTGGTGATGTGAAAGGTCGGAGCTCCACCAAGACAGATTATCCTGAGACTTCATGACATAGCAGTTCTTGAAGACATTATGAAGAAAATAACATTCGGAAACAATTTGATGTTCGAAGGAGAAAGTGTAAGATTCTTCAGAGACTATCCTGCAGAAGTGGCGAAGAAACGTGCCCTTTTTACAAAGACCCGGCTGATTCTTAAAGGAATTCCACACCTGAGATACGGAATAATATATCCTGCAAAACTGAGGGTCACATATAATGACTCGGAGCGTTTCTTTATTGATCCAGAAGAAGCATTCAAATATGCTCAAGACATAAAAAAGGACATTAAAGGATAAGTAAAATGCTATGGCTTTGCTGATGTATACCTTTTATATATATTTATAAGGGGTAAACTGAGAGAATATGCCTCTTTACATATAAAGAAGTATAAATGTTGCAGAAAAGATGGCCGACTAATTCGCATGTGCTAATGTCTAGACACCTTATCAGGTTTGGAATGTACGTAAACAACTTCAAGGCCACGATGTTTTTGAAAGAAAGATTTAATAAATGGAATTATGTAGTATAGAAAACAAATCAAACGGAGCGGAACATAATAATTTACTAATAATTTACTAATAAACGATATAATCAATAATATACTAACTCATAAATAATTGGACTAACTCATTTATTTTAACCTAATATGTAATATCATAACTGAATAATGATTCATTCTTCTGTAAAGCTGAAAGCTGGCAGGCAGCCAAGACCTGGATCCAAGACTGAATTCTTAGTTAACCCCTTCCAGCCAGATGATTCTTTTCTAAGTATGATGTTTATTAACAAAAAAAACACATCGGGTTTGTCTTTTAAGTTAAATACAGCAATTAAATAGTAAATACGTATTTAGTTAGATTGTGGCTGAGGGGTTCGACAGGTATGATGGCACGACCCTTGGGAGCCGCCACAAGATGCTATTAGATGAACTACCTGTACATGCTTGATTGTTATCTCTTTTAATATAATCTGGTTCAGGCCTGTTCTTTTTCTTCCATAATACTTCTTCATAGGGAACAGAGCTAAATGTAATTTACACCTACGGAAGGTTATCTAAATTCTTCCACCATTTGGTGGTTTTTTCACACAGTATTTTTAAATACTGTCTTTTCATATCATTTATGTTATTTAGCACTTTTTTTGATTTTTCTTTTTAGGGCACATTTTTACGGGATATACCTACAGAGTTCAGCAACTGGGGGCACCCACCCAACACCCAGATGGTTGAGGTATTGTGTTGCACCATCTGAAATAAAGGAACCAATGTAACTTACGATGCAAGACGACCCTCAAAAGAAAATTGGAGGAATTACGTTTTGTAGCTGGAATATAAGGGGTGCTAATGAGCCAATTAAAAGGGGTAAGATTCTTGCCCAATTAAAATCACTCAATGCCGATATAATATTTCTACAGGAAACACATCTGAAAGTTCAAGCTCAGACCAGGCTGAAGGTCAATTGGATCGGTCAAACATGTCACTCCTCCTATATCTCTAAATCCAGGGTACCGCAATTATAATTCATAAAGGCATACCATTTAAACATAAAAATACCATCGTAGACAAAGAGGGGAGTAATGTTATAGTCTCTGGAGAGATACACTCTACCCCACTCACCATGGTAAATATTTATGCTCCTAATTTTGATAACCCGCAATTCTTTAATAAAATCCTGAATATAATTTCTGAGTCCAATCCCCAAAACGTGATAATCGGGGGAGATTTCAATTGCATTCTGGATCAATACCTTGATAAATCTGCCCAACAAAAGAGACTTAATATAAAACCAAAATCCAATGAACTTTTAAATACATACATAAAAATTACAAATATAACAGATGTATGGAGGATTGCAAACCCGGCCGGAAGAGAATACTCCTTTTATTCATCAGTACATAAAACCTATACACGTATTGACTATTTCCTAGTGGACACTAAATTAATCCCCTTTACAACTAACCCTAAATACCATAATAGTGTCATCTCTGATCATTCTCCGCTAACCTTCTCCTTAAAACTAGAAGGAATGTTCAATAAAAAATCGTTCTGGAGGTTTAATCCTCAAATACGAAACAATCAGGATGGTTGTAAATATTTAAAACAACAGATGGAACTTTTCTTTGAGACCAATGATACCCCAGAAATCTCACCCTCCCTATTATGGGAATCTTTTAAGGCGTTTATTAGAGGTTCTATTATTTCATACCAAGCTTTTCAAAATAAAAAGAATAGGACGGAACAATTGCAACTAGAAGAACGGATTACACAACTTGATTTGGAAAACGCAAAAGATCAAACTATAGATAAACACAACAAGATAGCAATATTGAAATTTAAACTAAACCAAATTTTATCTGCAAGAGTTATTAGATTATTTCAAATGACAAAACAGGAAAATTTCGAATTTGGCGATAAGCCACACAAACTTTTGGCACGTCAGCTGAAAAAAGTTGAAAAGAGTCAGACTATTCTAAAAATCAAATCAGACAAAGGCGAATTGTTAATGCTGCCCAAAGACATTAACGAAAGATTTGCCCAATTTTATCAACATTTATATACATCTAAAACATCAACAGAAATCAGTAAAATTACAAACTTTCTGGACAACTGTAATCTCCCAACACTTAACCCGCTGGAACAAGAAGAATTAGGAGCACAGGTTTCAATCAAAGAAATAGAAGAGACAATAAATTCACTGAAGAACAGTAAAACACCGGGACCAGACGGGTTCAGTAATGGAATGGAATGCTACTTATTGTCATTCAAACAACTAGGTTTGAATGAAATTTCATTTTCTACAGTTTTTACATTACAAAAAAAAAACATTTCACGAGGTAATTTCACCACGTTTACACAAGCTTTATACATATGCATTTAAAGAACAGACATTACCACAAACACTAGCTGAATCAACTATCACACTTATACCCAAAAAAGATAAAGATCTAGAAGACCCCGGTTCATATAGAGCAATTGCCCTGCTAAATACAGATCAGAAAATATTAGCGAAAACTTTGGCAAGAAGGTTAAGCAAATACGTTAATAAATTAATACATTCGGATCAAACGGGGTTCATACCCAAGAAACATTCATTTAATAATTTGAGACGTCTTTTTAATATAATGTACTCACACAAAATTGAAGAAGAAGACTTATCAATTATTTCATTAGATGTAGAAAAAGCATTTGACCAAGTAGAATGGAAATACCTTTTCACAGTACTGCACAAATTTCAGATGGGAGAGAATTTTATTTCATGGATAAAATTACTATGTGATAGGCCAACTGCCAGAATACTGACCAACCACATACTTTCTCTGAAATTTCAACTATCCAGGGGCAATAGACAGGGTTGTGCATTCTCACCCCTGTAATCTGCCCTTGCGATTGAACCCTTAGCGGAAAGTATAAGAATACATCCTAACATTCACGGCTATAATACTAAACATTCCAATAATAAAATATCATTATATGCAGATGATGTACTATTGTACATCACCAATTCTCAAGTTAGTATTCCAAATATATTAAATCTTATAGAGGAATTCGGTTCCTTCTCCAGACAATGTCAAAATTTCAGTCTTAGTATTACTAGATCTCAGTGCTGCATTCGGCACAGTCGATCACAACATATTACTAGACCATCTGGAAAACTGGGTGGACTTTCGGGCACAGCATTAAAATGGTTTGAATCCTACTTGAAGGACAGGGACTACTTTGTGTCTATAGGTAATTACACATCTGAGCGTGCAAACATTACATGTGGAGTTCCCCAGGGCTCCATTCTGGGGCCTCTTCTGTTTAACATCTACATGCTTCCACTGGCTCAGATCATGAAAAACATCAAAATATGTTACCATAGTTACGCAGACGACACACAAACCTACATAACAATATCACCAGGAGACTATAGTCCAATACAAGCACTGAGTAGATGCATTGAGCAAATCAACGATTGGATGAACCAGAATTTTCTCCAATTAAACAAAGAAAAAACTGAAATAATTGTTTTTGGAGCCAAGGAAGAACGATTAAAAGTTAGCACCCATCTTCAATTGGTAATGCTAAAAACAACAAACCAAGCCAGAAACTTAGGAGTAGTCATTGACTCAGACCTGAACTTCAGGAGCCACATAAAAACAGTCACAAAGTCAGCCTACTATCACCTAAAGAATATATCAAGGATTAAAGGACTTATGTCTCAGCAGGATTTGGAAAAACTTGTCCATGGATTTATCTTCAGCAGGCTCGACTACTGTAACAGTGTCTTTACAGGTCTCCCTAAAAAGTCGATCAGAGAGCTGCAGTTAATTCAGAACGCTGCTGCTCGAGTCCTCACTAAGACCAAAAAAGTAGATCACATTACTCCAGTTCTGAGGTCTTTACACTGGCTTCCTGTCTGTCAAAGAATTGATTTCAAAATACTACTGTTGGTTTACAAAGCACTGAATGGTTTAGGGCCAAAATACATTTCTGATCTTCTGCTTAGCTACGAACCACCCAGACCTCTCAGATCATCTGGGACAGGTCTGCTCTGTGTCCCCAGAGTCAGAACTAAACATGGAGAGGCAGCATTTAGTTTTTATGCACCACATATCTGGAACAAACTCCCAGAAAACTGTAGGTCTGCTGCAACTCTCAGCTCTTTTAAATCTAGACTGAAGACTTTTCTGTTTGCCGCTGCCTTTCAGTAAACAATACAATTTATTAATTACCTATACTGCACTGTAACTTCTATTCCTGGTTTTATTCTATTTTAAATATTTTATTTGATTGCTTTTAATTTTGTAATTATTTTAACTGAATGATCTAATAATCATTTTATATCTAAATGTCATTTTATATGTGTTTCTTTCAAATGCTTTAAATGTTTTATGTAAAGCACTTTGAATTACCTTGTGGTTGAAAGGTGCTATACAAATAAACTTGCCTTGCCTTGCCTTGCCTTCTCAGGATATAGAATAAATTGGAACAAAAGTGAAATTATGGCAATAAAACCGCAAGTGCCGACACAACTTTTAAAATTCCCTTTTAGAATTGCTACCGAAAAATTCAAATATCTGGGTATCCAAGTAACCAGAAAATATAACTCTTTATTCAATGCAAACTTTCCGCCATTAGTCTCAAAATTAAACGCTCTTATTCAATTCTGGAAAACACTTCCGATGTCTCTAATAAGCAGCATAAATGCCATAAAAATGATTTTCCTCCCACAAATTCTCTATTTATTTCAATCAATACCGATATATCTACCTAAATTATTTTTTTTTAATCTTGATACCCGGATTACAAACTTTATTTGGGATTACAAATCACATAGAATTCATAAACGACATCTGTGTAAACCCAAAGAAATGGGCGGATTGGCACTCCCCAATTTCCTATACTACTATTGGGCAGCGAATATTAAAAATGTAATTTACTGGTTGGATAACGCATGCCAACAGGTAGATTGGTCAGTAATGGAGAGAGAGAATTTCTTGCCTTTTAATATAGGCGCGATCCTTCTCTCCCCAATAAAGTTGAAGAACACAATATATGAGAAAAATCCGATTATTCACAGCACTTTACGAATTTGGAGACAAGTAAAATCTACTTTTAAACTAAGAAATCTATCTCTTCTTTCACCAATAACTAATAACCCATCGTTTAAGCCATCTATTATAGATAAAACGTTTATTTATTGGGAAAGATTAGGAATTAAAAAAGTCGGAGATTTGTACGAGATGGGAAACCTCCTATCATTCCAGAAATTACAGTCGACCATGTGGAGGCACAGTTTCACCTTCACCGCATCGACCATGATGAGACCATGTATTTCCATGTGGTAAGAGCGTTACCACAGGACTGTGCCTCGAGGCTGTTGCCCTTTATCAGAGACCCCCCATCCAGAGGCAAGTACGAAGGGTTGAAAGCCCTGTTATTCCACGCTTATGGTCTTACTCGTAGAGACAGGGCGGCGAGACTGCTACATATGGACTGCATCGGCGACCGAAGGCCATCGACGATCATGGCAAAGATGTTGGCCCTGATGGACGGGCACCGGCCCTGCTTGCTTTTTGAACAGGCGTTCTTAGAGCAAATGCCCGACAAAGTGCAGCTGATGCTAGCGGGAGCCGATTTCAGCGACCCGCAGCGGCTCGCAGAAAGAGCAGACGAGCTTTGGGCGCTCAGAAGGCGGTACGTACACGCCGTCACCCGCCCCATGGCCACGCAATGAGTGCAGCCGCTCCGGCAATGAGAGGAAGAGACTCAGCCCAGCATCGAAGACGAATCGCCGCGGTCAATGGTCTACGTCCAACGCAGATGGTGCTACTACCACCAACGATACGGGCTCAGAGCCCGAAGATATTGAAGTCCTTGTTCATTACTGGGAAACGCCCCGGCCAATCGTCCGTAGAGGCGAATGCGATCGGCCCCAACGTACGCCTCTTCGTCCGTGATCGGCATTCCGGCCACCGTTTCCTGGTAGACTCAGGTGCCCATGTCAGTATCCTGCCTGGACACAGGACCTCCGTGCGGGTAAGGTGGGACCTGTCCTCTCGGCTGTAAACAGAAGCGATATTCGCAACTACGGTACGCGGATCGCGAAACTAGATTTCGACTCCCACCAGTACAGGTGGAAATTTATCGTTGCTGACGTCGCCCAACCGATCCTGGGGGCCGATTTCTTGCGCGCGTTCTCCCTGTTAGTCGATGTACGTGGTGGTCGAATGATCCCTGCGTCGGGCCCACGCCCTGACAAGCCGCGCAACCCATCAACGCCCTCACAGCAACTCTCCGAGGTAGCTGAGATCTAGCAACCTTTTGCAGCCCTGCTCGCCGACTTTCCAGGGTTGCTCACGCCCCGGTTCGACGGGGCCACGCCCCGTCATGGCGTGGTCAATCACATTCCCACCGAGAGTGCACTGGTACACGCCCGCGCGCGCCGTCTCCCGCCCGATAAACTGCGCATCGCACGAGACGAGTTCCAGCTCATGGAGGACATGGGAATTGTCCGGCGGTCGGACAGCCCTTGGGCTTCCCCGTTACACATGGTGCCCAAAGCGTCCGGGGGTTGGAGGCCTTGTGGCGATCATCAGCGTTTGAACGCGATAACGACGGCCGACCGGTATCCGGTACCGAACATTCAGGATTTCACGGCCCATCTAGAAGGCGCGACCATCTTCTCGAAGGTCGACCACATCCGTGTGTATAACCAAATCCCGGTCCGCCCTGACGATGTCCCCAAGACGGCCACCATTACCCCGTTCGGCCTTTTCGAGTGGCTCAGAATGCCTTTTGGCCTGAATAACGCAGCTCAGGCGTTACAAAGGTTAATGGATCAGGTCGGCCGAGGTTTGCCGTTCGTTTTCATCTACCTGGATGACATCCTGGTAGCCAGCCGCTCACAGGCGGAACATACCAAACACCTCCGCTTACTTTTCGAATGGCTGCACGAACACGGGTTGGTAATCAACCCCGAGATGTGCCAGTTCGGACTGCGCTCCATCTCATTCTTAGGGCTCAGCATCACCTCCCAGGGAGCGCAACCACTGCCCGAGAAAGTCGACGCTATCCGGCAATTCCCCAAGCCGTTGTCGGTTGAGGGTCTGCAGGAGTTTATCTGGATGGTTAACTTTTATCACCGTTTCGTCCCGTCTGCAGCTGCCATCATGCGGCCGTTATTCCAATGCCTGGCCGGTAAGCCCAAGGACCTGGTTTGGTCTAAGGAGGCACAGAAAGCTTTCGAAGGGGCTAAGACCGCATTGGCCAATGCCACTATGCTGGTACACCCCAGGGTTTCGGCCCAAACGGCACTGACCGCGGATGCCTCCGATGTCGCCGTGGGCGCTGTCCTTGAGCAGCGGGTAGGTAATTGCTGGGTTCCGCTGGCATTTTTCAGCAGGCAACTGCGAGCCCCGGAAGTTAAATACAGCGCTTTCGACAGGGAGCTCCTTGCACTTTACCTAGCGATCCGCCATTTTCGTTATTTCCTAGAAGGACGCGCTTTCACCGCGTTCACCGATCACAAGCCGCTAACGTTCACTTTGACCAAGTTCTCTGACCCTTGGTCTGCCAGGCAGCAACGACACCTTGCCTACATTTCCAGGTAAGCTGAATGTCGTGGCTGACGCATTGTCTCGTCCAGCGCTGCCCGAGGTCTCCGCGCTTAGTCTCGGCATCGATTACGAGGAGCTGGCGGCTGCCCAACGGGCAGACACCGGCATGGGGATTTATCACAACACTGAATCAGCTCTGAAGCTGGTTGAAGTGCCTTGCGGCCCCTCTGGCGTACGAGTCCTTTGTGATGTTTCCACCAGTAAAGCCCGACCGATTGTCCCGGTCGCTTGGCGACACCGGATCTTCAACACCATCCATAGTCTAGCACACCCGTCCATTCATGCCACATCTGCCCTAGTCGCGGCGAAGTTCGTTTGGCACGGCCTGAGGAAGCAAGTCGCTGCATGGGCTCGTTCCCGTATCCCATGCCAGACCTCCAAAGTGCAGAGACATGTGCACCAGCCGGTCCAGGATTTCGCCGTACCGGACGGCAGGTTCCTGCACATCCATGTAGACCTGGTAGGTCCCTTACCTTGTTCGCGCGGGGCTACCCACTTGCTGACTATCGTGGACATGTTTACCAGGTGGGCGGAGGTCATCCCGTTGTCGGATACCGCCGAGGCATGCGCGAGGGCCATTGTTTCACATTGGGTCGCTCGTTTTGGGATCCACTCAGATATCATCACAGATCGCGGGGCCCAGTTCACATCCTCCCTATGGTGCGGTATGGCGCAGCTGTACGGCGTGAAGCTACATCAAACCACCGCTTATCACCCCGAGTCTAACGGGTTGGTTGAGCGGTACCATAGACACCTTAAGTCGGCGTTAAAGGCACGACTCACCGGCCCTGATTGGGTCTACCAGTTACCTTGGGTCCTCCTGGGCATCAGAACAACGCCCAAGGAGGACCTCAAAGCCTCCTTGGCCGAGTTGGTTTATGGCTCAGCTTTGCGGGTTCCCGGGGATTTCTTGCCTGCCTCCCGGGATCAGGAGATTTCAACCTCGCAGGTGCTAGCGGACATTCGCGAGCGGGCGCGCGCTTTGGTCCCGGTTCCCACTTCCCGGCATGGTTCATCTTCGGTTCATGTGCCTACTATGTTACGGGATTGTGCTTATGTTTTTCTTCGTAGAGACGCTCATCGCTCGCCATTACAGCGGGTATATGAGGGTCCGTACAAGGTGCTCAATGCGGGGGTTTCGACATTCACGTTGGACATGGGTGGCAAGGAGGAGTTTGTTTCTGCGAGCCGCCTCAAGCCTGCACATGTCGATGAGGATAGCTCAGTGACAGTGGCTACTCCACGGCGTAGAGGACGTCCACCTGCTGTTTTGACACCCTCTGCACCTTTTCCCTCCGGACGTGCTTCTCCGGTCCTGTTTGTTACGCCCGTCCCTCGTTCGCGTTTTTCGCGCCCCTCCGGTCCTGTTGTGCTGGTCCCAAATGTTACGCTCGCCCCGCGGCCTCGGATTACGCGTTCCGGTTGTACCGTCCGTTTACCCGCGCATTTCCGTACCACGGATTCTGGGGGAGCCATGTAGCGGCGCCACCTAGCGCATGCAGATAACGAACCCGGCGTTCGGAAGCCACGGTCACGTGATTCGGGAGGGGTCATTGTTTTTGCGCGGTTTTCCCTTGGCGCGAGTTAGTTCAGTGCTGACCACCGATGTGGGCAGACGTGTTTGACAAACCTGTATACTGCAACTTACTTTTGAATAAAGTTTATGGTTTAAAACTCCAGTAGTCGTTTCTCAAACCGCTAAAATATATACATAATTGTTTGATTAATGTTAGACACATTTTAATCCAATTCAAAATACTCCACAGACTCTACTACTCAAAAACTAAACTGAATAAGATTTTTTTCAAATGTATCTCCTATTTGTGACAAATGTCTCTCTCAAGAAGCAACCTTTGCCTCTTGCATAAAACTCCATAACTTTTGGAAAGAAATCTTTGAAATTTTCTCAAAATTATTCAAAACAAAACCGGACCCCCATATAGAACTGATTATTTTCAGAACAGAGCCTGCTCTGAGCTATCAATATTTCAAAGACGTTTCCTTAATTATGGCCTGATAATGGCGAAAAAACTAATACTCAAATTTTGGAAAAATACATCTCCCCAAACTCTTAAAATGTGGATTACAAACATGTCTGAGACGCTACATCTTGAAGATATGAGACTTGTCTTAGCAGGAAAATCAGAGCAATTTTCAAAGATATGTTCTCCTTTCATTGATTCATTACAAGGTTAGTATGGTGCAACACAACTTTGGAATTAAACCGATTTACGGACTGGGTGATGGGTGTGGTGAGAAATGAAGCAGGTATATCAACACTTTGGGGTTTTTTTCCTTTTTTTTCCTTTTTGTCTTTTTATTTTTTTTAAAGTTTTTACTTACTCACTCTTTGACTACACTCATTTGGTAGTTTAGGGGTTCTATTCTTACACATTCACTTTCCTTTTCACTTTCTTTCTTTCTTGCTCTTTCTCTCTTTTTCTATTCCACCTTGTTAAAATTAAAATGGAAGCTGTACAATAAATGTATTATGTGATATGCCGTGGTTTATACTTTTGTACACTGCTTCTAATAAAAATATAAATAAAATTTTAAAAATAAATAAATAAATAAAGTCTCTTAAATGCCCCCAACAAAAAAAAAAGAAATACCCAATGGCCTCCACAGCTGTCTCTGGCAATGAATTGCACAGATTCACCAACCTCTGACTAAAGAAATTCCTCTTCATCTCCTTTCTAAAAGTACGCCCTTTTATTCTGAGGCTTGGCATCCTCTCCACATCCACTCTATCCAGGCCTTTCACTATTCGATAAGTTACAATGAGGTCCCCCCCTCATTCTTCTAAACTCCAGTGATTACAGGTTCGGTGCTGTCAAACGCTCATCATATTTTAACCCAATCATTCCTGAGATCATTCTCGTAAACCTCCTCTGGACCCTTTCCAATGCCAGCACATCCTTTCTCAGATATGGGGCCCAAAACTGCTTTAAGCCATTTAGTCTAACCCATTGCCCAAGTCACCAAACCATTATCACACAACAAATTAAATCAATCAACACTCGTATTAACATGTGTACACTACACTTTAATCCTTTACACATTGTACTGTTGCAGGTCTCTCACCAGGACTTCACAGCATGTGTGTACTTCTAGTCTATTTAACCCGGAGAGACAATCTTGCATCTGCAATGCACTATATTCACTGAAGAGTCTTCCCACTTTCTTGCAGGAGATACGTTGCAAAACTGATGGCTGTAGCAATCATCAGGAAGAGGTAAGGTATGTATCCCTCCTCTGGCTCTTGATGGCTGAATCTGGTGTAACTCCTGACCTCCATAGCTAACCTCTCACATCCCATATCTTTCTCATCCAGCAGTCTCTCTAATGTAAAAGCTGCAAGAGGTCATTGAGTCATAGAACATGGAAACGGGCCTTGCAGCCCAACTTGTCCACACCAACCAAGATGTCTCCACCTACACTAGTCCCACCTAGCTGCATTTGGCCCATATCCTTCTAAACCTTTCCTATCCATGTACGTATCTGTCCAAGATTTAAGGAAGCATCATGATGGTGGAAGGAATAGGGGTTGGGTGGCAGCAAGAGATCCCATCCCACTACCTATTCGTTTCACCATACCCACCACCAATCAATCAACACAGCAATCCACAAATGTGTCCTCCCAAAATGGTTGAGATTATTAAGATGCTACATCAAAGAAGTGAATGAATTTTCATCAAACTGAGAGGTGATTGCTCTGAAACAGAAAATTCTGAGTGGCTTCATGGAGTAACTAACTTCTGTGGCAGGATCTAGACTACTATCTACCTCTGACTTCCCTTATCATGTATCTATACATTGATTCGAATCATGTATTGTCTTTCTGCTGACTGGTTAGCACGCAACAAAAAAACGTTTCATTGTACCACGGTACACGTGACAATAAACTAAATTGAACTGAACTGAACAAGAGCATGATCTCGGGACAAGGGATTAGCTGACTGAGAATTTCTTCTCGCAGAGGATTATGTGTTCTCTACCCCAAAAATCAGTTTGTTAAGTTATTAAAGATATTCATGGCTGAGATAGATAAATCAATGGCCTTGAGGTCAAGGCAACAAAAATCAGATCGACCATGATCACATCGAATCGCAAAGGAGGAACAAATGGCCAAACGGTTTACTCCTGCTCCAATTGCTGATATTGTGGCGGCAGCCTATACACGGGCCACTTATGCTCGAACCCTCGTCAGGAAGTACGAGGGCGGGCACGTGACGTCATGGGCTAGAGGGAGTGTCCTGGTACTTAAGGTCATCTCACCTCGAGACCACCAGGTGTTCAACCGGTAGCTGAGCCCGAGGGAACAACCTCGCTCAGCTTCAGCAACAACATTAATAATAGTTAGCGCACCAACCTAACGTGTCGACCCTTGAATAAACAACTGTTTGAACCGGCCTGACAGGTCTCCTCTTTATTCACCACGTTTGGTGCCGCTACATTGGTGACCCCCGACTGTCCAAATTGAAATTTGGATTTCTCCTGAAGAACGCAGCCTCGGGAGACCTGATGTCTGCAGCCGGCTGCCCAGCCCTGCAGAACTACGTTGCCGCCAACCCGGCCCTGCGGTAATGTATGCCGCTACATCTGGGATGCCGCCGCTTCCCCACCAGCTGCTGCTCACCGGAGCTAAGAAGCCACGGCTGCCGCCGCTCTCCCGCTCCCAGCAACGGGGCAGGCCGCCTTGTGTGACGGCCGCCGAGCTCCCCCGCATGACCTGCCCGGAGCCGACTACCGCAGTGGAGAGGTTTTACCTGCCCCCGTTGCCCCACCAGCTGCTGCAGGAGCTGCGAGCGTAGCAGCCTCCTGCCCACAGCAAACCCGACGCACGCCCGACGGCTCCTGGAGCGGAGAGAGTACCTGCCGCTCTCCCACTCCCGACAACGGACCAGGGCCCGGCCTCACACCGCGAACATGGCTCCAGGCCCTGCACTGCACCGGGCCTCTCCGCTCCAGGCCGTGCCCCGGCCTCCCCTCATCGCGGACCCGGCACTGCAACAGGCTCGCCGCGGCTACACGCCCAGCACCGCACCTGGCCTCACCGCAGCCACGGCTCCACATCCTGCACCGCACCTGGCTCCGCCGGCCGCTGCCGAGGGCCTGGCCACCCGATAGGGCGGTCTTACCTGGGGCGCCTGCCGAAGACGCCCTTCTACTCCTCACCGGCGTGGACTCCGAAGATCCCTGGGCGCTGGCTGTCTGCCTGTCCGGCCCAGGGATTCAATTGCTGGTGAAGGCCGCCTCAGCCGGCCGGCAAAATGGCCGCCACGGCCTCCTGAACAAGCGGCAGAACAAAACTACAAAAATGGCCGCTGAGAAAAGATCGAACTCACCTGACCGCCATCCACAGCGCCACCTTCCGGCCGGATGCCGTCACTGCAGCCTCACCGCCGTCCACAGCGCCAGCTTCCAGCTGGATGTCGTCCCTGCATCCTGACTACCGGCAACAGCGCCACTGTCAGGTCGGAGGCTGTCACTGCAACGCTGCACAGCTTTCAAATCCTGCACTATGAACATTGGACAATTTGAACTTGCACTGATTGCACTGTAATTTGTGTTTTTTTTTTTCTGTTCATTTTGTGTTCACTGCATCACCACGCACCACGCTGAGTTCAGCAATTAGTTTGTTTATTTTATTTCGGGTTTTTTTTTTTTTTTTTTTTCCTCAAAGATGACGACGTCTCCCAGCCATTCCTGGGGGCCGCATTTTACAGGACACTCTCCCTTAGCTGGTCGAGGAGATGCGACTGTGTCTCTTCTGTCCGGCGGTTACTGCATCGGTCCCCTCGCACCCCTCGGTACCTCGGGATCGCCCACGCAGAGCGTTACTGCGCCCGTGGGCCCTCCGTCCCGACCCACGCCCGGGGTGTCCCAGACCCACATGCAGTAGCCGCCCTCGACCATGCTATTCCTTCCGTCCGGCGGTTTCTGCATCGGTCCCCTCGCACCCCTCGGTACCTCGGGATCGCCCACGCAGAGCGTTACTGCGCCCGTGGGCCCTCCATCCCGACCCACGCCCGGGGTGTCCCAGACCCACATGTAGTAGCCGCCCTCGACCAGGCTATTCCTTCCTCTGGTTCTGGGGGGGGTCCTGTGGCGGCAGCCTATACACGGGCCACTTATGCTCGAACCCTCGTCAGGAAGTACGAGGGCGGGCACGTGACGTCATGGGCTAGAGGGAGTGTCCTGGTACTTAAGGTCATCTCACCTCGAGACCACCAGGTGTTCAACCGGTAGCTGAGCCCGAGGGAACAACCTCGCTCAGCTTCAGCAACAACATTAATAATAGTTAGCGCACCAACCTAACGTGTCGACCCTTGAATAAACAACTGTTTGAACCGGCCTGACAGGTCTCCTCTTTATTCACCACGTTTGGTGCCGCTACAATATTGTTATTAATCACAAATCTCCTGCCTTCACTCTGGATGGCATCATTTGTCATCCCATCACAGCAGTACCATTGTTTTTCTCTCACCCATGAATTTGTCATTGACCAGGCCAAACAAGTGGAGTCTGAATTAGGGGTTCCTCAGAGCTTATTTCCAAGGCCATCTGGAAGATTTGACCCAGACAGCCAGGGAGCTGTGTACAGTAAGTGCCCCAGGACGGGCCAAGGCACACAAAAGAAAGAATACTAACAACACACGCACAAAAGTGATCATGCTTGCATATAAATGACACAATCTAACTGATAAAGTTTGTTTGGAATAGTGTTGGTACATGGTTGCTTGAAAGTGGTGAAAAGGCAGTGAAAATGCTTGCCTTCATTGCATGAGGGATTGAGTACATGTATTGGGTACTTAGTGTTACAGTTGTACAAGATATTGGGTACTTAGTGTTACAGTTGTACAAGATATTGGTAAGGCCACATTTGGGGTATTGTGCATAGTTTTGGTCGTGCTGCAATAGGAAGGATGTCATTAAACTGGAAAGTATGGACAAGTAATGTTACTGGGCTTAGAGTGTATGAATTATGAGTATTGGCTGGATAGGCATGGATTTTTTTCCCCTGGATGTAGGAAACTGGGGGGATATATAAAATCATGAGAGGAAGAGATATGGTGAAGCCACACAGGAATTTTTCCAGAGAAGAAAATCAAAAACTGGAGGACAAGTATTAGGTGAGAGGGAATGATTTAGGAGTGACCGGAGGGGCAATTTTTCCACACATGAGGTAGGTGGTGCATACATGGAATGAACTGCCAGAAGAAGTGATAGAGGCAGATATAGTTGTGACATTTAAATGACACTTGGGCAGGTACATGGATAAGAACAGTTTGGAAGGAAAAGGCGCGTGCGCAGGCAAGTGGGACTATCTCAGTTAGGCAACTTGGTTAGCATGACACCCCGTTGGGTCCCAGCTTCACACGGGAGGGCTGGTCCCCCAACGCAATATTCCATCTCTCCACCAATTCCAATATTGCTGGCCAGTGGGGGGGGGGGGGGGGCTTTCTGGAGCGCTAACAAGGGTTTTGTGGACCGAAGGGACAGGTTTACAGAGGGATAGTATGGAAATTGTGGGCCGAATGGATTCTTGGGCTGGCAGTTCAGTCTCTGAGGCGTGGCACCTCAGTCACTCAGGCCTGGCAGGCTGGCAGCTCAGAAACTCAGGCCTGGTGGGCTGGCAGCTCAGAAATTGCCAGAAATTCTGCTGAAAACAGGTGACAGACTCTGTGAGAGAGAAGGGGAAGAGGGTGGACAATCAATTTTAGACATTTTCATCTTTTTTTACAGATCACAGCAATGAAGGAGGAAAGTCTATCCTTGCATGGATCTCTGGAGCGCTACTATGGGTGTTGTGGGCTGAAGGGACTGGTTTCCAGAGGGCTGGTATGGACATTGTGGACTGAATGGATTTTTGGACTTGCAGTTCAGTGAGTCATGGCTGGTGGGCTGGCAGTTCACTAAGTCATGGCTGGTTACTTGGCACTTCAGTCACTTACAGCTGGTGTGGTGGCAGTTCACTCAGTTACCCCTCCTCCCTTCACCCCCCAACTCTCCTCTTTGCCATTCCCCTCCCCCCCATGCATTCAGTCCATCTCCCCTCAACCTCCCCCACAAGCACTCTTAGTGGCTCTCCGACAGTGCAGCCATTCCTGCCTATTAGGTACCCATTGTGATGAAGAACACACAGACATGGCAAGTGGAAAAAGGATTTATTAAAGTTTAAAACGTGAATGAGTCTTAAAACATTGCAAGTCCAACCTCACAGCACTCCAAGCAGAGTGGAGGCAGCAAGTCCAATCTCACAGCACACCAAGCAGAGTGGAGGCAGCAAGTCCAACCTCACAGCACTCCAAGCAGAGTGGAGGCAGCAAGTCCAATCTCACAGCACACCAAGCAGAGTGGAGGCAGCAAGTCCAACCTCACAGCACTCCAAGCAGGGTGCGGGCAGCAAGTCCAACCCCACAGCACTCCAACAGAGACACACACACAGGGACACACACACAGGGACACACACACAAGGACACACACACAGGGACACACACACAGACAAAGACACACACACACATACACATAAAAAGACACACACACATACACACACACACACACACAAACACACACACAAACACAAAGACACACAAACACAAAGACACACAAACACAAAGACACACACATACACATACACACAAACACAAAGACACACACACATACACATAAATACACACACACATACACACAAACACAAAGACACACACACATACGCACAAACACAAAGACACACACACATACGCACAAACACAAAGACACACACACATACACACAAATACAAAGACACACAAATACAAACACAAAGAGACACACACACACACATACACATAGACACACTCACATACACAAACAAAGACACACAAACACAGACACACACACATACACAGACACACACTCACACACAGCACCAATACTAAAATGCTAAGTAACTTCAGAACGTGGTAAGCATACTGAATCGTGTTACTAACCATATACTCTATGTAAGTAGTTTTAAAATAAGAACACAGGTGTGTCTAAACCAAATGATTCAAATGTTTAAAGCCATTTTTATTCTGAAACACTCCTCTAGAACTGCTGCTACTGCAAAAAACGTGCTTTAAATAACTTTCAACAAACACACACACACACTCACCATATGTATGTAAGCTCTCTTGAATTACTCAAAAATATACAAAAGATCATCATAATAACCCAACAGATGTACTGGACGAGGCAATGCAGATAAAAGCGGAATCAGCAAACTTAATATCATATTTGTACAATATTATCTTAAATGCACAAATACCATCTACGGAGGGTATCAGAAGAGACTGGGAACAAGAGTTAGCTATTAAAATTTCAAAGGAAAGTTGGAATGAATACTTATTAAAAGTGCATAAATGCTCGATTAATGTAAGACACACTTTAATACAATTTAAAATTTTACATAGATTATATTATTCGAAAACTAAAATTCATAAAATTTTCCCAAACGTATCATCTATTTGTGATAAATGTCAATCCCAAGAAGCAACTATAGCGCACTCATTTGTCTTCTGTACAAAAATTCAAAAATTTTGGAATGAAATTTTTGAAATCTTTACAAAGTTATTTAAAACAAGACTGATACCCAAAGCAGAATGGATTATCTTCGGAATAACGGAAGATGATCCAGAACTAAATGTGTTTCAAAAGAAATTAATGGATTATGGGTTAATAACTGGAAAAAAGCTAATTCTAAAATTTTGGAAGAAGGCTCCAATACCAACTATAAATATGTGGATTTCAAATATGTTTGAAACATTACACCTTGAAGAGATAAGACTCCTCCTAGCAGGTAAACCAGATCACTTCCACCTGACGTGGTCTGCATTTATAGAATTATTACAAACATAGGGTGCAAAAGTACTTTAAAAAAATAAAAAATTGAGGTCGGGTAAGGGGGGATGATAGTTGAAGAGTTGGTATGTCCTATTTACGTGATGCTCAAAAAAAAAAACATTTGTTTCTCTTTTTTTCTCTTTCTCTTTTCTTTTCTTAGGGCCTATTTCTTAACTCTTTTTCTTTTTGTTTTTAATTTCGCTCTTATAGGGTCTTCGTCCTTTTTTGTTGTTACATTTTCTACACTTTTCTACACTTGCACTTTTTCCTTCACTTTCTTCTCTCTTTCAATCTTTTCTTTCTCTAGTGTAAAAAAATAAATAAAGGGAGTACATTAATTGTAAGAAGATATAAATGACGAGTATTAATGTATGTGGTTGTAATGTAATGTACTTCTAATAAATAAAAATAAAAAAATAAAAATAAAAAAATAAAAAGAATTACTCAAACGGTTCAGGGCGGCCCAAAGTCTCAACTTTGGGACTTCCGCACTCAGCGCCACCTCTGAACTCACCGGAAATGATGCAATTAGCACCACCTCTCCACTAACTGGAAGTCACGGAATGACCGGCAATTTTGCATTAAACACAGTCCTGATTTAATAAAACGTTTATTCACGGTTTTTCCTTCCAAAAACTGTTGCACAGCAAGCCACATTTAAAAAGCAAAACACATTTTAAAATAAAGGCACAGTTTTCAATTAGCGGCACAGTCAAAAGGCACACTTTTCAATTAGCGGCACAGTCAAAAGGCACCCTTTTCAATTAGCGGCACAGTCAAAAGGCACACATTTCAATTAGCGGCACAGTCAAAAGGCACAATTTTCAATTAGCGGCACAGCCAAAAGGCACACTTTTCAATTAGCAGCACATTCAAAAGGCACACTTTTCAATTAGCGGCACAGTCAAAAGGCACACTTTTCAATTAGCGGCAGAGTCCAAAGGCACACTTTTCAATTAGCGGCAGAGTCAAAAGGCACACTTTTCAATTAACAGCACAGTCAAAAGGCACACTTTCCTATTAGCGGAACAGTCAAAAGGCACACTTTTCAATTAGCGGCACAGTCAAAAGGCACACTTTTCAATTAGCAGCACAGTCGAAAGGCACACTTTTCAATTAGCTGCACAGTCGAAAGGCACACTTTTCAATTAGCGGCACAGTCGAAAGGCACACTTTTCAATTAGCGGCACAGTCGAAAGGCACACATTTCAATTAGTGGCACAGTCGAAAGGCACACTTTTCAATTAGCGGCACAGTCGAAAGACACACCTTTCAATTAGTGGCACAGTCGAAAGGCACACTTCAATTAGCGGCACAGTTGAAAGGCGCACTTTTCAATTAGCGGCACAGTCAAAAGGCACAGTCAAAAGGCACATAAAAGCATTTATTCCTTCCAAACACAGTTCCAAATAAACCACATAAAAGCACATAAAACCACACTCACAGTTTAGTAGACCTGTGTTCAATGTTCAGTTTTATCACAGCTCAGACTGAGAGTCGTGACCTCTTCCACCCCGATCTTGCAGCGACTGCGGCACGTCCACACTTCCGGGTTTATAGTCCCTCCCCCTCCCAACGGAAGGGGTGTAGCCTTCATGGCGTGATTGACAGGAGCGAGAATCTCAACATTTAAAAAACATTAATAAGTCTTTTATTTTTCATCGATGGGAAAAATCCTATGGCCCTGACAGCTGGAGGGGGACTCTGAGTAAGATGGCCAAAAATCACAGCCGTAAGTGGTAGCGATTTTTCTAGAATCAATATACAGCACAAACAGGAAGTGGTCAAGACTTGCCTTCGCATTTTCAAAGCAACCACACATGCCTTTGCATTTTGAAAGCAACCACACTTGCCTTTGCATTTTCAAAGCACACCACCTTTT
This sequence comes from Malacoraja senta, assembly GCA_038087875.1. NCBI lineage: Eukaryota > Metazoa > Chordata > Chondrichthyes > Rajiformes > Rajidae > Malacoraja > Malacoraja senta. The sequence goes on from CM075977.1 coordinate 338,013,639, forward strand.
GCATTTTCAAAGCACACCACCTTTTGCATTTTCAAAGCACACCACCTTTTGCATTTTCAAAGCACACCCCCTTTTGCATTTTCAAAGCACATCCCCTTTTGCATTTTCAAAGCACACCCCCTTTTGCATTTTCAAAGCACACCCCCTTTTGCATTTTCAAAGTACACCACCTTTTGCATTTTCAAAGCACAACACCTTTTGCATTTTCAAAGCACACCTTTCACATTTTCAAAGCACACCTTTCGCATTTTCAAAGCACACCTTTCGCATTAACAAAGCAAACCTTTCGCATTTTCAAAGCAAACCTTTCGCATTTTCAAAGCAAACCTTTCGCATTTTCAAAGCAAACCGTTTGCATTTTCAAAGCAACCCACCTTTGCATTTTCAATCCAAACCTTTCGCATTTTCAATCTAAACCTTTTGCATTTCAATCCAATCCATTTGCATTTTCAATCAAAACCTTTTGCATTTTCAAACCAACCACTTTTGCATTTTCAAACTACATTTTCAAACTATATTCTCAAACCACATTAAGGGCACTGACAGGTCAGTAAAACTACTCACAGTTTAGTAGACATGTGTTCAGTGTTATTCACAGCTCAGACTGAGAGTCACGACCTGTCGCTCCCCCATCTTGCAGAGAACTGAGGCACCTCCACACTTCCGGGTTTTATAGTCCCTCTGGAAGGGGCGTGGCCTTGATGGCGTGATTGACAGGAGAGAGAATCTCAACATTTTTTAAACAATAATAAGTCTTTTACTTTTCATCGATGGGAAAAATCCTCTTGTCATGCGCAGCGGAGGGGAACTCTGAGTGATTAAATGGCCAAAAATCACAGCTGTAAGTGGTAGCGTTTTTTCTAAAATCAATATGCAGTGCAACAGGAAGTGGTCAAGATCAGAGTTTTACTTATATAGATATACTTTCTTGGACACGTTCACCAAATTCTACCCGGTCCAACTATGGGTGACCCTGTCAATATTAGGGAAGTTAAAACCTCCTACTAATACTACCCTATTATTCTTACAGCCATCAGAAATGCCAAGAGACAATACCAGGACAAACTTGAGTCTAGCATAACCACTCGGACACCCGTCGACTATGGGGAGGCTTGAATACCATAACAGGGTACAAAACAAAGTCTGGCAGCATCGCTGGCGATAGAACAGCCTTCCCTGATGCACTTAATGCATTCTATGCTCATTTTGAGTAGAAGGTCTACAAGGCGATGATATCAGTCCCAACAGACAAGAGCATACCTGTTCCTGTGGTCACAGTTGCAGAAGTTAGATCGCCCTTCCTGAGGGTGAACCCACGGAACACAACTGGCCCAGATGGGGTCCTTGGCCACGTCCTTAGGAACTGCGCACTTCAACTAGTGGGAGTGTTCACGAACATTTTTAATCTCTCTCTATTGCATTCTGAGGCACCCACCTGCTTAAAAAAAAACCACTATCATTCCAGTGCCAATATCCCATACCTTAGCAACTACCATACAGTGGCCTTGACATCACCATCATTTAACGGGTGCTTCGAGAGGCTGGTTATAGCACACATTAAATCCAGTCTTGATCCACTGCAGTTCGCCCACCACCACAACAGATCCTGTTTTGGCAGTAGGAGAATTGCAGTGATTCAAGGTTCGATCTCGAAGCTGATGCCATATACACTTGGCCCTACACTCATCCCTGAAACACATTGACTTCAATGTGCATTGTGCAATGTGCTCTGCTTTCAATACCATTATCCCAACCAAGCTTATCTCCAAACTGATGGAACTTAGAGTCAGAACTCACCTCTCCAAGAGGATCCTCGTCTTCCATAGGTGACAAATCATACTCTATCATAATCCTCAATTCTGGTGTCCAGCAAGGATGCGTTCTCAGTCCCCTAATATACTCCTTATACACTCATGCAGCCAAATACCAATCCAACTCAATCTACATGTTTGCAGGAGATACCAGCATAGAGGGCCAGATATCAAGTAATGATGAGACAGAGTACAGAAAGGAGATTCAGAACCTCGTAACCTAGTGCCACGACACCAGCCTATCTCTCCCTCAATGTCAGCAAGACAAAGGAGATTATGATTAACTTCAGGAAGTGAGGCAGTACACATACATTGAAGGCACAGAGTAGAGATGGTCGACAACTTCAGAATCTTAGGAATAAATATCACCAATAATTTGTCCAGGACCTGCCAAATCAAACCTATGGCAAAGAAAGCACACCACACCTCTACTTCCTTAGAAGGTTAGGAAGTTTGACATGTCCCCACCTATCCTCACCAACTTCTACGGATGTGTCGTAGTAAGCATCTTATCGTGATGCATCACCGCCTCATTTGGGAGAGTTGTGGACGTAGCCTGGACCATCACACAAACCAACCTTTCCTCCACTGACTTTATCTACACTTCATGCTGCCTTGGCAAATCCACTAGTGTAATCAAGGACCAGTCTCACCCCACTCACGCACTCTCTACCCTGTCCCACCAGGCAGGAGGTACAGAAATGTTTGAAAACACATGCTTCGAGATTCAGGAATAGGTTCTTCCCAGCTGTCATCAGGCAACAGATGAGCAGTCACAGTGGCGCAGCGGTAGAGTTGCTGCCTTACAGCGAATGCAATGCCGGAGACCCGGGTCCGATCCCGACTATGGGTGCTGTCTGTACGGAGTTTGTACATTCTCCCCGTGACCTGCATGGGTTTTCTCCAAGATCTTCGGTTTCCTCCCACATTCCAAAGACGTACAGGTTTGTAGGTTAATTGGCTTGGTAAATGTAAATATTGTCCCTAGTGGGTGCAGGATAGTGTTAATGTGCGGGGATCGCTGGTCGGCGCGGTCCCGGTGGGCCGAAGGGCCTGTTTCCGTGCTGTATCTCTAAACTAAACTAAAATAAACTGAATGGTCTTCTAATCAGCTAGAGTGTGGTCCTGACATCTCATCTACCTCATTGGAGACCTCCGAATTATCTTTAATCAGACATCATCGGACTTCAATGTTATATCTTTCACTGTGTTTTCCTTTCATCCTTTATCTGTGTACTGTGGATAGCTTTATTGTATTCATGTTTAGTCTTTTCCTTGACTGGATAGCATCCAAACTCAACACCTCAGTTCATAAGACAATAATGTGCAAACTAAACTAAACTATCTGTGATAGACACAAAAGTAACTCAGCGGGGCAGGTCAAGACCCGAAACGTCACCTATTCTTTTTCTCCTGAGATGCTGCCTGACCCGCTGAGTTACTCCAGCATTTTGTGTCTATCTTCGGTGCAAACCAGCATCAGCAATTCTTTCCTATCCATCCTTAACTATCTGCTATCTCCTTACACATCTGCTCCTCTAACTCATGCTGACTGGTACACAAGGTAAGGCAATCAAGAATCAGAGGACATAGTTCTAAGGTGAGGGAGGAAAGACTTTTATCGGAACCAGCAGGGCAACATTTTCACTCAGAGGGTGGTGTGTATATGGAATTCGCTGCCAGAGGATGTAGTTGAGTCAGGTAGAATAACTTTTAAAAGAGATGTGGACAGGTACATGCATAAGAAAGGTTTATATTGGGATATTGGCCAAATGCAAGCAAATGCATTCGCTTTGATGGGACATCTTGGTCGGCATTCACGTTGGGTCTGAGGGCCTGTTTCTGTGCTGTATGACTCTATGACAATTGGCGGCCTATAATACAGCCCCAACAGTCATCATCCCCTTCATACTTCCACCCATAGCCTCACTCTGAGTGTCTTGGTGTGCAATGAACTTACTGAGTGATAACCACCGTTGGAGAACAGCATGTGCAATTGTAGATATTTCATCTCAGACAGTTGTAGTAGATGCAAACAACTGTGAACAAGAAGTGTGTCATACTATGCATATGTGATAAAATAAAGAAACATCATATCCTGTGTTAGCTTGTGAAGAACTAAGTTTAAATCCGCTGGCAACCTTTTGACGGTGCAGCCTCTATTGTGTTCTCTGTTTCCCCCTAACTAAAGCCGGATAGGGCGCATGAAGCAAATGTTTAAATAAAGTTTGTCCTTACCTTACACCATCTTCACCACTTGTGGCAATGTTATGGTGGAGGTTAAGTTTAGCTTAGCTTAGTTTAGTATAGTTCAGTTTAGTTTAGTTTATTGTCACGTGTACCGAACAATGAAAAACTTTTTTGTTGCATGCTATCCAGTCAGCGGAAAGACTATACATGATTATAATCAACCCGCCCACAGTCCAGATACAGGATGAAGGAAATAATATTTAGAGCAAGGCAAAATCCAGAAAAGTCCAATTAAAGATACTCCGAAGGTCGCCAATGAGGTATATTATAGGTCATTCTATCACCAACTGTGTAGTTGGTGATAGAATGGTTCAGTTGCCTGATAACAGCTGGGAAGAAACTGTCACTGAATCTGGTGGTATGCATTTTCATACTTCTGTACCTCTTGACTGATGGTAGAGGGGAGAAGAGGAAGTGTCCAAGATGAGACTCCCCTTTGATTATTCTGATGGCCTTGCCGAGAGAGCATGAAGTGTTGATGGAGTGGATGGAAGGGAAATTGGTTTGCGTGATGGCCTGGGCTGCATCAGCAATTCATTCCTAGGTGTCTTTCCCAATGTAGCCACATGTTAATGATTGACTCAGCTGGGCAAAACAAGAAATTGTTCGACAAAATGGTATGCAGGTACATAGATGGCAGCTGTACGTAACAGATGAAAGCATTTGAAATTCGTAACAAATTCATTGCCAACACCACACAGCAATGGAGTAATTTGAACCACATGCGACCTCGGTAGATGCCAAGTATTTGAACTTCATGGAAAGGCAGAACCACTTTCTTATTTTGTGCACTTATCTTAATCATACACTTAAGTACACCACCAAAAAAGGATGGTGCGCACAAGTACTAAAAATAATACCGTTTTTGAGAAATAATTTCGCTGCTGGAAATCCTTTAGATATTTCAAATGAATTTCTAATTCAAAGCAATCATAACCTGGGTACAATCCTGTGTTTGTTGAACAATGAAACAGCCAACTGATCTATTTGGGAAAACAAAGAAATAGCATTATGAAAGATCAGTAATTTTTGGATGACATCCATCAAAAAACAAAAATATGTGGAAAATAATACATACATTTTTACAGTATCTTGTCATGTGGGAATATTTGAAAGTAGATCACTCACAATATAGAGTTAAAAAGAAAAAAATATCTTTAGAAACTGAAAATTTACCATTTTTGTTTAAAGCTCCATATGGTGTGTTAGAAATACTTTAGCCTTTGGCCGGTTCAGACATGACCAAAGTCTGTTTTGTAAAACATATCTAATAAACTCCTGACTTCTGAATTCTAGGAAACATCCATAAATTGTTTCATAGGTTGAACACAGAAGCAATTCTGAAGCACAGGGAAATAAAAGAGAATTTTCATCTTGTGCAGAAGTCTTTCATATGTTTGGAAATGGTTGCTGGTGTGACCATCTGCTCCCACTCTATGAAGAGGAATTGTAAAATTCCTCTATTATCCAGGCCAAGCTAACAGGAATGACTTCAATGTGCCTCAGTCAATATAGGGAAGGACACCAAGATATTAATATAGCAGGAAGTACCTGGATAATGTAGTACCTATGCACAGAGTTCACTATTCTGGTGTTGCAATTTTAGAATAGGACTGAGTAGGGATCAAGGGTGACATATTCTGAGACCCCTGTCACAGTGTCTGGGTTTTGGCTGTGGTGGCCAAATCATAATTCTAATAAGCTACTTATTAAAAAACAAGGCAGACCACTAGTGTCTCACACCACAATGAAGGAAGGAAGTAAAATTGGTGACACCTCCTGAACAATTCATTTAAGCAATTTCCCCTTGACTCTGATGGTGTGCACCTGCTTCAATTATTGCTATGCTACATCCCTACAGTAATGGATACTAATAAGCATGTTCTAGCATATTTTGTCTATACTGAACCAGGAAGCAATACCTTGCCACACTATTTTGATCAATGACAAAAGTATTGTGTGTTGAAAGTATCTAACTGTGCGAACCCAAGCACTCTTTATCCTCTACTGTTATGCATAAGGATTTGTGTTGAGATTAAACATGTTGTTCATCAGCAAACTACGTGCACATTTTTATTTCTGCAGCTTGGTACTATTCACAGTATTTATTGTGTGTGAATTGATTCCGGTTGCTCCTTTACAGGAAGGGTGTGGAGGCTTTGGAAAGGGTGCAGAAGAGGTTTATCAGATTGCTGCCTGGATTAGAAGGTATTAGCTGTAAGGGAGGTTGGACAAACTTGGGTTGTTTTCTCTCGAGCGTCGAAGGCTGGGGGGGGGGTAGATCTGATAGAAGTATGGAAGACATAGATGGGGTATTCAGTCAGAACCTTTTCCCCAGGTTGAAAATGTCAAAGACTAGAGGGCATAGCAATAAGGTGAGAGGGACAAAGTTTAAAGGAGATGTGCGGGGCAAATCCTTTGCACAGACAGTGCTGTGTCCGAAATGTTCCACCAGGAGTGGTTATGGAGGCATATGCAGGCAGCATCTATTTCAATAGATTTGTTGATATTAGGGGAATTGAGGTACATGTAGTTAGTGTGGGGAAATGGTGCTGAGGCAACAGATCATGTTGTAAAGCGGAGCAGGCACAAGGGGCTGAATGGCCTACTTCTGCTTCTGTTTCTTATGTTCATTTGTTCAGCAATTTGACTTCAATTAATCTGTAAGAGGGAACTGCAGACGCTGGTTTATACCAAAGATATACAAAGTGCTGGAGTAAAGGGCCTGTCCCACGGGCATGCGACTCCATGTGGCAAGCGCGACCTAACCGCAAGCGGGGGCCATGCAGTCCCGACATCGCGCAGGGCTCCGAAAAACTGACACTGTTCAAAAATTCCGTGCGGCAACCGCCTGCCGCCCCGCAGCCGCATCGAGGCCGTGCGCGCCGCATTGATGGCCGTGCGCACCGCCTCGACGCCGGACGCAGCCGCCTCAATGCCGGACGCAGCCGCATCGAGGCCGTGCGCACCGCTTCGCCGCCGTACGCACCGTCTTGACGGCACTCGACCTCCGCGCGGCCCCTGCTTCCGATTTGGTAGCGCTTGCCGCATGCAGCCGCATGCTGGTGGGACCGGCCCTGTACAGGGATCACTCGACCTCCGCGCTGCCCCCACGCGGCCCCCGCTTGCGGTTAGGTCGCGCTTGCCACATGGAGTCGCATGCCCGTGGGACAGGCCCTTAACTCAGCGGGTCAGGCAACATCTCTGGAGAGAAAGGAACAGGAAAGATGTGATAACGAAGGGATACAATGATGCAAACAGTGGAACTATTAGGACAACTGGGAGCGTGGGGTGGGGGGGTGGGGGGGGTAGGGGGGTGAGGGGGGGAGGAGAGAGGGAATGCAGCAGTTACTTGAAATTAGAGAAATCATTGTTGTAAGCTACCCAAGCAAAATGTAAAGTCAGCTGATTAGCACAGAATTGGAGGAGGAGGGTGAGAGGAGAATTCTTATTGAAGGAAAACACTAGATTCCCTGCACTTTGTTAACACCAGGCATTGATAGTTAACACACACACTTTTGCAGTCATGCATCAAATCAGCATTGCCTGTTAAATGACATCTTATCGATGCAATCTTTATGCCACAATATCAGTTAGACAGGTAATGGATAGGACAAGTTTGGAGGGATATGGACCAAGCGCAGGCAGGCGGGACTAGTGTAGCTGGGACATGTTGGCTGGTGTGGGCAAGTTGGGCTGAAGAGCCTGTTTCAACACTGTAACATTGTTTGACTCTATGACGCTATCCAAACTTCCAAGCAGCTTGTATCATGGTCAAAATCCATGTAGATGGCTCTGACAAGAATTGGCAGCAAATAGGTAGCCATATTGTGCCTAACAAAAAAATCAAGGGGACCCAAGGAACTGCAGATGCTGGAATCTTGAGCAAAACACAAAGTGCTGGAGTAGCCCAGTGGGTCAGGCAGCATCTGTGTACAAAATGGACAGGTAATGTTTCAGGTCGGGGCCCTTCTTCAGACTGATTGTAGTAAGGGGAAGAAACATGGAAAAGAAATGTGAGGACAGGACAAAGCCTGGTTAGCGATGGGTGGATGCCCATGGTTTGGACATCCGGTGGCGCTGTTGCTAGCTGCGTCCGCCTTCAGTCCGGTATCTTTTTGTTTTTTTGTTATGTTTGAAGAGCGTTTTTTTGTAGGCTTTTTAATGTCTTTATGTGGGGGGGAAGAGGGTACGGTAAGGGGGATACCGTCCTTCAGTCGCTTCCTGGAGAGGATGCGACTATTATTCGAGTCGCGTCCTCGACCCCCCCCCCCCCCCACCCGCGGCCTACCTACTGGATTGGCGTGGCCTTTCCTGCCAGGACCGACCAGAGCTCCAGCAGCAGCGGCGCAGCGTTGGAAACATCGCGGGGCGGGCGATGCCTTACCGGGGATCGCCGTTTGGAGCTCCGGAGTGCTGGGCCTGCTGCACCGACATCGCGGAGCTGTGGTTCGCGGAGCTCCTAACGCGGGCGGCGCTGACCAACATCGCGGAGTCCTGTGACTCCGCCCGGCTCGGCCTGTGGACTTCGAGAGCCACGGACTCCGGTGGGAGGTGGCTGATCTGGAGGTCCGGGCCGCTGAGGATGTTCTCCGTCGGGGTTCGGCGTCGGGGTTCCATCGTTCCCGGCGTGAGGGCCTGAACATCGGGCCGCCCATGGCGGCGACTGCGGGTGCTCGGGAGGCCCCGAACACGGGTGAACATCTGGGAAGATCGGCGGGGAGGCTGGCTGGCTTATGGTACCTTCCTTAACTTTGGTGCCACTGTGGGGTTATGTTGTGTGTGGACTTCTGTGTTTGTGCTTTTTTTTAAATATGTTTATTTATTTATTATTTATTTTTATGTTACTTGACTGTAAGGAAAATCCATTTCGTTGTCTCTAAAATGAGATAATGACAATAAATTGAATACAATACAATACAATACAGGTGAGGGAGGTCTGATTGGCAGATGCGTGGAGTAAATGACAAAAGCAAGAGATGAAAAGGAGACAAAAAGGTGTGGATTAGGTGAGAAGAGGAGTGAAATCGAGAGCCAGAGGTAGGATTGTAGGCAGAAGGGATCAGGGAGAGGGGAATGCAGGGCAGGATAGTGGTAGAAATGGGTGCGCACTGGGGTGGGGATGGAGGGGTATAGGAAAGAGAGAGGAGGTGGGGGGTATTACTTAACATTGGAGAAACATAATGTAGTCCAAATTCACATCACTTTTTTAATGTATGAATATCAGATGCTAGCATTTGTTCCTGATGATCTGAATGATCCTTTCTTTGTGATTAAAATATACTAAGCCTCATTCACACGCACAGATACAAGCAATGGGTCCACTTGGCTTTAGCAGTGCTATTTATTAAACCTGTGCTCAGCCGGCTTTGGCAGGCAAGGGCAGCGGACTGACTTTGAGTGACTGCAGAGGTTCCTCGCCTGCCAGCTGCATGTGTTGGAAACGCAGACACATGCTGCTTCCGACTTTCCAGGCATTTAAAATAATGATCGAAAATCCATTTATAGCACGAGACTGAATTGCTAATGTGTACTGCTGGCAGGACACCCCGGTGCTCAGAAAATTACCCCTGTAATGCAGGAACGGAACAGGCAACTGCGGGGAATGTTTCTAAGAGAACATTGTGCCGTCCGGAGTGTCCCTGTCAGAGTGCAACATATTGGCTTCTGGAAGAGGCCTGCCCAACAGAGGTAGTCAGAGGTGCTGAGAAGGTCAGTCTAATGTACTCTGTATGTGCTGTCAGAATGATGCATTGACTTAATCACATTTGTAATCATTTATTGTCTTTCCACTGACTGGTTAGCATGCAACAAAAGCTTTTCACTGTACAAGTGATAATAAACTAAACTCAACTCAACTCAACTTAACTTAACTGGCATGAACATCAACTTCTCTAACTTCTTGTTTCCTTCTCTCTCCATCCGTCCCCTTCCCATTTATCCCAGTCTGACTATCCCTGATTACATTTTATCTGTTTGCTTTGTTGTTACCTTCTCCTCGCTAACAATAATCTATTCTCCATTTCCTTGATTTCCTTTGATGTCTCATTTTCACACCTTACACTTCCTTATCTCTGTATTGCCCCCTCCCTCGCCCCTGACTCTCAGTCTGAAGAAGGGTCTCGACCCGAAACATCACCCATTCCTTCTCTCCAGAGATGCTGCCTGTCCCGCTGAGTTACTCCAACATTTTGTGTCTATCAACTCAACTTAAGGTCAAGAGTCAAGAGGCAAGAGTGTCATATGTCCTGAAATGGAACAATGAAATCTTACGTACAGCAGCACAAAAGATACGTAAACCTAGTACTCTGTAAACACCATAATTGACAACAAAAAAGTTCATTATATCAAAAAATATATTTTTTTAAACAGATAAGCAAACAGATAATAATAGTGCAAAAATAATGTCCTGCATGTCTGCATAGTTTGGAGCATATTTGGAGGTTGTCGTGTTTGATAGCCTGATGGCTGTAAGGAAGAAGCTGCTCCTGAACCTGGACGTTACAGTTTTCAAGCTCCTGTACCTTCTACCCGAGGGTAGGAGTAAAATGAGACCATGTGTCGCATTCAGGCTAATTGTGATATTAAGATCCGACTGTATTAATATGAAGTTCGCATCACAAATGGCTTCCTATTTATTTTTTCTCAAGATGAAAGGTCGAGAGGCCTGTCCTTTGGCTGCTTGACAAGGGAGGTGAGAAGCAATGAGGTGAATTTTATATTGAAGTCACGTGAGTGACTACGTGAAGAAGCCCGCCAGCCCGCATGCGCGTCAATACGTCTAACGCATGGCGCGTGTGCCGGAGCAGTTCGAACTGCTCTAGCAGGTAGGTCAATTTTATTTCCAGCGGGCCGCTCCAATAGCGGGCCCAAAGTAGCTTGTTCCCAAAATTGGGTCACTGATGGAGGCGGCCTGGGTTTGGTCCGCCATGGAAGCTCCATAGGAGCTAGAGTATAATTTTGTGGTTTCTGCCGTTCGAGCTCCGCACGCGAGCAGGCGGCCGAAATTGGAGACCGCTGTGGGACTCCATTGGAGCTGGAATTGCGGCAGCTGCCGTTCTAGTTTCGCACGGGAGTCGAGCTCCGCACGGAGGCAGGCGGACGAATTTACAGGCCGCTGTGGGGCTGGGATGATGGCTGCCGGCATCAGCTCCGAACGGGAGCAGACAGCCAGATTTGCAGGCAGCCGTGGGGCTCCGTAAGGAGCCAGGATTTCATTATTTGCAGCAGGAGGTTTTAGGAGCCACCGCTCAGGTAAGCTCAGCTGTCAAAGCACCGAGCAATTTTAACATAGTTGCTGCTAACGGAGAGGTTCAGCTATGCTACAGCATCATATAGTGTATGTTTATTTTGGGCAGCTATATATAGAATTGGCATCAATAGCGGTTGCCACTCGGTCACGTTTGTGACTATTGTAGTCCATAGCATTCAAAAGTCATGTTTAATTCTTTGGCAGTATAACGATAATTCTTACCATGACAATAAAGTTTATACTAAATGATAATTACAAAGGACTTTTTTATCACATACACCAATGGTAGTGTAAATGGTCATGCCATTGCAGTCCAGAGCTCCTGGCTTAGGAAGCCTTTTTGAGCTGTGCCTATCAGAGACCTGTGGGAGCTACACCTGTGGCTTCATGGTAATTTCCGCTCACTAGAGGGGACTGTTGGAGAATCTTTTATAACAGATTCCAACTATCTGCATATCGATAAAGTAGTCGAATCTCTGATTTTATGGGGATATGCTTCTTTTAATCATATGAACATAATTGCCTATGACAACACCTGGCAGGGTTGCAGTATTTCTCCCACTCTGTCTAGCGGACTATCGGGAAGAGGTGACTCCGATTATAACACCGGCTCATCCGAGTCATATGAGGGCCAGAGGCGCTCCAGTCCTTCCCTGTAATACTCCGTTGGGGCTCGAGATGGGAGTAAGGACTCGGAGTCCCTAGCAGGTGCAACCTGTCTAGTAAGTATAAAGATGATACCAACAGAGCACTGATCTGCACAGCTAGTCCCGGTTGGCTGCTGAAGGGAGCAGCCTGACAACCCCGAGTCGGGGCAAAGTCAAAGCCAAGTCTGTGGGACAAGTCTTGTCGGATGACATCTATGGCAGATATGATTGGGAGTCTGTCTCAATTAGAACATCTGATGTATCAGATGGTGGCACAAGAAATGCTCCATGTTACGAAGGCATGTCAGGCAGCAGCTCCTGGCTCAGGGTTGCAATATTCCTCCCACTCGGATGTAAGGAGTGGTGGAGATGGTGCCAAAGTATATGCACATATGCCGGAAGCAACTCCTGGCTCAGGGTTGCAATATTCCTCCCACTCGGATGAATGGAGTGATGGAGATGGTGCTAAAGTATATGCACACATGCCGGAGGCAGCTCCTGGGTCAGGGTTGCATAAGTCCTCCCACTCGGATGAATGAAGTAATGGCACCCGAAAGACTATCGGAGATGGTGTCACAAAATATGCTCTGGGTTATGGAAGCATGCACAGGCAGTCCGACGTATACGCATGTGGCAATGCCTGGTTCGGGGTGAAATATTTCTCCCACTTTAAGAAAGTGTCAGAGATCAGTATGAATCTGACTCCGAACATGACCCTGAACATGACTATATGCCTGAATCCCATGCTTTAATGCATGATGTGCGAGATCGCATAAGGAAGAGCTGCCTGCTCTTGCCTCTAAACTTGCTGTTCCCTCGGGGACGGACAAACCACCACAAGAAGAGTTGGCCAGCGACATCAGCTATCTAACAGATATGACAGCATGACAGACAAGGTCTGCAAATGGAACCTCGCTGAAGCTCCAACGAGCAAATCAACCCGGGATCAGAGACGCTGGTAAGTAATGTCTCGTTATTAACCTCCGTAAACTCAAAAATGGATCAGTCTGTCGGCCCAGGTTGGGTTTACTGGCAGCATGGGTTGCCCAGTGGTTTCAATGTCTCTGGGGTAGATCAGGTTGATGTAGAGACATTGGCAGAGTGACTTGCATAGTACCCTTTGTAAGTTCCAAGTAGGAACAGTTTGGTTACCCTGGTCAGGGTAGATCATCATGGAACTGGCTGGCCATGGGGAAACACTGCATCATCATCTGTGATTGAGGTTATCAGACTGCTCAGTAGAATTAAGTAGCTGTAGTCTTTCTCAAAATATGGTTTATTTTTCCTCAGTTAGTAGAGTTGCTAGTTCTTTGGAATCATCATTACCATCCTTTCTGGGATAGGTAGTTACCAGCAGGAAGCTGGTCTGGCATATAATATATTTTATCTAACCTGCAGGTTCATGTTGTGAATCAACAATGTATTGATAATAATCCACAGGCTCTCGATACCAGTATTCCTGATTGAGTGGCGGGTCGAAGAGATTGTGTTGTGCACTCTGGCGACTTAGACATGTGGTTTCAGTCAAAGGACTGCGAGGTAATTCCTGATTCAGCCTTGCATTATACTAATTTCCACTCTGAGGGAAAACGCTGAGTATTCGTGGTGACTCTTAGTCAAGAGTTGACAGGGAACCCGCATTCCCACATCAAAGGGAGACTGTGGTTTCAGCTCTAGTCATTGGGTTCTGATTATATGTTATCAGCAAAATGTATGAATAACTAGATAATGCATATTCCGCGGGTAGAAAAGTCAAAAAATTTCCGTCCGTAGGATCAATAGAGGAACAGGGGTTCTGAGTGCAATCAGTGACAGCTCGTCCGAGGACGAGTGGTCTGGCCAAGGACTAGAAGGGTATATTTCTGATACTTCTCAAGATTACAGGAATATGATGCAGGCCAAATTGGGTTAGCATTTGACTAATCGGATTATGGGTTTATTTATCCAGTTTAAGATGGATGATTGGGTTTCTGCAATTTAACTGATTCAGAGAATCGATCTTGTAGTTGCATACTCTGCCATATCTAGACACATGAGGCACAGATTCGGCTGTTTGATATCAAGGCTAATGGTGAAAACCTATGCTGCCCTACTCAGATTAAAGGGCATTGTGTCATGGAGTTTTAGGTAATATGCAAAATTGCAGCTGATAAAACTTATGGGTTATCGGTAGATACCTTTTGCGATATTACAAATGAGGCATCAGGAAATTTAACAGTGCCAATTTGCCTATTCATTCACGCAATGGTAAGGCGGCTGAAGCAACTCTTATTTACTCAGTCACGAGTGACGGCTGGGGCAGCCTGTCTTCTTGGGCAGCTAGCTCTGCACGATTGTCTAAGAAGCTTGTGAACAACATATATGAGTTAATTTTAAACGGAAGTAACAGAGGTTTGTGTGGCTTCCAGTTTGAGCCTAGAGAAGCTTTGACACAATTGACATTGCTTGTGCTGCTTTGTCATTTTCTGTAGTACCATAAGTGGGACAATAAATGATTGGTTATTCACCCTCTGTTCACTAACGTTATGCAGGGTGTCTTTTATTTGACCACTCTAATAACCTACACTCATTGTAATGTGCGATGTATATCAGTAAATTATAATGCAAATATTCTTCCATTTTTCTTCCTAATGGGACCAGTTTTAAGATGATTATGCTTTCAGCAACTGATCTCAGCATAAAGAACACAGCCTTTACTCAATCTCTGGCTTGGTCTCTACGTCATAACTGACATTAGGGTAGCTTGTTATGGGAATGATGTCATAAGCAAATGAGCAGGATTGCGTACATTTGAAGTTGACAACATACCCACCAGCGCAGAGATTGGGGATGTCATTAGGTATACAGATGCACTCAGTTTGCCAGTACCTATGAAATAGAAGATAGTTCTTTGGTTATTCAATAATCTCAAGATATTGCTAATGGCTCATTAGCAGCCAATAGAATGGTTTCCCTTTCATCATACAGCATGAGGTTCACATAGTGCAGGTTAATAAATTATAAATTTGGTTAAATATGTCTGGGTATTTGCAGATAGAATTTTGCACAGTGTTGCATGAGTTATTGTCTAAACTCAACAGTTTATTGGGACTACGGTCCGGTTAAGAACAATGGCCATGTATGCAAGTTAAGCATCATGATATTAATAACTCATGTTTTTTCCTACCATCAATGGTATCTGTTTAAGTGTTCCCACACAGATTGGGTCACTGCATGAAACCACAGAGCTTTGAAGTCTTCACGTAGTAACTCACGTGACTTCGATATAAAATAGAAAGATTAAACGAGAACTTACCATTTGAAGTTTGATCTTTATTTTTTTTTTATTTTTTTTTACATTAATAAAGGGAGAGGATAAGATTAAGAGAAAGAGGAAAGTGAAGGAAAAGGTGAAAGTGTAATGAAAAAAAAAAACGTGACAACAAGAAAGAACAAAGACCCTATAAGAAAAAGAGTTAAGAAGTAGACCCTAGAAAAGAAGAAGAAAAAGAGAAAGGAAACAGAGAAGAACAAATACCTTTTTTATCAGCATCCCGCAAATGGGACATACCAAATCTCCAATTTTCATCCCCCTCCTACCCGACCTCAGTTTTTTTTAAAGTACCTTTGCACCCTATATTTGTAATAATTCTATAAATGCAGACCACGTCAGATGGAAGTGGTCTGGTTTACCTGCCAGGAGGAGTTATCTCTTCTAGGTGTAATGTTTCAAACATATTTGAAATCCACATATTTATAGTTGGTATTGGAGCATTTTTCCAAAATTTTAGGATTAACTTTTTTCCAGTTATTAACCCATAGTCTATTAGTTTCTTTTGAAACACATTTAGTTCTGGACTATCTTCCGTTATTCCAAAGATAATCCATTCTGCTTTGGGTATCAGTTTTATTTTAAATAATTTTGTAAAGATTTCAAAAATGTCAATCCCAAATTTTTGAATTTTTGTACAAAAGACAAATGAATGCGCTATAGTAGCTTCTTGAGATTGACATTTATCACAGTTTGATGATATATTTGGGGAAATTTTATGGATTTTAGTTTTAGAATAGTATAATCTATGTAAAATTTTGAATTGTATTAAAGTATGTCTTACATTTATCGAACATTTATGCACTTTTAATAAGTATTCATTCCACTTTTCCTTTGAGATTTTAATAGCTAAATCTTGTTCCCATTCTCTTCTAATACCTTCCGTAGATGGTATTTCTACATTTAAGATAATATTATACAAATATGATATTGAATTTGCTGAATCAGCTTTTATCTGCATTGCATCATCCAAAACATCTACTGGGCTCTTATAATGATCTTTTATATATTTTTTCAAATAGTCACATATTTGAAAATATTTAAAATATTGATTTTTTCCAAGTTTATATTTTATTTGTAATTGCTGAAATGATAGTAATTTTCCAGTTTCATACAGGTCACCGAACGTTTTAATTCCTAGTCTATCCCATTGTATGAAGGCTTTATCTGTAGTAGAGGGATTAAATGAAGGGTTATTAACTATGGGAGATAAAAGTGAAAAATTTCTTAATTTTAAATTTTGTTTTATTTGTTTCCAAATTCTGATTGTACTATGTATGATTGGGTTCTTATTATAGTTTATGTTATTCAGTTTCGTTGGTGAGAGAAGGATCGCTCCAATATTTCTAGAGGAGCAGTCCTCTCTCTCCATTACAATCCAATCCACTTGCTGAGCAAAATTATCCATCAGTTGAATCATATTTTTAATATTTACTGACCAATAATAATACATGAAATTAGGGAGTGCTAAGCCCCCTAGTACTTTGGGTTTGTTCAGGTGTGTACTTTGTATTCTATGTGATTTATAGTCCCATATAAAATTAGTAATGTCTGAGTCCAGTTTTTAAAAAAACTTCTTTGGTAAGTATATAGGAATCGATTGAAATAGGTATAAAATTTGTGGAAGAAAGATCATTTTTATTGCATTTATTCGGCCTATTAAAGACATCGGGAGCGTTTTCCAAAATTTAATTAATGTATTTAATTTATTAAGTAAAGGCTCAAAATTTGCTTTAAACATACCTTGATATGTTCTGGTAATTTCGATTCCCAGGTATTTAAATTTTTCTGTAGCTATTTTAAAAGGGAATTTTAAAAGATGTGTTGAGTCTTTCGGTTTTATTGACATAATTTCACTTTTATTCCAGTTTATTCTGTATCCAGAAAAAGATCCAAAGTCTTCAATTAAGTTTAATATATTTGGTATAGTGATTTGAGGTTTTGTAATGTACAGTAATATATCATCCGCGTATAAAGATATTTTATTATTTGAGTATTTAGTATTATACCCATGGATATCGGGATGTATTCTAATTTTTTCTGCTAACGGTTCAATTATAAGAGCAAACAACTGTGGTGAAAATGAGCACCCTTGTCTATTTCCCCTTGATAGTTGAAATTTCGAAGATAATATATTATTAGTTAATATTCTAGCTGTAGGTTTATTATATAGTAATTTAATCCATAAAATAAAATTCTTTCCCAATTGGAATTTTTCTAATACTTTATCCATATAATTCCATTCTACTTGATCAAATGCTTTTTCAGCGTCCAGCGAAATAATTGATAATTCTTGTTCTTCAAATTTATGTGAATGCATTATATTGAGTAAACGTCTCATATTATTAGCTGAGTATCTCTTCGGGATAAACCCCGTTTGATCTGGATTTATTAGTTTGCTAATATATTTACTTAATCTTCTAGCTAATGTTTTTCATGGGATTTTAGATGAGTTTCTTGTAAAAAGATAATGTCAGAGTTGTACAATTTCAGCTGATCTAGTATCTTAGCCCTTTTAATAGGTTCATTAATACTTATATTCCAACTGCAGAATGAGACTCCTCCTAGGCTCTTTTGCTTAGCATCTTGCATTTTGAGTAATTATAGTACCTTTAAATTTTGTGGTGCATCCATATCCCAGGTCTTTGGGTGTTGGGGGGAGTTTTAAATTTCTAAATTTTGTTGGTATATCCCTTTTACGCTTATCCCTAAACACAAAAAACAAACATGTGAATTTAAGTGATAATAAAAAATTAAAAAAAATAAAAAAAGTGAAAATACAGTGTCTAAAATAGTCGACACTGTAACTAGTGGCCCACCTGTAGGTGGGAGAAAACCTTGTTTCGACTTCCGTGCAGATGTTAAGCAACTAGCGCCGCTCTCTTAATTAATCATAACATATTAAAACTGGGACACACATTAAGATATATAATACAATTTTACCCTCTATGTTTCATTATAACATGTCATGTATAAATCACAGTTTTAGCTAATAATTTTTAAACAGATAGTATTAACTTCAATAATGGTCAACTGTTGGTTGAAGGGGTTAACAAGACGTGTCCCTGGCCTAAGCCAGGTGCTCGTTTCTCTTCCCCTCCTCCCAGTTATAGATAAGGTTTAAATTTCGTAGCAATTCATATTAGTATTGTTAATTCTATATTTTATGTTATTATTTTTTATTTTTATTAGCGTCCATAGCTATTCTAATCTAACATAGATAACTTATTAAGTTATTAATAGGATAAGTTCCTACAACTGGATTTAATATTGTAGTCTATTAAACAAATAGTGCTTCTGGTGTATTTACTTCAGTTCAACTGTTTTCTCATTTTAAACTGAGAGTGTCCTTGGTTCAGAATTCCATTGATAACAGTCTAGCCACCAAACCAAAACACTGCATAGATTGAACTAATCTGCCAAACCTCCATTAGCCGTGGAGTTCTAGTGTTTTAAAGTTAAACTTTCTATTTTTCAATGATACTTTGGGCATATTTGAACGCATCTTCCGGTTTTTCAAATGACTTTTCAGAACCCCCAAAGGAAATACGCATTTTAGCTGGATAATAAATCCCATATCTGACACCTTGTTTCCCTCTTAAAAGCTCCTTAACCTTCCCGAATTGATTCCTCTTTTGCACAATTTCATACGGGTAGTCCCTGAATATCTTAATAATATCATTTTCCATCCGTAATTGCTCTCCGTATTTGATATGGCTCATGACTTGTTCCAGTTCTAAAATATCCTGAAATTTCACTATGATATGTCGTGGATGGGTTTTTCCAGCTTCAGATCTCTGTTTAAATCTTGGGACACGATGGGCCACTTCAATTTTCGGTTCTTTGGGAAGATTAAGCAGTTGTTTAAGCAGACCCATGGCGAACTCCCGAACGTCCTTCCCTTCCACTCCCTCTGAGACTCCAAGAATTCTCAAATTCTGGCGCCTAGAGCGAGCTTCCAGGTCCAGGCATTTGTCCGAAACTTTCCCCAGTTCAGTCTTCATCTGTAGTGAAGTTTGCTCGTTTTCCAGCTTCATTTGCTCATGTTCTTGCCTCATTTTCGCCATATCTTCCATCACTCGAGCCATATTTTTCTCCAGTTCGGTAATTGTGCGCATACTTGCAGCTACTGTTTCAAGCACAGCCGTGAACCTGTCGGTAGAAGTTTCCTCCATCTTATCCATTCTCCCCGATAGTTCATCTTTCACATCATCAATTCGTTTGTTTATAGTGTCGAGTGAATCAATCACCATCTGGTTACCAGCATTCATAGCCTTCTGGTTATCAGCATTCGAATCCTTCAGCATCTTTCCAATTTTTTCCAAAATTTCATCTTTCATATTTTTCACAGATTTTTTCAAATCATCAAACTCTTTGTCCTTACCAGGCTCAGTCTTAGATCTTGTATCCATTTCTGCAGTCACTTCAGAAGCTTCAGAGGTCACTTTTCCTTCAGGCTTCTTCAGGTCTCAGCAGCTTTTTCACTGATCTCGGAGGGCTCTTGGCTGGAGACAGTTTACTCATTTAAAAGTCTCTTTAAACCACCGTTTAAAATATTGTGCTTACTGATGACGTCACCAGCGCGGCGACCAGAAGCTCCGGTAAGGTTTTTAAATCCACTCCCGTTTTATGGACCCGTTTTACATGAAAAATCGTGAAGTTTTTCGGGAGCGGAGCTAGGTGCACGTCTGTTAGTCCAACATGGCGCCACCGGAAGTCTTATGAGAAGTTAAAGTGAGGGATTACGTGCCCTCCACTCCCAACCCTACTTCTCACAAAGATCAATCGGTAGTTCTAATCTCGTTAATCTTCCTATAGCTTAGGTCAGCAACTATTCTGTGGTTTCATACAGCTGCTTTGAAGATTGATGCGCATGTGGGCTGGCGGGCATCTTCACGTAATCCCTCACTTTAACTTCTCATAAAATAAAGATCAAACTTCAAACGGTAAATTCTGGTTTAATCTTTCTATTAGTGATAGCAGACATCACCTATCTAACAGATAAACAACTCACTAGATTAGGCACTCAGCGGGTCAGGCAGCATCTTCAGGGCCTTGCGTTCAATGCTGCCTGACCCGTTGAGTTACCCCAGCATTTTGTGTCTTTTTTTGTGGACCAGCATCTGCAGTTCCTTTTGTTAACATTCACTACATTAACAAGTTTTGTGAGGTTCATTGAGGCTGTTTGGAGGCTAAATAAATAGAAGATGATGTGAAGGTCTCATTGGAACTGTCAGCAGAACATTTTGCCCTCCAAGGTCAGCATGTTCACCTGCTCTCTGCACTCTGCAACTAGCAGTTCCAGGCAGTGCCCAGAGACGGTCATTACCTTAGGGCACAGGCAAGTCAGCTGCAGTGCTAGAGTAACTCTGCAGATCAGACGGCATCTGTGGAGGGAATGGATCGATAACATTTCAGACCGGGATCCTTCTTCAGACTCCGTACTGCCCTTTTCTGTCTCCTCCCCAAAATCCACAAGTCCAACTGCCCTGGCAGACCCAATGTTTCTGCCTGCTCCCACCTCACCTAATTCATCTAAAAACATTGCAATCCTATCTTGTTCCTCCCTTGTCCAGTCCCTTCCGACCTACACCCAGATTTACGTACTTCAACACATCATTAAACTTTCAGTTCCTCGGCCACCACCATCTCATCTTTACCATGGCGTCTTGTCCCTTTACACCTCTAGGAAGGTCTCAGAGACATCCAGTTCTTCCTTGACAGACCCAATCGGTTCAGGTCCCTGATTTTTTTTCCTCTTTACAATTTGAACCTCTGCAATTTAGTTTTAGAATCCTCTTTTCATGAGGAACATACCTTGATCAGGGATGTACTATGGGATCAGTGTTAAACCCCTTGCAGTTTGTTATATGCATTAACAACATAAATGTGAATGTAGGCGGTATGATTAGTGAGTTTGCAGATGAAGCAAACGTTGATTGCGTTATTGATAGTGAGGGGTTCGTTTTCGGCTACAGTCTTATATTGAACTGTTGGTACATTGGGCAGAGAAATGACAGATGATATTTAATTCTGATTAATTTGTAGTTACGTATTGGAGATGTAATAAGGATACGTTCATAAGTGATAGGAGCATAATTGGGCCATTCGGCCCATCAAGTCTACATCGCCATTCAATCATGGCTGATGTATCTCTCCCTCCTAACCCCATTCTCCTGCCTTCTCCCAATAACCCCTGACAAATGTACTAATCAAGAATCTGTCTATCTCTGCCTTAAAAATATCCATTGATTTGGCCTCCACAGCCTTCTGCACATACATAGTACGTACACCATGAAGGGCAGGATCCAAGAGAGTTTTGAGGGACAAAGGTGCTGGGTGAGCAAAATCAAGGTCAAACATCCCTCGTTAAGATAGCAGCACAAATGAATAACATGACAAAGAAAGGGTTGGGTACGGTTGTCCAACTCCTGCTCTCCACACCTGGAACACCTGGCTGTGAAGTGTCGTCCCTTCTACCTACCGAGGTAATTCACCTCCATCATCCTGACCGCGGTCTTCATCCCACCCCAAGCTGATGTCCATCTGGCACTGGGGAAGCTGCACGCCGTGGTCAACAAGCACCAGACGGCTTACCCCAAGGCATTTACCACCATAGCCGGGGACTTCAACAAAGCCAACCTTAAGAAATCGCTCCCTAACTTCCACCAACATGTCTCCTGCAGCACCAGAGGATCAAACACCCTCTACCACTGCTACGCAACAATCAAAGACGCCTATCGCTCTATCCCTCGCCCTCACTTTGGTAAATCAGACCATACTGCGGTGCTGCTTTTGAAGAGCGCACCCCCAGAGGTGAGGACTGTACAGAGTTGGTCGGGGGGGGGGGGGGGGAAAGAGGATCAACTCCAGGACTGTTTGGAGTCTGTAGACTGGGCAATGTTCAGGGACTCGGCAACGGATCTGAATGAATATGCCACAGTCGTTACAGACTTCATAAAGAAATGTGTGGAGGACTGCATCCCAACAAAAATCTTCTAAGTGTTTCCTAACCAGAAGCCTTGGATGAACCATTAGATCCGCATTCTTCTGAAGACCAGATCCCAGGCATTCAGTGGCAGGGCTTGAATGCCATCACCTCCTATAAGGCGAAATCAGGAGGCAGCTCAAATGTCAGCGAAGCATCACTCCCCGACGAGCAAAACCAAGGAACTGATTGTGGACTTTGGAAGCAGTAGGATAGGGACCCACAATCCCGTTTATATCAACAGGTCGATGGTGGAAAGGGTCCAGAACTTCAAATTCCTGGGCATGCATATATCCGAAGATCTCTCCTGGTCCCAGCACACTGTTGCAATTATAAAGAACGCACATCAGCGCCTCTACTTCCTGAGAAGATTACGGAGAGTCGGCATGTCAAGGAGGACTCTCACGAAATTCTACAGATGCACAGTAGAGAGCTTGCTGGCTGGTTGCATCGTGGCTTGGTTCGGCAACTTGAGCGTCCAGGAGCGGAAAAGGCTGCAAAAAGTTGTAAACACTGCCCAGGCCATCACCAGCTCTGACCTCCCCACCATCGAGGGGATATATCACAGTCGCTGCCTCAAAAAGGCTGCCAACATCATCAAGGACCCACACCATCCTGGCCACACACTCATCTCTCCGCTGCCATCAGATAGAAGGTACAGGAGCATGAAATCTGGTACATCCAGGTTCAGGAACAGCTCCTTCCCCACAGCTATCAGGCTATTAAGCACATCATCAAACAAACTCTGAACTATAACAGCCTATTGCACTTTATCTGTTTATTTATGCGTGTATATATATATGGTCTATGGTATATAGACACACTGATCTGTTCTGTATTTATGCCTACAATATTCTGTTGTACTGCAGCAAGCAAGAATTTCATTGTCCTATCTGGGACACATGACAATCAAACTCTCTTGACTCTTGATTCTTGACTCTTTGTTAGCCAGGGCATTGATTAAAAGAGCATGGAGACGGGTACAATTTTGAGGAAATTTGGTTAGGCCACAGCTGGGATATTGTGTGTGTATCGGGTCACCGCAATATAAGAAGGACATCACTGTTCTGGAGAGGTTCCAGAGAAGGTTCACCAGGATGTTGCCTGGGGTTGGAACATTTCAATTATGAGGAAAGACTGGATAGGCTGTGTTTTATTTCTTTGGAGCACAGGAGATCAAAGGGAGATTGGAAAGAGTGTACAAAATTATGAAGGCAATATAGGCTAGGCAGTAGTAAACTGTCTATCCTAAATTGCATGCATAAATTTGTACACCTCTATCATGTCTCCCCTCAGCCACCTCTGCCATGGTTGTCTAAGACCAGAGAGCATAGAGTTAGAGTTAGAGAGTTCAAGAGGTTCAGAGGAATATTTTTATCACCCACTGAGTGGTTGGAATGTAGAACGTAAGGACTGAGTGGATAGTGGAGTCGGGTCCTCTCACAACATTTAGGAAGTATCTGGATGAGAACTTGAATCACCAAGGCATAGAAGGCTGCAGACCAAGTACTGGTAAATTGGATTAATGTAGAGAGATGCT
The DNA here is from genome assembly GCA_038087875.1 of Malacoraja senta. Taxonomy (NCBI): domain Eukaryota; kingdom Metazoa; phylum Chordata; class Chondrichthyes; order Rajiformes; family Rajidae; genus Malacoraja; species Malacoraja senta. Next base: position 338,037,437 of record CM075977.1, read on the forward strand.
TGATGGCTGGCATGTTCATGGTTGATCGAAGAACTTGTAAAGAGTAAAGATCTCATGGTTCTGGGGGTTGGAAATGATGTTGGTCCGTGACATTATAGGGTTGTGAATCTTGCCCGATCCACTCCCTATCCAACAACCTGCTGAAGCACCAAAGCCACCCCACCAATACTTGATCCCTACCATGGCCATCAAGGACATCTTTGCACCACCAAGGTACAGCAGGCAGTGAAGAAAGCGAATGGCATATTGGCCTTTATAACAAGAGGAATCGAATATAGGAGCAAAGATGTCCTTCTGCAGTTTTACAGAGCCCTAGTGAGACCACACCTGGAGTATTGTGTGCAGTTTTGGTCCCCTAATTTGAGGAAGGACATTCTTGCTATTGAGGGAGTGCAGCGTAGGTTTACAATGTTAATTCCCGGGATGGTGGGACTGTCATCTGCTGAGAGAATGGAGCAGCTGGGCTTGTACACTCTGGAGTTTAGAAGGATGAGAGGGGATCTCATTGAAATGTATAAGATTGTTAAGGGTTTGGACACACTAGAGGCAGGAAACATGTTCCCGATGTTGGGGGTGTCCAGAACCAGGGGCCACAGTTTAAGAATAAGGTGTAAGCCATTCAGAACGGAGATAAGGAAACACTTTTTCTCACAGAGTGGTGAGTCTGTGGAATTCTCTGCCTCAGAGGGTGGTGGATGCAGGTTCTCTGGATGCTTTCAAGAGAGAGCTAGATAGGGCTCTTAAAAATAGCGGTCAGGGGATATGGGGAGAAGGCAGGAACGGGGTACTGATTGGGAATGATCAGCCATGATCACATTGAATGGTGGTGCTGGCTCGAAGGGCCAAATGGCCTACTCCTGCACCTATTGTCTATTGTCTATTGTCTATTGTCTATTGTCAATCACACCCATAACCAGCTGGCTAATCCAGTCCAATTAAGCCAAACCAATGTCATCCCCTGACTGTGAGTCTGAAGAAGGGTCTCGACCCGAAATGTCACCCATTCCTTCTCTCCAGAGATGCTGCCTGTCCCACTGAGTTACTTCAGCATTTTGTGTCAACCCCTGACTACCAGGTTATGGGAATACCCAACTCAGTTTGCCAGCCACCGGTCCATACCGCATTCATTCCTTGGAATGAAGTAAGCATGCTAGTGCTTCTAATTCCGTTGAAGATTCAACACATTACCAAATTTCTATGGATACATTGCAGGAAGGATCCTGACTGGTTGCACCATGTCCTGGTATGCCAATTCCAACACACAGGAACGCAAGAGGCTGCAGAAAGTGGTGGACTCAGCCTGGTCTATGGCGAGCACAGCCCATACCATTGAAAAACATCTACAGAGGTGTTGCCTCATCCAGGATTCCCATTGTTCAGTCCACTCCCTCTTCCCGTTACTATCATCAGTGTACAGAAGCTAGAAGTCCCACACCACCAGATAGGGGAACAGCTACTTTAGTATGATCATCAGATTCTTGAACTGACCTGCACAACCCTAATCCTCCCTCGGCAATGGAACACCATGCATTAGTAACTCTTCTAGAGGCAACAACCATTATGTTCGGAAACATACGTAGCATGAAAATAGGCTCATTGGCTACCAAGTCCATGCCGACCATCAATCATCTATTCACACTAATTCTATCTTATCCCATTTTCTCATCACACTAAAATCAACTTACAACAGACAATTAACCTACGATCGCAAGTATCAAGAGATATAGGAGGAGATCGGAGCCCCTGGAGGAAACCCACATGGTCACAGGGAGAATGTGCAAATCCATATAGACAATTGGGAGTTAAACTCAAATAATCCAGCATCCAATGGTTACAAAATCCTGGTTCTCCTCTCGCTCACTCATTAATCCAGACCATGAGATGGGTTCTAGAGTTCCAGTGGGGTTTGTAGCAAGAACTGGGAGAATAGAGGGATGGCAGGCTGTGACTGGAGCCAAAGTTGGGAACTAGGACAGCAGGGGTCAGCAACAAAGGTATGTCCGTGACAAAGCACTTGTAAATTTCCTGCTCCCTTTAAACTTGCCAGCTTCACTGGAGAATTTACTATGTTGCCGTATAACTAATGAGGCAGGATGACACGGTGGCGCAGCAGTACAGTTGCTGCCTCACCGCGCCAGAAACCCAAGTTCAATCCTGACTAAGGGTGCTGTCTGTACGGCATTTGTACGTTCTCCCTGTGAGCATGTGGGTTTCACCCAGTGCTCTGGTTTCATCCCAAACTCCAATGATGTACAGGTTTGTAGATTAATTGGATTTGGTAAAATTGGAAATTATCCCTAGTGTGTAAGATAGTGTTGGTGTGCGGGGATCACTGGTCGGTGCGGATTTGGTGGGCCGAAGGGCCTGTTTCCACACTGTATCTCTAAAGTAAAGTGCTAAAGTAGTGAAGGTTGAGCAGTTTATGGAATCTCACTGTTAAAGAAACGCTGCTTTAATTACATACTAGACTAAGTGGGACCCGTTGGGTTCCATGTTCACATGGGAGGGCTGGTCCCCCAACGCAATATTCCACTTCTCCACCAATTCCAATATTGGTGGGGGGAGCTTTCTGGAGCGCTAGTATGGGTGTTGTGGGCCGAAGGGAATGGTTTCCAGAGGCCTAGTATGGACATTGTGGGCCGAATGGATTCTTGGGCTGGCAACTCAGTCACTTGGGCCTGGTGGGCTGGCAGCTCAGTCACTCGGGCCTGGTGGGCTGGCAGCTCAGTCACTCGGGCCTGCTGGGCTGGAAGCTCAGTCACTCACGCCTGGTGGGCTGGCAGCTGACTCACGGCTGGTGGGCTGGCAGCCGATTCACTCATGGTTGGTGAGCTGGCAGATGACTCACTCACAGCTGGTGGGCTGGCGGACGAGTCACTTACGTCTGGTGGGCTGGCAGCCGACTCACTCACGGCTGGTGGGCTGGCAGCTGACTCACTCACGGCTGGTGGGCTGGCAGCCGACTCACTCATGGCTGGTGGGCTGGCAGTTGACTCATAGCTCATGGGCTGGCAGTTGACTCACTCACGGCTTGTGGGCTGGCAGTTGACTCACTCATGACTGGTGGGCTGGCAGCTCAGTCACTCAGGCCTGGTGGGCTGGCAGCTCAGTCACTCGGGCCTGGTGGGCTGGAAGCTCAGTCACTCATGCCTGTTGGGCTGGCAGCTGACTCACGGCTGGTGGGCTGGCAGCCGATTCACTCATGGCTGGTGAGCTGGCAGATGACTCACTCACAGCTGGTGGGCTGGCGGACGAGTCACTTACGTCTGGTGGGCTGGCAGCCGACTCACTCACGACTGGTGGGCTGGCAGCTGACTCACTCACGGCTGGTGGGCTGGCAGCCGACTCACTCATGGCTGGTGGGCTGGCAGTTGATTCATAGCTCATGGGCTGGCAGTTGACTCACTCACGGCTGGTGGGCTGGCAGTTGACTCACTCATGACTGGTGGGCTCACACACACACCCTCCATCACACACACACCCTCCATTACACACACACACCCCATCTCACAGACACACACACTCCCTCCATCTCACACACACACCCTCCATCTCTCACACACACACACCATCCATCACACACTCTCACACACAACATATATATGACAGTGAAACTCTCTTGAATCTACTCACGCAGTTGAGCGCGGCCTCTCCCCTGAGCGGGACTTCCGTAGTGAGTGGGACTTCCGTAGTGAGCAGCACGTCCACAGTGAGCGGGAACAGTTTGCAGAACAACCCTTCAATTGAGTTCCAGCAGCACAGTTTGTAGACCAACCCTTCAATTGAGTTCCAGCAGCACAGTTTGCAGACCAATCCTTCAATTCAGTTCAAGCAGCATGGTTTGCAGACCAACCCTTCAATTCAGTTCAAGCAGCACAGTTTGCAGACTCACAGTTCAGTTCACTCACAGCATAGACTCACAGTTCTGGACTCAACTCTCACTCACGGTCTTCTGAGGTGACTGACTCACGTCCGGCCTCCAGGGCTTTATTCTCCTGCCACCCCGCCCCCGAAGGGGTGTTACTTTTATCATGGTGACTGACAGGCGAGAAGACCAATCTGCTGATCTCATGATTTTTTAAACATTCATAACTTTATTATTATTTCACCGATCGGAAAAAACCTTGGGCGATTGGAGGAGAGGAGGACGGTGAGTAAGATGGCGAAAAAATCATAGCGATATAGGGTAGCGTTTTTTCTAAAATCTATTTACAGCGTAGACAGGAAGTGGTCAAGATGAGACTTTTAGTAATAATACAGATATAGATAATTACAAAAGTTGTTTAGAGTTATAGAGTCTTGGTGATATGGTGTGAAAACAGGCCCTTCGGCCCAACTCACCCACACCTGCCAACAATGTCCCAACTGCACGAGTCCCACTTGCCTGCGTTTGGTCCATATCCCTCCAAATCTGTCCTATCCATGCACCTGCCTAACTGTTTCTTAAATGTTGGGATAATCCCTGCTTCAACTACCTCCTCGGGCAGCTTGATTGATACATCCACCACCTTTTGTATGAAAAAGTTACCCCTCAGATTCCTATTAAATCTTTTTCCCCTTCACCTTGAACCTGGCCTCTGGTTCGCAATTCACCTGCTCTGGGCAAGAGACTGTGCATCTACCCAATCTATTCCTTTCATGATCTTATACACCTCGATAAGATCACCCCTCTTCCTCCTGCGCTCCAAGGAATAGAGGTCCAGCCTACTCAACCTTTGCCTATAGCTCAGACCTTCTAGTCCTGGCAACATCCTCGTAAAAATCCTGGCAACATCCTCATAAAGTAAGGTAAATCTGTTTTGGTATTAATTGGAATAACATCTGATCTTCTGGAAAATCTAGTACAGCATCGTCAAAATGCCTGAGGTTTGCAGTTCATGTTTTCCTATATCCTGTTTGAAGTCTCCTGTTTTGCAGGGGTAATTCAATCGTAAGAAAAAAACAGAAAAAATGTTTGGATGGCATTCTTTTCAGGTGCCGTAGGAAAAGTATTTTGAATGACTGGCAACATGCTGCATACCAAGGGGAGGGGGCACTGGAGTGCTTCTAGCAACACCTCACTGTGTCAGCTGTCATTTCCCACACTGAGTGGCCTGTACTGCTACCAAGCCCGGATTTCAGTGAGCGGCTCCGGAATAATTGAAGTATTTTCCTTTATTCTGCTGGCTGCAAGTGCAGCTCATAGCCTGTGGCCCGAGTCTGCAAACTCCCTTGCAGTCCCAGCATTGTGTACAATCGAGCATTTTACACTCAGTTAATAGAATGCTGCTTTACCGACGATAGACACAAAACGCTGGAGTAACTCAGCGGGTCAGGCAACATCTCTAGTGAAAAGGTTTCGGGTCGGTACCCTTCTTCAGACAGCTTTACCCTTTGTGTTTGCAAAAATATTATAGTGCATGGAAAAAATGGAAGCCTGGAATCCTTTGATCACAGGACTGTGTATACAAATATGATGATATGGGATTTCGCAGTGTTTCGGCCCGAAACGTTACCTATTTCCTTCGCTCCATAGATGCTGCTGCACCCGCTGAGTTTCTCCAGCATTTTTGTGTACCTATGATGATATGGGAATTGTGTTCAAAAAATAGAATTAACAGGAAATAAATATAATTAGCGTTGTGCAAAGACATCCTTTTAGCTGTTAGAATTTGATTGCTGAATAAGAATATTGGACACAAAAAATATCTTGCCTTAATAGTTCTGTCTTTTCCTTTGTATTCTTCTGCTGCTATGAATATACTACAAGGAAGAAAATACATTCTCCACTATCTTAATGCAAATAAAAGACTTCAACAGAGGTTCCACAATAAGTCAAGCACATATACAATTAGCAAAATGCCATGCCAGATCCAAACAAGCAGACTGTTTAAAATAGCCAAGTGTTACAAGAGAACAGGTTCAAGGTTCAAGGATCAGTCTGACGAAAGGTCTTGACCCGAAACATCACCCATTCCTTCTCTCCAGAGTTACTGCAGCATTTTGCATCAATTTAAACCAGCATCTGCAGTTCTTTCCTACACAGGTTCAAGGATTTGACTAGTAAAACAGGAAAAGGCTCATTCATCTGTTTAGTTACAAATCAGTTTTATTGGCAAGAAAGAGAACAAAACAATACTTGTCTCGGTATGCGCAGGATCCAGTTTACAGCAGCACACCTTTCTCTCTCTCTCTCTCTCTCTCTCTGCCTCCGTCCGTGGCGTCGATCGTGACTCAGCCCGTTGGTGAACCCCTCGTACATGAACACATCAGATTTATTGGCAAGAAAGAGAACAAAAAGAAAACTTGTCTTGGTATGCGCGGGGTCCAGTTTTACAGCAGCACACACCTCTCTCTCTCTCTCTGCCTCCATCCATGGCACAGATTGCGACTAAGCCCGTCGGTGAACCCCTCTCGTACATGAACTTGAACTAACCTGGCTTATTGGCGCCTGCCTTTATACAGGTAAGAAATCAGCTGTTGAAATAACTGCCGGTAAGTCCTGGCCAATAGCGCTGCTCTCAAATTCAAACTATAACCAATGTCAGGGGACTGCATCCCAGCAAGCCCCCAGACCCCCCCTCCCCTTTGGGAACAAAGCGCTATCAGCCACAGACTGGCACGTAAAGCAATACACAGCGCTACAGACTTGCCGCGTAAAGGTAATACACACAGCGCTGCCAGTTTGGCGCGCAAAAGTTTAAACAGAGCGCCGCCTGCTTAATGCATGGGAATTTAAACAAAGAGCTGTCGGCTGCAGCGCTATGGGTTCTAAATATAGCACTACCAGCCACAGCGCTATGGGCTTTAAACATAGCGCTAAGGCCACAGCATTATGGGTCACAGACTGTTCTGGCAAAATTCTCATATAACATTCCACCCCTCGAACAGTCTGGTTACCGTCACATCTGGCCCGCAGGCGTTACATCGTTACATCCGCCCCACAGGCGTTAACTCGTTACATCCAGCCCACAGGCTTCAGTAAAGTTCACGTGGTCATGATGCCAATCTGCACATACAACGTTGTAATATTATGGCCAACAAGATTGTCCCAATGGTCAGTCCCCAGTGCACCACTGTTGTCCACCATCCTCCCGAGGGATTGTAGCCGCGGTACTGTTCTCCGACCCTTAGAATCTTCTCTACGGCTTCCAGGAAGTGTTCAGCGAGGTTGGTGATGTTCTCTTTTAACCCACTCAAGGATAAACCAGTCACAGAGTCTGTATGACCACGTTTGGTACAAATTAACTTGTTTTGTCGGAGGTCCCAAACCTTAATGCGGTCATCAATACCATCTGAGATAATCTGATCGCTTGTGTCAGTAAACGTTGCTGCCAGTACTTGGTACCTGTTTTGAAATTTATGGATTGCAGCCTTCTTCCAAATGTCCCATAGATTCACTGTTTCATCGTCGCTTCCTTCACAGACCAACTGTGGTCCCCGTCGGGCTGGATTACATGAATTCGCAAAGGATGTGTAACCTTTAAGTCTCTTGATTCTTTCACCCATTTCAGTCCCACACTGCCACAGTTTTGTCTGTTGATGCTGGAAAAAGCATGCTGCCATCTGTATTATAATGCAGTTGCATCACTGCTCCACTGTGACCTTCCAACGTAGCATAATTATCGCAGTCGCCATATACAGTATATTCCAAAACAATACGAGTCGATCAATTCCTGCAGATGCCAGTGTTGGTCCATTCGAGTGAAATTTACAACAATAAACTTCTCCCTCGTGATTCGTTAAAAGCATTAGGGGAGCTTGAAGACTCAAGTTTCTTGGTCCCACCTGCAGCATGGCCTGCTGCGGGCTCTCCTGCACCGAGGGCAACAGTTTGTTGTGGGGGTGCTTGGCCTGCACCAGTGCCATCTCGATTACTATTTCTTTTTACCAAACATTTTCTATTATTTTCGTCAGATCCTGCCGACTACACCAAATGTTGCAAGGGAACAGGTTCAAGGATATGATTAGTAGAACCGAAAAAGGCTCACTCATCTGTTTAGTTATATATCAGTTTTATTGGCAAGAGAGAACTAACTCAATAATTGTCTTGGTATGCGCCGGGTCCATTTTTCTTTTTCTCCCTCTCCCTCTCCCTCTCCCTCTCCCTCTCCCTCTCCCTCTCCCTCTCCCTCTCTCTCTCCATCTCCCTCTCACTCTCTCCCCTCTCTTGCTCCCCTCCCTCTCCCCTCTCTCTCTCTCTCTCCCCTCTCTCTCTCCCCTCTCTCTCTCCCCTCTCTCTCCCCTCTCTCTCCTCTCTCTCTCCCCTCTCTCTCTCCCCTCTCTCCCCTCTCCCTCTCCCCTCTCTCTCTCCCCTCTCTCTCTCCCCTCTCTCTCCCCTCTCTCTCCCCTCTCTCTCCCCTCTCCTCCTGTGCTGTGCTGTTCTATGTTCTTTATGTTGAAGCAGGAGTAGTCCTTCTGCTGCTTATGAATGCTCTGACATTCATTATCATGGCTGATTATTCTTTTTCCCCAGTTCCATTTTCCAGCACTAACCTTGAGCATCTTGATCTCTTTAATCTACGGGCATGTTATGTTGCATTGCCGTCATTAGGACTTCCCTCTCAAGCCTTTCTTGACGTCCTCTGAGGGAGGGCTATATGTACAGTATGTATTTATGTAAGTTTATGTTACTTAATCTATGAACTACTGTTGTATAACGTTAGTACCTCCAATGTAAACGAGAGTTGTAAACTTTGGTCAACGAGAGTTGTTTTTTAAATGTGCTATAGAAATAAAAGTGACTTGACTTGACTTGACTTGACTGTTGGCTTTACTCTCAGTCTTGAGAAGGAAATGGGTGTGAGTTTCCTGTGAAGCTAATCCAGCACTGGAAATGGATCAAGGCTAGAGGGAAGTTTCATTTTGTTTTCATTTCCCTGTTGGGCCAGACACTACAGGAATGTTCTGTTTCGCACGGGAATTTCATACCTCTGGAACTGGCTGCCAGGCAATTCTGTTGGGGGTGGGGGGGGGGGGGGGGAGGAATGGAGGGAGGCATTAGTGCTCCAACACTACTATGCCAGCTAAAAGTAAAAACACACAAAATAAAACTGCTGATGTTAGATTTGTGAAATTAATGCTATAAAACTCAACAAATCAGGTAGCATCCCATGGGTCACAGACCTGAAGAATTAACGTCCACAAATGCTCTCTGATCTGCTGAATGTTTCCAGTATATTTTATGGCAGCATTAAACTTTTGAAGCCACCTCTAAACTTGCTCTGTGGGGAAAACGGGCCTTAAATTAACCAAAAATAAATCAAATCGCTGGAGGAACTCAGCTGGCCAGGTAGCATCTGTGATGGGCAGGGGCCATTCTTCCGATGGAATTAAAATTGGGCAACTTAGTCCCAAAGGATAGCTAATATCTGGAACAAAGGGATGGGGTGATTGGCATCTTAAAAGGAGGCAACATTTGTCAAGAAGCTGATTTAGCATTTCTTAAGACAAGCTCTGTAACTTGATTTTCTCTATGGGGGGTTCCGATCAGCAAATAATGTTCCCAGTATGTGGGAACTTACAGAAGATGTAAAAAGAGAATCAATAATAGAATAACCTGGTCTCTAAAAGGCAGAACACTTTACCCATTTCATTATGTTTTGGAAAAGTATAAAATATTTTCAGCGTTGCTATTTCGGATTTACCTGAAATGTATTTGAGAGTGATTTATTCTGAGTGAACAAAGGATTCCAATGCCCACACTGTGTCTTTGAATTAATGTCATACTTTTCTGTTCTATCTTTACTTTAACCATCTTATTCCCAAACTGATTCCTAACTCCTGTCAGGTAGTTGTAGTTACTTTCAGGCCACAGCTCCAAAAATCTATTTGGAAACGCCTCAATATAAGATTTCAGATGAAAAATAAATACTCTTGAGACATAAATTTGTGTCACAGCCATGATTTGAGTGGATATATTATTTAGCTGCAAAAATTGTAGCTGAATACAGTTAAAATATTGGTACCACATTAGTCTGCCAGAAGTGTCAAAATGCTGACCATCCATTTGCCTCCATAGATGCTCCCTGACCCATTGTGTTCCTTCAGCAGATACCATCAACTTGTGTCTCCCAGCAATATCAATCTGAACATTGTTATGTATTGCCCAGAACAATAATCACAACGGAATGCGTAATTTAACAGTGATTTTACTTCGGAGTCACGTGAGTGACTACGTGAAGAACCCCATCAGGGCGCATGCGCGTCATTACGTCGGACGCATTGGCGACAACGGCAGCGGGAGCTCGGAGCTCCTGCTGCAACGTGAGTAATTACAGCTCCACCAAAGTCGGGGAGACTTTGGAGGAGTTAGGAAAAAGTAAAGAAAGTGTTTCTGTGTGTTTTTTCCCCCACATACAGGAACAAGGAAAAGGTGCAGGTCTGCTGCCGACAAGGAGAGAGAGAGAGCTGCGGGACGCAGTCTCTGAAAGGCAGCCTGTCACCTCGGGGGAGTCGCAAGCCGGTAGCGGTGCGGCGACAGACTTCGGAAAGTGCCCAGCCGGGTACACAGCCAACGCCAGTCGGGCGGTAGGCATAAGCTAAGTCTGTCAGGGCTATAGACTCCGCAGAGTCGGGCCACGAGAGTCCCGTCGGGGACAGGATACCGTTCCCCAGCGGTTATCCAAAAGGAGCAGCTCATACAGGGGCTGCTCCACAGAGACGCTCCAGGAGGAGTAGTGCTGGAGGGAAGCCACAGAGAAGGCTCCGCTGGCAGTGCCTAGGAGAGGTTCTGCTTCATAAAGCCACACTCCAGGAGGAGTAGTGCAGGCGGGAAGCCTTAGGGAAGGCTCCGCTGGCAGTGCCTAGGAGAGGTCTGCTTCACAAAGCCACACTCCAGGAGGAGTTGTGCAGGCGGGAGGCCGTGGGGACGGCTCCGCTGGCAGTGCCTAGTAGAGGCCTGCTTGAAAGCACCCTCTTTGCAAGAGGTGAGTGCAGAAGGGCAGATACGCTCTGACCCTGAGTCTGACGACTTCCAAAGGGAGGGCAGGCAGCTGTCAGAGCTGACACCGTGTGCAGCACGGTTTGCCATGTCGTCGGATGCTGGTGAGCCTCTGGGTGAGGAACTTGCCACCAGCATAAATTACCAAGTCTCACATCAGCTACAGGAGCTGACAATGAATGAGACAGTAACGAAGTATAAAGCCCCAATCAACTGTGGACTGTTAAAAGTTCCTGTTGGGAACAGGAAGAATTGGGGCAAGATGGGCATACTAATGAAAGCCGAGGAGCATGTGAAGCTCCAGCATATTTTTAAAGTTGGTGGATGGAGAGGCCATGACAAATTACAACAAAAGGCGCTATTGTGGAGTGCCCACATTGAGATCAACTGCCTCCGCAAGATGCGATTAGACCAACCATCAATGCTAAATATGCTTCACTCTGCCAGCCTGGCACAGTGCAACCGGCACAGCTGTTTGGCGAGGATTTTGCACAGCAGGTGAAGGAGCTGGAGGAGGAGGCTAAGACGGCAGCCACATATTCACCAAAGCGGAAGTATCCATATAAGGGAGCAGACTGGTCCAGGCAAGGGACGAGTCCAGCTACGATGCAGCGCAGTTGGCGTTCGGCTGTAGCACCGCCACGGAGGTGAGATATCCAGCTCAAGGCCGGGGAAGAATGCCAGGTGGTAAGGAGGTAAGAGGGTCTGGTTCTCATGTAGACAGATCTAATGTGATACAATTGAATGTTTACCTCAGATATGTATATACTGAAGGTTATTCAAGGGCATCGAATAAAGCTTAATGCAAATTCTGATTTACCCATGCAACATGTTCCAAAAAAGGAGTTTGACTTCAGTATCACTGAACAATTGGAAGTTCAGCTGGAACTTGCAAGCTTATGTAATAAAGGTGTAATTGCTAAGGCAGTTTACCAAAGCCATCAGTTTGTGTCCAATATCTTTCCCAGACCAAAAAAGGATGGGGGGATGTAGAATTATACAGACCTGAATAGGCTTAACCCTTTTCTACGGTATAGACATTTTAAGATGGAAACGTTTGTGAAGGAGATCTTAAAGATGCGGATTCAGTGTCTGTTCATTTGCAGCATAGAAGATTTAAAATTCAGCTGGATGGGGAATTATGCCAATACAATCCACTGCCTAATGGTTTCTCTTCAGCTCCTAGAGGGATTACATAGTTGTTAAAACCTATTCTAGGCATGATGAGAAGTCAAGGTCATGTGCTCATGGCTTAGCTAGATAATATCTTGATTGTAGAACAATCAAAGGAAACAGCTGAAGCATCAGTGGCAGTTGGTAAAAACCATTTTTTAATTGGGCTTTATAAGCTATCCAGAGAAATCTAAACTTATACCTGTGACACAAATTGACTAGTTGGGTTCACAATGGACTTAATCAACATCATTGTGACCTTGCCCAGGCAAAAATGGGTAGAGCTAATTAAGAGCTATATCAAGTTAATTGCTGACACACAGCCTTCAATTAGCCAGGTGACAAGTCTGCTGTGGTAATGGCTGGCAGCATTTCCAGCAGTTCAATATGGCCACTTTATTATCTACAATTACAAAGGTCAAAGGAACAAGCATTGAGGATACATTGGGGTCATTATAATAGACCTATGCTTCTATCAATAGAGGCTGTTGCAGATGTACAATGGTGGATTCAGCATGTGTCCACTAGTAGTTCCAAAGTGTTATTGGACCAAGCTTCCATGATTTGCAGACAGATGTCAGAGCACTTGGGTAGGGTGCTACTGATACAAGATCCAGCGGTGGAGACAGATGAACATTGCTTCTGCAAACATGGGGAATTAACCAAGAGTATTTTATGGACTCAAGGCTTATGGCACTAACTAAACTAGTTTGCATGTGCAGTGCAAAATAGACAACACTACAGCAGTTGCTGATATGAATCACATGGGTGGAATCAAATTGTTATCATGTGACAGGTTGGCAAATACAATTGGACCTGGAGTAGGGATAGAGAGATTTGGATTGGAGCTATCTATCTGCCAGGGAAAATTAATGTAGTACCAGATGGCAGCTCACGAAAATTCCATCATAACACAGAGTGGATGTGGAACCAGGATGTGTTCAAGAACATAGTACTTCTATATGGAAGGCCAAAATATGTTTCATAGGCACCAGATCCAGGGGCAGTGGCAATTGATGCTTTTTCACTAAATTGGGATGATATGTTTGTGTACATTTTCCCACCATTCTGCCTCATAGGTCGGTGTTTGAGAAAATCAAGCAGGATGCCGCTTCAGGGGTTTTGGTGATACCAAATTGCCTGATTCAACCATGGTTCCCTTTGATGTTACAGATAGCGATCCAACCTCTTTTTGCTGATTCCAAACAGTAGGAATTTGCTGGAGCATCCAGTAACGCATTAAGTTCATCCGTTATGTGATGGTATGGATCTGTTAATTTGCAAGGTTTTAAGAATGCCTTACATTGGTCGAGGACTTTCTAGGCCAACGGTGGATATACTCACTGCAGCCTGGAGAAACAGTACTCAAAAACAGTATATGACATGAAAATTTTTTTTTTTTTAAATGGGAACAATATTGTGTTCAAAAGAATATTCAATATGATACTGTAGTTATTGAAAATGTGTTGGAGTTTATCTACACTTTATTACGATGAGGGTCTTAGCTATACTGCTATCAATACAGCTAGAAGTGCTTGGTCAGCATATCTTGTAATAGGTACACGGACACAAAGTATAGGTTCTCACCCTCTCATATCTAGGTTGATGAAAGGAATCTTTAATTCCAAACCGCCTAAGCCTAGGTATATGGTAATCTGCGAGGTAAGTGTTGTTCGTAACATACTTCGTCATTGGGTCCCTGTCACGTCTATAACTTTGTTAAAATTAACCATGAAATTGGCTATGCTAATGGCATTGGTGTCAGTACAGAGAGTGCAGACTTTCCAAAAACTTCAGTTCGAGAGAATGGAAGTGAATACAGAGAATGTTCTGTTTTATATTTCTGACCTGCTCAAACAAAGCAGGCCAGGTGTGACAGGTTTTAAGATTGAGTTCTCAGCATATCCTACAGCTCCATGTTTCTGTGTAAGGACACATTTGTTATATTACATTGAAGCCACAAGGGCTTTAAGACAAGAAGAAACAGGATTATTTCTCAGTTACAAGAAGCCAACATAAAAGAGTGGCAGTTCAGACTATCTCAAGGTGGTTAAAGCAAGAGTTGGTTCAGGCAGGAATTAACATTTATGTGTTTACATCTCATTCCACTAGCGCAGTAGCAACATCCGCGGCCAGGGCGATGGACGTTCCCATCGACCATATATTAAAAGCCGCAGGTTGGAAAAATGAACTTGTGTTTCAGCAATACTACCATCGGCCGATTGCCGATGGAGGGCTGTTTGCCAACTCAATATTGAGTGCTGTTGCTATTGTTTAAAGTCTGTTTTCAATACTGTTTCATTCTGTTTCGTTTGTTGCCCTACATTAAGAGGGTTTATTGGTTGTTTTATGACCAAAAATAAAACTGTTTTGTTTTTGCATGATATGCAATGTCATGTTTACAGCATTATTGATGATACTCAGAGTCAATCGATGCAGTGAGAAGCCGGGATTTTGATCTGCGGCATAAAAATCACAGAGCTTTAAAATCTTCACGTAGTCACTCACGTGACTCCGAAGTAAAATAGTAAGATTAAACGAGAACTTACCAGTTTGAAGTTTGATCTTTATTTTATGAGGAGTTACGTTGGTGATTACGTGCCCGCCACGCCCAACCCTCTCTCATAGAAAAAAGTTCATAATGGTAGTTCTCATGTTGATCATCTTAATATGTTACTTCAATTATGGTGTTGTCTGTGATTTCATACCGCTGCTTTGAAGATTGACGCGCATGCGCCCTGACGGGGTTCTTCACGTAATCACCAACGTAACTCCTCATAAAATAAAGATCAAACTTCAAACTGGTAAGTTCTCGTTTAATCTTACTATTTACTAAACTTTGATACATCAACGTAACTCACATAAAATGGCTTCCGCCTTTCAAACTGTGTCCCGACTGAGCCTCGTCCTGTCCGCTGGATGGTGTTCCCAATCTACCTCGCACATGCGCACCCGTGACGTTCCTAGCAGGCAGGAATGACAGCAGCGATGCCGGCACACATGCACATGTTAACGGTTCAGGATAGCTCATCCCTCGGATGTAGGAGGGAACTGTAAAAGAGGAAAACAACAGTTAGATGTTTATAGAAGAACGATGGATGGATTTCCATGCCACTATCCTGCCTGGTACCCTCTTGGACCACTGCAGGTGGGGCATTTCTATACAGGTAGCTGGCGGAGGGGATTGTTGGCTGTGAAGTTTCCTGTTACTCGATGCAGCCTCCGTTGGTTCATCTATTGAAGTAGCTGGGTTGACAACAGGAGCCATTTCTCTAGCTTCATCAGGTCTTTCGGCGATTAGACTGCGTATGTGATCCAAATGCCGCCTAAACACTCTCCTGTCTGTCAGTTCAAGTTCTACCACTTGACTATTTTATGGCAGGGTCACAGCCATTTGCCAGTTTTCCTCATGTACGAGTCGAGTGTAGGCTTTGTCTTTGGCCTTAAACGATCGCAGTCTGGTGTGAGTGTTGGAGTTTTGTTTCAAGGCTTCCTGTTTGTTGCCAATGCATTCCTGGACAGCTGGCTGGAGGAGATCTAATCTGGTGTGTAGAGTGTACGCTAGACTACCTTACAACTCCATAGGTCTAAAGAGCATATTCTATTTCAATAATTCAACTCCATTTCTGAGCCAAACCTTGGACTTAAAACGTCACCCATTCCTTCTCTCCAGAGATGCTGCCTGTCCTGCTGAGTTACCCCAGCATTTTGTGTCTACCTTCAATTTAAACCAGCATCTGCAGTTTTTTCCTACACTTTAAAATTGAGAAACGGGTCCTTTAAAACGATATGGGAACAGAGATTAACAATCATCCTACATTCTGTAATCCGTTCAAAAACAATCAGAACCTTTTTTCTCAGGGTATAAAAGGCCAAAGATGAGAGGACATGGCGCTAAGGTGAGAAGGGCAATGTTTAAAGGAGATGTGCAGGGCAGGGTTTTCTTTACACAGATTGATGGGTGCTTGGAATGTGCTGCCAAGGGCGGCGGTGGAGGCAGATATGATAGAGGTGTATAAGAGGCTTTTAGATAGGCTCATGGATGTGCAAGGAATGGATCATGTGCAGGGAGGGATTAGTTTGACTTGGCATCATGTTTGGCAAAGACATTGTGCGCTGAAGGACTGTTTCTGTGCTGTGTGTTATGTCCTATGTTCTATGGTTAACCTTCTGCCATGCTATAGCAGTCACTTCTTGGTGGCAGAATAAAATAACTTTATTGCAGCTAAAGTAACTATAGCAGAAAGGGAGGTTGTTGTCATAGAATTTAAATTTAAGGGTCAGGAATTTCTATTTCCAATTTCTAGTCATTTTAGGAATATTACTATCCGGGATAGAGAGAATCAAATGCACTAAAGGGAAAAATTACAGAGTTAGAGCACGATAGAAGAGGCATTTCCAGCAGACAAACCATTTGAAATGGAACTCGATTCTTCCAAGATCTCTAGCAACCAAAATGTGCCTTTACATTTTCAAAACAATAGATTGAAAGTCTTCCACGTTTCCAATTCACATGTCCAGGGAAATGATCCTACTGTGCCCTGGGACCTTAGGCTAATTCATACCAGTTGAACACTCATCTGAATCTGTTTAAAAGTTTATAATGGTTCCAATAGTAACCACAAAAGATAATTGATCCCAAAGGAGATTATTTACCTTCCACTAGTACCCACTTGCTCACAGTGGGGTAACATTGAATTGTTTCCTGTTACTCCTCGACCATTCTATCAGCATAACTTCAATTCTGATTTGCCTGTGAAGTTTGAGATGGACATTCTTGATGTGCTCCTAAAGTCATAGGAATCCCACCCAATCACCTCCCTTGCCTGGGATTGGACTGTTTGGAAGATGATTCAGTGCCTTTGGAATTAGATTTGCATTATGTCACTGACTGGTTCTGTTTGAGGTCTGGACCTCTCTCTCTGTCTCTCGCCAAAGTTCCAGGCCCTGAAGCAGCACTGGCATCTCTTTGACAGAGAACTGCTTGAAGTTAGAACTAAGGTTGAAGCTTTCAACGATGCCAGTATGATTCTGGCGTTGATTATGATGAGCCAACTGCCCACCAATTGTGAGCATGAGCATACAAAAGCAATGTAAACTCCAGATGTTTGTTCTTTCTGTCTGTGCAGTCAGAGCCAGGGGGGTCAAGGATGTGAAAATCAAAAATACCGCAGCTGTTAGAAATCTGAAATTAATACAAAAGATGGTGAATAGGTCAGGGAGCATCTGTGAACAAACAGAATGCTAACATTTCACGCCGAAGATATATCACCAGAACAGGGATGAGATTAATTAAAGCAGGGATTGATAGATTCTTGATCAGTAAGGTTACACAGCAAAGGCAGGAGAATGTGGTTGAGAGGAAAAAAATAGATCAGCTATGATTGAATGGATGCAACGTCGAGATATGACGCTGGGTTCAGCAGTGACCACACCAAGCCTCGCAGCAGAGTGAACTCATATATATATATATATTTATTTATATATATGTGAGGAGGAGGCATGGTTATCTGAGGCTGTTCCCTGCAGTTCACCCTTGCCTCAAGAGGAGGCACCGGCGGTCCCAGGTTTTTCCTGGCGACTCCGTTTTGGGCTTGAAGAGGCCGCCTTGGCAGTCTCAGGATTATCCTTGTGGCTCAGTCTTTGCATCTGGGTGTGTGTATGGATGCAGTCCCCCATTGGCCATGACCAGGAAGAAGCACTAGCCTTTCAGGCTTACTCCGGCCACACCTGGGCTAGTTCAGTAAAGGCACTGGCTGTCTAGGGCTTCTTCCCAGTAGTTCAGTCTTGACCACACATTGGGGCTGGTGGTCTCCGGTTTGTCCCAGCAGCTCAGCCTTCCTCAAACCTGTGATAGGGGAACACAGCTAGCAGGAAGGTGACCCACTTTCCCTCCTTTCCTCTCTCTCTTCTTTCTTCCATTTCTTCTTCTGCTTTCTCTCTCACCTTTGCTGGAAAGCCTGGGTTTTATGGAGAGTAGAAGGATGAGAGGGTATCTTATAGAAACATATAAAACTCTTAAGGAATTTGACAGGAAAAATGTTACCCATGTTGGGGGAGTCCAGAACCAGGGATCACTGTTTAAGAATAAGGGGTGGGCCATTTAGGACTGAGACGATGAAAAACTTTTTCACCAGAGTTGTGAACCTGTGATATTCTCTGCCATAGAAGGCAGTTGAGGCCAATTCACTGGGCGTATTCAAAAGAGAGTTGAATTTAGCTCTTAGGGCTAATGGAATCAAGGGATGTGGGGAGAAAACAGGAACGGGGCATTGATTTTGGATGATCAGCCATGATCATATTGAATTGCGGTGCTGACTCGAAGGGCCGAGTAGCCTACTCCTGCACCTATTTTCTATGTTTCTATGGGTGTAGGCTGATGGCCAAACCAATATCAGCTAATTGGTCCCAGCCCTTACCAATGATGCTGGGGATTGGCTTCTCCTGGCCTGTCACCCAGTGATAGGGAATGCAGCGGCAATCAAGGGAGGGGCCACTGTCATATTCCCAACACCCCCTCCTCCCTTCGCGACAACCCCGGGAATTGAGAGAGAGGGAGGAAAGAAATCTGCACGAGGGTTCTCAGTTTTATCAGTTGCTCACCTTTTATCTTCACATTTCTCGCAACTATTCTTTATTATTCAATGTATTCTTTATTATTGAATAAATAAGGTGGTGGGTGTATGGAACAAGCTGCCAGAGAAAGTAGTTGAGGCTGGGACTATCCCATCATTTAAGAAACAGTTGGACAGGTACATGGATAGGACAGGTTTGGAGGGTTATGGACCAAGTGCAGGCAAGTGGGACTAGGGAAGCTGGGACATTGTTGGTCGGTGTGGGCGAGTTGAGCCGAAGAGCCTGTTTCCACACTGTATTAATCTAATCTAATAAAGAATTACTGCCTGAATGGAATAATAAAGAATTGCAATTGTCTATTTAGTTAGTTAAATATCTCTAAAAGCAACAAAAAAAAATTACTTGGAGAAAATGCAAAGTTCTACTGTGAATGTACCCATGGCAGTACACTTGCTCTGCAGCAGAGACTGCAGCATCATTCAGTCTCAAGGTGCTATAATGTCCAGGAAGGAATTGCAGATGCTGGTTTAAACTGGATGGACACAAATTGCTGGATAGGCAGCATCTCTGGAGGGAAGGAATGGGTAATGTTTCCGTCTGTCCTCAGCAGAGGCCTCACTTTTGTTCCCCTCTGCCCCCACCTCAACGAGTTGCGGGTCCACCACGACCGTAGAGCTTTTCTTCCGTCGCCTCTGCCTCCATGCCTTTTTCTATGGGAAAGAGTCCTCACAACTCAGTGATGACCACTTTTCCCATCTCCACCGGTCCCTCCTCTTGGACTCCCCCAGACAGCTCTCTACCCTCTTTAGACCATTTTATTTCTAACTGCCGGCATGACATCAACCGTCTCAACTTTTCCACTCCCCTCACCTACTCTAACCTCTCCCCCTCTGAACGTACAAGCCATCCGCCCACCCTGCAGCAACCCCGACATTATCATCAAGAGTCAGAAGAAGGGTCTCGTCGCAAAACTATTACCCATTCCTTCTCTCAGGCCTGTCCCACTGAGTTACTCCAGCATATTTGTGAGTTAATGTCCAGTGGCCGGAGCCTGGCTGATCAGTGCCCCGCGGCCGATGGAGTCGACGGAGCCGCGGCTGGGGCCTGGGTCAGCGCCATGGGGGCGTCTGGAGAGAACCTGGCAGCGATAGTGGAGAAGTGCGGCAGTCGATGATGGCGCTGACCGACGGAGGAGGACAGACCACGTGGAAGTGAAGGTGCCACTGCTGGGAGAAGGAACAAAGGAGGACCCGGCGTGGGGGACCGCGGTGAGGGAGGGGAGGGGAGAACAAAGGGGGACCTGGTGTGGATACAAAATGTCCCCATTATGTGGCAACATACCTTGCAAGCAAAGAATTTCACAGTAACTTATCACATGTGACAATAAAGTATTAATTCATCATTCATTCATACTTCATGCACACACTAGGGACAATTTACATTGATGACAATTTACATTTATACCAAGCCAATTAACCTTGGAACGTGGGTGGAAACCGAAGATCTCAGAGAAAACCCACGCAGGTCACGGGGAGAACGTACAAACTTTGTATAGTCAAACACCCGTGGTCAGGATCAAACCCTGGGTCGCTGGCCCCGTAAGGCAGCAACTCTACTGCTTTGCCACTGTGTCGCCCTGAGTTACTCCAGCATTTTGTGTCTATCTTCTGTATTAATTTGTACATTGATTCATGAGATGCAAATGTTAACCTCCACCTGTGTTGAGTGCTTTGATTGTGGTGAATTGCAAATGGATACTCTGAATGTGCAAACTTTTGTTTATCTCTACATTGACATCAACACTCATTACATGGTATAATGAGTTTTGATGCCTGTAGCTCACTGCATGACAAATGTTTGTTTAGGGAGTTTTTTCACATACTGCACTGTTTCTTCAAAGGGGACAGTGACCAATGTGTTAATTGTACTGTGTTTCAGTTCTGCTTAGCCATGCCAATTATTCTTTGTGTGTGGTTTCAAGTGAAAAGTTCTGCCGTGGCATTTTGTTTTCTTCTCTGCTTCTATTCACACCAGTTTCTTGTGGTTTAACCTCAACTGTTCTCTTCTCTAAAAGTGACAATATCTCCCGTAACATGCAGTTGCTTTAATGCTCATCTTTCTACACTTTATTTTCATTTACAGTTCCAGCTCAAGATCAGAAAATTCATATTTTGTACTATTTTCTGTTCTTCTGGAATGAACCATCCAGTAAGGACTGCTTTAATTTCTGTATTGTTATTGACATAGAGAGATGTATATCACTATAAAGTTCACATTGACCAACAAGCATCCATTTACAGTAGTCTAATCCAACTTTATTCAACTTTATCCAAGTGCATCTTCTTTTGTCATTTGTAGTTCCAAATCCTGTCACCGAACATTCATCTGTATTTTGTGTGTGGGCGGGGTGTGTGTGTGGGTGGGGGGGTTGGGGGAGGGGGGGTGTGGGCGGGGGGGTTGTGGGGGGAGGGGTGTGTGTGGGGGGAAGGGTGGGTGTGTGGGTGGAGGGGGTGCATTTGGGGGGTTGTGGGGGGCAGGGTGTGTGTGGGCAGGGGGGTTGTGGGAGGAGGGGTGTGTGGGCGGGGCATGTTTTGGGGGAGTGGATGGGCAGGGGGTGTGTGGGAGGGGGGTCGGTGTGGGTGTGGGGAGGGGGTGTATGGGTCAGGGGGTTGTGGGGGGGAGAGCTCAGAGAAAAGACGGGGAAGAGTCATGGGGAGAGGGGGGTATCATGGGGGAGGGGAGCAGGAGCCAGCGAGGGGGACCAGAGGGGAAGGGGCTGGAGCTGGTGGTGCGATGGGGACTCACAGCAGGTGCTTGCTATTCCCCTCCGCCGGGATCAGAGTCTCCGCTTTCCATTTGGCGATATAGTCGACATTTCCGACTCCGGGCTGGGCCGCTTCCGGTCCCTCCGAAAATTGTGTCCGGTTGGAGACCTCCGCCAGCTATCCAGGGCATCCCTCAGCTCCAGTAAAGACGCGATGGTACAGGAAGGGGCGGACTGTTCTGGGGAGTGACAGGAGAAGAGACTAATCCTCGTGGCCCTGACTGGCAGGAGAAGAGATCGGTCTGCGCACGCGTGGTTTTTAAGATTTGTAAACCTCATTAACTTTTACAATATGCCACCAGAACAAAACATGTTGCACTTGCAGTACAGGAGAACGGTGAGTGAGCTGATGAAAAATCGTAGCGCTATCGCGTACCATTTTAGCGCAAATAGAAATACCACGCAAACCAGAAGATAACAAGATCAGATTTTTATAGGTAGATAGGTAGATAGGTAGACAGGCAGACAGGCAAACAAGCAGGCAGGTAGGCAGGCAGGCAGGCAGGCAGACTGAATAGGTTGGGACTGTTTTCCCTGGAGCAAAAAAAGCATAATACTACAGAGGTTTATCATGAGGGGCATTGATAAAGTGGATAGACTTTAGACTTTAGACCTTGGAGATACAGTGCGGAAACAGGCCCTTCAGCCCACACCGACCAGCGATTACTCCGTTCACTAGCACTATTCTTCACACTAGGGACAATTTAACAATTTTACCAAAGCCAATTAACCTACAAACCTATACACCTTTGGAGTGCGGGAGGAAACCAGAGCACCCAGAGAAAACCCACATGGTCACAAGGAGAATGTACAAACTCTATGCAGACAGCACCTGTAGTCAGGATATGTTTATATCTGTTCTGCTCTAAAAAGACAATCGGTGTAGCAGTGATTATAACTGCAGTGGCTCCTCTTGATAGTTGTAGCAGGCTAAATGCCAGTGGACAGCTCATTTACCAACTCAAAGTTGAAATCTGTGAACTTACCACAGGCAAGTGGCACTGAGGTAAAAGATTGACCAATATAACAGACACTTAATATCAATATATCAGACCTTGCTCGGTGTTGCAGAGGTTATGGCACATGTGAGTCTTGCAATTTTCTCTGAAAGACTTGGAGAAAACTCATAGAAATTAAATGCGAGTGGCCAATTGCCTCAAGCTACTAAGGAACCAAGGTCACTGAACTAGGGACATACGTGCATTTGGAGAGAGCCATTTATAACAAGGCAATCCAGGAATAATTCATCATAAATGCAAAATAACATTTTCATGGTCGGATCAATACTGCCAGAGGAGTGTACAAGGAGCTAACATAATTCATTTTACAGTTAATGTAGGAGTTTATTGAGAATGTAATGAGCACGTTTTTTTCTTCATAATTTTGATTCATGAAGAATAATTTATCGATTTTGTGGGCCCGATGGGAAGTCTTGCCAGCCTCGAGCAGCAAATAGAAGTAATTCTAAATGGTCGTAAAATCATGGAAAAAATACTGTCAAATGTCTATTATGCATGCACAGAAGGTGGGTGCTTACAGGAAGCAAAGAAAAACACTAAAATTACCCATTCGGACTGCTAAGCAAATGTGGTGCCTGAGAGTCAAGTATTTCAGCCTTCTCTGCAATTAATTGCCAGAATTTAAGTCAGATAACAAATATTAATTAGGCTTCCTTACCAATCTCTAGAGCAAAGACAAAAAGAAATGTCTTCACCCAGAGGATAGTGAATCTTCAGGATTTTATACCCAGGATGACTGCAGAAACCTAGGCATTGAGTTGAGCATATTCAAGAAAGAGATCAATGATTGCTTAAAAGTTAAAAGAATCAAGTGTATGTAATTATTTAAGGCATGTGGCACAGAAGTAAAAGATTGGCCGTGATATTAATGAATGAATGATAGGGCATTGTGAAGGGGCCAAGTGACCTGTTTTTTATGCTTCCATCGCTGATGTCTTTGCACTCTTTGGAAAAAAAACTCAAAATACACATTATAATGGAAAATAATTAGTCATGTTCACTTAAGTTACTTTATCCGCTGTAAAGTTTTACAGATGAAATTCTTGGTGCTATTAAATAATATTAAATTTACATTAAAATAAAATAAAGTGCTATGCAAATTTGTAACGTTAAGCTTTGGTTTGAGATGGATATCGTGACAGAACATCACAGGGCAGCACGTTGGGCAGTGGTAGAGTTGCTGCCTTACAGCGCAAGAGGCCCGGGTTCGATCCTGACCTCAGGTGCTGTCTGTACGGAGTTTGTACATTCTCGCTTTGACCGCGTGGGTTTTCTCTGGGTGCGCCGGTTTCCTCGCACACTCCAAAGACATACTGGTTTGTGGGGTAATTGGCTTCAGTAAAATTGCTCACAGTGTGTAGGAGAGTGCGAGTGAATGGGGGTAATCGCTGGTCGTCGTGGACTCGGTGGGCTGAAGAGCCTGTTTCCATGCTATACCTCTAAAGTTTAAAAGTCTAAAGTCTGTCTGCAATTTTAAATTCCACTTGGCCAGGTTGGGTATGAAAAAAGTGACTAATGTCAAGTCCAATTCTCCTCTAACCTGCGCTTGCTCCAAGCATGAGGGTTAAAATCAAATCCAGAGTGTTTATGTTGGAGAGACACAAACAGCTGGAGTAACTTAATGGGTCAGGCAGCATTTCTGGAGAATAGGAATAGGTGACGTTTCGGGTCAAGACCCATCTTCAGACTGAGAGTCAGTGGAAACGGAAGTGAGAGATATATATTTATGTTTTCTTTCTGACAATCACAGTTTTTACTGATTAAACGAGTAGTGCCTCTCTGCATGGCAATCATGAACAATGGGATATAGTTGCAAAATAAGGGACCAGTACCGATGTACATAGACATTTTTTTCTCTCAGAGAATGGTAAATATGTGGAATTTTCTGATCCTGTTCATAAGATTTCTTTAAGATTGAAATAGATAAATAATTGAAAGATTGAGTGTTATGGGGAAATGGAAGAGAAGAGGAGATGAGTTTAGCCATGATCATATTGAAGGGGCAGGCTTGAGGGGACTGGTGCCCTGCTATTTTCCTCATAGCTTCCTCATCAGGCCCAACATCAATATCAGAAGGGGAGCACCCCACCCAGCCCATCTCTAGCAGAGTTAACACATCCCATATTGCCTTCATTAGTCATCTCGGGGCATAGATCTAAAGATGAATACTGACTCCAAGGGATGGCCTAAGGAAAGGAGGATGTTCAGTCCCTCTCCTGAGATAAAAGTTGTTGAAAGACAACCAGATGAGAAATAAAAAGAGACCTAAGCATGGATTATTGCTGTCACCTGCACAAAGAGGAGAAGGGCAGAAAGACAAGCCATTGACCGAACTAATACTAATATATGTGAAATAGCAAACAATGACAAAACATTAGCCTGGATAATCAAAGAGATATTGGTCAAGGATGGAGTGGTCAACTGTGTAAATACCTGCTGTGGTGTCCAAGAACACAATCTAAAAAAGAGTCATGTGTGATTTTGGTTTGGGCATTTTGATTCTATGGTAGGAACATAAATCTGGAGATATTTAAGTATGGAATTTTACGAAATAGCAGTTTGGATTTCGAAACAACAGCAATATGTCGATGCATTGTCACTTCTAAGATCATGGAAGAGTCCTTCTGCAGCCAAGTAAAATTTAAAATGTTCCAAATTAAGGCAAATGTTATAAGAAAAATATAACACTGCACGTATATTCATAAACAGTATTTCAGAGCAAGCTTTACTTATGTTATTCTACATTTCATTATTATAACGAGACATTAAGTTAAGGAAGTCTTGAGTGATTTCAAATATTAAAATCGGGCACTTTTAGATATCCCTGCTCCCTTGGCAAAACGCAGGTTTGCCTCAAAATATGATCATTGCCTGTACTCAGGACTATCCAAACATGGACATTCACACCCAGCAAAAGACCCACTCACATGAAGTCCCAGCTAATTAGTATCATTGTGGAAAATGGATTTAGATCCATTCTGTAGAGAAAGTACAGGAAGATTGTCATCAGTTTCTGACAATAAATGCTTCTTACTAGTTCAAATTACTCCTTAAAATGTTGATGCACTACAAAATTCAAGATGTAAACAATTCAGATGTACTGTATGGAATTCCTATCTTGTGTAGACACCTGTTATTGATTGTGATTGTATGTGATTAAAAGCATAAAATACTGTTGAATGTGAAGACTTATGCATTTTGGAGATTTGTTACTCAGGAAATCAAGTCCAATAGATAATAACCAAGGTCCTGTCCACCCTCTCAAAATAAATGATCACAATGCATTCTCTATGGTGGTTCTGACTGATATTTTTCTGCAAGCAATATCACGTAAGGGCAGATTATCTGATCATCACATTATTGCTGTTTTGCTCCAATGCCAAATACAAACTAGTAGCTTTGCTTCTACAAAACAATTGCAACCTCATGTAAATATTGCCAAAAAGCTCTGGGAGATATCTTAATAGAAACATAGAAACATAGAAAATAGATGCAGGAGTAGGCCATTCGGCCCTTTAGAGCCTGCACCGCCATTCCATATGATCATGGCTGATCATCCAACTCTGTATCCTGTACCTGCCTTCTCTCCATACCCCCTGATCCCTTTAGCCACAAGGGCCACATCTAACTCCCTCTTAAATATAGCCAATTAACTGGCCTGAACTACCTTCTGTGGCACAGAATTCCACAGATTCACCACTCTCTGTATGAAAAATGTTTTTCTCATCTCGGTCCTAAAAGACTTCCCCCTTATCCTTAAACTGTGACCCCTTGTTCTGGACTTCCCCAACATCGGGAACAATCTTCCTGCATCTAGCCTGTCCAACCCCTTAAGAATTTTGTAAGTTTCTATAAGATCCCCCCTCAATCTTCTAAATTCTAGCGAATACAAGCCGAGTCTATCCAGTCTTTCTTCATATGAAAGTCCTGCCATCCCAGGAAACAGTCTGGTGAACCTTCTCTGTACTCCCTCGATGGCAAGAATGTCTTTCCTCAGATTTGGAGACCAAAACTGTACACAATACTCCAGGTGTGGTCTCAACAAGGCCCTGTACAACTGCAGTAGAACCTCCCTGCTCCTATAGTCAAATCCTTTTGCTATGAATGTTAACATACCATTCGCTTTCTTCACTGCCTGCTGCACCTGCATGCCTACTTTCAATGACTGGTGTACCATGACACCCAGGTCTCGTTGCATCTCCCCTTTTCCTAATCGGCCACCATTCAGATAATAGTCTATTTTCCTGTTCTTGCCACCAAAGTGGATAACCTCACATTTTACTTCGGAGTCACGTGAGTGACTACGTGAAGACCCCACCAGCCCGCATGCGCGTCATGTCGTCTATCGCATGGTGCAACGATGGGCTGGGGGAGCTCTGCTCCACCAGCGGTCAAACCTGAAGGTAAGTATTTAAAACTTTTTCCAGGTCTGTTTTCTCCTTGCAGGAAGCTCTTTACAGAGTTACTGCTGGAGACATTACGGGGTCGAAATCCCGGCTCCACCCGGCTCCCTTGTACAGGGACCGAGGGGGAATCCCGATTGCAAAATCGCGGGGATATCAGGTCGGAGGAAGCCCGACCACAGACATCGCGGGGAAGCCCTTCTTCAAGGACCGCGAGGAAATCACGGCTGCGGAAACAGCAGGTATAACCGGCTTGGGGAAACCCGACAGAATGCCGGCTGCAACAACCGTGGGGATACCGGGCTTGGGTAGCCCGGCTGCGGGGACCGCGGAACCCAGCTTCGGGGACTGTAAAGAATCTATAACGAGGCATCGTTACTTTACTATCTTTATTCATACTGGAGCATTGCATATTGCACTAGCTGTACGTGGTCTGTCACAGGAAATAGAGAGCGATCTGTGGGTGGGGAGGTTGTAGTTATACTTGTGATATGGGGAGTGGTTAGTAGGTATGAGGTCACTATGTTAAAGGCACATGCATATATCATCTACATCCTTCCTCTTCGAAGCGACAGGCAAATACAATGGTGACAGGGCGACCACGGCTCATGCGCTAGGACAGTTAAACAAAATCGCCATAGCGGACAGGCGGTTTGACAAGACGTCCCGACCGGTTCGCATCTCGCCATCCTCCCTTCCGGCAGGAAGAAGAGGCACCGATGGGGGCAGACGAACCTGAAAGGGGGAAACGGGAGGAGACGGAGGAGACCGCGGCACCAAAAGCGGAGGTGATGCGGGATCAGGAGCGGGCAGAGCGCGGGCAGGCGAGCGAGGACTAGTCGGAGCAGGGTGGGACGGAAGGAGTTGAGGTGGTGTAGAAGGTTGCATGTTAGGAAGGACGGGCAGATCAACGCCCGGACGCGAAGTCGGCAGTGGGGGAGCAAAGGGATCCGCGGCAGGAGGACGCGGCTCGTTGACGAGCCGAAGGTGCTGGCGGGACCGTCGATAAATGGCTCCCGCATGGTCGACGAGATAGGACCTGGGCGACCCCGCAGAGCCGACGACAGTAGCGAGCTTGGAGTGACCGGAAGGGGTCTGCATACGGACAACTTGACCGGGGAAGAGGCGCGGCAGCGGGTGGCAAGACCTGTCATGGGAACGCTTTTGGATATCGTGCCTGAAGGCAATGCGTTTCTGAACCACCGCAGGCGGGAGGACGGAGGGTATGAGGGAGCACTGGGCCACCGGGAGCGGGAGTCTGGTAGCGCGAGACATGAGCCGCTGAGCAGGGGAACCCATGGTAGAGTCGCGGGAAATGTTGCGGAGGTTGAGGAGGGCCAGATGGAAATCGGAGTTAATGCCACCACACTGTTCCAGCAGGTGCTTCGCGCTGCGGACGGCACGCTCGGCCAGACCGTTGCTTTGCGGGTACTCCGGGCTGCTGGTGAAATGGCGGAAGTTCCATCTGGAAGCGAACGCCTTGAACTCGGAGCTCGTGAACTGGCTGCCATTGTCCGACTGCAGGCTTGCCGGGGGGCCAAAAGTGCCAAAATGAGGGTATAACCTGTCGATGATGGCCGAAGAGGTTAGGGAGTGCAGCCGGCCGACCACAAACCAGCTGGAGTAGGAGTCAACGAGAACCAGGAAGTGTTTGCCTCGCCACTCGAAAATGTCGGTGGCAAGCGCCATCCAGGGCAGTTCGGGCGCGGGCTGCTGCAGAAGCGGCTGACGCTGCTGGTGGGGGGCGAGGCTGTTGCAGGTGGAACACGAGGAGACCCTCTCCCGGATGTATTTGGCCATACCCGGCCAATAGAACTGGCTCCGGGCGAGAGACACGGTGGCTTCGGCCCCAGGATGACCGCGGTGAGCGACCTGAAAATAGTGGTCGTGCAGCGCAGCGGGCACGACCACCTTGTGACCCTTCACCACCACGCCGTCGTGTAGTACGAGCTCGTCACGGACCAGGAAGTAGGGCACGGCGCCAGCCGGCAGCGCGGAACGACGGTCGGGCCAGCCCCGCTGGATGACGGCAGACAGCTGTTGCAGGGCAGGGTCATTGGTAGTGTGTTCAACCAGTGACTTCATCTGCTGTGAAGGGACGATGTTCATTTGGAGCACCATTAGATCAGACATCTCATATGGGTGGCGAAAGGTGGACGTTAGCGGGGCGCGAGACAACATGTCGGCCACGAACATGTCCTTGCCCTTACGATAAACCACATTGAACGTGAAGCGTTGGAGCTGCAGCATCATGCGCTGCAGGCGTGACGAGGCGGGATGGATCGACTTGTTGAGAATGGTGACAAGTGGCTGGTGGTCAGTTTCAATGGTGAAAGTGTTGCCCAGGATGTAGTCTCTGAATTTGGAGCAGGCAAACACCACGGCCAGTAGCTCCTTCTCAATCTGCGCGTAGTGCTGTTCGGTGACGGTCATGGTGCGGGAAGCGAAGGAGACAGGCAACTGTAGGCCATCATGGACCTGGAGACAGGCGGCACCGAGTCCGAACTGAGAGGCGTCGCAGGTGAGGACAATGGGACGCTGCAGGTCAAAAAACCTGAGTGTGGGGGTGCTGATTAGCTTGGACTTAAGAATGTCGAATGCTTTCTGGTGGTGGGGGAACCAAGCCCAGGACGTGTCCTTTTTTATCAAATCCCTCAGGGGAGCGCTGAGCTCGCTGAGGTCGTGGATGAAGTTCCCCAGGTAGTTTACCATGCCCAGGAAGCGTTGTAGGCCCGCCACATTAGTAGGAGAAGGCATCCCCGGAAATGGCAGCCGTTTTTTGCGGGTCTGGTTTTAACCCCTCGGCGGTGAATACATGTCCAACATAGGTGACCTCCGGGACACGGAATCGGCACTTCTTGAGGTTCAGTTTCAAGTTGATTTCCCGGGCCCGGTCCAGGACCTGGCGGAGGTTGACATCGTGTTCGGCAACGTCCTTACCGTACACGAGGATGTCATCAACGATGATGGCGCATGGTCGATCTGAAAACAGCTGCTCCATTGTCTGTTGAAATACCTCGCTTGCAGAGTGGATTCCGAATGGCATTCGGAGAAACCGGAACCTTCCGAAGGGGGTGGCGAAAGTTGTCAAAATGGACGAGCAGTGGTATTTGCCAGAAGGAGCTTTTGGCATCGAGGACAGAAAAAACCGTTGCCGGACCAACCTGTGCAGCGACTTCTTCTACCGTTCTCATAGGGTAGTGCGGGCATCTAATGGCCAGGTTGAGGTCTTTGGGGTTGATGCAGATGCGTATCTCGCTCTTGTCCTTTTTCGCGGCAACAACCATGGAAGAGACCCACCTGGTGGGCTCGATGACCGCCTTTAGGATGCCCATTTTTACCATACTGTGTAGTGTCGACTGCACTTTGGCCTTCATGGCGAAGGAGACACGGTGAGGTGTATTGACCACTGGATCGACCTTACGGTCCACTACAATCTTGTAGCTGCAGGGTAGTTTGCCTAGCTCGTCATCAAAGCGGTCGGGATATTCGGCCAGCGGGTCCATGAGGGCCTGCACGTGGTGGATGTCACGGTGGAAGGATACCAGGCCCATTTCCTGGCATGCCCGGATACCCAGCAGGGGAATGCATTTTTGATCGAGGAGATAGAAGGCGAGGGGCCGAGAGGTCTCTAGTATCTTACAGCTTAGCGTGGCCTTGCCCACAGGAGTAAGAATCTCCCCCCCCGTAGGCATGCAAGGTTGAGTTCTGAGAAAAAATCTGCTCATTAGTCCTTATCTGTTTGAAGAGTGATGTTGACATAACGTTCGCAACTGCCCCCGTGTCAATCTTAGCAGTGAAGGTCGAGTTGTTCACAGTGACTCGCACAGAAGGGTCCGTTATCATAGCAGGTGCGCCCAACACAGTATACAAGCCGTTCTCCCCCTGAGAGGAGTCGGATTCAGAAACAGACTGTTCGTCGAAATAGCACTGGGAGCTGAGCTCACTATCAGTTTGTAAAAGGTTGTTTAAATTGCCCCTCGGAGCAGCGACAGGCTTCCCACGGGAGCGACAGGCCGCAGCGAAATGGTTCAATTTCTTGCAGACATTGCACGTTTTACCCAAGGCAGGGCACACATTGTATTGATGAGTGGTGAAGTTGCAATTAGGGCACCTTTGCTGGGCACCTCCCACGGGAGCAGTACCGAACCCCGGGGCACGTACCCGTTGAGCAGCGGGCGACCCCGGGGGCCGCGACCGGGGCATGTTCATCAGATGACTGGAAGTGCTGGCAAAGTTAATCGCCTGTTCAGCCGGTGACACCGCCGAGGTGACAGCTTCAGCTAAGCGGGTGGCGTGCATCGCATCGTTGCAAGTCAGATCGGGCTTGCGCAGAAGTTCGGCCCTGAGCTTATCATCGCGGAGACCGTAAACCAGAAGGTCCCTGATAATCTCATCGGGGGTCCACGTGTGGAGGCGGCAGCGCCTGGCCAGGTGTCGCAGCGCAGAGACATAGTTCTCAGCAGATTCCCCAGGGAGCTGACGCCGCGCGAACAGTTTAAAACGTTCTAAGATGCAGTTTGTTGGAATATCACAAATAGCATTAAACTTAGCCACCAGACATACCGGGTCCCGAGCTGATTCTCCATCAGCGTAGACAAAGAAGTCAGAGCGAGTCAGGGCCTCGGGACCAGCCAAGTTGAGAAGCAGAGAGGCTTTGAGATCAGCGGTGGCGGCAGGATGAGCGATCGTGACATAGTGTTCAAAGTCACGTTTGAATACATCCCATCGAAGGGCGATGTCTAAATCGAAAACGAGCACATCAGGCTTACGGGCAGAAGTGGCCATAACAAAGAAATAAGAGGGCGGGGGAAACAAAAAACTGGGACAAAATTAAATGATAAACCGATAGACAGGAGGCGCAAGGTAAGTGGTTTGACACCATGTAAAGAATCTATAACGAGGCATCGTTACTTTACTATCTTTATTCATACTGGAGCATTACATATTGCACTAGCTGTACGTGGTCTGTCACAGGAACTAGAGAGCGATCTGTGGGTGGGGAGGTTGTAGTTATACTTGTGATATGGGGAGTGGTTAGTAGGTATGAGGTCACTATGTTAAAGGCACATGCATATATCATCTACAGGGACCATGGGAAGACCGCGGGTAACCCGGCTCGGGGGAGAGACCTCAGCTACAGGGACCCGTGGGAAGACACGGCTACGGACCGCGGAAGTGTGGGTAGCCGGCGGCGACTTCAGACTCCGGCAGCCCGCAGAGAGCAAGAGCCTAAACAGAGTCTGAGAGGCCTAGACTGAAGTCAGGCCAAGAGGGTTTCCCTCCGACATGGGTGCGTCTTCGGACGTTTTACCCAGATGGAGCTTGGATAGCGTCCACAGGGAACTGACTCCAAACTCCGCAGTGGTTCCCCAGAAAGGGGGTAAAACCAAACGTAAGATGGATAGTACCGCAGTGGTTCCCCTGTAAGGGGGTAAAGCCAAGGGTAAGATGGATAGGAACCGCAGTGGTTCCCCTGTAAGGGGGTAAAGCCAAGGGTAAGATGGATAGGAACCGCAGTGGTTCCCCTGTAAGGGGGTAAAGCCAAGGGTAAGATGGATAGGAAACCGGAGTGGTTCCCCTGTAAGGGGGTAAAGCCAATGGTAAGATGGATAGGAAACCGGAGTGGTTCCCCTGTAAGGGGGTAAAGCCAATGGTAAGACGGATAGTAACCGCAGTTGTTCCCCTGTAAGGGGGTAAAGCCAAGAGTAAGATGGATAGTAACCGGGGTGGTTCCCCAGACAGAAGTATGTCAGGGGAACATACTAGCAGAAAACCCAGAGTGGCCAGAGTTCCCCTCATGGAGCAGCAGCTACTTCATGTCACATCCTTATAGGAACATGTGAAGGGTTCCTGAAAGTGCCAGCAGTGAACAGCGCTATCTGGGGTCATATTGGAGGCGGCATGAACCCAGTAAATGTCCAGCCACCGAATCTTCTCTTCACGGAAAATCTGTTCAAACTAAAGGCTAAAGGGATCAGAGGGTATGGAGAGAAGGCAGGTACGGGATACTGAGTTGGATGATCAGCCATGATCATATTGAATGGCGGTGCAGGCTCGAAGGACCGAATGGCCTACTCCTGCACGTAATTTCTATGTTTCTATGTTTCTAAAAACTGTCGGACTAATCAAAAGTACCAACGACAAGCAAAGCTTCATTGTGTCGGCAACAACACACCCTACGCCTTCATAGGCAGGAAGCGGTTCATGGAAGCTGGTGGCAGGTTGTAAGCTGAGCACAGGTCTTTTAGGCCAATGCCCAAAACCAGTCCTAAGGGGAATATGGGATCCACGCACCCCAGCAGTCCTACTCTCCAAATCAAGGACGGGAATAGAACCTGCATCAGGGGCCTTTGGGCTTACCATAAACCACCGATAACCATGAAGGTACGTGGTTTATGGTTATCCACGTACTTTCATGGTTATCGGTGAAGGTACGTGGATACGTACCTAACTTTTCCACTAACCTTTCAGCAGTAAATCTTCAGTTAATTACAAACTGATGCTATTGCTCAAAGATGGAAAATTACTAATAACATCTCTAGTTATGGAGGCGGATGGGATTGCATGAGTTGCCAATTCTTCAGTTATAAGATATCAACTACCTATAGACACTAGGTGCATTCTATGGGTTAAAGGTTTGTGCGGATATGCATAATCTGCATGCTCAAGTCCAACTGGATGCACTTTGGTGGTGGTATATGTTAATCACATGGGTGCAACCAAGTTAAAGTATCCGGTGATAGTTTACCTACCCTCATTTGGCACTGGTGTATCATCATGTAAAATCAATGATAACACAGAATGGATGTTGGATCACAAAGTATTTAATGACATTGTGGCTCGAAGGAACACTAAAAGATCGAGATATTTGCATCCAGGCTCAATCACCAGTTGCAAAAAATATATGGCATATCAGTGGCGATGGATGCATTCTCGCTACACTGGGGAGGAATGTTCTTTTATGTCTCCCTCCATGTTGTCTTGCAAAAAATTCAGCAAGTTCCCGCTTCAGGCTTTTTCGTAGTGCCTGACTGGCATTTACAGCCATGGTTCCTGCTGATGTGGGGAATGATAATAGAACCTTATATGGTTCTTTCTAGACACAAAGATTTGCTGGTTTAGCCATGACTCGGTAAACCATCCTCTGCATGATAAAATCAATTCATTGACTTGCAGACTCTGAGAAGACCGTTCCTGTGACTCGGGTTGTTAAACCAAACCATGGTCATGCTCACTGCAGATTGCAGGGATAGCACCAAATAAGCTGTATTTTCCTCAGAAGGAGATGGGAAGTAGTTGTTTTATGCTAATATTACATATGTTTCGACACGGATGACTGACGTCTTGAAGTTCAGGTTATATGGGTTTTGACAAATATTAAGTTAAAGTGCCATTTATTGTGCCGAACGTGCCTTCTCATCATATTGGCTGCGGGGAGCAGAATCCACTCTGTCGGGTTTCGCTCTCTGATATCTAAATTATGAAGAGTATCTTCAAACTCAAAACCTCCCAGGCCCAGGTACGCAGAAATATGGGATGTTAACATTGTGCTAACGCCGCTTCGCCGGTGGGATCCAGCTACATCCCTGTCCTTGGTCAAACTCACTTACAAAGTGGTTATGCTCATGGCGCTGAGTCCAGCGCAATGGGTCCAGTCATTGCATAAGCTAGGGACTGGACAGGATGATTATATCTGCAGCAAAATAACATTTGATGGTTATGTCTCAGTCAAGCAGTATAGACCAGGGGCATCAGGTCTTAAACTAGACTTGTTGGCATATCCCTTGGACATTCGGTTGTTTGTGGGCACACATCTACACCAGTATGTTAAGGTCACTAAGAGCTTTAAGACTCTGAACTAGCAATATTTGTTAGTTACATAAAGCCTCATAAGTAGGTATCACTACAGACCATCTCCAGGTGGATAATGGGTTCTGGCTTATACAGGAGTGAACACTGACATTTTTAAGTCTCACTCCACCAGGGCCGCAACAACATCAGCAGCAGGGTTATGGACGTTTCATGGGACCACATCCTAGCGGCTGCAGGATGGTCAAACGAACAATCTTCCAAACATTTTAGAACTAACCCATTGCCAGGCCTAGGGTATTTGCCAACTCTATGTTCGGTTCTGTTTATAGTTTCCACCCGGTTGAGGGAGGTTACTATTATCATTAATTATGCATTAAAAGCATCAACATGTCCATATCAATGTCATGTCTGAATGCATTATTAATGTTCACTCATCATTGGCAATTGATGCAGTGAGTGATACATGGACTCGTTTCCACGGCATGAAATCACAGAGCTTCGAAATCTTCACGTAGTCGCTCACGTGACTCCGAAGTAAAATAGTAAGATTATACGAGTACTTACCAGTTTGAAGTTTGATCTTTATTTTATGAGGAGTTACGTTGAGGGATTACGTGCCCTCCACTCCCAACCCTCTATCATAAAGGTCAGCTGGTATACTAGTTTTCTCTAATATTACTATATTCACTTCAACAACTGTTATCTGTGATTTCACACCGCTGCTTTGAAGATTGACGCGCATGCGGGCTGGCGGGGTCTTCACGTAATCCCTCAACGTAACTCCTCATAAAATAAAGATCAAACTTCAAACTGATGTTCTCATTTAATCTTACTATTTATCCACATTATACTGCATCTGCCATGCATTTGCCCACTCACCCAACCTACCCAAGTCACCTTGCAGCCTCCTAGCATCCTCCTCACAGCTAACACTTCCCCCCAGCTTCGTGTCATCCGCAAACTTGGAGATGTTGCATTCAATTCCCTCGTCCAAATCAATAATATATATTGTAAATAGTTGGGGTCCCAGCACTGAGCCTTGCGGTACCCCACTAGTCACTGCCTGCCATTCTGAAACGGACCCGTTTACTCCTACTCTTTGCTTCCTGTCTGCCAGCCAGTCCTCTATCCTTGTCGAAAGCCTTCTGAAAGTCCAGATATAACACATCCACTAGTTCTCCCTTATCCACTCTACTAGTTACATCCTCGAAAAATTCTATAAGATTCGTCAGACATGATTTACCTTTCATAAATCCATGCTGACTTTGTCCAATGATTTCACCACTTTCCAAATGTGCTGCTATCCAATCTTTAATAACTGACTAGCATTTTCCCCACTACCGATTTTAGACTAACTGGTCTGTAATTCCCCGTTTTCTCACTCCCTCCCTTTTTAAAAAGTGGGGTTACATTAGCTACCCTCCAATCCTCAGGAACTACTCCAGAATCTAAAGAGTTTTGAAAAATTATCACTAATGCATCCACTATTTCTGGGGCTACTTCCTTAAGTACGCTGGGATGCATCCTATCTGGCCCTAGGGATTTATCGGCCTTTAATCCATTCAATTTACCTAACACCACTTCCCGACTAACCCAGATTTCACTCAGTTCCTCCATATCATTTGACCCCCAGTCTCCTGCTATTTCCGTCAGATTATTAAGACAGAACCAAAGTAGTTATTCAATTGGTCTGCCATGTCCTTGTTCCCCATGATCAATTCACCTGTTTCTGACTGCAAGGGACCAACATTTGTTTTAACTAATCTTTTTCTCTTCACATATCTATAAATACTTTTGCAGTCAGTTTTTATGTTCCCTGCCAGTTTTCTTTCATAATCTATTTTCCCTTTCCTAATTAAGTCCTTTGTCCTCCTCTGCTGGACTCTGAATTTCTCCCAATCCTCTGGTAGGCTGCTTTTTCTGGCTAGTTTGTATGCTTCATCTTTTGTTTTGAAACTATCCCTGATTTCCCTTGTTATCCACGGATGCACTACCTTCCCTGATTTATTCTTTTGCCAAACTGGGATGAACAATTGTTGTAGTTCATCCATGCAGTCTTTAAATGCCTTCCATTGCATATCCACCGTCAACCCTTTAAGAATCAATTGCCAGTCTATCTTGCCCAATTCACGTCTTATACCCTCAAATTTTCCTTTCTTTAAGTTCAGAACCCTTGTTTCTGAATTAACTACGTCACTCTCCATCCTAATGAAGAACTCAACCATATTATGGTCACTCTTGCCCAAGGGGCCACGCACAACAAGACTGCTAACTAACCCTTCCTCATTACTCAATACCCAGTCTAGAATAGCCTGCTCTCTCGTTGGTTCCTCTACATGTTGGTTTAGAAAGCTATCCCGCATACATTCAAAGAAATCCTCTTCCTCGGCACCCTGCCAATTTGATTCACCCAATCTATATGTAGATTGAAGGCACCCATTATAACTGTTTTACCTTTGTTGCACGCATTTCTAATTTCCTGTTTGATGCCATCCCCAACTCCACTACTACTGTTAGGTGGCCTGTACACAACTCCCACTAGCGTTTTCTGCCCCTTAGTGTTTCGCAGCTCTACCCATATCGATTCCACATCCTCCAAGCTAATGTCCTTCCTTTCTATTGCGTTAATCTCCTCTCTAACCAACAACGCTACCCCACCTCCTTTTCCATTCTGTCTATCCCTCCTGAATATTGAATATCCCTGGATGTTCAGCTCCCAGCCTTGGTCACCCTGGAGCCATGTCTCCGTGATCCCAACTATATCATATTAATTAATAACTATCTGCACATTCAACTCATCCACCTTATTACGAATGCTCCTTGCATTGAGACACAAAGCCTTCATGCTTGTTTTTACAACACTCTTAACCCTTATACAATTATGTTGAAAAGTGGCCCTTTTTGATTTTTGCCCTGGATTTGTCTGCCTGCCACTTTTACTTTTCACCTTGCTACCTATTGCTTCTACACTAATTTTACACCCCTCTGTCTCTCTGCTCATGCTCCCATCCCGCTGCCACATTAGTTTAAATCCTCCCCGACAGCACTAGCAAACACTCCACCAAGGACATTGGTTCCATTCCAGCCCAGGTGAAGACCGTCCTGTTTGTACTGGTCCCACCTCCCCCAGAACTGGTTCCAATGCCCTAGAAATTTGAATCCCTCCCCCTTGCACCATTTTTCATGCCACGTATTCATCTACAATATCCTCCTATTTCTACTCTGACTAGCACATGGCACTGGTAATAATCCAGAGATTATTACCTTTGAGGTCCTACTTTTAAGTTTATCTCCTAGCTCCCTAAATTCACCTTGTAGGACCTCATCCCGTTTTTTACCTATATCGTTGGTGCCAATGTGCACCACGACAACTGGCTGTTCACCCTCCCCCTCCAGAATGTTCTGCAGCCGCTCAGTGACATCCCTGACCTTTGCATCAGGGAGGCAACATACCATCCTGGAATCTCATTTGCGGCCGCAGAAACTCCTATCTATTCCCCTTACAATTGAATCCCCTATTACTATAGCCCTTCCACTCTTTTTCCTCCCCTCCTGTGCCGCAGAGCCACCCATGGTGCCATGAACATGGCTGCTGCTGCCTTCCCCTGATGAGCCATCTCCCCCAACAGTATCCAAAATGGTATATCTGTTTAGGAGGGAGATGACCGCAGGGGACTCCTGCACTACCTGCCTACTGCTACGCTGGCTAGTGGCCACCCATTCCCTTTCTGCCCCCTTAATTTTTACCTGCGGTGTGGCCAACTCACAGTATGTGCTATTCACGACTTTCTCAGCGTCGTGGATGCTCCAGTATGAATCCAACCGCAGCTCCAATCATTCAATGCAGTCTACCAGGAGCTGCAGCTGGACACACTTCCTGCACACGTAGTCACCAGGGACACCGACCATATCCCTGATCTCCCACATGTTGCAGGATGAGCAAACCATGGGGCCGATCTCAACTGACATGGCTTACCCCCAAATTAAATCAACTCACTCCCACTATAAAAACCTTAATCCTTTAAACAGGACCTTTACTAAAAGGCACTGTACCCTTAACTCACTGCACCCTTAACTCACTGCACCCTTATGTTATGGAACGTTGCAGAGTGGGCAACGCTGCACCCGCCGCTGCATCCGCCGCTCCTGGGCCATTGTGGAACAAAGCTCCGCGCTCTGTTTTTAAACTCACCGCCCAGACGCTGCTCCAACCGCTCCAACCGCTCCTGGGCCTCTGTGGCCTAGTTAATCTAGTTTGAAGATCAAAGCAGTGTAGCTGCTTGCAGTGTAGCTGCAGCTGCTGGCAATGATGATGGCTGCCGCGGTGTACTGCTCCTTGCTGTTTTGTATGTGTTTGTTCGTTTGTGTCGTCTGTGAAAAACCTACAAAGATTACTTTCATGAGAGAGGTACTCATAAACATCGGACATACGGTACCTCCAAACATCGTTCCGGATTTCTCTCACTCGCTGGATTATTTGGACATACTCGTCATCGGGGTTGTGGCTGCGTTCAAGGTCTTGAGACGGAGGAGGACCCGTGGGAAGCGCTCTGGAGCACTCACCCGACTCGGGCGACGAGGATCACACACACCACTCCCGAGCATATTCCTGGCAAACGTACGTTCTCTCAAGAACAAAGTGGACGAACTGCAACTCCTGCATCGGACAAACAAGGACGGCTGCCCTGTGTTTCACCGAGACCTGGCTTTGTGAGTCAACCCCGGACAGTGCGCTGCAACTGGCTGGCTTCCAACTTCACAGAGCGAAGTGGAGGCAGCAATGACATCAAGAGGTGGTGGAATATGCTTCTATACCAACCAGGACTGGTGCAGCGACATCATGGTACTGTCAAATTTCTGCTCTCCCAACCTAGAATCCCTCTTTATAAACTGCAAACCCTTCTACTCTCCGAGGGAATTTAACTCCTTAATTCTCGCTGGAGTTAACATTCCCCCTAAGCCTGAGTACGTGAGGTGCAAACACAACTCGCTGGCCAGGTAATGAGGGTAGAGAGTGACTTCCCGGACTCCATTGTCATTGTTTTGGGGGACTTTAACAAAGCTAACCTCAGCCGTGACCTTCCAAAATACAGACTTCATGTTACCTGTCCCACCAGAGGGGAAAGAACACTCGATCACCGTTATACGGCAATCAAGAACGCATATCGCTCGGTTCCCCGGGCGGGTCTGGGTCTCTCTGATCATTGTCTAGTTCACCTTATTCCGACCTACTGGCAGAAACTAAAACCTGCTAAGCCTGTGGTCAGAACAATGAAAAGGTGGACAAGCGAGGGCATTGAGAACCTACAATCCTGCTTTGACTGCACGGATTGGAATGTGTTCAGGGAAGCAACCACAAGCCTCGATGAGTATACGGACACTGTATCATCATATGTCAGCTTTTGCGAGGACAGTTGCATTCCCACTAAGACCCAGACATGGTTCAACAACAACAAGCCCTGGTTCACTGCAGAACTCAGACAGCTCCGGCGGTCTAAAGAGGAGGCCTACAGGAGCGGGGATGCAGACCTCTACAGGCAGGCCAAGTACAAGCTGAAAAGAGGAATCAGAGCTGCCAAGGAAAGGTACTCTGAGAAGTTGAGGAACAAGTTCTCAGCTAGTGACTCTTCTTCAGTTTGGAAGGGCTTGCAAGAAATTACCAGCTACAAGTGGAAAGCCCCCCACTCTTTGGACAATCATCAGCTGACCAACGACCTGAATGAGTTTTACTGCAGGTTTGAAAATCAGAAACATAACCCTGGTACCCCCTACCCCCCTCCTAAACCAACACAGCCAGACACCAGTCTACAAAGAATGAACCCTGCACCCTCTCCTTCCCATTCACCATTTCACACCTACTTAAGGCAAGAAAAGTATGAAAAGACTGGACCATTTCCCACCTCAACCAACACTTCACACCCACTCACAGCCTGACCTCATTCTGCAAAGACTGGGCCCTTCTACACCCACCATCCTCCAATCACCACTTCACACCTAATCACCCACACCCTCTGTGCTGCACAACATCACTTATTCAATATCAACAATAAAAATAGAGGAGGTGGAGAGGCTTTTCATAAGACAAAAAAGCCGGAAATCTCCAGGACCTGACAATGTTCCCCCTCTACTACCGGTCTATACAGACATTTTCAACCAGTCCCTGCAAACATGTACTGTCCCTGCCTGCTTCAAAGTCTCCACTATTGACCCTGTACCCAAAAAGGGAAAGATTACTTGTCTTAATGACTACAGCCCTGTCGGACTGACCTCTGTAGTCATGAAGACACTCAAAAGGCTTGTGCTGGCCAACCTGAAAAATATTACGATCTGGATCCTATGCAGTTTGCATATCGGGCCAATAGATCTGTGGATGATGCAGTCAACCTGGGCCTGCACTTCATCCGACAGCACCTGGACTGCCAGGGAACCTATGCGAGGATCCTGTTTGTTGATTTTAGCTCTGCATTCAACACCATAGTGCCAGAGCTACTACACTCCAAACGTTCCGAGTTGACTGTGCCTGAACCCCTCTGTCGGTGGATCACCAGCTTCCTGACAGACAGGAAGCAGCATGTGAGGCTGGGAAAGCACACCTCGGACCCGCAAACACTCAGCATAGGAGCACCGCAAGGCTGCGTACTCTGTCCTCTTCTCTACTCTCTCTACACCAATGCCTGCACCTCCACAGACACCTCTGTCAAGCTTCTCAAGTTTGCGGACGACACAACCCTGATTGGACTGATCCAGGATGGGGAGGAATCTGCCTACAGACAGGAAGTGTCACAGCTGGCGTCCTGGTGCCGTCGCAACAACCTGGAGCTCAATGCTCTTAAGACAGTGGAATTGATTGTAGACTTTAGGAGAGCTCCCCCTCCCCTCACCCCACTCACCATCAACAACACCACAGTCACATCTGTGGAGTCTTTTAAGTTCCTGGGAACCATCATCTCCAAGGACCTTAAGTGGGTGGCCAGGAAGCGAGCGGGCAAGATCATCTCTGACCCCTCTCACCCTGGCCACAAACTCTTTGAATCACTTCCCTCTGGAAGGCGACTCCGCACTGTCAAAGCTGCCACAGCCAGACATAAAAACAGTTTTTATCCACGAGTAGTTGCTCTACTCAACAGCCAAAAATCTGTAGCCTCCCTTTGATCTGGTATTTTGTTGGTTCACATGCTTGATCAATGGTGTTTTATCATTAATGTTTTATTATTATTCATGTTTAGTGTTTTCTGAGTCATTCATAACTGTCACTGTATGTCATGTTGTTACTTGTGGGCGGAGCACCAAGGCAAATTGCTTGTATGTGAATACTTGGCCATTGAACTTACTTACTTAGAGTCCACGTTCTTTCTTTATAAAGGGCCTGTCGCACTTGGGCGACCTAATCCGCGAGTCCAGAAGTGTGCCCCACACACCCGCCACCCCCACACCTCATGTCTGCGCGATGAAGAGGAAGGTAAATGGCTGCCACAGAGTACCTTTAGAGAGTCCTTTAGAGAGCGTGGGGTGGGTGGGGAGAGAGAAGGAGAGAGAAGGAGAGAGAAGGAGAGAGAAGGAGAGAGAAGGAGAGAGAAGGAGAGAGAAGGAGAGAGAAGGAGAGAGAAGGGAGACAAATGGGGAGGGGACAAATGGGGAGGGGACAAATGGGGAGAGAAGGGGAGGAGAAAGGGGAGAGAAGGGGAGAGAAGGTTAGAGAAGGAGGGGGAGAAGGAGTGGAGACACTTTTAAGAAGTTTAATAAAGTTTAGCGGGCATTTTACCTACTGGTATATCTTCCTAGGTTGTGAAAACTCCAATAAGCCAATCAAAATGGCCAGTCAGCGAAGGAGATGGCCTACGGCTGCCCTCGACTGCCTGTAAGTAAATAGCGACCCCACTCCACTGCAATACGAGTGAAAAAGACCCATGCCATCCAAACTTTACTTGCGGAAATTTTTTCAATATGCTGAAAAAAATTCCGCGACCTAGCTGAGGCCGCTAGTAGGCGAGAACGTCCCTCGAGCATGAAGGAGAGTTCCAGCCACCTCATTAGACCTCCTAGGACCTCGTGTCGACCATGCTACAAGTTTGAGTCCAGGGCAAACTCTTCTAAACTCGCAGCTTAGGTCGCCCAAGTGGGACAGCCCCTTAATGTGTTCCACATTAAGAAACTGAGAAAAGACAAGTTGACAGAAATATCAAATGTTTGTTGTCAGCTTTTGTGCTCATCAAACATACAAATGTTATCATTCGTAACACTCAGATATGAAAAAGCCAGATGTAAGGCTTCTGCTGCTCTTCAAGTACAGTGCACCTCAAACCTTAGACTGCTATAAGGTTGACATAAGGTCATATGGATTAAGAGTAGCAGCAGAAGCTATTCTTAGAGTTACTACATGACACAGATTTCTGGACCAGTGATCCAAAAAACATGAGTTCTTATTCCAAAGTGACAGCTGAAGAACTAAAATACAAATAATTAAATAAATATGATATTTTAAAAGAAGTCTAGTCTTTGTAACAATAGCCATGCATCTACTACACTATCATAAAATCTTTTTACTAAAATTGTTTTATTAACATCCTTCAAAATCTGTTATCCTTATCTCTACAGTTTACTCAGTTCAGGTGCAGTAAGTAATGGTCAGTCAATGCTGCCATTATCACACATGTCCATATCCAAAAAATACACATGTTGCTGTGGAATCCATCACTAAAATATTCACGCAACCTGATTTTACTTCAGAGTCACGTGAGTGACTACGTGAAGAGCCGCCAGCCCGCATGTGCATCATTATCGTTTAACGCAGATATATTGGAGGGGGCATCAGGGCCCAAGAAGTAAAAATCCACAAAATCCTCAAGTTACTGTCTTCGGGCATTACGGCGTTTGCCAGGTCCGTGGATGGAGGGCCATTGTCGAATGAGCAACAGGATGCCCTGGCA
The DNA here is from genome assembly GCA_038087875.1 of Malacoraja senta. Classification (NCBI taxonomy): domain Eukaryota; kingdom Metazoa; phylum Chordata; class Chondrichthyes; order Rajiformes; family Rajidae; genus Malacoraja; species Malacoraja senta. Next base: position 338,081,095 of record CM075977.1, read on the forward strand.
CTGATGTGCAATGCACATTTTGAGATTAATTGTTTTCGGAAAAGTGCCATCCGACCTGCCCTGAACCCGAAATTTGCGGGGTTGTGCAAAGCCAGCAACATTCAGCCGCCTAATCTCCTCTTCGGAGAAAACCTACCAAAACAGGTCAAGGACCTTGATGAAGAGGCGAAGGCTGTTGGGCTGATGAGGCCGCCATCAACCAGCAAGACCTCTCAATTCCGGCGGCAGCACCCCTATGCACCCACCAGCAGAAAACGGTTTCCTCAGGCTGGTGAAAGCTCGAAGGCCGTATTTTCTGGGCAGAGGTCTTTTTTAGGCCAAGACCCAGACCGGCCTTCTTGAAAAATGTGCCATCCCCACATTCGAGCACCTCTACCCCCCAAACCTCGGGGGCGGAAGTAATAACCACTAAACCACTGATAACCATGGAGGTAGGTGGATCTGGTTCCTTCCGGAACATGGGGTGTGTGGACAGTTTACAAGTTGGTGGGAGATTACACTTGTTTTTGAATGCATGGAGTTCAATAACGTCAGATCCATTTATACTGCACAGTATACAGGGGTTCCAAATTGAGTTCCTTTCCAATTTGTTACCACCCACACAGCATGCACCTAACCGAGCGTACATTCTTCCACAGCAGGAAGGGTTGGATGTGCAAGCAGAAATACATAAATTGCATTCAAAAGGGGTAATTGAGAGGTCGAGTCATGACCCTCATGAATTTGTTTCTAATATATTTACAAGGGAAAAGAAAGATGGAGGATGCCATATCATCCTTGATTTGACTGAGCTTAATGCTTTTGTGCAGTACAAACATTTTAATGTGGAAACCTTCGTTACTGCCAAACAAACTGATTTCCAAAGTATGCTTTATGGCATGCATCGATCTTAAAGATGCATACTATTTGGTACCCATTCACAGGGATCACCAGAGGTATTTGAACTGGATGGGGCAACTGTGGCAGTTTAAAGTGTTGCCCAATGGGTTAACATCAGCCCCCAGATTATTCACCAAAATATTAAAACCAGCACTTGCGCTTCATAGAGCTCAAAAATATATTGTCATGGCATACTTGGATGATATCCTAATCATAGGGAAAACTCTGGAATTAGCTAAATTAGCTGTTTCAGCCACAAAACTCTTGTTTGAGACATTGGGGTTTCTCATCCATCCAGATAAATCTAAATTGGTACCATCCACGGTTATTGATTATTTAGGTTTTACTATTAACTCTGTTCACATGTCTGTGACTCTGCCATGGGGCAAGAGATTAGAATTAATAGAAGCCTGTAACAACCTTGTTGTTGTTGAGCAACCATCTATTCGACAAGTGGCCAGGGTAATTGGCAAATTAGTGGCTGCATTTCCGGCCACTCAGTTTGGACCTTTGCATTATCAAAATTTACAACATGCAAACAAGCAAGCACTTAAAAATCATTCAGGTAATTTCAACAGACCTATGCGGTTACCAGCCGATGCTATTTCTGAATTACATTGGTGAACGACCAATATTCAGCATTGCTCCAATACCATTTTAGTCAGCAGTCCTTCAGTTATATTACAAACTGATGCTAGCGCTCAAGGATGGTGAGCTACTAATATCATCTCTAGTTGCGAAGGCAGATGGGATTTGCATGAATCATCGTTTATCCAGTCACATGGTATTAATTATTTGGAGTTGTTGGGAGCATTCTATGGGCTCAAAGCTTATTGTACACATATGCATCATCTGCATGTTCAGCTTCAGATTGATAACACCACAGCGGTGGCATATGTTAATCACATGGGTGGAATTAGGTCAGTATCCTGTGATAAATTGGCTAACCTTATTTGGCACTGGTGTATCATAAGAAGCATTTGGATTTCAGCTACCTACCTACCAGGTAGGCTCAATATAGTGGCATACACCAGGTCACGGAAATTTAATGACAACACCGAATGAATGTGGGACCATAAAGTGTTCACCGACATTGTTGCTCGGCATGGTACGCCGGATATCGATTTATTCGCATCCAGGCTTAATCACCAATTACCAAAATATGTTGCATGGGAGCCAGACCCTGGGGCAGTGGCGATGGATGCATTCTCGCTGCACTGGGGAGGATTGTTTTTCTACGCATTTCTGCCTTCTGCCTCATCAGTCGGGTCTTGCAAAAGATCCAACAAGACTCTGCGTTGGGTATTTTGGTAGTACCCGACTGGCCTACTCAGCCATGGTTCCCATTGATTCTGGGAATGGTATCTGAACCTTGTATGACCATTCCGAAATGCAGTAATCTGCTGGTTCTTCCTGTAACAGGGGAGAGCCACCCATTACATAACCGGATACATTTATTGATTTGCAGGCTCTGAGGAGACCTTTTCTGGGGCTCAGACGGGCGAATCGGACTTTGGACATGCTCACTGCGGCTTGGAGAGAATCCACCAAAAAGCAGTACATCTCCTACATTAGAAAATGGGAAACATTCTGCTCTCGGTCCAAAGTCACATATAACACGGCATGTGTGACGGATGTTTTGGAATTTCTGACCAGTCTATTTTTTGATGAAAGACTGAGTTACAGTGCCATCAATTGTGCCAGGAGTGCACTATCGTCCTATTTATTGCTGGGGTCGAGACGCCCCGCTGTTGGGTCTCACCCACTAATATCGAGACTCATGAAGGGTATCTTCAACACCAATCCCCCCAGATCTAGATACTCGGAGATTTGGGATGTGAACATTGTACTGACGATGCTTTGGCGGTGGGCTCCAGCTGCATCCCTGTCACTGGTCAAACTGATTTTTAAAGTAATCATGCTCATGGCGCTGGTTTCGGTGCAAAGGGTCCAGTCACTCCATAAACTGCGACTGGACACAATGGTAATAACTGCCAATAAAATAACTTTCTATGTGCCTGACTTAGTCAAGCAGAGCAGACCAGGGGCAGCAGGTCTTTAATTGGAATTTGTAGCGTACCCCGTGGACCTTCGCTTATGTGTAGTCACACATTTGCTAGAATATATTAAGGTCACAAAAAGCCTCAGGGGCACTGAACTAGCAAACAAAAAAACTCACAAAAAAAGTGTCAGTGCAGACCATCTCGAGGTGGTTAAGACAGGTTTTGGCTTGGGCAGGTGTGGACACTAATATTTTTAAATCTCATTCCACCAGGGCTGCAACAACGTCGGCAGTGAGAGGTTTGGAAGTTCCTATGGACCACATCCTTGCGGCGGCAGGATGGTCAAATGAGAGAACTTCTCAGACATTCTATAACAAACCCATTACCAGGTCAGGGGTGTTTGCTAATTCTATTTTGAATTCTGTCTTATAATTTACCCCGGATGTTAGGGGTCATTATTATTTCATATTTTTGTTTAATAAAAGCATCAGCATGCTTTAAATCCATGTCATGTCTGAATGCATTATAATTTCACTTCTCCTTGGTCAACTACCGCAGTGTGTGACGCATGGACTCGTTTCCACGGCATGAAATCACAGAGCTTTAAAATCTTCACGTAGTCACTCACGTGACTCCGAAGTAAAATAGTAAGATTAAACGAGAACTTACCAGTTTGAAGTTTGATCTTTATTTTATGAGGAGTTACGTTGAGGGATTACGTGCCCTCCACTCCCAACCCTCTATCATAGAGGTCAGCTGGTAGTTCTAGTTTCTCAAATCTTACTATATTCAGTTCATCAACTGTTATCTGTGATTTCACACCGCTGCTTTGAAGATTGACGCGCATGCGGGCTGGCGGGCTCTTCACGTAATCCCTCAACATAACTCCTCATGAAATAAAGATCAAACTTCAAACTGGTAAGTTCTTGTTTAATCTTACTATTCTGACAGGGTTTCCGACTGTCATAATTTCACAGATTATGCATCAATTACATTATTTACAGGTTGCATCAATTACATAAATCAAATGTCTGAACCCATGGTTGCCCTTGTAATGAGCAAGATTAGTAAAGTACCATTTTAAGTGTCTTACCCTTAAGAGCGACTCAAGGGTAACTCAATCTTGTATTAATCTATTCCTCTATCTTTATACTTTGTGTTTCTTTGTTCACCCTGTCTCGTGATTTTTTCTTTTCTGATTATCAAAAGGTCCTTTATTTATTCCAAATACCTTTCCATTCCACTCCTTATTATTGATACTGACTGTCTTGTTCTCTACCATACCAAGGAATGAGATTCCATGCTATAATTGGAACTCGTGCATTCTATTACATTAGTCCAGAGAGCTCTACCATGTTGATAACATTTTGGTTTAATTTATTCATTTTTGTCTCAGGACCTTCCTGGGTTACATGCTTTCCCTGACAGATATTTTGTCTGCAAAAAATTAGTTGCATCGCCCTCATTGTTTAGAGACCAAAAGTGCCGGCTTGTTTCTAATTTCACATGTGATGCATGCTTACGGACATTGTTAGAGCGATATGTACCAGCCACTATTTTGGGATGGTCATCAATGTCTGAATGGTGTTTGTACGTTCTGCCCAAGGCCTGCGTGGGTTTTCTCCGGGAGCTCCGGTTTCCTCCCACACCCCAAAGATGTGCAGGTTTGTAGGTTAATTAGCTGGGTAAATTGTCCCTTGTGTGTAGGATAGTGTTAGTGTATGGGGATCGTTGGTTGGCGTGGACTTGGTGAAGGGCCTGTTTTCTAAACAAAATAAAATAAACAGAGCTATCAATGCATCAAAAATTTCATTGCCTTACCCAAATGCCATCTCCTGCAGTTTGCCCATTGAAAACATTAAGCTCTTTATCCCCTGGGGAGCTGGCACCTGAGGTAACCATGTCTATGTTTTGACTGGAGGTCACTCTTGCTCAGTGATTCATCACAAGCTGATCCTCTCCCAAAGCTCATTAAATGCCTGTATAGGCCAGTAGTTGTGAGTGCCTGATTGGGAAATGGGATGTTCATCTTCACTTTATTGTTATTCAACTACTGCTTGCCAGATTTTCATTTCTGGCAGTTGAAAGGAGAGAGGCTAAGGGTGCAGATCTGGTTGGAGGAAAGTGAATTGTAACACCACTTGCAGCTTGTAAATCAAAAGGCATTTGCTCACAAATCAATGCAAAATTTTGGTTCCTCAAACATTCAAAAGCTCTCAAGCAATAAACAATGAAAACATTAGAAAATAATTACAATAATGTCAAAAAGTATGTTTTTTTTTAAATTACCATTACATTTGCCATTTTCCATTGGCAGGCCTTCCTCTCCTTTCAAATAAACAAACTCATTTTAAATGTACCAGGTTTAGCTGCCACAGCTATGAAAGCAGACTCCCCAGTGTCAGTGCAGGGGAATCTGCAGAGGTTCACAGTACACCACTCAACTACAAGTGGTGATTTATACCAGAGAACAATTAGGAAATTCTTGGCCATCAGTTGCAGAGAATGCAGGCATTTTCAGATGGAAATGCCGTTATTGCTGTGGTAGATTTGGGCCACAGTGTACAGTCTGGAGAATCCAATAAAATTTCAAAAACAATAACTTCCATTCCATTTGCACTTGAGCATGTAATCAGTAAAATGCTCAAGCTAAAACTAAAACGCTAACAGGCTATAAAATGGTAGAAAATAGTGGGCTGGATCTTGCTCAAACCTGCCCAAGGCACACACTACTCCTCTGAAAGTATTTACTTCTGGCAGTTGAACAGGTCCATTTGGAGACCTGGCTGCTAAACGTGTCCCACTGAAGAAAGCCATCAGTGATCTGCAACCTGTTCACAGGCAGAGGATCACATGACCTTGGATTTAGACTTTCCCGATGGACTTCTGTCAGCTCATTGATATAAAAGCCCTTTACCCTATCTTTTAAATATGGAGTCATAGAGTTATACAGTCATACAATGTGAAAACACGTCCTTCGGCCCAACTTGCTCATACCATTTAACATGCCCCATCTATATTAGTCCCACCTGCCTGCTTTTGCCCCGTATCCCTCAAAACCTGTCCATCCATGTACCTATCTAAATGTTTATTAAACGTTGCAATACTTGCATATTTCCAATGATATGAAGCATTAATAACCAAATCAAACCTTTTTAAAAATTAGTTATAAATGTTAAGATAAAGTAAAATAAGGAAAATAAAATAGTAAGATTAAACGAGAACTTACCAGTTTGAAGTTTGATCTTTATTTTATGAGGAGTTACGTTGGTAATTACGTGAAGAAGACCCGTCAGGGCGCATGCGCGTCAATCTTCAAAGCAGCGGTATGAAATCACAGACAACACAATAATTGAAGTAACATATTAAGATGAGCAACATGAGAACTACCATATGACCTTTTTTAATGAGAGAGGGTTGGGCGTGGCGGGCACGTAATCACCAACGTAACTCCTCATAAAATAAAGATCAAACTTCAAACTGGTAAGTTCTCGTTTAATCTTACTATTTTACTTCGGAGTCACGTGAGTGACTACGTGAAGATTTCAAAGCTCTGTGATTTTATGCCGCAGATCCAAATCCCGGCCTCACTGCATTGATTGACTTTCGATGAGAAACAATCAATAATGCGTTAAACATGAAATGGTAATATCATGCAGTAACAATTGATTTGAATAATCAAAACAAACAGTAACCCGTCTATCCCAGGGGAACTAAACAGGACTTAATACTGAATTTGCAAACAGCCTCACTCCGATCGGCGATCGGCCGATGGTAAAAAAAAATTGAAATAATTCCTTTGACCACCCGGCACCTATAAAATATGGCCGCTGTGAACATCCATCGTCCTAGCCGACGACATTGCTGCTGCACTAGTGGAAAACGGATATATACACTTCAGTGTTAATACCTGCCTTAATCAACATTTGCTTTAAACCACCTTGAGATAGTCTGCACTGACACTCTCCTGTGTGGCTTCATGTAACTGATAAACAATGCTGTTTCCACATTTCTTAAGGTCTTTATAGCTTCAATATAATGAAAATAAATGTGCCATTACACATAAACATGGATCAGTAGGTTATGCTGCAACACAATTTTAACAAACCTGTGATACCTGGCCTGCTCTGCTTAAGCAGTACGCAATTATATAACATAACATTCTCTTCAGCAACTTCCATCCTGTCTAGCAGAAGTTTGTTCAAAATCTGCACTTGCTATGCTGAATCAATGCCAAGAGCATAACCACTTTCATGATTAGTTTGGCAAATTCAGAGACATGCCAGGAACCTACTGTCGAAACATCTTGAGGACCACACCTACATCCCAGGTCACCATATACCTTGGTTAAGGAGGTTTCGAGTTGAAATTCCTTTCATCAATCCAGCTATGATATGCTGAAACTCAATAGGATCTTTCCTGACCCCATCCAAACCATACGATGACAAAGCACTTAAAACTGTATTAATGGTGCTATAACTGAGCCCCTCATCATCATAGAGTGTCAACAGGAACTCTAAAATATCCACAATACCTGTAGTATTATAGTCAATATTATTTTGTACACAATATTGCTCCCATTTTTTTACATAAGTAATATACCCCTTTTGAGTACTCTTTCTCCAGGCTACAGTGAGCATGTCCACCGTAAACCCAGACAGTCCTTGCTCCAGGTATGGCCTTCTTAAAACCTGCAAATGAACAAGTCAATACAATCACATAACAGATGACTTTCCCGTGTTAGCGGATGCTCCATTCAATTCCTACACTTGGGAACCACCAAAAAGAGGTTGGATCCCTAACTGTAACATCAAAGGGAAACCATGCTTGATTCGGCCAATTACGTATTACAAGCACCCCCAAAGCGGCATCCTGCTTGATTTTTTGCAGACTCCGACCTATTAGGCAAAATGGTAGGAAAATATATAAAACATACCACCCCAATGTAACATCAAAGTATCAATTGCAACTGCCACCTGGTCTGGTTCCCATGAAACCTATTTAGGCATCTGATGGTTGACCTTGATGCAAAACAAATCGATATCTGGCATTCATATACAAGTACTATATTATTAAACACCTCCTTGTTGAACATTCAATCTATGTTGTCATGGAACTTTCGTGACTTGGCGTCTGCTACTATGTAGAATCTACCTAGTAGATAAATAGCTGAAATATCTTTTCCAATGCACCAGGCGCAAATTTGATTAGCCAATCTGTCACAAAATACCGACTTGATTCCACCGATGTGATTAATATATATGCCACTTGCGTAGTATTGTCAATCTGAAACTGAACATGCAGATTACATTTGTTAGAGCAATAAGCCTTGTCCATAAAAACCTCTTAATAGTTAATTGCCCATGTCTGCAGAAACGATGCCTCTTGCTCAGTCCATCTGTCTCCACTTGAAACTCATATCCGTGACACCCCACCCGAGTGCACTGACATTCATCTGCAAAATCATGGAAGGCTGGTCAAGCATTGCCTTGCTATAACTTCTGGACACATGGTGAATCCACCATTGCAAATCAGAATAGTCTTTACTGATAACTGCATAGGTCTATTATAATGACCCGAATGTATCCTTAATGCCTCAATTAGCTTGATACAGCTGTCAATTAGCTCTACCCTTTTTCCCTGGGCAGAGCACTTAATTGAATCAATTGTGACCCAAATAGTCAGGTGTTAATTTGGATTTCTCTGGATGGATCAGCAATCAGCGACTGAGCAGCAATTTTAGAGGCAAACGCCCACTGCTTACCCTCATGCATTCAGCATGGGATCCCGGCACATAGCCATGTTTGGATTCCTGTCTGGAGTTAATCCATACTAACCTTAGACACTCTTTTAGAGTGGGACGTATCGAAGCTGAAGCAGGTATCACCATCCATCTCCTCCATTTGCTTGTACATGCCTCTGTACCAAGCATGTTGTTCGACTCCATTCCCCACAATCTTATCACATATGTGTGTGGCTCCATCTTCATCCACTACACATCCACGTGGGAGGACTTATGCAACCTGCAACAGGAGCTGCCCCAGGCCTTTGTGCATGTATTTTAGCACCATCTCGAGTGGGAGTAATGGCAGCCCTGCAAACAGGTGTTGCTTCAGGCACATGTGCATCCTCCTGTAGCTGTCTCTCTACCACTCCGCCATTTGAGTGGGAGAAATGTTTGGCAACCCTTTACTAGGCGTCACCTCAGGCATGTGTGCATGTATTTAAGCACTATCTCGACCATTGTGGTGCACCAAGTGGGAGGAATGGCAACCCTACATACAGGTATTGCTTCAGGCACATGTGCATCCTCCTGTAGCACTCTCTCGACCACTCTGACCCTTGAGTGGGGGGACTTTTGCAACCCTTTACTAGGTGTTGCTGCCTGACATGCCTTACGATGGAGCGTTCTTGAATTGCAACGAGACGCAATGTTGTCTGACATTGATACCCCTGGCTTGGCACTCACTCTGAGTTGGGGTTATCAGGTCGCTGCCTACAGCAGACGCCAGGACTAGCCATGCAATTCGATACTCTGTTGGTATCCTCCTTCCCCCCAAACAGGCTGCACGTGCTAGCGACTCCAACTCGTGCTCCTTCCCGATGCCAACGCCATCTATAGGGAAGAATTGGAGCGCCTCTGGCCCCCGTACATCAGACATAGTGGGAAATGCTGGAACAAACTTAACAATTATTTGTCATAGGCAAAGACATTTATGTGAATGAAGACGCCCATCCCAGTTAAACCTGGGATTTATTTACTTTTAATATGAGTAATCCGGCGTCTTGGGGAAGAAACCGTGCACAGTCCCTTTTAATGAGCAGCAATTACTATGACGCCACCTGGTGTAACTCCCACAGGTGACTGATAATACAGCTCTACAAGGCTTCCCATCTCCTTAATTGAATACATGATAATCATCTATCTCACTATAATAGTCACAATGTGACCAAGTGGTAACTATAATGTCTACCCTTTTGAACGCTTCCCAAAATTGCGTTCGTCTTTAATTTGGAGGGCAAACTGAAACCTCCTCAGAATTAGCAGAAAATGCTACTTTTTTACCTCGACACATAAGGGTGATAAACCACTAATCTCACTTCCTGAGTTGGGGTTGGAGTCAGCCACACACTGACCCTTTGTACTCCTCTCCACTGAGGAATTGATAAGCAGCCCTGAGACCTTACTCCTCTCCACTGAGGACATACATATATAACAGAGGGGACCCTCCTGGCCAGGCTCCACATAGTTCAAACTCATATGGGTTGCCAAAGTCGGGGTCCTTGCCTCAAAGAGCCGGGTAGTAACCCGACGACCACGCTCAGTCTGCACCCCCCCTCGGGAGTCGCTGACCTTACTGTCAGCGACTTTAACAAGAAATCCGACGGCCACCGGCTCCTCACTTTACCGCGGACCATAACCAGTATCCACGCGGTCTAGAGAAACCCCGCGGCCCCATATTTAAAACATATCTCTGGAGTCGCTGACCTGCCTGTCAGCGACTCGAAAAAACAAGCCCAACAGCCACCTCTATCGTGATCGCAGCTTGCTTAACCCGCGGTCTACAAAAACCCCGCGGCCCGAATTAAACCTCGGGAGTCGCGGACCGTTCTGTCTGCGACTCAACCAGCAAAACCCACCGGCAGCCTGCTACCGCACTCCCGCGGTCGGAAGCCGACATCCCCGCAGTCCACAATTTTTCCGCGGTCCACCGGGTTTTGCTGAATTTTTCCCATGTCCAGCAGGAACCTGAGAAAATGATTCCTGCAATGGACAACCTGAAAAGTAAGTTTAAACTTACCTGCAGGATTTTTCAAACTTACCGCTGGAGAACTGTGTTCCTCCCAGCCTGTCTGCGCCAATGCGACCGACGTAATGACGCGCATGCGCCCTGACGGGTCTTCTTCACGTAGTCACTCACGTGACTCCGAAGTAAAACAAACTATTTTGAGCACATAGGTTTTCAATCAAGGTCAACGATCCCATTCAAGTGAATGGGGCATTGCTATGTTTGCCAGCTCTCCCTGACGTAAAGCTGAGTGCACAGGTACAACTAAACATTACTGGAGGGTATGCCCATTGCAATAGACTCGAAGACCTAGTGCTTTCTCAGCCCAACCAGTTATACAGAGTGGAAGAGATATACCTGTCTGCTGTCTACCAGTACCCTGGCATTTATCTGAGCCTGCATGTATGATCATTATTAATACAACTTCGAACATTCAATCCGAATAGAAACATTTGTTTTATTTGAATCTTTAAAGGAATTCTACATTCTTCACATTACCTTCTGCTCCCTGACCATTGACTGAGAACATGGACCATTTTCCATCCATCTGCCAGTTCTGTTCCATATGCAAGAACAGTGTTGTGATTCCAACACTACATCTGAACTTCACAATACTTGTATCTTCAGGCAATGCCCAGTACACATCTGGCATTGGTCCTCTTCTTGGAAAGACCTTGCACCTGGGCAAAGGGAAGGAGGCAAGACTGCCTTCCAATTACAGGCAGAAAACAATGCCTTAATGCCTTAAGAATCATAGAAACATAGAAAATAGATGCAGCAGTAGGCCATTCAGCCCTTCGAACCAGCACCGCCAGTCAATGTGATCATGGCTGATCATCCAAATTCAGTACCCCATTCCGGCTTTTTCCCCATATCCCTTGATTCCATTAGCCCCATGAGCTAAATCGAACTCTCTCTTGAAAACATTCAGTGAATTGGCCTCCACTGCCTCCTGCGGCAGATAATTCCACAGATTCACATCTCTCAGTGTGAAAATGTTTTTCCTCATCCCATTCCTAAATGGCCTACCTCTTATTCATAAACTGTGACCCCAGGTTCTGAACTCCCCAACATCAGGAACATTTTCCTGCATCTAGCCTGTCTAATCCCTTAAGAATTTTATATGTTTCTATAAGTTGCCTTCTCTTCCTTCTAAATTCCAGTGAATACAAGCCCAGTCGACCCATTCTTTCATCATATGTCAGTCCTGCCATCCTGGGAATTATCTTGGTGAACCTACGCTGCACTCCCTCAATAGCAATAATGTCCTTCCTCAAATTAGGAGACCAAAATTGCGCACAATACTCCAGGTGTGGTCTCACCAGGCCCCTGTAAACTGCAGTAGGACCTCTTTGCTCCTAAACTCAAATCCTCTCGCAATAAAGGCCAACATGCTATTGGCTTTCTTCACCGCCTGCTGCATCCACATGCTTACTTTTGTAAATAAGCTCTTTCTAAGCTTCTCTCCAGATAGTTCAGTCAATAAAACACTGATTCAAGCACTGGAACAACTAAACTTTATTTTTGGAAAACACAACAAATTACCCTATACGATACCTAAACCACTGCAGGTTCGATCCTTGTATCTGCTTTGCCAAGCCCTTTGGCCTCGTACAAGCAGATACACTCCAAAAGGTCACGCAGTCCCAAGCGCTCTTCCAAAAGATCGACATCGGACCTCGTGGGGGCTGCCTTTTATAGGTCTTCGAACCTTGAGGGGCTGAACTACACAAGGGTGGTATATTTACAATCCAAGGAAACATAACAGATTACAACAATATATTATTGACAGTTACACAGACCTATGCCAAAATCTCCCTTACATTGTTGCAGGAGAAGCTTCCAGAAGAAGCCAACAGAACTTAAATAATGCAACATTTACCCTGAAATCCAAACAAACCTTCCAGGGGCTTAACACTTTAACCAATCAACACATGGCAGGGTAATTGTTTAGCAACATTATTTACAATATGTACACTTAGTTTGCATTTATCCATTGAACTTCATGCATTTTACATTTCCCTAGATGTCCTCTGCAGAAATCCTATCCATCTGTCAATCAAATATGCAACACTGATCTGGACCCAGACTCACTGGCACCATTCAGAAGCTTCTCTTATTTCTACAGAGCACATTAAACTTGACCAAATTGGCCTAGCAATACATGAGTCCTTATTAAAGTTTGGGTACTATGGCTGCTCGATTTCAGCCAGGATTAACATTCCTCCCTTTTATCAAATATGATAACCATCATTTATGATAACCAAAGATACATTGATGACTGGTACATTATCAAACAAATTAACAACACGATGATGATGTTTCTTCTCAGAATCTCATCAAACTTCCCGAGTTTTCGTGGGCGTAGCTTCATGATTCCTGTCTGATGAGTCTTCACCTCCCGAGTTTTCGTGGGCGCAAATCCCCTCCATCTGTGCTGTCCATGCCTCTATACTTGATCCATAGTTGAACCCATAATTCCCAAGAGAACTTGGGATGAAGTAAGTTACACTCTATACTCTCACTGATGCCTTCCCATACATTCCTGTCATCCATTATCAACCAAAAGCCCTCTTTCTGTATACCATTATAAAAATCTTTCCCATACTATGATCAACACTAACATGTAGTCAGTTTCTCTGCAGTCACATGTTGGTTTCCAATGTACCTCTAATGAAGGTTTCTCATATAAATTTCAGTTGGGTTCGGTCCAGATTTCCCTACAGGCATGACTCTTATTCAAAACAACCATGGGGAATGCTTCAATTCGGCCAAATTCAGTCTCAGCCTTTAATTTACTACTAGATTAAGTGGGCCCCATTGCGTCCCAGCTTCACATGGGAGGGCTGGATGCAATATTCCATCTCTCCACTAATTCCAATATACATACACACACTCACACATGCACAGATTCACTCACACACTCACCCATGCACACATACACACACCCTCCATCTCACACACACACACACACATACACTCACACACATACACTCACACACATACTCTCACACACACACATACACTCACTCACACACATACACTCACACACACACACATACACTCACACTCACACATACATACACACTCACACACTCACTCACTCACTCACACACTCACTCACTCACACACACACACTCACACACAGACCCACACACTCACACACACTCACACACACACACATGCACTCACACACACATGCACTCACACACACATACACTCACACATACACACACACACATACACTCACACACACATACTCAGTCACACACACATACATATACACTCACACACACACACACACATACACTCACACACACACATACACTCACACATACACTCACACTCACACACACACACACTCACACACACACACACATACACTTACACTCACACACACACTCACACACACACAGAGACTCACACACACACACACACACACTCACGCATACACTCACACACACACATACACTCACACACACACACTCACACTCACACTCACTCACACACCATATATATGACAGTAAACTTTCTTGAATCTACACACGGCTGAGCGTGGCCTCTCCACTGTGGGGCTTCCGCAGTCAGTGGAACTTCCGCAATCAGCGCGACCTCTGCACTCACCAGAAATTACGCAATCAGCGTGACCTGTCCACTAAGCGGAAGTCACGAAATGAACGGGACTTTTGGACTAAACACAGTTGGACCTAATAAAGCATTTATTTCTTCCAAGCACAGTCGGGGCTAATAAAACATTTATTCCTTCCAAACACAGTCGGACCTAATAAAGCATTTATTCCTTCCAAACACAGTCGGACCTAATAAAGCATTTATTCCTTCCAAACACAGTCGGAGCTAATAAAGCATTTATTCCTTCCAAACACAGTCAGACCTAATAAAGCATTGCAGTTTCAAGCACAGGCAGGGCAGCAGGCCAAACAACTCATGGCATTATCATTTAATTTAATTTAAATTCCAATTAATCATTGCACTTTCAAGCACAGGTAGGGCAGCAGGCCAAACAACTCATGGCATTGTCATTAAGGGCTAACAAATCATTTATTGCAAGTACATTGCAGACTCACAGTTCAGTTGATTCTCAGCTTAGAATGACAGTCGTGGCCTCTCCCTCGCGATCTTGCAGAGTGACTGATTCGCGTCCAGGCATTCAGGGTTTTATAGTCCTGCCACCTCCTCCCCCCCCCCGGAAGGGCCGTTACCTTCATCACGGTGATTGACAGGCGAGAGGACCAATCAGCTGATCTCAAGTTTTTTTTAAACACTCATAATTTTTTTATCTTTCATTGATGGGAAAAATCCTCGGGACTGGCTCAGCCGAACAGGACTGTGAGTAAGATGGCCAAAAATCACAGCGATACAGGGTAGTGTTTTTTCCTAAAATCAATATACAGAGCAGACAGGAAGTGGTCAAGATGAGATTTTTAATTATATAGATTTTGAATTTCAGGGTCTGTCTTACCCCTTTTCCAATCTGGTCAATAAACACAATTGCGGTCAATAAACACAATTTAATTCCATTTCTGTGGAATTCCCAGCTGTTTAATTTCATCAATTTAGTTTCCATATGTTGTGGACCATTATTTTAAATCAAGCCAATTAAGAATACCGAATCTAGGAACAATTTTCTTTATGCCTTGATAATATTAGCCGCTTTATTATTAAGGGTTGGATAAATTTTGATCCACTGGTCAAATTAAATCGACTATGACAACAAGTACCCACTCCCCTGGTACTTTCTAATTTAGTCAACTCTTTCTAGTACGTTGAACAAACTCACAGGCAATAGGGATTCTTCCTTATGACTAATCTCCTCTTACCACTTAGTAACTTTGGATGGTAAGTATTGACCTCTCCGAGGGGAACTCGTTATTTAAACTTTCAGTCTACCTCATCATTCTACACCACCACCTTACATTCCCAGGTCATTTTATTTTTAAATCCATACTGTAATCTCTGGTATCTCCTAGGGTCTATCCTTTTCTTGATCGCCACTAAGTCTTGTTCCATCTCCAATTGTTCTTCTATGTGTGAAACAAGAAAAGATGCCAAGTCAACAATCAAATTCCCAACCATTATTTTTTACTATTTCTCATAGACCATTTTCAAATCTCCAATTTGAAAGTCCTTCCAATACTTCATCACACAATTTAGAGATCTTATTCAGAATTTTGTCAAGTAATTCCTGTTGGATTTTCAATTCTCCAGACATCCTTAATATTAGTGTTATTAATAAATGAATTTAAAAAATACACTTGATTGAGATTTTACTTTTTTTGCCTTGATGACCTATCTAAGTATGAATCTAATGTGCAATTGAAGTCTCCTCCAATTATTAATTTATATTGTGTAAATTCAGGAATTATATTAAATGTTTTATTAAAAAACATAGGGTTATCAAAATTAGGCCCATATACATTAAGAAGAATCACTTTTTCTCCATTTAACTCTCCAACTAATATAATATATCTACCATCAATATCCGCTATTGTTGATGAATGCGTAAAAGGTATTCCTTTACGAATTAATATTGCAACTCCTCTGGACTTATGGGAAAAAGAGGAATGATATGATTCAGCGATCCACTTAGCTTTAAGTCTATGTTGAGATTCCTTTTTAAGGTGTGTTTCTTGAAGGAATATTATATCTGTTTTGATTGAATTTAGATGTGCCAAAACTTTACCTCTCTTAATTGGTTCATTGATTCCCTTAACATTCCAACTACAAAATGTTATTCCCTCACCCCCTCTTGTCATATTAACATCTTGCATAGTGTTTCTAAGGTGGTCTATAACCGAGCAGAAGGTGCAACACATAAAACCTGACCCTGCTCCCGAACCTCAAATAGATGAATTTTAAATAATATACATCGCTCTTCCGAACACATCTCCTTGAATTAGTCTTGTTGTTCCATTCAAACATTAAGTTATAAAAATATTTAAAGTGAAAAAAATGATAGAATTGGTTAGTATAGGGTGAAAGAAAAAAACTACATCTACAATTAGTGTAGTTAGTGATAGCCACACTAACGTGGCTAGAATTCTAAAGACTTCCGTAGCCTTTGTAAAAAAAAATCCCAGCTCCGTGCCCGAGATTAAAAAAAAGATTATTTCTGACAATCAATTAACTTCTTTGGGAGTAGCAAACATATATATATATATACACATACATACACACACACATACACATATATATATATATATATATATATATATATATATATATATATATACCCATATGCATACATATATATGCACATATCCCTGCAGAAAAGTCCAAAAACAGCATAAATTCACAATGATATTATTCTCTACATACCGTATTAATATCTTCGCTAAATCTATAAATTTAATTTTAAATTGAAAAATAAAGAGAAAAACCGTCAAACCTTATTATGACGTAGGCTGAATTACCTCTTGCACATATTCCTATAGAATATAAGTATGTAACTAATTTCTACGTTAACCAGAGACTGTTAGTTATTAATCATTGTTATCAATCGTACCCAGTATTAAATTGTTATGAGTAATATAAATGTTAATAATTTTAGTAGTAATATAGATATTTAATAAGTATTAGTAGTTACATATATAGTTAGATATGAATATACTAAATAGTAATAGTGATTAATAACACTTGGTCATAACTATGATATTATTGTTCTTAGAATTTATACTAAAAATAAAAAAAGATAAAAAATAAAAAACCACGGTTTTCTCCAATGTCCACCATCCATTTCAGTTTTCGAATGTCCTTAAAGCTCTTAAAAGAACTTTAAAGGTCCTTTTAAATCTGGCGAAGTCCCGTTAATCCTTGACTCCTGAGGAGTAATGTAAATTCTTCAGTCTGTGGTCACGTTCTCGATTTCTTTGGCAAATTCCAGTGCTTTTTCGTGGTCTGTAAAAAATTGCTCCTTCTGCTTGTAGGTGACTCTTAGTCTTGCGGGGTATAGCAAGCCGTATCTCAATTCAGGTACCTTCTTCAGTATTCTTTTAGTCTCAGTGAACAGCGCTCTTTTCTTGAAGACCTCTGCTGGATAATCTCGGTAAATACTGAACCTCGCACCTTCAAAATAGAGCTGTCCGCTACGGACAATTTTCTTCATTATCTCGTCAAATTCATGATCAAGTTGCACCTTTACTATAATTTGTCTTGGATGGGCATCATCTTGTGTACGACACCCTGCGCTCTATGTGCTCGACCGAGTGAAGGTTTTTGATCCAATTTTAAGGCTTTTTGTAGTAGGTCTGCCACAAAATCCCGAGGGCCCATTTCCCTCTCACTTCCTTCTTTCACCCCTACAATTCTTAAATTCTTGCGTCTTTGACGCCCCTCCAGATCGGTACACTTATCACTTAATTTGGTCACCATATCGGAGAGGCGTTGGTTTTCAATAAGGAGTCGATTTACAGTTTCCACACTTGTCGCCGCCCATTTCTCGAGTTCGGTTATCGCTGTTCTATGTTGATCAAGTGCTTGATGAATGGGGACCACCTCCCTATTAACGTTCGATTCCACCGAAACGAGCCTGGCTTCCAGCACTTCCATCTGTTCCATGACCTCATCGTCCCTCGACCTCTTCCAGGCTTCCAGTGTTTCTTGAACGGTAGAATCCATTTCTGCTTTAAAATCTACCTTAAAAGAGTTAAGTTCCTCTTTAAAATTCAATTTTCCTTCAAAGGTTTTCAACTGTAGTTGAATCTGTTTAATTTCAACAGCGAGAAAAGTTTTAAGATCTTCAATTTCAGACTTTTTCTGCTTTGATTTCTTCGTTGCGTCTTCCTGGGCTGTCATTGTAACTGAGGCCGAGGCCTCAGTTAGGCCTACCTCTTCCGTCGGTAGTTTCCCTTTAACGGATTTTTTTGGCCCACGGGGGGAGGGGTATGTTGCATCGACATACCGTCAAAGTCGCGCGCCTGATGACGTCACGCAGCAGGCAGCCGTTCAGATCGCAATCGCTGCAGGTAAGACCCGATTTTCTCCCGTTTTCAGATTCTTCGGCACGGAGCTAGTTGGCACTGGACTCAAGCCTCCATAGCGCCACCGGAAGTCTAATTTAGCTGTAATTCCTAACAGTTAAATTTAGGCGCAAAGTAGGTGTCCCCGAACCACAGAGGAGTATTCATTCCAAGGTTTTCTTCTTTCATTCTTTTAAGTTGGAGCTTACCTCAATGTACTTCTAAGGCTGTCTGTATTTTTAAATTCTTAAGACTTGTTCTTCCTCTTCACTGATGTCAATTATTAGGTTATGTTGGTACAGTTGGGCACTAGGGTATGTGTGAGATCTTCTTCTAAATTTGTAGGAGTAGGATTACCGAGGAGCAGCCTTCTTTGTCTGTTTGCTTTTCTTAGATGGTACATGTTAAAGGGACAGGACAGTATCACTTCTTCGTTTCTGTTTGTTTCTATCTCTGGGGAGCTACCTGGATGGAATGATGATTACACATCCTATCTGAGCTGTGTCTTCTGCCTGTTCTTGACGGTCCACATACTCTTTTTACCTCACTCCCCAGATAATGGCATCTCATAGGTAATACTGTCCTGTGGGCACAACAACTTGACAAAAAAAAGTATTAATCAAGTTCACAATTGCTCCTATTCCTCACTCCTACACCTCCTGCACAGGTTATTTTTCTTCCTTCCCTAGTGCCACCCTGAGTTCTTTTCTTTTGACACCAGCTACTCTGTCCTTTTCCTTAGTTTCTTTATTGCTCCTTGATTTTTCCTTCACTCTGTTATATTCTATTTTCTGGATGGGCATTCCTTACTCAAATAACCTAATTGCTTACAGATACAATACGCTCTTAGATTTACAGTGTTTTTTACTTTATAGTTTTTCTTGGGCAGTTATAGAGTTGCATACAGTTTTTCTTTGTACGATCTTCAGTTTTCACTATAATAGTGCATCCAATTCTTTCATTTTGGTAAATTACTTGAGTAGGTTCAAGGGTAGGGGTCATGTTACTATATCCACAATTCCTGGATGGTTTGATAAGTCAGGACTTGAGTAAATGGTGTGTGTCTTCTTGGTTCCTGACATTCTGACCAGCTCTCTCTGTTCTCTTGGATCCCAGAAGTCTTTTGAATCCAAAGACCTTCTGCTGTTCCTGGGATCTCGGATGATTCTATATCCCCTAGGATTCCGTATTTCCCCATGATCCTTGAAATTCTTTCCTTGACTCCTCTCTCTCACTCTCTCCCTTGTCGGACAGGCTCGGCTCCAATGTCCCATTCCTCCACAAGTGTAACATTCATTAGGTAATGTTGTTGAATTTCTTTTCCCACTGGATTCCAGTAGAATTGGTTCTCGAATGGGGGTATAATTATAATAGTAATCTGGGTAGTCTGGGACTCTAATTTCTCCTAATCCATTCTTTGCAAACATTCAAGGACTCCATGGTCCTGAGCCAGAGCTTGGTCCCTGTAAAGGATTCATAACGAGGCGTCGTTACTTTACTATCTTTATTCATACTGGAGCATTACACATAGCACTAGCTGTACGTGGTCTGTCACAGGAACTAGAGAGCGATCTGTGGGTGGGGAGGTTGTAGATATACTTGTGATATGGGGAGTGGTTAGTAGGTATGAGGTCACTATGTTAAAGGCACATGCATATCTCATCTACATCTTTCCTCTTCGAAACGACAGGCAAATACAATGGTGACATGGCGACCACGGCTCATGCGCTAGGATAGTTAAACAAAATCGCCATAGCGGTCAGGCGGTTTGACAAGACGTCCCGCCCGGGTTCGCGTCTCGCCATCCACCCTTCCTGCAGGAGGAAGAGGCACCGGCGGGGAAAGACGAACTTGAAAGGGAGAAACGGGAGGAGACGGAAGAGACCGCGGCACCGAACCCGGAGGGGATGCGGGGTCGGGACCGGGACGAGCGCGGGCAGGCGAGCGAGGACTAGTCGGAGTGGGATGGAACGGAAGGGGCGGAGGAGGAGCAGAACGTTGCATGTCAGAACGGACGGGCAGAGCAACGCCCTGACGCGAAACAGGCAGTGGGGGAGCAAAGGGATCCGCGGCAGGAGGACGCGGCTCGTTGACGAGCCGAAGGTGCTGGCGGGACCGTCGGTAAATGGCCCCAGCCTGGTCGACGAAATAGGACCTGGGTGACCCCGCAGAGCCGACGACAGTAGCGAGCTTGGAGTGACCGGGAGTGGTCTGCATACGGACAACTTGACCGGGGAAGAGGCGCGGCAGCGGGTGGCAGGACCTGTCATGGGAACGCTTTTGTACGTCGTGCCTGAAGGCAATGCGTTTCTGAACCGCCGTAGGTGGGAGGATGGAGGGTACGAGGGAGCGCTGGGCCACAGGGAGCGGGAGTCTGGTAGCGCGAGACATGAGCCGCTGAGCAGGTGAACCCATGGCAGAGTCGCGGGAAATGTTTCGAAGGTTGAGGAGGGCCAGATGGAAGTCGGAGTTAATGCCGCCACACTGTTCCAACAGGTGCTTAGCACTGCGGACTGCGCGCTCGGCCAAACCGTTGCTTTGCGGGTACTCCGGGCTGCTGGTGAAATGGCGGAAGTTCCATCTGGAAGCGAACGCTTTAAACTCGGAGCTCGTGAACTGGCTGCCATTGTCCGACTGCAGGCTTGCCGGGGGGCCAAAAGTGCCAAAATGAGGGTACAACCTGTCGATGACGGCCGAAGAGGTCACGGAATGCAGCCGGTCGACCACAAACCAGCTGGAGTAGGAGTCAACGAGAACCAGGAAATGTTTGCCCCGCCACTCGAAAATGTCAGCGGCAAACGCCATCCAGGGCAGTTCGGGCACGGGCTGCTGTAGAAGCGGCTGACGCTGCTGGTGGGGGGCGCGGCTGTTGCAGGTGGAACACGAGGAGACCCTCTCCCGGGTGTATTTGGCCATATCCGGCCAATAGAACTGGCTCCTGGCGAGAGACACGGTGGCTTCGGCCCCAGGGTGACCGCGGTGTGCGACTTGAAAATATTGGTCGTGCAGCGCCGCGGGCACGACCACTTTGTGACCCTTCACCACCACGCCGTCGTGCAGTACGAGCTCATCCCGAATCAGGAAGTAGGGCACGGCACCAGCCGGCAGTGCCGAACGACGGTCAGGCCAGCCCTGCCGGATGACGGCAGACAGCTGTTGCAGGGCAGGGTCATTGGTAGTGTGTTCAACCAGGGACTTCATCTGCTGTGAGGGGACGATGTTCAATCGTAGCACCAATAACTCAGACATTTCGTATTGGTGGCGAGCGGTGGACGTCAGCGGGGCGCGAGACAACGTGTCGGCCACGAACATGTCCTTGCCCTTACGATAAACCACCGTGAACGTGAAGCGCTGGAGCTGCAGCATCATGCGCTGCAGGCGTGATGAGGCCACATGGATCGATTTGTTGAGGATGGTGACAAGTGGCTGATGGTCAGTTTCAACGGTGAAAGTGTTGCCCACGATGTAGTCCCGGAATTTGGAGCAGGCAAACACCACGGCCAGGAGCTCCTTCTCAATCTGCGCGTAGTGCTGTTCGGTGGCGGTCATGGTGCGGGGCGCGAAGGAGACAGGTAGCTGCAGGCCATCATGGACCTGGAGGCAGGCGGCACCGAGTCCGAATTGAGAGGCGTCGCAGGTGAGGACAATGGGGCGCTGCAGGTCAAAGAACTTGAGCGTGGGGGTGCTGATCAGCTTAGACTTAAGAATGTCAAATGCCTTCTGATGGTTGGGTAACCAAAGCCAGGACGTGTCCTTTTTGCTCAGATCCCTCAGGGGAGCGCTGAGCTCGCTGAGGTCGGGGATGAACTTCCCCAGGTAGTTTACCAAGCCGAGGAAGCGTTGCAGGCCTGCCACATTGGTAGGAGGTGGCATCCCTGAGATGGCAGCCGTTTTCTGCGGGTCTGGCTTTAGCCCCTCAGCGGTGAATACATGTCCAACATAGGTGACCTCCGAGACGCGGAATCGGCACTTCTTGGGGTTCAGTTTCAAGTTGATCTGCCGGGCCCGGTCCAGGACCAGGCGGAGGTTGACATCGTGTTCGGCAACGTCCTTACCGTAAACGAGGATGTCGTCAACAATTATGGCGCAAGGCAGATCTAAAAACAACTGCTCCATGGTCCGCTGAAATACCTCGCTGGCAGAGTTGATCCCGAATGGCATTCGGAGGAACCGAAACCTTCCGTAGGGGGTGGCGAACGTTGTCAAAATGGACGACCGCTCGTCCAGTGGTATCTGCCAGAAGGAGCTTTTGGCATCGAGGACAGAAAAAACCGTTGCTGGACCAACCTGTGCAGCGACGTCTTCCACCGTTCTCATAGGGTAGAGAGGGCGTCGAATGGCCAGGTTGAGGTCTTTGGGGTTGATGCAGATGCGTATCTCGCTCATGTCCTTTTTAGCAGCAACAACCATGGAAGAGACCCAGCTGGTGGGCTCGACGACCGCCTTTAGGACGCCCATTTGTACCATACTGTGTAGGGTCGCCTCCACTCTGTCCCTCATGGCGAAGGAGACACGGTGAGGAGCATGGACCACAGGAACGATCTTATGGTCCACTACAATCTTGTAGCTGCAGGGTAGTTTGCCTAGCTTATCATCAAAGCGGTCGGGATAATTGGCCAGCGGGTCCATAAGAGTCTGCACCTGGTGGATGTCCCGGTGGAAGTACACCAGTCCCATTTCCTGGCATGCCTGGATCCCCAGCAGGGGAATACATTTTCGATCGAGGAGATAGAAGGTGAGGTGCCGAGTGGTCTCTAGTATCTTACAGTGTAGCGTGGCCTTGCCCACAGGAGTAAGAATCTCCCCACCGTAGGCATGCAAGGTTGAGCTCTGAGAAAATATCTGCTCATTAGTTCTTATCTGGTTGAAAAGGGCTGTTGACATTACATTGGTCACCGCCCCCGTGTCGATTTTAGCAGTGAAGGTCGAGTTGTTCACAGTGACTTGCACAGAAGGATCCATTATCATAGCAGGTGCGTCCAACACGGTAAACAAGTTGGTCTCCCCCTGAGAGGAGTCAGATGTAGAAACAGAATGTTCATCGGAATAGCACTGGGAGCTGAGCTCGTTGTCAGCTTGTAGAAGGTTGTTTAAATTTCCCCTTCGAGCAGCGACAGGCTTCCCACGGGAACGACAAGCCGCAGCAAAATGGTTCAATTTATTGCAGACATTGCAAGTCTTTCCTAAAGCAGGGCACACATTGAATTGATGAGTTGTGAAGTTGCAATTAGGGCACCTTTGCTGGGTACCTCCCCTTGTAGCAGCACCGAACCCCGGGGCGCGTCCCCCTCGAGCAGCGAGCAACCCTGGGGGTCGCGACTGGGGTGTGTTCATGAGATGACTGGGAGTGCTGGCAAAGTTGATCGCCTGCTCAGCCGGTGGCGCCGCCGAGGAAACAGCGTCAGCTAAGCGAGTAGCGTGCATGGCATCGGCCAAAGTCAGATCCGGCTTGCGCAGAAGTTCGGCCCTGAGCTTCTCATCACGGAGACCGTAAACCAGTAGGTCCCTGATAATCTCATCGGGGTTCCACGCTTGGAGGCGGCAGCGCCTACCGAGGTGCCGCAGCGCAATGACATAGTTCTCAGCAGATTCCCCAGGGAGCTGACGCCGCGCGAACAGTTTAAAACGTTCTAAGATGCAATTAGTCGGAATGTCACAAATAGCGTCAAACTTAGCCAACAGACATACCGGGTCCCGAGCTGATTCTCCCGCAGCGTAGACGAAGAAGTCGGAGCGAGTCAGTGCCTCGGGACCAGCCAAGTTGAGAAGCAGGGAGGCTTTGAGAGCGGGGGTGGCGTCAGGATGAGCAATCGTGAAATAGTGTTCAAAATCACGTTTGAATATGTCCCATCGAAGGGCGATGTCTAAATCAAAAACGAGCACATCGGGCTTACGGGCAGAAGAGGCCATGACAAAGAAACAGGAGGGTGGGGGAAACAAAAAACTGGGACAAAATTAAATGAAAAACCGATAAACAGGAGGCGCAAGGTAAGTTATTTGACACCATGTAAAGGCTTCATAACGAGGCGTCGTTACTTTACTATCTTTATTCATACTGGAGCATTACACATAGCACTAGCTGTACGTGGTCTGTCACAGGAACTAGAGAGCGATCTGTGGGTGGGGAGGTTGTAGATATACTTGTGATATGGGGAGTGGTTAGTAGGTATGAGGTCACTATGTTAAAGGCACATGCATATCTCATCTACAGTCCCTCCTTCTTAGTCATACACTCAGCTTTCCTTTTGGTCACAGGATAATCTTGCTGTTGTCTATCATCCTTCCAATGGTGCCTCACAGCTCTGGCCATTTGACTGGCGCGCTTCTCAGACCAGTCCCTATTATTAGTTCTAATTGAATCCGCTACTGTAGTGGGGAGACAGTTCAATAAGATGGCACAATATTGTGGGAAACTCACTCCAGTTTGATAGTTTAAATCACCTGATTGGTCCATGTATAATCTTGAGAATCGTTCTAAAAATTCATCCGCTCCCTCTCCCTTTTTTGGTTTTATCTCCAGAATTCTTGTTAAGTCAATTGGCTTCTGAAGGATGTTTGCAAGGGCTGTTAAAACAGCCTCTTCTCTTGCACTATCATCCACTATTATGTTTGCCAATGCTTCATATGTCGGGTGTCCTAGGGCTACTAGAAATTTGGTGTTTTCAGCCGGAGTAATTATTTGTTGTATAGTCGCCCATAGGTCTCGGGAGTCTGAATGATATACACGCATTGTAGTTCTTAAATAATCTACAAAGGCAGCAGGTGACTTTCTTCTATCAGGGATTTTATTTAACACTGCTATTATTTCATGGGGTTTCCATGGAGTATGGTGCGGGGATTATTTACACCTATTGCACTGGCCGAATCAAAGGCAGGATTCTGCGCTTCCTTAACTGGGAATTGTCTATGGGATATCTGATCAGTCTGTAGACTTTCTGTACAATCAAAATCTATCTCGGTATCTTCAATTACTGTCTCACCCTCAGATGAACCTTCCTCCTCACTATGGGGTTCACGGTACCTTCTAAATGATTTGTTCCTTCTTCTAGCTACTCATCTAATTTGTCTTGGTTGAGGCTCGCAAAAATATTCTGGCGGTTGCGCTGTATCTATTATACCCTCCTTCTCTTTAAATACTGGTGCTCACCTCTTCGTTCTACTTTTGGTACCGTAAGCTACTGGATGATCTATTAATGGTGGAGTGAATATAGTCAAAGAATCTGGCACCCTAGTCACTGCTATCGGTAGTGGTTGCTCTTATGTGGAATCTGCAGGAGTTGTTATAGGTTCTGCAGACTCTGGATATTTATTATGGACACAAGTCATACAAGGTGTAAATGAAGCCTGGGGAATGCAAGAGGAACATGGTGGGAGCTCCAAATTTCTACTAGTTTTAACATCTGTCCAATCTTCCAAATATTCATCTTCTTCCCCCTCGAAGTCAACACTAACCATCGGATCTCTAAACTTTAAATTTACAGGGACTAGTTTCCTTACAGGAGATCTACCTCTTCCCTGTTCCGTGTGCTTTCCTTCATCTCTACTCCTGTCCTTCCTACTGCCTGAAGGTCGATCTACTTCACCCTCTTTCAGTTCTATTCTGAGTTTTGAAATTTATATCTGGACTTTCAGAAGGCTTTCGACAAGGTCCCACATAAGAGATTAGTATGCAAACTTAAAGCACACGGTATTGGGGGTTCAGTATTGATGTGGATAGAGAACTGGCTGGCAGACAGGAAGCAAAGAGTAGGAGTAAACGGGTCCTTTTCAGAATGGCAGGCAGTGACTAGTGGGGTACCGCAAGGCTCAATGCTGGGACCCCAGCTATTTACAATCTATATTAATGATCTGGATGAGGGAATTGAATGCAACATCTCCAAGTTTGCGGATGACACGAAGCTAGGGGGCAGTGTTAGCTGTGAGAAGGATGCTAGGAGGCTGCAAGGTGACTTGGATAGGTTGGGTGAGTGGGAAAATGCATGGCAGATGCAGTATAATGTGGATAAATGTGAGGTTATCCACTTTGGTGGCAAAAACAGGAAAGTAGACTATTATCTGAATGGTGGCCGATTAGGAAAAGGGGAGATGCATCGAGATCTGGGTGTCATGGTACACCAAAGTAGGCATGCAGGTGCAGCAGGCAGTGAAGAAAGCGAATGGTATGTTAGCATTCATAGCAAAAGGATTTGAGTATAAGAGCAGGGAGGTTCTACTGCAGTTGTACAGGGTCTTGGTGATGCCACACCTGGAGTATTGCGTACAGTTTTGGTCACCAAATCTGAGGAAAGACATTCTTGCCATAGAGGGAGTACAGAGAAGGTTCACCAGACTGATTCCTGGGATGGCAGGACTTTCATATGAAGAAAGACTGGATGGACTCGGCTTATGCTCGCTAGAATTTAGAAGATTGAGGGGAGATCTTATAGAAACTTACAAGATTCTTAAGGGGTTGGACAGGCTAGATGCAGGAAGATTGTTCCCGATGTTGGGGAAGTCCAGAACAAGGGGTCACAGTTTAAGGATAAGGGGGAAGTCTTTTAGGACCGAGATGAGAAAATCATTTTTCACACAGAGAGTGGTGAATCTGTGGAATTCTCTGCCACAGAATGTAGTTGAGGCCAGTTCATTGGCTATATTTAAGAGGGAGTTAGATGTGGCCCTTGTGGCTAAAGGGATCAGGGGGTATGGGGAGAAGGCAGGTACAGGATACTGAGTTGGATGATCAGCCATGATCATATTGAATGGTGGTGCAGGCTCGAAGGGCCGAATGGCCTACTCCTGCACCTATTTGCTATGTTTCTATGTTTCTAATTGATTTTTCCCAACTTGCCATTCTCCTAACCTCTTTATTTTCCTTTCGTTCCTCATAATATTTCTTCCATAATCCTATCTTTTGCACTTTCACTATTACTATACTGCCAAACGATTTGCTCTATGTACCTTAATCCTTTTACTGTTTTAATGCCCCCCGACAACCATAGTTTATTTCCCGATTTCTTATTTAGCGCTCCTGACAAATCTCTTAATTTCTCTTCCTTACGTGGGAACTCATTGCACATCATTTGCAATGGGCTCCGAGCATCTCCTGTCATATCTCGGTCTAGGCTATTTCCCATATCTTCAATCACTCGAAACAAGATTCCTAAATCCTTCACACTTTTGAATAATTCCTCCACCCTTTCAATCTCCAAGGTTATCAAGCTCGTTGAAAAGTGGCTAACGGCTCCAAGGCGCTAGCGATTTCTCAACTCTTTCTCACGATTGCACACTCTTTCCAATATACTATTCAAATTCTTCTCCGATCTCCCACAAGTCCACACACTTTCAACCTTTCAATTTCCACAACCCTCAGTCATCTAAAGATCAAGGTGCTTCAGGGAACAATCAAACACAGTCAATAACAACCAAACATGTTCCCGCAGCCTGTTTCCTATACCCTAAGCACCCTCAATTGAAACATACGAAAATGAGCTCTAAACACGCAAGCAAAACTGTACACAGACAATAAATCACACTACTCATTATTACCATGCACCACCACACTCCTACATAAACCACAATCCAGTGAACTTCTAAACACCTACATAAGAAATACAAACATAACCGACGTATGGAGGATTGCTAATCCATCCGGAAGAAAATATTATTTTTATTCAGGTGTTCACAAAACGTATACACGAATTGATTATTTTCTGATGGATGCAAAATTGATCCCTTTTACAATCAATCCTAAATATCATAATAACATTATTTCTGATCACTGTCCATTAACATTCTCCTTAAAACTAGAAGGAATGCATAATAAAAAATCATTCTGGAGATTTAATCCACAAATATTAACTGACCCTGGTTGTTGTGATTATCTGAAGCAACAGATGGAATTATTTTATGAGACAAACGACACACCTGGTATTTCGGCCTGTTTATTATGAGAATCTTTTAAGGCCTTTATGAGAGTTTCTATTATTTCATATCAAGCTTATCAAAATTAAAAAAAACAGGTCGGAACAACTGGAATTAGAAAAACAGATTAAACAGCTTGATTTAGAAAATGCCATAGATCCATCTACTGTTAAACACAATAAGATAGCAGCATTAATATTCAAGTTAAATCAAATTCTCTCAGCAAATGTTGTTAAGTTATTTCAATATACTAAGCAAAAAAACTTTGAATTTGGTGATAAACCCCATAAACCTCTGGCACGCCAGCTGAGAAAAATGGAAAAAGATCACACCATTCAAAAAAACAGATCAGAAAAAGGTGAGCTGCTTACACACCATAAAGATGTCAATGAAAGATTTTTAAAATTCTATCAAAATTTATACGCATCTAAAACTTCAGCCGAAACCATAAAGATTAAAAACTTCCTCGACAATTGCAACCTTCCGTCACTCAATGAGGCGGAACAAGAAGAATTGGGAGCGGAGATTACAGTAAAAGATATTGAAGAGACTATTAAATCACGGAATAATGGCAAAACGCCAGGTCCAGACGGGTTCAGTAATGAATTCTATAAAAAATGTCATTAATTAATTTCCCCACATTTACGAGCCCTTTATATACATGCATTTAAAGCACAGACGCTACCACAAACTTTAGCCGAATCAACCATTACATTGATACCCAAGAAAGATAAAGATCTTGAAGAGCCAGGATCATATAGAGCAATAGCTCTTCTAAATACAGATCATAAATTATTAGCTAAAACTCTGGCAATAAGATTAAGTTTGTACATTAGTAAACTAATACACTCTGATCAAACTAGGTTTATACCTAAGCGACACTCGTTTAATAACTTGAGACATTTGTTTAATATAATGTATTCACACAGACCGATAAATGAAGACTTATCAATTATTTCTTTAGATGCAGAAAAAGCATTTGACCAAGTAGAATGGGAATATCTCTTTACAGTATTGCAAAAATTCCAATTAGGATAAAGGATAAAGTTGTTATATAACAATTTGACTGTCAGAATACTGACTAATCAAACTCTGTCACCTAAATTCCAGTTATTCAGGGGCAATCGACAAGGATGCGCTTTATCACCTATGTTATTTGCCCTTACCATAGAACCCTTATCTGAAAGCATAAGAGTACATCCGGGCATTCATGGCTATAACACTAAACATACTAATAATAAGTTATATGCAGACGATGTACTTTTTAAAAATATTACCAACTCTCAAGTCAGTATCCCAAATATATTAAACCTCATAGAACAATTCGGTTCCTTTTCAGGGTATAGAATAAATTGGAACAAAAGTGAAATCATGCCAATAAAACCTCAAGACCCTTCACATCTCCTAAAATTTCCCTTTAAAATTGCCACTGAAAAATTTAAATACCTTGGAGTTTACGTGACTAGAAAATATACCTCTCTATACCAAGCAAATTTTCCACCATTAATTACTAAATTAAATGCCCTTATTCAATTTTGGAAAACACTTCCGATTTCCTTTATAGGTAGAGTAAATGCCATAAAGATGATTTTCCTTCCACAACTCCTTTACCAATTTCAATCAATACCGATTTACCTCCCTAAAAGCTTTTTTTTTTAAACTTGACTGTGATTACAAACTTTATCTGGGATTATAAAATTCATAGAATTCATAAACGACATTTATGTAAACCTAAAGAAATCGGTGGACTGCCTCTACCCAATTTTCTTTTTTATTACTGGGCAACTAATATTAAAAACTTAATCTACTGGATGGATGATATATGTCAACAAGTAAACTGGTTAAAAATGGAGAGGGAAGATTGTTCGCCTTTCAATATAGGCGCGATTCTTCTTTCTCCAATACATCTAAATAAATCAATGTATGAGAAAAATCTGATAATTCATAGCACCCTACGAATTTGGAAACAGTTGAAATCAACCCTTAAAATTGAGAAATTTCTCTCTCCTCTTACCAATCGCCAACAATCCCTCGTTTAAACTGTCTACTTTAGATAAGGCGTTTGCACAATGGGAAAATCTAGGAATTAAAACATTGGGAGATCTTTATGAGAAGGGGATTTTCCTCTCGTTTCAAGAATTACAGGTGAAATATCATTTGAAAGTCAGTAATTTTTTTAGATATCTTCAAATCCGAGACTATGTGAAAACACACACGCAAGACTGTCATTCTATGGGCCCAGATATATTAGACGAATGCATGAATAGAAAGGCGGATACAAGTAAGTTAATATCCTATATTTACAATACCCTTTTAACTGCACATATCCCATCTTCGGAAATAATTAGGCGAGCATGGGAAGATGAATTGGGTTTATCAATTTCAAAGGATAGTTGAGAGGAAAGCCTTTTATACATACATTACTGTTCTCTTAATGTTAGCATTCCCTTACAAAATACTGCACAGACTTTATTATTCAAAGTCTAAATTGAACAAGATCTTCCCAAATGTCTCTCCTATTTGTGATACATGTCTCCAAGAAGCGACTATAACCCACTCTTTTGCTTCCTGCACAGTTACAAAAACTTCTGGGGGGGGGATTTTTTATATATTTTCCAAATTAGTTAAAACTAAATTGGACCCCGATATAAAATTGATCACATTAGGTATGTCAGAGGCCTGTTCTAAGTTAACCATATTTCAAAGACGTTTTCTCAACTATGGCCTAATAACGGCGAAAAAATTAATACTTAAATTTTGAAAACAGACAACAGTCCCTACACTGAAGATGTGGATTACAGATATGTCCAAGACACTACATTTGGAAAACATTAGGCTTGTCTTGGCGGAAAAAACAGATCAATTTCTTAAGACATGGACACCCTTCACTGAATTTTTACAACAATAGTATGGTGAAACACAAATTTAAATTTAAATCCGATGCTATGTTGGGTGAGGTGGGGGGGGGGGGGGCAAGGTATATCTCCATTTTTCTTATTCCTCTATCTTTCTGCTTCACTGTTTTGGTAGTTTAGGGGACTTTTTCTTGTTCTTCTCTACTCTATCTTTTCACTTTTTCCTTTCTTCTTTTCTTGTAAAAAAAAAAATTAAAACAAAAAACCCCCCATAAACCACAATCATTCGTCTAATATCACATTCAGTAACTGTACAGTTCCAAAAGTAAATCATAATATTTCAATCCCGCGTCGCACTGTTATCAACCAGTGAACCTCTCCCTCCGATACAGAAAACTTTCCCCTTCCTAGGGTACTCTTTGCTGAGGGGTACTACTTCTTAGTTAGTTCCTTTTCCCCTTCAGATACTTTTCCTCTCTTCTAAGGGCTCAGACTTCTATTAGAGGGACCTCTCCCTCCACTCTAAGTTCTCAAACTTAGGGTACTTTTTCCTGTCCGGTTACTTTTCACTAAAAACTCAGGTTCCCTTCTCTCAGTTACTCTTCGCTATCAGGTACTAATCAACAATCGATCAGACGGGGTATGAACTCCTGGTTCATCAGCCGCTATTTGGACTCCAATTACAATAGCAGTCTTAAGCAATTATTATCTCTACAGCCGATTCAAACCGTTATCACAACTCCCAAAATTGTAATAAAAAACAATGCACAATACACAGCAAATACAATGCAATGCCGGCAATCACAATACACTTTAAACTACTACTTCAAAACATTATTATATCCAGATTAATCTGGAAGGAAATATATTTACACTTTAAATCGAAATCGATTCACAGTTTTAAAATAGACTTCTGAAAGGTAGCTTTACAAATTTTAACCATTAACAAGTCTTTACAAAGTATTTATACACAAGTTAACTTGGAAGAAAGATCTATACACGCGGACTTAACCAGCACCTCAATATGATATTCTGAATATTATTAAATTTGAATCGGAGAATTTTCAGTTCGTTATTCTTTATCCAATTGAAATTTTTTACGCAAGTTCGATTTCAAAATTTGTACGGAACGTCTGTAGGAAATCTTCAGATTGATTAAAGTATTTTTGACCAATTTATACTCCAATCCCTGAATTCCAGATATCTTTCAAGACTCCTTCCTCCGTTTTACAGGGATCCAGATATCTCACACAGGCGGGGACTTGAACCCTCCTAGGTTCACCTTTGCAAAGGGCTACCCTTCATACCTGCTAAATATCGGGTGTCAGCGCATAGCCTCTTTACGCTGGCAGCCGATGCCGGTTTTCGGATTGCGCCTTTCCATCTGCACCCCCAGCATGACGCAGTACTTTGCCGCTTCGCACTGCTTGAGCCCCGTTTTGTCTTTAATATCCCGTCAATCGGACATCCAATCTTGGGGGAGGGCTCTAACCTGGGTTTTACAGGCCTTTAACACAAAGGAGAAGCACTTGAACCCAACCCTACTTCTATGGGCCTTTAACCCACAGGAGAGGGCCTTGAACCCGACCCTAGATTGGCTTCAGCAGCAGCTGCAGCTACTAGCTTCGACCAATAATTTTACGGGCCTTGAACCCAGAGGAGAGGGCATTTAACCCAGTTCTAGCAGGGCCTCTAACCCCCAAAAGGCACTAATGCCCTCAATGCTTGCTAGACTCTGTTCTACGATCTCGATGGGACCCTTTCCCAAGCCCGTGAATGATCGATCTGCTCCGACTTGCGAAGTGACGAAAACCGATGCGAAAACAGCACCGTGGCGCCGATTTCTGCACTCGCGATCGGGACAGCTCAACACCCTTAATCGCAAGCTTGTGTTTGGGGGTCTGTTGAGATCCCAGATGACCCCCCAATGTAAATAAGCTCTTTCTAAGCTCCCCCCCAGTCTAGTTCAGTCAATAAAACACTGATTCAAGCACTGGAACAACTAAATATAGGGTATAATTACCCTATAGTTATTGCTAGATACCCATAGGGTATAATTACCCTATAGGTATCGTATAGGG
>CM075977.1:338114781-338261818 GCA_038087875.1 Malacoraja senta
CCCAGGGAAATGTGCTACTATGTGGAGACCTGAATGCAAGGACCGGATGTGAACCCGATTCCATAGACCCACAGGGCAACAACCATGTGTTCGGTCAAACCCCCTTGTATGTCACACCAACTATCATTAACTGGAACAACCTGGACTGCGAAATAAATAAAAGTGGTAGATAGGTAGTGCATCTCTGCCGAGCCTTGGGCCTGTACATAGTTAATGGTAGGCTCAGAGGGGACTCGATAGGATGGTTTACATATTCCTCAGCTCTTGGGTCTAGTGTGGTAGACTACGCAATTACTGACATAGACCCCTCCACTATCAGTGCATTCACTGTTAGGCAGCAGTCCCCTCTTTCAGACCATAGTCAAATCAACGTGTACCTAAAATTTCCTGTTCAAACTAAAGACGTAAAAAAGGAACCAAGTAAGCTGTATAAACTAAATCAGACTTACAGATGGGCTTCAGATAGTGGAGATAATTTCATCGTGGCCCTGAATTCACCTGATCTCACAAATAAAATATTGAAATTCAAGACAAACCCATATGAGACTACTAGAGATGGTGTAAACATGGCTATAAAGGACATTAATATGATCTTTCACAAGGCAGCTATCAAATCTGACCTTGTGAAACAAAAGAGAAAAATTATCCAAAAAAACAACCATGAAAAATGGTTCGACCACGAGTGTAAAAATGTCAGAAAAGATCTGAGGAAATTATCGAACCGAAAACACCGTCAACCAAACAATCCAGACTAACGCATTAGATATAATGAAAATCTTAAAAGGTATAAACACACGATTAGGAACAAAAGACAAAATCACACTCAGAAAAGACTTGAAGAAATTGAAAATTCCATAAATCAAAACCAATTTTGGGATATGTGGAATAACCTGAGCACAACAAAACTGCAAACATTACCAATTCAAGACGGTGATGTCTGGAGAGCACATTTCAAAAATCTATATAAAGACATCCCAATAAATAAAATAAACTCAAATCATTCTCATATCAAAGAAAAACTCCAAACACTAGAAATAGTAATTAAAGATTATCAAAACCTCCTTAATTGCCCAATTACTTTGGAAGAACTGACCTTAAAAATAAAATCTCTTCACTCAAAGAAAGCCTGTGGTCCAAATAACATTAAAAATGAAATGCTCAAGTACAGCACTCCGGAGATGCAGGACATAGTGCTTAGGCTGTTCAACATCATACTACGTTCAGGTTATTTCCCTGATATTTGGTGCCAAGGGCTTATTTCACCCATTTATAACAGTGGAAACAAACTAGACCCAAATAATTATCATGGCATCTGTGTCAGTAGCTGCCTAGGGAAGTTATTCTGCAGTATCATAAATAACAGAATGCAGGATTTCCTTAACAAATACAACATTCTCAGTAAAAACCAAATTGGCTTCCTCCCAAAACACCGTACCACTGACCACATTTACACCCTCCACACTCTCATTGAAATACATGTACACCAAGCAAAAAATGGAAAAATATTTGCCTGTTTTATTGACTTTGAGAAAGCATTTGACTCTATTTGGCATGAAGGGCTCTATTACAAACTCCTCTGTTGTGGTATAGGAGGAAAGGTATATGAC
Source organism: Malacoraja senta (assembly GCA_038087875.1). NCBI lineage: Eukaryota > Metazoa > Chordata > Chondrichthyes > Rajiformes > Rajidae > Malacoraja > Malacoraja senta. Next base: position 338,116,389 of record CM075977.1, read on the forward strand.
CTTATCAAATCAATGTACCTGAATAATAAATGTGGTGTTAAAATTGGGGACAAACGCACTGATCTCTTCACCCAGAGAAGAGGCGTCTGGCAAGGCTGCAATCTGAGCCCGACACTGTTTAATGTATATATCAACGATTTGGCAATAAAGCTGGACCAGAGCACTGCACCGGGCCTCTGTCTTCTGGACGGAGAGGTAAAATCCCTGTTTTATGCGGATGACTTGGTTCTGCTGTCCCCCACAGAACAGGGACTGCAGCAACAGTTGGACCTACTTGATGAGTACTGCCAAAATTGGGCCCTGGCAGTAAATCTAAAGAAAACGAACATCATGATTTTTCAGAAAAAACCCAGATGTCAGGAAGATAAATACAAATTTACTCTCAATGGTATTATTATCGAACACACTATGAGCTATACTTACCTTGGTCTAACTGTTGCAGCATCAGGGAGCTTCAATATGGCAGTGAATGCACTAAAAGAGAAAGCTTGAAGAGCTCTGTATGCAATAAAAAGAAGATTCTACAACATCCAAATTCCAATTAAAATCTGGCTTAAAATATTTGACAGAGTAATCCTGCCTATTGCGCTTTATGGTAGTGAAGTATGGGGGCCGCTCAGTCACCATAGTTATAGTAAATGGGAAAAACATACAACGGAGGCCCTGCATTCGGAATTTTGTCGGAACATCCTCCGCATCCAAAGGAAAACACCAACAAATGCATGCAGGGCGGAATTAGGCAGATACCCACTGATAATAAATATCCAGAAAAGAGCACTACATTTTTGGAATCACCTTAAATCTAGCCCACCAGATACGCTCCAGCTTAAAGCCCTTAAAACACAAGAGGGGAGCCCAGAAAAGAGTTCCCTGTGTCAGTTGGCACTGAGACTAACTACCCCCATTCAGTTAAACCCTGTCCAGTTAAATCCTGACCAGCCTCAGATCAATACTGATCCCCAATCACCAGTTAGAGTGAACCAAATTATCAAACAATGTAAAGAAATGTATTTGGAACATTGAGAAAAAGAAACCAAAAGCCAAAGCAGATTAGAATGCTACCATGCCCTAAAAAGAGATTATAAATTGGCAGACTATCTCTCAACTGTTATAGACATAAAACAGAGACAGACCCTCACCAAATACAGGCTAAGTGACCACTATTTGGCAGTCGAAAAAGGAAGACAGAAGAGATACTGGCAACCAAGAGAAAACAGAATATGCGGCCACTGTTTGACAGATGAGGTTGAAACAGAGGTGCACTTCCTCCTAAAATGCAAAAAATTTGACAAAACAAGGAAAACATACTTTGACAAACTCAGTCAGGCAACCTCTGATTTTAAAGAACTAGATGATACATCAAAACTAAGAATAATCCTTGGTGAAGGAAATACGGCACATCTTGGTGCACAATACGTAACAGCATGCCATAACCTGAGAGACGGTGAATGACCAATATGCACATATGTACGCACACACTAATTGACATTAACTGACACTAAGAAATTAATATTGAATTGCTAAACTTGCTATCCTGTTGTACTGCTTACAGCTGCAAGAACGTGTAGCAATCAATAAAGGGCTATAGGCCTCTTGCGAGTTTATGTTCAGGTACATATCTATCTATGCACTGTATACTTGTATTTATACTTATGCATTTTAAATATGTATGTCATGTTTTATACTTTGGCAATATAACAATGTATTTTTATCATACCAATAAAGTTTTTTAATTGAAAAATTGAATTGAATTGAGAGAGAGAAATGGAGAAAGAGAAATAGATAAGGGAGAGAGAGAGAGAAAGAGAGAGAAAAAGAGAGAGAGAAGAGAGAGTGAGAGAGAGAGAGAGAAGAGAGAGAGAGAGAGAGAGAGAGAGAGAGAGAGAGAGGAGAGAGAGAAAAATGGAGAGAGAGAGAGAGATAAGAGAGAGAGAGAGAAGAGAGAGAGAGAGAGAGAAGAGAGAGAGAGAGAGAGAGAGAGAGGAGAGAGAGAGAGAGAGAGAGAGAGAGAGAGAGAGAGAGAGAGAGAGAGAGAGAGAGAGAGAGAGAGAGAAGAGAGAGAGGAGAGAGAGAGAGAGAGAGAGAGAGAGAGAGAGAGCGAGAGAGAGAGAGAGAGAGAGAGAGAGAGGAGAGAGAGAGGGAGTGAGAGGGAGAGAGAGAGGGAGAGAGAGAGAGAGGAGAGAGAGGAGAGAGAGAGGGGAGAGAGAGAGAAGGGAGAGAGAGAGAGAGAGAGAGAGAGAGAGAGAGAGGGAGAGAGAGAGGAGAGAGAGAGAGAGAGAGAGAGAGAGAGAGAGAGAGAGAAGAGAGAGAGAGAGAGAGAGAGAGAGAGAGAGAGAGAGAGAGAGGAGAGAGAGAGAGGAGAGAGAGAGAGAGAGAGAGAGAGAGAGAGAGAAAGAGAAGGGAGAGAGAGAGAGAGAAGAGAGAGAGGATGTAAGTGAGAGAGAAGGGAGAGAGCGAGAGAGAGAAGGGAGAGAGAAAGGAGAGAAGAGAGAGAGCGAGAGAGAACGGAGAGAGAGGGAGGGGAGAGAGAGGGGGAGAGAGTGAGAGAGAGGGGAGAGAGAGAAGGGAGAGAGAAGGGAGAGAGAGAGAAGAGAGAGATTGGTTAAAGGTTAAAACATAAGGAGAAAATCCTCCAGGAAAACCCAGAGGTCATTTACGTTAATTACGCCCGACATCGAGGGAGTAGGAAGAAGAAGAATCTAATATTCTTCACTAACTACATCTATTCCTGGAGAGACACTCTGCTCAAAAACTACCCACACATCCAATGGGGAGGGTATTGGACGGGGGTGCAGACTGAAAGTATGTAAAGATCAAAGCCTGGATAAAGATGACCCTCTCCTTACTATATCCTATAATAGAGGCAAGATCATGATACAGGGAAACACAAACAACATGGACTTTTGAAGAGGTTTTTCCCCTGCTAAAAGAGAAGGTGAATGAAGTAAGGACCAATACCCATAGGATAATTATGAAGATGACAGTCCACTAGAGACAATTGCCACCTTGGCCATCTCTACCCCTCCTACACCTCATAACTCAAGCCACCAGCTGAGAGAGAATCTGGCCCAGCTAGAACTCAAATTCATGGAACTCAAACAAGCACAGGCTAAGCAACTCAACCAGCTGAAAGAAGATTTCAAACAGCTGATGACGAAAAATGAGACTACCACCTCTGAGATGAAGAGAACCCTGGAAGAGCTGAGACAAGAAAACTGTGAACTCTGTGCCCAAATAGCCAAAATGAAGGAGGATATAAATAAGCAGGGAAAATAAGTTGACAGCAGCTCTAGAATGTCAGGGACAATCACCCAGAAGTTCCAAAAAGGACACACGAAAAAATACAGAGCCCAGCTGCTGATCACTTTCCTATGGTTGCTCCAACCTCTTTGATCTGCACTCAGCCCACCAATACACCATTATTGGACACCCCTTCTGTTACACAGCTCGCCCTAGGAATACAGTCAACAGGCAACCCTCACCTTAGCTTCACCCAACCTCCTGCCCCCTAGTCCCTCAGGTAGTCCTACTGACTGATTCCAACGGGAAGTTTCTGGACCCACAGAGGCTGTTGCCAGGTCGCCAGGTATTGGTCAAAACGTGCGGCACCACAAACCATGCAATGAGGGTCCTGAGCAAAGACACCATCGGGAGCCCTCAATACCTTGTGATCCATACAGGCACGAATGATCTGCGCACCTTACGTCATGGTACTGCTGGGGCAATAAAGAGGATGGCAGAAAAGGCCAGCCCAGGACGGATACCCCACCCCATGTGATTCACAATACCAACATGGAGATCAGCAGAGGGTGTGCCGCCCTCCCTAATGTCCAATTGGCCCACCACCCCGACCATCAGTACATGGGACCTCCATGACGGAATACATCTAAACAGACAGGGGGTGAGGATCTTCGCAAAGAACCTCAAAGATACTGCCCTGGGACGTAACCTTTCCATCCCATCGATCAATGGGAACCCAAGAGGCCAATCTGGACTCCCTTCCCACCACCATCTCAGGACCACCTTCCAAACTGCGAGGAGACATAACAGCCCAGCCTGGGCCGCCATTGCCCCCGGCTCATCATTTCAGCCACAGCCGCCGACCACCTTGGAGATGGGAGATCAGGAAGCTGCTGCACGCCCCATGTTCCCAACTTCTGTGGTAACAAAGCATACATATATATATATAAACAGTCCCTTCCGAGTGACTGATAAAAACAGCATATGATTGCACTGAATTAGTACTGTTGATATTGTTGATATTACTATTAATACTGTTCATATTGCTATTATTAATATAGTTATTATTACAAGGTGGCAGTACGAGTCTCCCTTACCACGGTGTACCAAACTTTACCTAACATTCCCCATTTATAGAAAAAACTAGTGTTTTCGCACCTGTCCCACAAAATATTTTTTTTAAGAATAAAAATAAAAATAAATTCGTTCATTTCATATAGGCTGCTGGAATATCCAGGGTCTCTACTCTTCAACCTTCGGGATGAAGACTGGGAACCCTGAGTTCCTAAAGTGTATAGAAGACACTGATATAATGATATTAACAGAAACATGGTACCGAAAGGATACGTTCATTCACTGCCCTTCAGGGTACTATGAAATCATGGTGCCCTCAGTAAAAACTACTGATATACATAAGGGCAGAACCTCCGGAGGGGTCTTGGTGTGGTACAAAGAAGTAGACATTCACATTACATCAATAAAACAGGGGAAATCACATATATGGTTGAAACTAGATTTTAAAAATTGGAATAACTGGAAAAGATACATATCTATGTGCGGTCTACATACCCCCAATAGAATCGCCATCTATTGAAGAGGATATATTAGAAACTCTCCACATGGAAATCAATCAATTCCAGGCCCAGGGAAATGTGCTACTATGTGGAGACCTGAATGCAAGGACCGGATGTGAACCCGATTCCATAGACCCACAGGGCAACAACCATGTGTTCGGTCAAACCCCCTTGTATGTCACACCAACTATCATTAACCAAAACAACATTGACTGTAAAATAAATAAAAGTGGTAGAGAGGTAGTGCATCTCTGTCGAGCCTTGGGCCTGTACATAGTTAATGGTAGGTTCAGAGGGGACTCGCTGGGAAGATTTACATATTCCTCAGCTTTTGAGTCTAGCGTGGTGGACTACGCAATTACTGGCATGGACCCCTGCACTCACTGTTAGGCAGCAGTCCCCTCTTTCAGACCATAGTCAAATCAATGTGTACCTAAAATTTCCTGTTCAAACTAAAGATGTAAAAAAGGAGCCCAGTAAGCTCTATAAACTAAATCAGACATATAGATGGGCTTCAGATAGTGGAGATAAATTCATCATGGCCCTGAATTCACCTGATCTCACAAATAAAATATTGAAATTCAAGACAAACCCATATGAGACTACTAGAGATGGTGTAAACATGGCTATAAATGACATTAATATGATCTTTCACAAGGCAGCTATCAAAGCTGACCTTGTGAAACAGAAGAGAAAAATTATCAAAAAACACAATCATGAAAAATGGTTCGACCATGAGTGTAGAAGTGTTAGAAAAGATCTGAGGAAAATATCGAACCAAAAACACCGGCAACCAAACAATCCAGACTTACGTATTAGATATAATGAAACTCTTAAAAGATATAAACACACTATTAGGAACAAAACACAAAATTACACTCATAAAAGACTTGAAGAAATTGAAAATTCCACAAATCAAAACCAATTTTGGGATATGTGGAATAACCTGAGCACAACAAAACTACAAACATTACCAATTCAAGACGGTGATATCTGGAGAGCACATTTCAAAAATCTATATAAAGACATCCCAATAAATAAAATAAACTTAAATTATTCTCATATCAAAGAAAAACTCCAATCATTAGAAACAATAATTAAAGATTATCAAAACCCTCTTGATTTCCCAATTACTTTGGAAGAATTGACCATAAAATCTCTTCACTGTGGTCCAGACAGCATTAAAAATGAAATGCTCAAGTACAGCACTCCGGAGATGCAGGACATGGTGCTTAGGCTGTTCAACATCATACTATGCTCAGGTCATTTCCCTGATATTTGGTGTCAAGGGCTTATTTCGCCCATTTATAAGAGTGGAAACAAATTAGACCCAAATAATTATCATGGCATCCGTGTCAGTAGCTGCCTAGGGAAGTTATTCTGCAGTATCATAAATAACAGAATGCAGGATTTCCTTAACAAATATAACATTCTCAGTAAAAACCAAATTGGCTCCCTCCCAAAACACCATACCACTGACCCTATTTATACCCTCCACACTCTCATTGAAAAACATATACACCAAGCAAAAAATGGAAAAATATTTGCCTGTTTTATTTACTTTGAGAGAGCATTTGAGTCTATTTGGCATGAAGGGCTCTAATACAAACTTCTCTGTTGTGGTATAGGAGGAAAGGTGTATGACCTTATCATATCAATGTATCTGAAAAATAAATGTGCCGTTAAAATTGGGGACAAATGCACTGATCTCTTCGCCCAGAGAAGAGGCGTCCGGCAAGGCTACAATCTGAGCCCGACACTGTTTAATGTATATATAAACGATTTGGCAGTAAAGTTGGACCAGAGCACAGTGCCGGGCCTCTGTCTTCTGGACGGAGAGGTAAAATCCCTGTTTTATGCGGATGACTTGATTCTGCTGTCCCCCACAGAACAGGGACTGCAGCAACAGTTGGACCTACTTGATGAGTACTGCCAAAATTGGGCCCTGGCAGTATATCTAAAGAAAACCAACATCATGATTTTTCAGAAAAGACCCAGATGTCAGGAGGATAAATACCAATTTACTCTCAATGGTATCATTATCAAACACACTATGAGCTATACTTACCTTGGTCTAACTGTTGCAGCATCAGGGAGCTTCAATATGGCAGTGAATGCACTAAAAGAGAAAGCTCAAAGAGCTCTGTATGTGATAAAAAGAAGATTCTACAACATCCAAATTCCAATTAAAATCTGGCTTAAAATATTTGACAGTGTAATCCAGCCTTTTGCGCTTTATGGTAGTGAAGTATGGGGTCCGCTGTCACCATAGCTATATTAAATGGGAAAAACATACAACAGAGGCCCTGCATGCGGAATTTTGTTGGAACATTCTCCGTATCCAAAGAAAAACACCAACAAATGCATGTAGGGTGGAATTAGGCAGATACCCACTGATAATAAATATCCAGAAACGAGCACTAATTGTTTGGAATCACCTTAAATCTGGCCCCCCAGATATGCTCCAGTTTAAAGCCCTTCAAACCCAAGAGGGGAACCCAGAAAAGAGTTCCCTGTGTCAGTTGGGCTGATAAATTGCAGACTTGATTTTTAAAATCTGAAAATTTTGTAACATTGCTACATTCATCTCCTCTTTAACCATCAATGCCACCCCACCTCATCTTCCTTTCCATCTATCCTTCCTGAATATTGAATACCCCTGCATGTTTAGCGCCCAGCCTTGATCACCCTGGAGCCGTGTCTCCGTAATTCCAACTATATCATATCCCTTAACTACTGACTGCACATTCAATTCATCCACCTTATTTCGAATGCTCCTCGCATTAAGGCACAAAGCTTTCAGGTTAGTTTTTCTTATATACCTTTTGCTTCTGTCCTTCTTTTATGTCCCTTGCATTGGGTCCCATCCCCCTGCCCTGTTAGTTTAAACGTGACCTTTCAGACACTGGTGGGGGCGCTGCAAGATGGCTGCTCTGCCAGCAGCGTGTTAGTCAATTGTACTTTTTTTGTTTTTTTTAGTATGTCCAAATGTTTGTTTTAATGTCTCTCGGTGTGTCTTGTGTGGGGGATGGTGAGGGGGGGTAAGGGGGAAACCGCTTTCGGTTGCCTCCTCCACAGAGTGGCGACTTTTTCCATGTCACCTCTCTCGCAGCCTTACACCAAGGATTGGTGCGGCCTTTCCCAGAGACGGGCCCGGAGCTTCAGCAGCGGGCGCAGCGTGGACTTTTTCATCGCGGAGTGGGCGAGCCCTCGCGGGGGGACGCCAGAAGAGAGAGCCCCGATCGCTGGCCCGCGGCAGCCTGAAGCCTGCGGAGCTTCCAGCTGGTGCGGCGTCCGGAGCCTGGGATCCCTCGTTGGGGACCCCGGAGGAGAAGAGCTCCGACAGCCGGCCCGCGGCCTACAACAGCTTGAAGCCGCGGTCTGCGGTGCTTCTTGCCACGTTGTTGACTCCACCCTCCCACTTTTTAGTTTAAACCCATCCGTGCAGCACAAGAAAACCTGCCTGCCAGAATGTCGGTCCTCTTCCAATTAAGGTGGAAACTGTCCCTTTTGTACAGGTCACCCCTGCCCCAGAAGAGATCCCAGTGATCTAGAAATCTAAATTCCTGCCCCTGCACCAACTTCTCAGCCACACATTCAGATCCCCTATCTCGCTGTTCCAGCCCTCACTAGCATGAGGTACTGGAAGAAACCCAGAGATAACCACCCTAGAAGTCCTGATTTTCAGCTGCTCCGACAGCTCCCAAGAGGGTGTACCTGTTTTCAAGAGGTACTTCCACCGAGGTCTCCTGCACTGGTTTCATCCCCTTTATTTACTTCTCTAACCGTCGCACCTCCTGCACTCTAGGAGTGATGAACTGACTGTAGATCCTGTCCAGGAAGCTTTCGTCTTCCTGGATGGACCACAGGTCATCCAGCTGCTGCTCCAGTTCTCTAACTCGGTCCTTGAGGAGCTGCATCTGGACACAGTTCCCACAGGTGTAGTGGTCAGTGTCACCAGCGGTGCCCCTGACTTCCCATATCCTGCAGCAAACGCACTGCAGTAACGTTCCTGCCATCGCAAGCCATCATTTAGCCTCCTCGCCAAAGATTCATACTTTACCTCACCAAGGCACTTCCCCTCAACAAAGCCACTCCCTTAGACCTGAACTTAATTTTATCTAATCAAGTCCACTATCCGCTCAACTAATCAGGATGTATCAGCCAATCCACTCACTCGCTGGTCTGACTGCTGCTCCTCTGCAACCTTCAAGGTAATCAAATGCAGCCCTACTCCAGCACAAGAACACACAAAAAAAGGAACAGGGATAGTAACTAGGACCCTCTAGCTTGCACCCACCATTAAATGTGATCATATCGGATCAATGTTCCCCTCAACTCCTCTTCTGTGCCAGTTTCCATTAACCTTTAATACAACCTTAATATCCAATGATCTGGAATCCACCTCCCTCAGGGGCAAAGTATTCCAGAAATTCTCTACGTTTGGTGAGAAGAAATCTCTGCACATCTCTGTTTTAAATGACCAGCCACTTACTTTGCAGTGATATTCCCTTGTTCAAGTCTTTCCCACCAGTGAAAACTCAGATGATGGAGATGAAGGAGATTCCATTCCCATCTCGCAGTCATCTACCTGTTGTGATAATAACGCGCTGGTGTGCCTCAAGGACCATGAGCTCACTCCTGGCTCACATCAAAAGCATGGCGTCAGTTTCTATGTGGCAGAACTTTACCATAAGCTCTTTGGATCGTGTTGTTTATGAAATATGAGATCAGTTTTTTACCTGGTTCAGACTGTGGATCAAACAGTATTGTTGATTTGATCTGTGTCTGGTTTTGCTGATGATGACCTGATCCATAATCCATGTCAGGTTTTCCACACCACCACCTTGTGGCATGCTGGCAGCCATGATGTTTTTTAGTATTAACTTATGACATTTTCGGAGCCTACAGTACTCATCTCGATGGTCTCTGCATGTATACAAATTAACGTACTTGTTATGATATATAATGACTCTGTATCATAAATACATTGCACATGGTGTCAGAAGTGGGATAACATTGCGGTCGACGACATAAAATCGCAACCTATTCGAGCCAGCACTGCCATTCAATGTGATAATGGCTGATCATCCCCAATCAGTGCCCCATTCCTGCCTTCTCCCCATATCCCTGGACTCTGATATCTTTTTTTTTTTTTTTTTAATATTTTTATTTTATTAGAAGTAAGTACAATTGTATACAATCATATTTTCATAATACATTTTATGTACAGCTTCTTTTCTTTTTTTTATAATAAAGAAGAAAAAGAAAAAGAAATTAGATAATGAGGTATAGAAAAATGTGAGATATATAGTGTGTGGAAAAGAAAAATAGAAAGTGAAAGAAGAAAGTTAAAGAATAAAAAATAGGAAAAAGAGAATAAAAGAAGAAAAGGGAAGAAAAAGAAAAAAGAAGTAAGGAGATCTTATTTATAATCTTGACCATCCCTCGCCCAGTCACGAGTTAGCTTTTACAATTGTGTTGCACCATATGATTCCAAAAAGACGACAAATGGAGACCAACTCGTTGTGAATTGGTCAAGTTTATCTATTAGGAGGAATTGCATTTCCTCAAGATGTGCGGTGTCCAACATACTTGCAATCCACATTTTGAGCGTTGGTATTGGTGTATATTTCCAAAATTTAAGTATTAATTTTTTTGCTATGATTAAACCATAATTAAAAAATAATGTTTGAGATGGATTCAATTTATTCCCATGACTCCGATATCTTTAAGAGCCCTATCTAGCTCTCTCTTGAAAGTATCCAGAGGACCGGCCTCCACCGCGAACTGAGGCAGAGAATTCCAAGCAATAGAATTCCAGATAATAGAATATGCCTGCAGCTCCAGATATCTCTCTCACTTACAAGCAGGGTAAGCGCATGTATCTGGCTGACACATTATCCCGTGCTCCCAGAAGGTCGAGCGCCCAGCACACATCAGAAATAGACACGTTTGACGCCATGGCAATTGATTTCACTCATCCTTCACATCTGGATACTTTGGTGGTTCGTGCAACAGATGATGCCACCCTGCAGATGCTCGCCTCAGTCATCAATCACGGATGACCTGGCAATCAGCATTCGCTTTCGCTTGCTGTTCGGCCTTACTGTTCTGTCCGAGATGAACTGGCCATTGAAGGTGGGGTTATCAAAAAGGGCCATAATGCATGATCCCGGCTTCTCTCCAACAGAAGTACTTTGACACCATACACGGAGGTCATCCTGGTTCTGAAGCTATGGTGCAATGAGCAAAGAGCATGTTTCTCTGGCCTGCCATGTCAGATTATGTAGATTGGTTATTTCCTACTAACCAATTGTAGTGCTTGTTAGTAGTTGGTCTGCCTAATATGCGATTTATATTACCAAGACCTTGCTTACGTAATTCAGTATGAGTAGCTGCTAGTTACTGTAATGTCCTGCAGACCAATGCTGTAAGTGAACTTTAATAAATATGTGTTATATCTTGACGTGTGTACGACTCGACTTGATATGGTGTCAAGAAGTGAGTCTTCCCTACGTTCACGTTTATCGGGTTTGTTTTTTATATTTGTTTTATGTGCCTGTTATCTATCATGGCAAACTCGACTCACCGTCCTAGTCCTCTGATCTTTGACTCCGACATTGCTGAATGCTGGCGCCTTTTCGAGCGCGTCCACATTCACTACATTTGCACCGTTCATCACAACGATCATCCAAATGTATGTGCTTCTGTGTTACTAAACCTGGCTGGTCCTGAGGCAATGAAACATGCGGACCATTTTACTTTTGCGCCTGCTGTTTTAGACACAAACGGTCAGATCCAAGTCCCTGCAGAAATGATTGATGACCCTGCTGTCCTACATGCAAAGTTTAGACAGTTGTGTGACCTCCCATCGAACTCTATTATCGAACGTAACAAGTTTTTTGCTCGTAAGCAACAAGTTGGCGAGCCAGTAGAGTGCTTTATCAGCGACTTAAAACACATGGCTGCGCGCTGTCATTTTCGAGATTTATGCGATGAACTGATCCGCGATAAACTCGTTGGCGGTATGCTCAGTGACAAGGTGAGAGATGAATAACTTCGTAACACTGAACTGACGCTAAATCAAGCGGAACACGCCTGTCGGATTGCTGAGTTAACGGCTTCTCACACTAAGTCTGTGATCTCTGGGCAGCCATCCCAGTATAGTGTTAACCTTACAGGCACATCCTGTCATAACAAGTATCTGCACCCTTCCCTGCCTGGCAGCAGACAAGATCTGCTGCTCGATGTCCTAATTGTAACTATTCTCATGCTCCAGGTCGGGAGTTCTGTATTGCTTATGGTAAGGTTTGCAGTTTCTGCAAGAAATGCAACCACTTTGCAAAATGTTGCTGTTCCAAGGATGAGTTTGCACCTGTTACAACATGAGCTTGCTGATAACGAAAGCCAGGATCTTGAGGAGTCATCCCCGCTCAGCTCTCTGCAGGTGAAGATAACAGTTCAGCCATCCACTCCCTTCCTCTAACGAGCAACTTGACCCTGAGGTAACCATGTTTGTGCATTACAAGCCTGTGATCACAAAGATTGATACCGGCGTGAAATGTAATGTCATCTCGTTATCTCAGTTTTTAAAAATACGTAATGCTGAACATGTTGAAAAGGCCTCAGCCACGCTTCGGGCCTATGGGGGGTGATATTCTACACCCGCTTGGACAAACTGATTTAAACTGCATCATAAACTCGCAGTCTCATACCCTGAAGTTTTATATCGTCAAGGGGGATTCTGAAACTCTGCTTGGCATGCCACGATCTAGGCCTAGTCTATTTTGTCCGCGCTGTCCATCAAATCTTTCTCGCTGAGGGCTCCACTCAGTAAATACTCTCTCAATATAGAGAACTGTTTAACAATGAGCTTGGCAAGCTGCCCCTCAAGTACAACATCGCCGTTGATCCCAAAGTCACTCCTGTGGTTCGAGCACCACATCATATTCCACATGCCATGCGTGACAGAGTAAACAATGAGCTCAAGCGGACGGTCTCCCTGGGTCTCATTGCTGAAGTTACTGACCTATCTGACTGGGTTTCCACCATAATTGTTGCAATGAAGAAAAACAAGGAGGAAATCCATATCTGCATCAACCCCAGGGATCTCAACACAGCTATCAAACGCCCACACTACCCTATGCGAATGGTAGAGGAAGTTGCCGCTCAAATAGGCAACGCATCAGTGTTCTCCATTCTGGATGCCAAAAGCTAATTTTGGCAGATTCTGCTGGACCCAGACTCGTCCAACCTTATTACGTTCGGTACCCCCTTCGGTCATTACAAATTCCGGAGAATGCCCTTTGGCATCAACTCTGTCAGCGAGGTTTTTCAGCGCATAATGGAACAACTGTTTGCGGGGTATCCATGCGCCATCATTGTTGATGACATTCTCGTCTACGGGTGCGACCTGGCTGAACATGACGCCAATCTGAAGAGAGTGTTGGACCATGCCAAAGACATTCAGCTCAAACTCAATCCCCTGAAGTGCAAGTTTCGAGTCCCGGAAGTTACCTACGTCGGACATGTTTTAACAAGTGATGGTCTCAGACCAGACCCATCAAAAACTGCTGCTATCAACGAGATGCTGGTTCCTATTGACATTACGAGTCTACAAAGGTTCCTTGGAATGGTCAACTACCTGGGGAAATGTGTTCCCAACCTCAGCAACATATCTGCCCCCCTACGGGAACTGACACAAAGGCACTGCATGATCCTGGTATCCGCAGCACCAAAGAGCTTTTGATATCCTCAAGTTGCAGTTGACAGCGCACCTACCCTCGCCTATTTCGCTTTGGAGTTACCAGTAACACTCACCTGCGATGCGTCCCAGTACGGACTTGGCGCTGCGTGCCTGCAGATCACTGCTGATGGCGACTGCAAGCCTGTTTCTTACGCCTCTCGCACACTAACCGATACTGGACAACGTTACGCCCAGATTGAAAAAGAATTGCTTGCAGTGGTTTTCGCCTGCACGAAATTCAAAGACTTTATTTCTGGGAAGTCTGTGACTAGAGAAACAGACCACCAGCCGCTGGTCACCATCTTGAATAAACCCATTCACGCTGCTCCGGCTCGCCTGCAACGGATGATAATGCAGCTGCAGCGTTTTGATTTCAACGTTGTCTACAAAAATGGCAAGGACATGCACATAGCTGACACACTATCAAGGGCCCCACGCAAAACCAGCGAACAACAGCCCTCTGAAAAGGACCAGTTTCAGTAATGAAGGTATCGTATGTTCCCACTGATTGCCAAAGCAGCCTGGCAGAACACACGGCTGCTGACGAGACTTTACAATTTCTGTCCGCAGTCATCCAGCGTGGCTGGCCGGATAAATAACACAGCACCCCGCTTGCGATCCGCCCATACTTCCTGGTTCGTGACGAACTGGTGTTACAGGACGGGATTATAGTCAAAGGCCACAAGGCAGTTGTCCCAGCCCAGCCGTCCTCCGGGAAAAGTACTTCGATGCCATCCACAGGGGCCACCCCGGTGTGGAGGCAACCTTACAACGGGCACAGAGCATGTTTTACTGGCCTGGTATGACCAAGTATATATGTGACAAAACTGAAGTTTGCGCCATCTGCAAAAGCCTGACGCCACACCAGCAGAAGCAGCCCTTACTACCGCACCCGGTTCCTCCTCTACCATGGTCCACAGTAGCCACCGACATATTTGTATGGCATGGGAAACACTATCTGGTTCTTGTCGACTTATTCGGGCTGGTTTGACATTGATCTACTCCAAACCATCATATCTGAAGCCATTATCCAGAAGTTGCAACGCCATTTCTCCGTGCACGGTTCCCCTGCACGCCTTCTATCCGACAACGGCAGTCAGTTCACCAGCCAGCTTTTCAAAAACCTTGCACAACGATGGGACTTTCAACATATCAGCAGCAGCCCTGAGTTTCCGCAGTCCAACGGACTCGCCGAACGGGCCGTCCGAAACGCAAAACAAATAATGGAGCGTTCTTACCTTGCTAAATCTGACGTCTACCTAGACCTGCTCAATTTAAGGAACATTGCCAGGGATCCCATACTGGGTTCCTCAGCCCAGCGACTTATGTCTTGTCAAACCCGTGCTGCCCTGCCTGTACCCCAGCAGCTTCTGCAGCCACAGGTCCGTTCTCCGCCCACAGTCCAGAAACAACTACACAATTCAAGCGCGATAAACAAAAAAATGTTTTGACAAGTCCAGTAAGCCACTTAAACCTCTCGCCAGTGAACAGGTTGTTCGCCTCCAGACCAACAAGGGTTATGGCCGACTGGGTCATATCCACAGCACCGTCAAAGAACTGTGCTCCTACCTGGTTAGGGCAGACGGGGCCATTTACAGACGCAACCGTCAACATCTCCTTCCTGTGAAGGAACCGCATCCTGCGACTCCGTATCCAGAGGTCTCGCATTTTGTATACCGTCCCACTACCGGGCGGGCTGCTCCACTATCAGTGACTGTGTCCCCCGCGGCCTCCCCATGGCGTTCAGCGCCTAGCTCGCCTACTTTACCACCTCTACCCAGCAGGTCTCCGGTGCTGTCCCCGGTCACATCCCCTGTCCCCTCCCCAGTCACTTCACCGATGAAAGGAGGAGATGCGGATTCATACCGCACACGGGTCAGCAGGCCACCCATTAAATACGGCAATTTTGTGCAACCATTTATACTTTCCCATATGCGTTATTAACGTTTCGGCTGCTGTATTGTTTAGCCACCATGTTTCCACGTATCTATGCTTTATATTGTTTCTACAAGGAAAGATGTAGATTGGTTATTTCCTACTAACCAATTGTAGTGCTTGTTAGTAGTTGTCCCGCATAATATGCAATTTATATTACCCAGATCTTGCATACACAATTCAGTCTGAGTGGCTGCTAGTTACTGTAATGTCCTGCAGACCAATGCTGTAAGTGAACTTTAATAAATATGTGTTGTATCTTGATGTGTGTACGACTTGACATTACAGATTTTACTTCGGAGTCACGTAAGTGACTACGTGAAGAAGAGCCCGTCCAGCCGCACACGCGTCATCATCGTCAGACGTATAGCGCAGAGCTCCTCCAAACCGGTAAGTAAAAAGCCTGAAGATAAGTGTTTACTTACGTTTTTCGGGTCGCTTTCTTCAGAGAACTTGTAGTTGGAACAACACAAGTCAGAATGGAGAAAGGATGTTAGAGGCGTACCGCAGGTAAACTCAAGAAAGACCGCGCGTCTGCGAGTAGCGGGCGCCCTTTTGAGGAGTCGGTGGCAGCAAGGCCATCGACTTTTAAATACGGTTTAAAAATATACCGTTGTAGCGCCATTAGGCGCAAGAGTCAAAAGGCCGGGTGGCCAGCAGACTCTGAGGAGTCAGACCGGAGGATCCCCGACTCTGGCAGACATTTTGTCTATTCGGGTCCGCGTTGGGAGAGCCAGCACAGGGAATGCCTGGGGAAGGTCCGGCTTAGCGTTGGCCTACAGGAGAGCCAGCGCAGGGAGTGCCTGGGGAAGGTCCTGGCTTAGCGTTGGCCTATAGGAGATCCAGCGCATGGAGTGCTTTGGAAGGTCCGGCTCAGCGTTGGCCTAAGGGAGAGCCAGCGCAGGGAGTACTTGGGAAGGTCCGGCTCAGCGTTGCCTAAAGGAGAGCCAGCGTGAGCAATGCCTGGATAAGGGCATTTTTATGCGTTGGCCAACAGGAGAGCCAGCACCAACTATGTCTGGAGAAAGACAGTTTAAGCGTTGGCCTACAGGTGAGCCAGCGCCAGCAGCACCTGAAAGAGGGCTGCCTATACATGGGCCTACAGGAGAGCCCGTGTGGCGAGCACCTGGGAAAGGGTTTACTATGCGTAGGCCTATGGGAGAGCCAGCGCTAGAAACACCTGAAGCAAGATGCCAATTCGCCCCCTCCATGAGGAGGATTATTTTACGCAAAGATTCAGAGACGAATCATATGAGGACCAGAGCCCAATAACAGAGCCTAAAGGACCAGGTTTGGCACAATATATAAAATTTGTGGTTCCAAAACTATCAGGGGAACCATTGGGAGATAAATTAGCAATGTCAATAAATTACTTGCTCTCCCAGCAGCTCCAGGTTCTGACCATGCATGAGCTGTCAAAAAATATGAAACCCGCAGAATTGAGCACTGCAAGCAGTCTCAGCGGTGATTTTTTTTTTTTTTTTAATAATATATATATATTTTTTAATGACAGAGGGTGTTGAAATTGCTGGTCAGGCATTACGGCTTTGGCCAGAGGTTTGGATGGAGAGCACGTATATGTATCACAACAAGGTTGACTTAGCACTCATGTGTAGTGCGCACTTTGAAATAAACTGTATTTATAAAAGTGCTATAAGACCTAACATATACCCTAAGGTTGCGGTGCTCTGTAAACCATCTAATAGTCAATTGCCAAAAATCTGTTTTTGGAAAGAATCTAGCCAAAAAAGGGTAAAAGACCTCGATGAAGCCGTCGGTGATTGGCAGGATCAAATCAAAGGCAGTTTTCCCTACCAACGTGTGGTGACTGGGGACAGTGAAGGATCAAATCGGTCTTTCCCATATTTGCGTTATTGGCGCACTCCTCCTGAGGTACGTGGAGGTTACAATATTCCCACTATGATCAGGGAATAACAATTGCCATAGGCAAACCCTGAGGTAGGGGGTCTGGTTCTGTAAGAGACATATTAATGTTTTACACTTACAAGTTGGGGAAGATTACAATTCTTCCTAAAAGAATGGCAATCTGATGTATTTATACTGTACAGTATTGTGGGTTTAGAATTGAATTCTACCCATATTTGGATTCTCCTACTCAGCATATTTCAAACCGGACACATATTTCTCAAAATAAGAGAATATGCAGATTCAGGCAGAACTTGAAATATTGTGTAAAAGGGATAATTAAGAAGTCAGTTCACCATCACCACCAATTTGTGCCAAGTGTTTTATTAGAGCAAATAAGGATGGTGGGTGTAGAATTATTCTAGATCTGACAAGTCTTAACCCTTTTTTGTACAGTATAAAAAACAGTTTTGGAGACATTTGTCAATACTATACAGCCAATTTCAAGAAAATGCTATATGGCTAGCATAGATCTTAAAGATGCATATTACTGTGTGGCTGTATATGGTAATACTCATAGATATTTAAAATTTAACTGGATGAGTCAATTATGGCGATTTAAAGCATTGTATTAAGGTTTAGCCTCAGCTCTGAGACTATTTGCCAGGTTACACAAAAATGCTGGAGAAACTCAGCGGGTGCAGCAGCATCTATGGAGCGAAGGAAATAGGCAACGTTTCAGGCCGAAACCCTTCTTCAGCAACCCCTATCAGTCTGAAGAAGGGTTTCGGCCCGAAACGTTGCCTATTTCCTTCGCTCCATAGATGCTGCTGCACCCGCTGAGTTTCTCCAGCATTTTTGTGTACCTTCGATTTTCCAGCATCTGCAGTTCCTTCTTTAACTATTTCTAGCTGTGGAGGTAGATGGAATGTGGAGAAAGTACCTTTGATCCAATAACAAGGGATCATTTAATGAGAGTTTTTAGGAAAATGTTATGGGCCTAAAGCTTATTGCTCTGATATGCAAAGTTTGCATGTTTTAGGTACAGATTGACAACACTACGGAATAGAAACGTATGTTAATCAGTTGAGTGGTATTAAGTCAGAATCTTGTGATAGATTGGCTAACGTGATCTGGACCTGGTGTTTTTACCAGAAATATCTGGTTTCGGCAATCTACCTACCAGGTAGATTCAAAATAGTTGCAGACACGAGGTCAAGTAAATTCAATGACAATACAGAATGAATGTTGGATCGTGACAAATTTAATAATATTTTAGCACGGTTGGGGATGCCATAGATGACTTGTTTGCATCCAAACTTAACCACGAATTACCTAAATATGTGTCATGGGAACCTGATCCTGGGGCAGTAGCGGTGGATGTTTCTCGCTGCATTGGGGTAGAATGTTTTAATATGCATTTCTCCATTTTTGCCTCATTTAGTCAGTATACAGAAGATCAAACAGGACTCCGTTTCGGGAGTATTGGTGGTACCAAAATTGGATCTACACAACCATGGCCTCTGGTGTTAAAAAGTGATCACAAAGCCTCTTATGATTTTCCCAAAGAATTAACCTGTTTGTGCACCCTATAACTGATGATTCACATCCTTTACATAATCATATTGATTTGTTGATTTGCAGATTCTAAGGAGGCCATATCTCGGAAGAGGACTATCCGATCGTACTGTGGATGTTATTGCGGCAACCTGGAGGAATAGTACCCAGAAGCAGTACATTTCTTACATAAAGAAATGGGAGATGTTTTTGCTTAAGGCAGAATATTACATATCACACTGCAGACATCTCAGACGTGTTAGAGTTTCTGTCAACTCTTTATTTTGATTGGCAGTTAAGCTATAGTGCTATCAATACTGCAAGGAGTGCCCTCTCTGCATATCTATGGAGGGAATCAGAACAAAATCTTGTAGGGTCACACCCTTTGGTCTGTAGATGTATGAAGGGAATTTTCAATTCTAAGCCTCCTAGACACAGGTATACAGAAATCTGAAATGTAAGAGATGTGCTAATGCTCTTTCGCCAATGGACTCCTATTGCAGCGATGTCCATGGCTGAAATTACCATGAAGGTAGTCATGCTCAGGGCACTGGTTACAGCACGGAGAGTGCAAACATTGCAGAAACTACGAATAGACATGATGGAAATAGCAACAGATACTATTACGTTCTATGTCTATGATTTGCTTAAACAGAATAGACCTGGAGTCACAGGATGTAAGTTGGGGTTTTCAGCATATCCTACAGATCCACGTCTATGTGTAGTATCACATTTACGATGTTACATTAAAGCTACCAGAACCTTAAGAGGTGCAGTATCAGCATTCTTTATCAGCCATAAATAACTGCATAAGAAAGTGTCGGTTTAGACTATTTCAAGATGGCTGAAGCAGGTGTTGCCTGATGCAGGTATTGATACTGACAAATTTAAATCTCATTCCACCAGGGCGCCATCAACAATTTGGATTTTCCAATAGAACATATCCTCGCGGCCGCAGAACAAAGTGAAAGGAAGTTTCTTAAGTATTACCATAAGGAGATTACAGTACCTGTGGTTATTTGGTGGTGCTGTTTTGGATTCAGTATTAAGTTTCCCCTTGTGATAAAGGGGTTACTATTGTGGTGATAAATAAACCATTAACTGGTTGCATCCATGTTGTGGTTATGCATTGTTGATTGCTTTACTTATTTAGAGTCAATCAATGCAGTGAGACGCCTGGATTTGAATCTACGGCGTGAAATCACAGAGCTTTGAAATCTTCACGTAGTCACTCACGTGACTCCGAAGTAAAATAGTAAGATTAAACGAGAACTTGCCAGTTTGAAGTTTGATCTTTATTTTATGAGGAGTTACAATGAGGGACTACGTGCCCTCCGCTCCCAACCCTCATAAAGATCGAGCTGGTAGTTCTAGTCTTTACATATCTTACTATCATACTTCAGTAATTGTTGTCTGTGATTTCACACCGCTGCTTTGAAGATTGACGCGTGTGCGGCTGGTCGGGCTCTTCTTCATGTAGTCCCTCATCGTAACTCCTCATAAAATAAAGATCAAACTTCAAACTGGCAAGTTCGCATTTAATCTTACTATTATATATGCCAGAGGGTGCAGTCCTGCACAGTGTGCAGTCTTGTGCTGTGTGCAACGGCTCCACATCAACAGAAAGAGCACCTTTTGCAGCACCCAACTGACATTTTCGACTGGCGTGGCATCCAATAATTTGTCCTGGTTGACTCTAACTCCGGGTGGTTTGAGATCGATCTGCTCCCCACAGCTTCCGCTGCGGGAGTCATCAAGAAACTTGCAAGACATTTTTCGGTCCATGGGGTACCTCAAACCCTCATGTCTGACAATGGTGGCCAATTCACAAGTCAGCGTCTCAAGGAATTTGCAAAGGAATGGGATTTTATGCACATTACCTCCAGTCAAACGGGCTGGCTGAGCGAGCTGTCCGCAGTGCAAAGGAGCTCATGGTGAAGTCCAGCAGGGCCTCTCCAACCATTCTCGAAAGGCCAGGTGGTCCGTCTACTAACGCAGAAGGGGTATGACCATTTGGGCACAGTCAAGGAGGTGTGTCCGGAACCAAGGTCATCTATACAGACAAAACCGACAACATATTCTGCCAGTAAATGAGTCGATGCCATTGAGGCAGGTTCAGTATGATGATACAGATGACCCAGATGATGTGTTATGGACAGAGGATGGAAACGACTATCTGAATGAGGGACATGTCACATCAGACGATGACCAGTTCTGCGATCAGAACTTTGTTTCTGTACCTGCAAAAGGACTGCCAATGGGACTGGTGCCGATGAAGAAGACCCCTGTAAAGTCTGTCGCCAAATCTCCTGCGAAACCTGCGCTGGTTGAGTCGTCGCCTGTTAAGAAACTCCCGATGGAGGCCATGCCTGTGGCGACATCTCCTGTGAGGTGCACGGCTGAAGGACTGTACCCTACGCATGCAGGACGGGTCAGCAAGCCTATAGCTAGATACGGGGATTATGTCTAGATGCAGATCTTGGACTCTAATTAACTATAACCGACGTTACTTATATTACTTGCAGTATATTCTCCATTGCTTTACTGTAGATAGTTAATTTTTATATCTTTATATACATATTACTTCTGCATGCTTTATGTTTGCCCTTTAGGCAAAAGTCCAAGAAACATAGAAACATAGAAACATAGAAAATAGGTGCAGGAGTAGGCCATTCGGCCCTTCGAGCCTGCACCGCCATTCAATATCATCATGGCTGATCATCCAACTCAGTATCCTGTACCTGCCTTCTCTCCATACCCCCTGATCCCTTTAGCCACAAAGGCCACATCTAACTCCCTCTTAAATATAGCCAATGAACTGGCCTCAACTACCTTCTGTGGCAGAGAATTCCAGAGATTCACCACTCTCTGTGTAAAAAATGTTTTTCTCATCTCGGTCCTAAAAGATTTCCCCTTTATCCTTAAACTGTGACCCCTTGTCCTGGATTTCCCCAACATCGGGAAGAAGGGGGATGTCGATCAAACAGTATTGCTGATTTGATCCATGTCTGGTTTTGCTGCTGATGACCTGATCCACAGTCCATGTCAGGTTTTCCACACCACCACCTGGTGGCATGCGGGCAGCCATGAGGCTTTTTAGTTGTAACTTATGATTCGGAGCCTACAGTACTCATCCCGATGGTCTCTGTATGTATACAAATTAAAGTACTTGTAAATATATAATGACTCTGTATCATAAGCACTTTGCACACAGACATTTTCTACAAATAACTGCTGGAAGGACAAAAGCCATTGTCTTCACTCACCCAGCAATCTTTATTCCATAGCGTTTGTCTTTATCTCTCTGCTTGAGAAATACCTGTGCTGAACCAGATTGGTCTCATGAGATGGGCTATCACTGACACATCCACTCTATCACTAAGACTGCCAACCTTAGTTAACTGTCTCAGTTACATCACCTATCTTCACCCTTGCATCACTCAGCTCAGGACCTGTTAAGACAATCTCTGAACTCATTTATTGCTTCCAACTTGAGTCCTTCAGAGCTGACTACTTTTCTACCTGAAACTCTGATGTCTTTTTCCTAACTTACATCAGGTCTCATTAACCCATCACTCTCTGCCTCAGATGGGCGGTGGAGGCAGGTTCTCTGGGTGCTTTCAAGAGAGAGCTAGATAGGGCTCTTAAAAATAGCGAAGTGAGGGGATATGGGGAGAAGGCAGGAACGGGTTACTGATTTGGGATGATCAGCCATGATCACATTGAATGGCGGTGCTGGCTCGAAGGGCCAAATGGCCTACTCCTGCACCTATTGTCTATTGTCTATTGTCACTCCTGTGCTCAGGGATCTCTTATAGAGCACATTTAGGCCATTCAGCCCATTTACCCTTCCATTCCATCATGGCTGATTGTGATGCCACTTCAGTTTCAAAATTCTCATGCTATTTCTTAATCCCCAACATGTCTTCATCCTTTCCTCTTTAGAGTCATAGATTTATACAACATGGACAATAGACAATAGACAATAGGTGCAGGAGTAGGCCCTTCGAGTCAGCACTACCATTCACTGTGATCATGGCTGATCATCCACAATCAGTACCCTGTTCCTGCCTTCTCCCCATATCCCTGACTCCGCTATCTGTGAGAGCTCTATCTAACTCTCTCAAGAAAGCATCCAGAGAATTAGACTCCACTGCCTTCTGAGGCAGAGAATTCTACAGATTCACAACACTCTGGGTGAAAACGTTTTTCCTCATCTCCGTTCTAAATGGCCTACCCATTATTCTTAAACTGTGGCCCCTGGTTCTGGACTCCTCCAACTTTGGAAACATGTTTCCTGCTTCTAGCGTGTCCAAACCCTTAATAATCTTATATGTTTCAATAAGATTCCCTCTGATCCTTCTAAATTCCAGTGTATACAAGCCCAGTCGCTCCATTCTATCAACATCTTGAGTTCAAACTACTTAGTGTTAAGTGACATGTTGCATGGCATCTATGTGACACTGGATTCTCACTGATAACCAAAGCTTCAGACAGAAGAAAACCTCTGTATAACCCATCCGCATCTTCCTGCAAAATAACCAGCTTTAGGATGAGAGGTGGCCATATTGTTGGTAAGTGTTGTTTCAGAAATGTTGTGGTATTAGCCCGACTATTTTCAGTTTTAGGTAGATTAAATAACAGAGAGACAGCATTTATAAAAAGGTCTGGGTGGGCTTTGGAACCAAGAACTAAGAAGTGCGCTTAATCTAAACTTTTTAATAACATGGACACAATGGGCCAAATGATTTCATTCTGTGCTATGAATTGATTCTATGATCTTTACCAGATCAGTGAAGAAACCAGTATTAGGATGCTGAAAATATGGTAATGAAATGATGTATTCGAATACAAAAAAAATTATCATCATAATTCATTTTCCATACTCTGAGGGAATCATTACAAAAGGCAACAGTAGCTAATTAAAAGCAACAATAGCAAGTGTAAAGCAAAATTTAAAATAATTATTTTGAATATGTAGTTTTAAATTGCTATTAAAAAGTAAAACTGGCAGAGAATGTTTTGAATAATTAGCTTCCTTAAATTAATTTTATTGTTTAATTTGAATATTATCTACCATTTTTCTTGCAATTATTTTTTTCCCAGTCTCTGAATAAATGTTTATAAATTACTTTTAAAGCACAACCTCACAGTTGTCTTCAGTTCAAGCTGTGCAGTCATGGACACCAATTCAGAGAGTACATTCCCACCAGATTAACTCAAGGACAGTCATCCAGGCCCCAGCATGTCCCGCTGAGTGAACGTGAGTTGTAAGAGCAGAAGCCTGAAAACCCTCGTAGCCAAGGAGTGTGCATGGGGCAAGAAGCCAATTAAGAATGGAATGTAAAACATAAAGCAATTTATTTTACGAGCATGATGCAAGGAAATATGAACCAAAGGTCCCAAGTAAATGAAGCTCACATTTATTCTGGAACCTTGTCCTGTCCCACTAGGAAATCCCATCAGGATCCTCAACCCTATGTTTTAGGAGATGGAATCGTAAACATGGTGCACAGAGGGTGCTGCGGCCTACAGGGAAAGCCAGCAGAACATGGCCAACAGCAAAACCTGGTGGACTTCGGCTGATCGTAAGACCCAGCGGGCCGTGGCCTACAGGGAGTAACCGCCAAACTCGTAGGACCCGGCGAACCGCAGCCTGGAAGTGGAACTGGGAGGGTGGAACGGTGACGACGACGGATGCAACGGGAGAGATGCGAGGCCGGCAGGAGATAGAGAGAACTGGGTGTGGCCTACCATGCGTTCAAGGTTCGCTGCGAGCCACCCCCAGGAAACAAAGGTGGACGGGTGAGGAGAGGATGTCAGTTGCTGGTAGACCTAGGAAGGCAACAGCTGGGGCTTGCCTGAATCGGGCACCGCTCATAACAACTGGAGCAGGGACTGAACTTGGAAAATGGCACCAAAAAATGGTGCCTCTTGCATGCGGGCTCAGTAGACTATTTCTGTACAATTGCTAATTGGGGATGGTATGGCAATACTCTACTGAACTATTTGTAAGAAAAGAATTTCACAGTGCGTTTATACTTCGCACATATGACAAAAAAAGCACTACTGAACATTGAACATTGAACACATCTAACACCCTAGGGAATTTATTCAAATTGCACTATCTTGCCCTGAAAATATTTATAATTGCAGAGAGAAACAGACAACAAAGAAAAACCTATGATTGATTTTATTTATTTATTCATTGTTTTAACTATTATTGTTGTTTCATCAGTATGGAGACTGGTGTCTAATTTATTAAAAGTACCAGGTTGTTTATGATACCCAATTTAAATATGAGTTTCGATCATGATATACAACCAACCTGACCTAGAAATCAGGCAACAGAATGCCTTCTTGGTACCTGTTCATTCATGGGCGGAAATCATTGGGGGGATGGGGGCCGTGTCCCCTCCCCCCTCCGCCCAATGTTTTGAGAGGTGGGGGACAATCCCCCCCATGTTTTGTGAAACATGTTGCAGCAAAATCGTCTTGGAATTTTACATTTTTAAAAAGCTTGGGTTTAATGACAACTGCAGAAAGATTGGAGTCGTTTATCACTTGATTCCTCTGAGATGAAAATGATTTGTTAACAACCACTGTTAGCACTTGTTAACTGCCAGTAGTTAACAAGTAGTTATAGAATGTGTCACCAATACATCGATATGCATACCTCAGTAAATTTAATTGTGTTTTGACCTTCAAGTATTACTGATGCCACGTTCCTTTGAATAAAATTCACGGGAGAATTTCTTAAAACTGTCATTAAGGGCTCTGGACCACGAGCACGGGCTTCTTCCTGGTGTGCAGGTACAGTCCCCCATTCACCCACGTTAATTAGTAATTTTACCCATCATTTAGGGATGTTATATGAATTTAAAAAAATTAAGTATGTTTATTTTTGTTAGTTGATCAAAAGTTTTTTAATGTATGTTTTTGTTAGTTTGTGAAAATGTATCTGTGTTGTTTTCTCTCCCTTTCTCTCTCTCTCCTTCAAGGTTAGTTCTGTTTGCCTTTATTTGCTTCGGTTTTATTTAGTATTATTTATCACATTGTGGTTGTAGCTTTTGAAAGATTTGAACGGGTATCGGATTTTAAAAATTCATATAACATCCCTAAATGTTGGCAGGTGGGTCTAGTGTAGCTGGGACATGTTGTGGGCAAGTTGGGTCGAAGGGCCTGTTTCCATACTGTATCACTATGACCTGCTATTTTTATGAGCACGGCTGCCTCCATGCTGAAAATCTCCAGCGCCAGTGTCAAGAAATACTTTCATGTCTGACTCCACTAATGCAGAGCGGCTATGGAAGTTGGTAAAACTGGCACTGACAGCAGTTCATGTGAAAGATCAGCACCTACCAGCAATGAAGGCACTATGGAACCAGCTGCCGCAAGCCCTTCCCACAGAACGGGGTTTTAGCTCGGCATTAAAACTCAATAAAAGAGTTACATTAATTTTAAAACAAAAATGTTACATGTATAAATAGTTCTAACATTCGGGAACCTGGTTAATTAAGTGGTGGGATTATTTCCCTGTCCTAACTATGCCTTTGTTTTAGCCGGTGGTTACATCCATTCCATCCCTCCCTCGTAAAGATGTGAGATTTCATTAAGAGCACACTTGGATGAATAGATGCAAGCGGCATATAAACATGTAAACGTCTAGCGTCTCTTCCATGCGTGCAATGCATGAAGCTGATGACATGAGACAACTGTCACGCCAAAGATAGACACAAAATGCTGGAGTGACTCAGTGGGACAGGCAGCATCTTTGGAGAGAAGGAATGGGTGACGTTTCGGGTCGAGACCCTTCAGACTCAGTCTTCAGGTCCATCTTCGGTTAAAACCAGCATTTGTAGTTCCTTCCTATACAACTGTCACACCAAACTAATTGTCCAGGTTGGCTTGCTGAATATTGCGTAAGACATGGTCAGAAGAAAGAGGTTATATATATATACAGCCTCTTTTATGCATATTCGGGAAAAATATTAAATATGTGGCAAATATGTTATTGCAGCCTTTGTGTCGGGGAAGTGGGAAAGTTGCAGTTGAATAATTTGCAATTACATTTCATTCTTTCCTGCTGTGCGACGTGGGCTGATCGATACTGCGTTGCCTGGCTATCTTTCACTACTTGACTCATGCTCATGAGATTGATTTCAAGATGCTCAGATGATCTTCTAATGCGGTCATTATTCCGAGCGCCAAATCCCTTCAGCTGTACCTGCAGAACGTTGCTTTTTTTTGTGTTTTTTAAAGACATTCCTGTGTCTCACCTAAGTGTAATAATTCTTAAAGATAACATTAGATTTCAAAGACAGCTTTTTAAAATAAATTTGCTCTGTCTGCGTTCCCGGAGAAGGAACCCGCTGTGCGTGGGGGACGGTTAGTGTGTGTGTGACACTGCAGGCCTCTCCCCCCGAATTCCAGAGAGCTGCCGACAGCTTTGGTTAATGCGAGGCGCACGCTAGCATTTCAAGAACATTCTGAGCGCTTCCGAGGTCGACGCACGCTAGCATTTCGAGAACATTCTTCGGATCCTTCACCAACGGTCATTCTGACTTTGTTTATGAAGAACAAGGTCCTGAATTCCATATCCCTCAAGATAAGAATCTGATTGAATTTCATTGCTTTGTTTTAACTTCGAAACCGTTGCGTATTTTTGTTCACCTAAGTGTACTAATTCTGAAGGGTAACAGTTAATTTCAAAGACAGCTCTTTTAAAGATTTTCAGCTGTTTGTTTTTGGGTAAGACTTCATTTTGAAAAAAATGATATGTCTGTCTCCATTAACTGTATAATTCTTAAAGATAACAGTTCATTTCAAAGTTAGCTTTTTAGATAAGTCTGATCGAATTTCATTGTTAATTTCATTGCTTTTCATTGAATTGAATTTAATTGTTTCTCACTTAACTGCATTAATTATTGTTAATTTCATTGTTTTTCATTGAATTGAATTTAATTCTTTCTCAGTTAACTGCATTAATTCTTAAAGATAACATTTAATTTCAAAGACAGAGCTTTTTAAAATAAATTTGCTCTTTCATTGACAGCTTAGATTAAAGATCATTGTTTTTTATCTTCACGAACGTTGGATTTTTTAAAAAAATTTTAAAGACATTCCTGTGTCTCACCTAAGTGTAATAATTCTTAAAGATAACATTTGATTTCAAAGACAGAGCTTTTTAAAATAAATTTGCTCTGTCTGCGTTCCCGGAGAAGGAACCTGCTGTGTGTGTGTGTGTGTGTGTGGGGGGGGGTGGTTAGTGTGTGTGTGATGCCGCAGGCCCCTCCCCCCACAACCGTGCCTTGAGGGGAAGGGACCCAATGGGCCTCCCATGTGACAGGGACCCAATGGGTTCCACTTGGTCTAGTATATTACTAAAACTCTCATCTTGTTTGTGATTCTGCGTGCATGCGTGCATGCGTATCTGCTCCCGGAACTACGCCAAAATAGTACACGATAGTGCTACAATTTTTGGACCACCTTACTCACAATTGTTCTGTGGAGTGTTTTTATCAAGTATCGTTCAGAATTATGTTATATTTTACAAGTTATATTTTTATCTTTACAAAACCTCACTTTGAGAAAAATGACTTGAAGTTGCAGTGGCAGTTAGCAGCTATGATGTCACAATATGTTCTCATTTACATAAACTGCTCCTCAGCAGTGTTCCACTGGCAGTTAACAGTGTATGACGTCGCAATGGGATCTCATTTACATAAACTGCCCGTCAACAGTGTTCCACAGCTGCAATGAGAGATTTGTTACATCGATGTAAGGAGAGGGAGGGAGTGGGGGAGGGGAGGAGAAAAAATGTTATTTAAACATTGTGTTTAGTGGAGGAGTAGGGGAGAGGTAAGGAGTGGGGGAGCAGGGAGATAGAGGGAGAGGAGGGGGTAGGGAGGGGAGAGGGGAGAGAGGAACAACTCCAGGACTGTTTGGAGTCTGTAGACTGGGCAATGTTCAGGGACTCGGCAACGGACCTGAACGAATATGCCACAGTCGTTAGAGACTTCATAAAGAAATGTGTGGAGGACTGCATCCCTACAAAAACCTTTCCGAGTGTTTCCCAATCAGAAGCCTTGGATGAACTTTGAGATCCGCACTCTCCTGAAGACCAGACACCGGGCATTCATGTCTGATGATACAGTGGTCTACAAGAAGTCCAGATACGACCTTGGTAAGTCCATCAAAAAGGCCAAAAGGGACTTCTGCTCCAAGCTGGAGGATGAGACAGATGTTCGGCAGCTGTGGCGGGGCCTGAATGCAATCACCTCCTACAAGGCAAAATCAGGAGGTAGCTCGAATGTTTGCGTAGCATCACTCCCTGACGAGCTCAATGCGTTTTACGCACGCTTTGATAGGGAGAAAACTGATGTGCCTTCTCGAGCCCCCATTCGCTGTGATGGTATTTCAGTCACAGTCACAGAGGCCGACATCAGAAAATCCATCAGAGGGGTGAACCCTCGAAAAGCGCCGGGACCTGATGGTATACCCAGTCGTGTTCTAAAAACCTGTGTGGACCAACTGCCTGGAGTTTTTACGGATATTTCAACCTCTCACTTCTGAGGTGTGAGGTTCCCACCTGCTTTAAAAGAGCATCAATTATACCGGTGCCCAAGAAGAGCAAGGTGTCGTGCCTCAACGACTATCGACCAGTGGCACTAACGTCGGTGGTGATGAAGTGCTTTGAGAGGTTGATCATGGCGCAAAATACAATGGTATATGGACACACTGATCTGTTCTGTATTCATGCCTTCTATATTCTGTTGTGCTGAAGCAAAGCAAGAATTTCATTGTCCTATCTGGGACACATGACAATAAACTCTCTTGAATCTTGAATCTAAACAATAAATGTCCTTTTAAATTTCTGCTTTGTGATATTTTATCTTCTGTCTTATCCCATGCATGTCTTCTTATATTTCTGCAGAATATTTTAAAAGTTAAATTAAAGTTTGCTTTTTCTCGAAAATCAGGTTCATAAATCAGTGGTTGATGACCCACCATTGCGAGATGCCACAAGTTTACAATAAAAAGTCATACATTTCAAGCCATCATAGGAAAATAAAATTTCTATCACAAAGCCCGCTTAATGTGCATGATTCTTCAAGGTTGATCGTAACCATTGTCCCAACACCACTGACCACCTAGCCACTGTGCTTAATGTTTTTGTTTGGATTTCTTTGTAAGAATGCATGCCTATTACAGTGGAAAGAATGTCTCCCTGACAATTTATTTTCTATACAATTACACACAATCCAGGTGAAAATGTAGCCCACTTATTTAAGTTCTAGCTTGTGCTAAAGAATATTTGGCAACCGTGGCATCCCCTGGAATTTGACAGTGTTTACTAGCTATATATTCACCCATGGCCTGCAAATGACACTGGAATTACAGTTGTTTCACCCTAATTGATATACATTTGTTTATTCTCTACTCTGAATGCCATTAAAACAAGAGATTATCAGGTGGAATGAATCAGCTCATTACATATACCCGCCACTCTCTGTGTGAAGAAGTTGCTCCTAAGGTTCCTATTAAATCTTTTCCCCTTCATCTTCAACCATTGTCCTCTGGTTGATGATTCCCCTACTCTGTGTAAAAGACTCTGTGCATTTACCCTATCTAGTTTCCTCATGATCTTATACACCTTGTCATTTGCAAACTTACTAATCGTGCAATGTACATTCTAATCCAAATCGTTGATCTTTACCGCAAACAGCGATGAGCCCAGCACCGATCACTGATGCACATCCCTAGTCACAGGCCTCCAGTCCAATAAACAACTTTCCATCATCACCCTCTGCTTCCTTCAGTGAAGCGAATTGTCTCTTCAGTCGGGTGGCGTTCCCATGGATCCCATGCGACCTAACTTTCCAGAGCACCCTACCATGCAGAACCTTTTCAAATGGCGTTCGACAAAGATCCGCATGGTAGGCTGCTCTAGAAGGTGAAATCCCATGGGATCCGAGGAGAGATAGCTGGATGGACAGCAAATTAGCTTCATGGAGGAAGGCAGAGGATGGTGGTGGAAGGTTGCTTTTTGGTCTGGAGGCCTGTGACTAATGGTATGCCTATGGGTTCAGTGCTGGGCCTGTTACTGTTTGTTATCCATATCAAATATTTGGATGAGATTCTACGTGGCATGGTTAACAAGTCTGCTGATGATACATAAGTGGGTGGTTTTGCAGATAGTGAAGATGGTTGTCAAAATTTACAGCAGGATCTTGACCTATTCCTCCATCTACGCCGCATCTGCTCCCAGGATGAGGTGTTCCACAACAGAGTATCGGAAATGTCCTCATTCTTTAGGGAATGGGGGTTCCCCTCCCTTACTATAGATGAGGCTCTCACCAGGGTCTCTTTAATACCCCGTAACACTGCTCTCTCTCCCCATCCCCCCACTCGTAACAAGGGCAAAGTCCCCCTAGTCCTCACCTTTCACCCCACTAGCCGTCATACAACAAATAGTCCTCCGTCATTTTCGCCACCTCCAACGTGTCCCCACCACTCGCCACATCTTCCCATCTCCCCCCCTGTCTGCTTTCTGCAAAGACCGCTCCCTCCTTAACTCCCTGGTCAATTCCCACACCACCCCCTCCCCGGGCACTTTCCCTTGCAACCGCAAGAGATGCTACGCTTGTCGCTTTACCTCGCCCCTCGACTCCATTCAAGGACCCAAGCAGTCGTTCCAGGTGCGACAGAGGTTCACCTGCATCTCCTCCAACCTCATCTATTGCATCCGCTGCTCTAGATGTCAGCTGATCTACATCGGTGAGACCAAGCGTAGGCTTGCCGATCGTTTCGCCGAACACCTCCGCTCGGTCCGCATTAACCAACCTGATCTCCCGGTGGCTCAGCACTTCAACTCCCCCTCCCATTCCAAATCCGACCTTTCTGTCCTGGGCCTCCTCCATGGCCAGAGTGAGCACCACCGGAAATTGGAGGAGCAGCACCTCATATTCTGCTTGGGCAGTTTGTACCCTAGCGGCATAAACATTGACTTCTCCAATTTACGGTAGCCCTTGCTGTCTCCTCCCCTTCTCAGCTCTCCCTCAGCGCTCGGGCTCCTCCTCTTCCTTTCTCCTTTCTTCTCCCCGCCCCTCCCACCCTACATCCGTCTGAAGAAGGGTTTTGGCCCGAAACGTTGCCTATTTCCTTCGCTCCATAGATGCTGCTGCACCTGCTGAATTTCTCCAGCAATTTTGTCTACCTTCGATTTTCCAACATCTGCAGTTCCTTCTTAAACACAAGGGTGCAGAGAAGATTTACGAGGATGTTGGCAGGACTCGATGGCCTGAGCTATAAGGTGAGGATGAGCAGGCTCTACTCCTTGAAGCGCAGGAGGATGAGGGGTGATCTTATAGAGGTGTATAAAATCATGAGAGGAATAGATCGGGTAGACCGACAGAGTCTTTTGCCCAGAGTAGGGGAATCAAGGATACATACATTTAAGGTGAGGGCGAAAAGATTTAAAAGGAGCCTGAGGGGTAACCTTTTAACACAAATGGTGGTGGGTGTAAGAAACAAGCTGCTGGAGGAGATAGTTGTGCAGGTACTATCACAACATTTCAGAAATATTTAGACATGTCCATGGATAGGACAGATTTAGAAGGATATAGGCCAAACGCAGTCAGGTGGGATTAATGTAGCTGGGACATGTTGGTCGATGCGGGCAAGTTGGGCTGAGGGGCCTGTTTCCACACTTTATGACTCTATGACCATATGAATCTAAATGCCTATCTGAAGTCTGTATAAAGAACACCAACAGCTTTGACCTCATCAACCTTTCTGGTTACTCCTTCAAAATCTCACAGATTCATAAGACATAATCTG
Organism: Malacoraja senta; assembly: GCA_038087875.1. NCBI lineage: Eukaryota > Metazoa > Chordata > Chondrichthyes > Rajiformes > Rajidae > Malacoraja > Malacoraja senta. Next base: position 338,149,152 of record CM075977.1, read on the forward strand.
CCATCTACACAATCATGCTGATTATCCCTAATCAGGCCCCGGCTATCCAAATGCAAATATATATATTATCCCTCTGAATACGCTCCACTAACTTGCCCACCACAGATGTTAGGCTCACTGGTCTATACTTGCCAGGCTATATCTTGCAGTCCTTCTAAAGTAAAGGCACAACACTAGCCACCCACCGGTCCTCCGGCACCTCCCCATGTCTAAAGATGATTCATGTATCTGACCCAGGGCTCCTGCAAATTCTTCTCTAGCTTCCCACAGTGTCCTCAAATATATAACCTGAAAACACCGGAAAAGATTTGCCAAACCTGATGTACCTTTTACAAATACATGTCCATGTTGACTCTGCCATTGTTGTAAATATCCTCTAACTATTCCATTAGTAATAGTTTGTAATGTTCCCCATATCTACCCCTCCCCCCCCCCCCCCACAACCACCACCACCATTTACTTAATTGTGGGGTTACATTTGTTACATACCAAGGTGTTATGGTCTATTGAATGTTAGAACAATTCAGTCAGTGCATCCATTGTCTCAACTGCTACCTCTTTTAAACTGCTACCTTGCCGTGCAGGTCATCTAGTCCCTGGGGTTTATCAGATTTTAAACCCAATAACATCTCCGATGTTTTACTGAAATGTTTTTTTTCCCCATGGTTATTTTCATCACAAAATATAAATAAGATGCAGAAGGAGAATGAGAAGGAGAATGAGAAGGAGAAGGATGATTCACATAGCTACTTTTTATAGGAAGCTGTTTATTAAGAATTAAAATGCTTGTACAATAAAATATCAGACAGAAGCTAAACATATTTCGTTTTATCAACCACGTCACCTTCCATATTTGCCAATTCTCCACCATTTCGGGGTTTTCTGTGTCTTCTTCCCTCAACAAATTAATTTCTCTGCCATTTTCATTTATTTCATTATCATTCTTTTCTCACTGAAGAAAAATGGCACAGTGCCTTTGCTTTTTACAACTTGTTTTTATGTTTCTCACTGGATACTTTCATTTTTCCCTTTGCTGAATTTTGAAATTCTTCCAATAGTTAGGCTGACTCTCTTATTGGCAACAACGTGAGTCCTTTCCTTTAATCCATCTTCTTTTGTTAGCCATGACTGGACCACGCTTTCTGTGGGCCATGAAGGTGGTACCCATCGCTGTAAACTATGCCCTGACCATTTAAATGTTTACCATTGCTTTATAACTGTTATAGGTTTCAATGGCATTAATGTTGAGAAAAATTAAATATTTCCTACCGAGGTTCTAAAACTTTGAAAAAATAAAGAATGTGTATTAAGGTTTATATCCATAAATCAATTGGCATTTTCTTTGTATTTACATTGACGTTTCCGATTGGACAAAGGTCACTTCCTCAGGTTTGATAACGTGGGCTGGTACTTCTTTAATTTAATATCTCTCTCTCCTTCTGGTCCACCAAAATGTAAATACCACTATAATGCAAATGATATAGTTGTATCCTGTGATGTTGGTTAAATAATTCCTTAAGTCAGGAGGAAGTTCCTTAAGCAAGGTAAAATCTTCACGCTGGCTCCTACCACAATAACAATCAGTTGTGGAAGTCTTATTCTTTTTTTACTAATCAGAGAGATATATAGTATTTGTGCACAAGCCTAAAGCAGGAAAATGTCTTACACCTCTTATTTGAAATTCGATGTTTGGTCCATCAAGTGCCATTCCCCACCAGCAATGTGGTGCTATTCACAGTTTAAGGATTCAGGGAAGGTGCTTCTTTTGAAACTCTGTTAGTGCAGGTCAGAAACACTACTAAGAGGTCCTGTTAGCATTTGCAACAGGACCAACACGAAGAAGCTATTATGTTTTGCTGGTGTAAAGACTTTTATCAGTTTCAGCTGATTGCAATATTCATGGAGGGCTACAAGTGTAGAAGTGTAGAAGGCACTCCCATTTGTGGCAAAATAATCAAACTGTTGAGGAACTCAGCAGGTCAAGCAGGAGTGACAGCAATGGGTAGACTTCAGAGCAGAAGTAACGTGGAGCTGGTGGTGATAGCATTTGGGCCATCAGGAGAAATAAAGCAGCATTTGGAGACCATGTCACATCCTTCGTAGGTGAGCTGGGGGATTTGTGTTTCAGATTAATGCTGCTATCTAAACACCAGCTCTTTAAGAGTGCCATCTGTAACTGTGGGAAACAATTCACAAAATATAAATAAGATGCAGAAGGAGAATGAGAAGGAGAATGAGAAGGAGAAGGATGATTCACATAGCTACTTTTTATAGGAAGCTGTTTATTAAGAATTAAAATGCTTGTATAATAAAATATCAGACAGAAGCTAAACATATTTTGTTTTATCTACCACGTCACCTTCCATATTTGCCAATTTATACTCTACAGAAATGTTCCTAATTGTAAACTGAGGAGAGAGATACAAAGTCTGGTGAATAGCGCTCACTAACCATGACAACATGTACTGCTTGGCTACATCAAGGTACCATAACAATACAACACAATTGCTCAAGGCTGCTTAAAATGTAGTTGTGTTACAGCATCGTACAGCATCTGGTTACATTTTTGGTGTTCATATGCTTTTTAGGGAATGCCCAGTGACAGAAGTTCAACAGTGACTTTCTCATAATCTGAGGAGGAATGGGAAAAGAAGAGGGAGGGTGAAGAGGAGGGGGAGGGATTGCTGGGGGGAGGGGAAATGAGCCGTGCCTGCGCAGTTGGGGGCTATGGGTGAGTGGTGGAATATTGCACGGGGGAACGGGTTGTTTTGGGGAAATGGGTGAGTGATGGAATATTGCGTTGGGGGAACGGGGCCCAACATGTCCCACTTGGTCTAGTTTGTTCTAAACACAAGTAAAACATTACACTTGAAACTGACAATTTACTTATTAAAAGAACGTAGAACCATCATATTGAACAAATTCAACTGTTGCTTTTTGCCCAATATATTTGGATACAGAAATAAAAGCATCAGCAAGACTAAATAAACCTTTCATAAAATACAACATTTCAGTCACTGCAAAATTGAAATTCATGCAAATGGTTATTTCTTTACAATAGGGATGGAGTGTCAACCTTTTGCCTGCCAGTAAACCCCTTGGGTGCATCAAATATTTGTTATAGATTAAAAATTAGTTATCTAGAGAATTTCAGATACACTCAGCAGGCCAGTCAGTATCTGTGAAGGGTGAAACAGGATTAAAGTCCCAGATCAAAAATCATTCATCAGTACAAATTGAAATTGAAAATATAGCTGACTATAATTATTTTAGAACCTGGGAAAATGTCTGGTTTTTGTGGAGATGGATTTTGAGAGCTTCTTTGTTGGGCAGCAGTTTTACATGCAGGTGTAGCGGCACCTAGTGGTGGCTTGGGGCAATACGAACCCTCGCTATTGGCTGGCGTGATCGCGGGTGTGTTTTCGCGGGTTTTTGGATCGGCAGTTAGTCAAGCTCCACCCGTATAGAAGGAGCTTTGTGTTTTTTTGGCTGACCCAGAGTTATACATTTTGGTTGAGTTATACATTTTGTTTGCCGTTTCAAATAAAGAATTCTATTTTACTCAACTGACTCGCTCGCCAAAGTGGTGACCCCGCCAGTCCGATCGTGAATTCGGACCTCGATAATGAATGTCGCCGCTAACCCCGATGCTCAGCTTACCCAGCAAAATGCCGTGGGCTTGAAACTGCCTGTTTTCTGGGCGGTGCAGCCTCAAGTGTGGTTCACCCACATTGAGGCCCAGTTTGAACTCCGAAATATCGTCGCAGATGCCATTTGATATTTCAACGTGGTTGGGGCACTCAGCCAAGTGACGCCCACCCATTTGCTGCCCTACCTGCAGGATCCTCCCGCAATCGGCAAATAAGAGGGCCTCAAGGCGCTGCTGCTCCGCACTTTCGCGCTCAGCCGCCGCAATCGCGCTGCCCACCTGCTCCATATGGACGGCCTCGGCGATCGAAAGCCGTCTGCGCTCATGAGCGAGATGTTCGCACTGATGGACGGCCACCGACCCTGCCTGCTGTTCGAGCAGGCCTTCCTGGAGCAATGCCCGACGACATCCGCCTGCTCCTCGCTGGTTCGGACTTTGCCGATCTCCTGCAGCTCGCTGAATGGGCTGACCAACTGTGGCTCGCCAAGCAGCAGGATGACGGCCCACTCACCAGCAGCCTCGCAGAGACATCCAACACTCCGCTGCCATCGCCGCGCAGCAGCCGCCTGCCAGGGACCATGGTAAGCGTCAGTGGTGCTACTACCACCAATGCTGGGGTGCCAAGGCTCGCCGATGCCATGCCTTCTGTTCATTTGCGGGAAATGCCTCGGCCGATCATCAGTAGAGGCTATCGCGTTCGGCCAGAATCACCGCCTCTACGTTCGGCATCGCTGCTCCGGGCTTCGCTTCCTCGTGGACTCCGGGGCCGTTGTGAGCATCCTTCCTCCGACTGGACTGGACACCCGTGCCGGTAAGCGAGGCACCGACCTGACCGCTGTCAACTGTAGCTCCATCCGCACGTATGGAACACGGAATCTTTCCCTCATTTTCGACTCCCACCCGTATTCATGGACTTTCACCGTCGCGGATGTTTCCCAGCCGGAGACGACCCGTATACGTCCCTGCTTGCCGATTTCCAGGAGCTCTTGACCCCCCGTTTTCGAACAACCGCTCTTAAGCACGGGTGGTGCACCACATCCCCACCGCGGGCCCCCCACTGCATACACGGGCGCGTAGGCTCCCGCCCGACAAGCTGTGGATTGCGAAGGAGGAGATCCGCCAGATGGAGGATATGGGAATTGTGCGGTGCTCTGACAGCCCGTTGGCATCCCCTTTGCGTATGGTCCCTAAATCGTCTGGGGGATGGATACTGTGTGGGGATTATCGGCGCTTGAATGCCGTCATGACCGCGGACCACTACCCGGTCCCACATATTCAAGATTTCACGGCCCACCTGGAGGATGCCACCTTCTTTTCTAAGGTGGACCTGGTGCGCAGCTACCACCAGATTCCCGTCCACCCCGAGGACGTGCCCAAGACCGCTACCATCACCCCATTCGGCCTTTTTGAATGGCTGCGCGTGCCGTTTGGGTTAAAGAATGCCGCGCAGGCTTTCCAACAGCTCTTGAACATGGTGGTCCGGGGGCTGGACTTCGTTTTCATATATCTGGACGATATCCTGGTCGCCAGCCGCTCCCACCACACACACTGCACGCACCTATGGGCGCTGTTCCAGTGGCTCCAAGATCACGGGCTTGTCATCAACCCTGCCAAGTGCCAGTTCGGCCTGCGCTCCATTTCCTTCCTGGGGCACCATGTCACCTTATAGGGCGCGGCCCCGCTGCCCGCTAAGGTGGAGGCCATTTGTCAATTCCCTCGGCCGCTCACCGTCAAGGGCCTGCTGGAGTTCGTGGGCATGGTGAACTTTTATCATCGCTTCGTGCCAGCAGCTGCCCGGGTCAAGCAGCCTTTGTTTCTGTGCCTCGCCGGTAAGCCACGGGACCTCGTGTGGACAGCCGAGGCTGTGGCTGCATTCGATGGTGCGAAGGAAGCGTTGGCCAAGGCCACCATGCTGGTGCACCCGCCACTGCCCCGACCGCCCTCACCGTGGATGCCTCTGATACGGCTGTCGGATGGGTGTTCGAGCAGCTCATCGACGGCCGCTGCCAGCCGCTGCCATTTTTTAGCCGTTATCTGCGACCCCTGGAGCGGAGCTACAGCGCCTTAGACTGGGAGTTTCTAGCCCTTTATTTGGCTGCGCCATTTTCAATACTTCTTAGAGGGCAGGCCGTTCACAACCTTCACAGACCACGAGCCCCTGATGTTCGCCTTTACCAAGATGTCCGACCCCTGGTCAGCTCGTCAGGAACGGCGCCTAGCTTCTGTGTCCGAGTTCACCACCGACGTTCAACATGTGGCAGGCAAGCTGAACCTGGTTACGGGTGCTTTGTCTCATCCTGCGGTCCTGGCTGTGGCAGCTGTTGACCTCGGCGTGGATTATGCGGGTCTCGCCGAAGCGCAACGTGAGGCTGGTGAGAGGGACAGTTACCGGATGGCTGCCTCAGGGTTGCGGTTGGCCGATGTCCCGTTTGCTCCAGCTGGGGTGTTGGTCCTCTGCGACGTGTCCACCGGGAGACCACACCCTATTGTCCCTGTGGGTTGGCGGCGACGGGTTTTCGAAGCCATCCATGGTCTAGCACATCCTTCCATCCGGGCGACTTCTGCGCTGGTGGCAGACAAGTTTGTCTGGCAGGGCCTTCGTAAGCAGGTTGTGGCCAGGGCCAGGGCCTGTATTCCCTGCCAGACATCGAAGGTCCAGTGACATGTGCGGGCACCGGTGCAGAATTTCGTGGTTCCCTCTTGCCATTTTCAGCACATCCACGTTGATTTGGTGGGCCCACTACCGCCGTCTCGCGGTACCAAGCACCTGCTGACTCTCGTGGATCACTTCACGAGGTGGCCAGAGGCAATTCCGCTGGCCGACACCTCCACCGCGTCTTGTGCTCGAGCTCTCGCGACTCATTGGATTGCTCGTTTTGGCGTGCCGGGAGAGATCTCCACCGACCACTTCAGCTTTGTGGTCGGCTTTGGTGCAGCTGTATGGGGTGCGGTTGCACCATACCACTGCCTATCACCCTCAGGCCAATGGGTTGGTGGAGCGTTTCCACAGCCATTTGAAGTCGGCGCTGAAGGCGCGGCTCACGGGCCCAGACTGGTTCGACCAGTTGCCTTGGGTGCTGTTGGGCATTCGCACGGCTCCAAAGGCGGATTTCGATACGTCATCCGCTGAACGTATGTGCCGCCGGAGCTTAAGAACTGTTTATTTGTATTCCTTCGCAGAGACTCGCACCGGTGCAGCGGATGTATGAAGGTCTTTTCCGGGTGTTGCGCCCTGGCATCACGACTTTTCTGTTGGATGTCGGGGGCAGAGAGGAGAACGTTTTGGTCGCTCGCCTCAAGCCCGACCACGTGGATGGTGGTGGTGGCTCAACCCCAGCGTAGACGCCGTCCGCTGGTCGTTCCAGTTGCACCTGTTGTGCCTGTCTCCCCTCCACCTGTTGTGCCTGTCTCCCTTGCGCCTTTAACATATCCTGGCACTGTTCTGCCAGTCCCACTTGTACCGCCTGTCATGCCCTGCATTTCCACTCGGTCTGGTCGCCTCATTCGGCCTCCCGCTCGGTTCCGTACCTCGGGTTCTGGGGGGGAGGGGCCTGTGGCATCACCTAGTGGTGGCTTGGGGCAATACGAACCCTCGCTATTGGCTGGTGCCATCACTTGATCGCGGGTGCGTTTTCACGGGTTTTTGGATCGTCAGTTAGTCAAGCTCCACCCGTATAGAAGGAGCTTCGTGTTTTTTGGCTGACCCAGAACGCGGTTGAGTTGTACACTTTGTTTGCCGGTTCAAATAAAGAATTCTATTTTACTCAACTGACTCATCTCACCAAACAGGTATCATTTTGGAAAATCTCCCCATGGATTTTGAGTATGTTATTGGATGTTCAGGATGTCATCCTACAATGGAGATTCTCAGCTCTCCCTCAGTCCTCTGGCTCCTCCTCTTCCTTTCTCCTTTCTTCTCCTCAACCCCCCCCCCCCCCCCCCCACCCTACATCAGTCTGAAGAAGGGTTTTGGCCCAAAACGTTGCCTATTTCCTTCGCTCCATAGATGCTGCTGCACCCGCTGAGTTTCTCCAGCACTTTTGTCTGTCATCCTACAATCACTGGTTTTGTTGTGCATTCCAAGAAACCCATTATTTTCTATTCAATACCATGTAAGCACAGCTGTGGGAAGAAAACAATTCTGCTAAAATACCACATGATTATAATTATTTTTGAGCCGAAACAGTATTCTTGTAGGAAAATACAAAGGAATAATCAGAATTGCACAGCAGGCATTACAATGTAATCACTTCTTCCACTTAGCAGACTGCAGTTTGATATCCCCTATGGTATATTATACCTTTCAGTGTACACATCAATGATAACGAACAAATAGAAGAATTATTCGTTCTCTGCGACTACTGAAATTTACCACCTGGGAATGGGCGGGAATCTGTGAAGTTGTGCATCTGTTCAAATGATCAGAATATATATTTTGCTCAATGAAAATATCTTTTAAGTAAGATAAACATCCAAATATGTCTGTGTGTCATCATTGTAATGGAACTAACAATGCAAATTTGTTTCCTACCTTTAAAATGATTCATTTTGATGCATTATCCACATGAAGTCTGCTGTGTTCTGGATATCTGTGCTCAGTGGAAAGACAGTTTCCTTCCAATCAACTTATATTCCACTGATTAGTGAAGCTGAGGAGCTTGCATGGGAAAATACAAATGTTTTTGTTACGGTTTTGTCAGCGCTAGCAAAAGCTAGGGAAATAATTAAAGTGGATATCATAAGAAGAAGACACAGGAGTAGCCCATTCAGCCCTTCGTAATTGTACCAGCTTTCAATATGACTACGACTAATCCTTTATTTCAACTTCAGCAAAGGAAACATTATCTCTGCAAACCCCGTCAGAAATTTGTGCATGTCAATGGGATCAGTTTTCATTGTTCTAAACTCGAGAGAATATAGACCCAATCTGCTTCACCTTAGAGCAAAGCTAGCGCCACAGCAATAAATGTAGTGAATCTTTGCTGCACTCCCTCTATCACATACATCCTTCCTGAGGTACGGAGACCAGATCTTCACCCAGTATTACAGATGCAGTCTAACCTGGGCCCTAGACTGTTGGATCTCTACTCTTGCCTTCAGATCCTCTTGCAATCAAAACTAACATCCAATTTGTCTTCCTAGTTACTTGACAAGATGTGATATTTGGGTTCCAGACAAGTATCCTTCTCCTCCTGAGGCCATTTCTTGGAATCGAAGATGACTTGTTTCCATGCCAATTGTGTGGGATTTGTGGTGGCTGAAAGGCCAATTAGGTTCTATAAATTCTGCCACAGATGGGACAGGAGATGCTAAGTGATACATTCCTTCCACCATTTCAGCTGGGATTCATTGTGCTTCCAATAAATGGACTAAACATTCTCAATGCCACCCCAAATTCTCCCTCCCCATTTTGAGACCCTGGCCCAGAAGTATACCACCAGGGGGCGCCGCACGATGGCAGCCTCGCCAACATTTCGTCTGTCTTTTTGTCTTTTTTTTGTTATTTTTAGTGTGTTTTAAATGTTTGCGTTAATGTTCTCTGGTTTGTTTTATGTTGGGTGTGGGGGAGGGGATCAGGGGAAACTTTTTTAAAATCTCTTACTTTCCCGGAGATGCGAATGTTTTCCGGATCGTATCTCCAGTCGCTCTGCGGCTTAACATCGTGGTGCTGGCGGCTTTGCTCGGGACTGACTTTGAGCAGAACCGCGGGGCCATGGGCTTATCATCAGAGCGGATCCCTTGCCTGGGATCGACACTCCAAAGCCTGCGGTTTTCACCATCGGCTGCGGGAGCCAAGATCGCCCCATCAACGGAAGGCTCAAGGCCCCCGGAAGAACAAAGAAGGGAAGAGATGGAACTTTTTTTTCGCCTTCCATCACAATGAGGGATGTGGAGGAGTCACCGTGGTGGATGTTTATGTTGAAATGTATTTTGTGTGTTCTGTTGCTTTTTATTGGTATGACTGGATGGCAAATGAAATTCCTCGTATGTTGCAAAACATACTTGGCTAATAAAGTATTATTATGAATCAATAAGTTTATTGGCCAAGTATTCACATACAAAGAATTTGCCTTGGTGCTCCGCCCGCAAGTGACAACAACATACAGTGACAGTTAAGAATGATACATTAAACATTAAACATTAATAATAAAACATTATTGATTAAATATGTGAATTAAGTAAAATACCAGAGCAAAAGGAGGCTACAGATTTTTGGTTATTGACTCGTGGAAAAAAACAGTTTTTATGCCTGGCCTTGGCAGCTTTGACAGTCCGGAGTCGCCTTCCAGAGGAAAGTGATTCAAAGAGTTTCTGGCCAGGGTGAGAGGGGTCAGAGATGGTCTTACCCGCTCGCTTCCTGGCCCTTACAGTGTACAGTTCATCAATGGAGGGAAGGTTGCAGCCAATAACCTTCTCAGCTGATTGGACGATTCGCTGCAGCCTCTGGATGTCATGCTTGGTGGCTGAGCCAAACGAGACCATGATGGAGAAGGTGAGGACAGACTCTACGATGACCGTATAGAATTGGACCATCATTGCCTGTGGCAGATTGTGCTTCCTCAGCTGCCGCAGGAAGTACATCCTCTGTTGTGCCTTTTTGACTGTGGAGTCGATGGTAGCCCCCCACTTAAGGTCCTTGGAGATGATGGTTCCCAGGAACTTAAAAAGACCCCACAGATGTGACTGTGGTGTTGTTGATGGTGAGTGGGATGAGGGGAGGGGGAGTTCTCCTAAAGTCTACTATCAATTCCACTGGCTTAAGAGCATTGAGCTCCAGGTTGTTGCGATGGCACCAGGAAGCCAGCTGTGTCACTTCCTGTCTGTAGGCAGATTTTTCCCCATCCTGGATCAGTCCAATCAGGGTTGTGTCATCCGCAAACTTGACAGAGGTGTCTGTGGAGGTGCATTATGATTATTATGATTATGAGACTTGTGAGAATGTTACACTTTAGTACAAGAACAAGTATCATCTCTTTTGTGCACCTTGCACTATCTTGCTGGATGGAGCTTGAAATAGTGTGTCTGCTCCAGAAACCTGATGTCAAACATGCGAGGAACAAAATAGTTTAGGCAGAAATCACAATCAGTTAATGGTGCTAATAACAATGCAGTTAATGCAGACATCTTGCTATTTCCTGCTCGGAGGGTAACATAACCTAGCAGGTGCCCAGGCCTGGATTGATGGTGTTGGCATGATTTATGTTTGCATGCTTCAGTGAAATAGGGTGTTGGCTACTGGTAAGATCAGGCCTCAAGCATGTTCTCAGTTAACCTTCCTTACTCTCTTGGGTACCTTGGTCAGCATGGATGAGTTTGGCTGAAGAGCCTGTTTTCTTGCTGTATGAATCTATGTCTCTCCTTGCCCATGATGCCATGCAACTCTGATCCAGAACAATCAGTTTGCTTCCCTCTGGAAAGGCCATGGTTTTGTCAAGGTTAAAATAGAAGTCTTCCTTGGTCTCATTCAGAGCTAGGAGGTCGGGGTGTGAGATAAGTGATGACTATAATGTACAGAGACCCAAGTTAATATGGAACCGGATCACTATGATTATCAGTTCTACCACATTTACCCCACACAATGGTCAACATTTATACAGCAGTTACCCCACATTACATCATCATTTATACCACAGTTACCCCACACAGTAGTTATCAGTTATACCACAGTTAAACCACACATTGGTCCTCACTTATCCCATAGTAATTTCAAACTATGATCATCAGTTATCCCACAGTGGCAGTCAATGAGTAGCCAGATTAGATAGCCAATCCCACCCCCTGAAGAAAGTATTCCTCTTCCATTTGCACTTCACGAAAACTTTGTACCCATCACCTTATTTGTTCTGGGCATTGTGTTCCTCAGGATGGTGAGTCAATGTCAGGGTATCAAACATTCCCAGATTTTGATAGCGGAATGACATTTTGGTTCAGTTTGGGGCATTTCAGACCCTGAATTTCAAATTGCAGAGAGTAAGTTGCTGATGTCTGATTTCCTTAACTGTGCGATAGATATTGTTGAGCCTTGACAAAGCAAGGTCTCAGGTGAGGGACAAGGGGATCCAACTGAATCCATCCTCCATTGTCACTACCACATACAAGGGCACATGTCCAGATGCCTCTCACGCTCATATGTTCCACCACACACACAGGTGGGTTAAGGTACAGATGCCTCTCCCTCATGTTCCCGCCTCCAACACTTGATCTCTCTTACCCTTGATCCCCAAATCACTGAATCCCCACTCCTTCAGTGCCCCTTTCATCCCTGACATTCTCACACCTTACTCTCCTCCCTCCAGATGCCCTTCCTCTCTCGTGCAGCACAGTGCTGTGCCGTCCTCCTTCATTTCCTGCTCCAGGAACCTCATCCTCTCTCTTTCTCTCTGGCTCTCTACTCTCCACTCCCTGCACCAAAGGAAACATTTGAAAGACAATGGTAAAGGAGACTCTGCTGCTGGTGTCTGTGGTCCACATAAAATCAGCAAGTAACATTGAGAAATGAACGAACTGAGGGTGGCACAGTGTTGCAGCGGTACATTTGCTGCCTTACAGCGCCAGCGAACAGGGTCCGATGCTGACCATTGGTGCTGTCTGTACAGAGTTTGCACGTTCTCCCTGTGACCGGGTGGGTTTTCTCCAGGTGCTCCAGCTTCCCGCCTCATTCCAAAGACGTGCAGGTTTATAGGCTAATTGGCTTCTGTAAATTGTCCCTAGAGTGTAGGATAGAACTAGTGTACGGGCGATTGTTGGTCGGGACGGACTCAGTGGGCTTAAGGGCCTGTTTCCACACTGTATCTGTAAAACTAAAACCAAATCTCAGATTAACTGGAAATTTAGAATGGGAAAGAAAGCAGAGACCAAGAGCTTAATTAAAAAATGTTGAATGTCAATTTGGTTATGTTTCCATCTCAAATATAATGGGAAGGAAAGGTTTGATATCCAACAAAGGGATTTTTAGAAGATTAAGAGCAGGACTAAACAATTCATATTAATGACTATATTGTTCTCTCAACCCATACCAGAGCAGCACAAACAGCAATGGGAAGTTGAGGCAGTGGTAAGAAGGGAGTTTCCATTTTATACATGTTATTTGAAATCAACTCTGGATAAAGATTGGGGCTATTCCTTCAGAATGGGTTTCATCTGACAAAGCAAATTGGTTTTTCACACAGAGCATGGTGCATCCACGCAACAAGCTGCCAGAAGAAGTTGTTGAGACACGTACAATAACACCATTTAAAAGATGGTTACATGGATAGAAAAGGTTTGGAGGGATATAGTTCAAACACGAGCAAACGGAACTAGCTTAGAAATGCATCTGTGCTGTATGACTCTAAATGGGTAAATAAAGAACCAGAAAAGGAAAGAACTTGGAAAATGCAATCAAGCACAGGCAAAGTGGGATGGCACTGTGGTGCGGTAATTAAAACCGCCAGGGACCCGAGTTCAATCCTGACCTCAGGTACTTGTCTCTGTGGTGTTACATGTTCTCCCTGTGACTGTGTGGGTTCCCTCCAGATGCTCAGCTTTTCTCTCACATCCCAAAGCCAGTGTCAGCTGGTAGGTTAACTGGTCACTTTAAATTACCCCTTATGTGTAGGTGAATGGTAGGAACCAAAGGAAAACTGTGGGAACAATATATATTGGCATTAATATCGGATGAGTGTAAATGAGTGGTTGATGATCGGTGTAGTCTTGAAGGGCCTAGGGGTCTATTTTTGTGTTATATCTCTGTCGCTATGGCACAAAGATCACATTGAGAAGGCAGAAATTAATCTGGCAAACACCAGCAGGGATAGAATGATTGAACCAGAAGAAGAAAATTGAATTTAAAATGTTAAAACCAGGAGACCAACATGACATTGATTGGGCAAAGTAAAAATCAAGAAAGGAAGGACAAACGCATAATAATGAGGATGGTAGATGTCAGAAAGCACCAGCAGGTGCAAGGTATCCACCTGAAATGTGAACTCTGTTTCTCCTGTTGGATCTACTGGGCATTTTTAGAGCACAGTTTGTTTCAAGAGATTGAGGAGCATTACATAGGAATTAAAAAAAATATATAAACCAAGCATTGCAGTATGACGGTGCTGGAAATAAACCAGAAGAATTGGAAATATGCATATTACAGCTATATTTAAATTCAATACAGGCACCGTCCTGCATTAGGGCCATTCTGGTAATGGAAGTCCGCACATACAGAATTCACTTATCCCTTCCCAAAATGTTGAGATACAAAATAAAATACATTCTTGAAGAATTAGTGTGATTAAAAAAGTAAATAAGCAAAAAGCAATTTTATTTTCAAGAAACAAACTGCTGACTTCCGGTGGCGCTATGGAGTAAGAGAGACTCGCGCCGATTAGCTCCGGGAAAAAAATGCTGAAAACGGGGGAAAAAGACGGGACCTACCTGCAGTAAACGGCACCGATTGTTTTGCAGTAAGTTCGTGACGTCATCAGGCGCGCGACACCGGCAGCATGTCGATTCAACATACCCCCCCCAAGCCGAGAAAAAACGGCAAGGGAAGAGAGGTAGGCCCAACTGAAGCCTCGGCCTCAGTTTTAACAGCATCCCAAGAAGATATCTCAAAGAAGAAAAAGATAGATGTGGAAGAATTAAAAATCTTCTTTACACAGGAAATCTCTAAAATAATGAAAGAAATTAAAAATCTTAAACAAGATCTGATTTCTTTTAAAGAGGATATTAAAGAACAAATTAAAGAAGAAGTTACAACTTCTATACATGAAGTTCTGGAAGATTGGAAGTTAGACATGGAAGAAAATATGAAACAAAATATTGAAGAAGTAAATGATAAACTGAATTCGATGGAATCTAATTTTGATTCTAAGTTGGAGCCTATCCTCCAGACATTAAATCAACACCGACAGGCTGTGACGGAATTAGAGGAAATTGCTGAGACGAGCTCTGATACTACAAATAAACTTATTGCCGAGAATAAGCGCCTATCAAAGTTATTGCATCAAATAACCGAAAAATGTATTGACTTGGAGGGACGACAGAGACGCCAGAATTTAAGAATCGTGGGCATCAAGGAAGGCAGAGAGGGGAATCGTGACCCCCGTGAATTTGCTGCAGATCTACTGAAAAAAGTCTTGAATTTGGATCAAGCACCACTACTTGCCCGAGCGCACAGAGTATCGAGACGTCGCCCAGGGGAGGGCGCCCCCCCCAAGACAACTGATAGTGAAGGTGCAATATGACCATGTTTTGGATAATATGATGAAGATAATTGTTCAAAGCAGAAACCTTTTATTTGAAGGAGACAAGATCAGCATATTTAGAGATTATCCTGTGGAAGTCGCCAAGAAGAGAGCGTTGTTTACGGAAACAAGAAGAATACTTAAGAATATAAACAATTTGAGATATGGACTGTTATACCCCGCAACATTAAGAGTAACCTACGAGCGGAAGGAACATTTCTTCATCAAGCACACAGAAGCACTTGAATTTGCCCAGAGCATCGTGAATAAGTCCGAAGATTGAATAATACCCTACACCCAACATTCACCTGAAGATATCGGACATTGTTACCCTGCAGAGAAGAAATGGAACTTTAAACTATTATACTTAAGAACTATCCAAAATCTGCAATAAGAATTGGGCTATTAGATTGCTACTGATATATAATATTTACATTTTAGTACTAATTTCTAACAACTATTACTAATTATGAATACTAATCAATACTAATTATTGTTAACTGGATCAACTCTGAATTAATTAATAGTATGAAATATAAGTATAGTGTGATTCAGGTAATTTATTAATAAAAATTTAGGAAATTTTTTCTTTGATATTTTTGATTTTATTCTTTAACAATGTTTTTTTTTTTTTTAATTTGGCAACTAACATTTTAATTGGAGACTAATAATTATTTCAATTATGGAATATAACTATTGTTTCCCTCCCCCCCATAAATTGTTTTCATTGTAATTGAAACTTTCCTTTTAAGGAAAGTACGGAGCTAGTAATATTTTTTTTTTTACCAAAAGCTACGGAAGTCCTTGGATGCTTAGCCACATTAGGGTGGCTATCACTAACTGCACTAACCATAGTTGTAGTTTTCTTCTTTTTCTACTCTTTACACGTTATTAATGCAACTTCTTTTTATCTTTTTTATCTTATGTTATATTATATTTTGTATTTGGAATGGAATTATATATTTTATTTAGGGAGATATGTCCGGATGGTAAATCGACGGGACTTAAAATTCATCTACCTGATGTTTGGATATAAGGTGGGGTTTGGTGTGCTGAGCCATCTGCTCTAACATAGACCACTTTAATCATAAGATGCAAGACGTTAATAGGAAAATTGGGGGTGAAGGAATTAAATACTGTAGATGGAATGTTAAGGGAATTAATGAACCAATCAAGAGAGGTAAAGTATTAGCTCATTTAAAATCACTTAAACCAGATATAATATTTCTCTAGGAAACACATCTTAAAAAGGAAGCACAACATAGATTGAAAACAAAATGGATTGCTAAAGCGTATCACTTCATTCTCACACAAATCTAGAGGGGTTGCAATATTAATTCATAAAGGTATACCCTTTAAACATATATCAACGATAGAAGATATTGAAGGCAGATATATTGTATTAGTAGGGGAGTTATATTCAAAAAAAGTGACTCTCCTTAATGTGTATGGACCTAATTTTGATAGCCCCCTGTTTTTTAAGAGAATACTTAACACTATCCCGGAATGTACACAACATAACTTAATTATCGGTGGAGACTTAAATTGTACACTGGATGCTTATTTGGATAGATCATCAACTCAAAGAAAATCAAAATCTCAATCAAGTGAATTTTTAAATTCATATATTAATACAACCAACATTAAGGATGTTTGGAGAATTGAAAATCCATCTGGTCGAGAATACTCATTTTACTCACCAGTGCATAAAACTTACTCAAGGATAGACTACTTCTTAGTAGACTCTAAACTTATCCCATTTACCTATAACTCACAATATCATAATATTATAATATCAGACCATGCTCCACTAACATTTATGATTAAACTAAATGGAATGACCGAGACACAGTCACACTGGAGACTTAACCCCCAAATCTTAAAAGAAAAACTATGTAATGAATATCTCATAAAACAGATTAATATGTTTTTTGAGGCTAATGATAGCCCTGGAATCTCTGCCTCCCTTCTTTGGGAAACATTTAAAGCATTTGTGCGAGGAGCACTAATCTCTTCGCAATCATTTCTTAATAAAGAGAATAGGGCCAAACAACAGACTTTGGAAATGGAAATAAGGCAATTAGACATAGAAAATGCAATAGCACCATCTATGGCAAAACACAATAAAATTGCAGTACTGAAATATAAGTTAAACAAGATATACTCAGACCAAGTTATAAAACTATATCAATATACAAAACAATTAAACTTTGAATTTGGTGATAAACCACAAAAACTATTTACGCGTCAACTTCGTAAACTGGACGGGGAAAAAACAATTTACAAAATTAGATCAGACAAGGGAGAAATATTAACACTGCCTAAAGATATTAATGATAGATTTTTACAATACTATCAAAAACTGTACTCATCTAAAACGACAGAACAATCAGCAGGAATGGAAACATTTCTACAGAAATGTAACCTTACAGGTTTAGATCAGAAAGAGAGAGAATCACTAGATGCAGAAATTACGGTAAAAGACATCGAAGAGTCAATTAGATCTTTAAAAAACGGAAAGGCCTCAGGTCCTGATGGTCTAAGCTCTGAATTTTATTTTTAAAATTACGATCTGATTTCTCCACGCCTACAGACACTATACAAATACGTTTATACTCAACAGAAACTCCCAGAAACTCTAAATGAATCTACAATCATACTTATACCAAAAACGGATAAGGATCCTGAAGACCCAGGTTCATATAGAGCAATAGCTCTCTTAAATACTGATCAAAAATTATTAACCAAAATCCTATCTCATAGATTGAGCTTAGTGATTAACAAATTAATACACCCTGACCAAACTGGTTTTATTCCAAAACGTTACTCATTTTATAATTTGAGAAGACTATTCAATATTATATATACAAATAGAATTCCTAATGCAGATCTAGCAATTATATCGTTAGATGCTGAAAAAGCATTTGACCAGGTAGAATGGTCATATTTATTTTCGGTAATGGAAAAATCTCAACTAGGAGAGAAGTACTGCACATGGATTAAACTGTTATACTCCAATCCAACAGCTAGAATATTAACAAACCAAATGTTATCAGCTAAATTTAATCTTTCTAGAGGTTGCAGACAAGGATGCTCACTATCCGCACTATTATTTGCTCTTGCAATTGAACCATTAGCAGAAAGCGTTAGAACCCATCCAGGAATACACGGGTACAACACTAGAGATACAAGGAATAAAATGTCCTTATATGCAGATGATGTACTAATATATATCACAAAGTTAGAAACTAGTATTCCAAATCTATTCAATCTAATAACTCAATTTGGTCAGTTCTCAGGATATAGAATTAACTGGAATAAAAGTGAAATCATGCCAATAACAAAATTCAATTTAAACACATTGCAACAATCCCCTTTTAAAATAGTTAAAGATAAACTTAAATATTTAGGAATCTATGTAACTAAGACATATACCTCTTTATTTAAACTAAATTTTCCACCCTTACTTAATAAATTACACAAGAATATTCAGTACTGGAAAACAATTCCCATTTCAATGCTTGGTAGAATGAATGCTATAAAAATGATCTTCTTACCGCAACTACTGTATCTATTTCAATTAATTCCGATATTTTCTAAAAAACTTTTTCAAAAAAGTCGACTCCATTGTTACAAGCTTTATTTGGGATTATAAGAATCATAGAATAAGTAAAAAACATTTATGTAAGTCAAAGAGCAACGGAGGTTTGGCTTTGCCAAATTTCTTATTTTATTTTTGGGCAGTCTATATTAAAAACATGAATTTCTGGCTGGAAGAAATGGATCAATATCCAGATTGGTTAAGGATGGAAAAGGAAGACTGTTTACCTTTTGAAATTGGTTCGATTATACTTGCTCCCACAAAATTGCATAAAAAAACCTATAAGGAAAACCCTATAATACATAGTGGAATACGAATTTGGAAACAATTTTAAAAAGCTTTAAAACTGAATAATATACCACTATGTCTTCCCATTGTAAATAATCCTTTATTCAAACCATCCATATTGGATAGAGGTTTTATACAATGGGAAAATTATGGGATTAAAAAGATTGGACATCTTTATAGGGAAGGCATCTTTCTGTCATTTCAAGAGTTACAACAGAATTATGGACTACACTCAAATAATTTTTTCAGATATCTACAAATTAGAGATTATGTTAAATCTAATACACAAGTATATAGGACTTGGGAACCAGAAATTCTTGATGAATGTTTGAATAAGCATCCTAACACTGAAAAATTAATAGCTTATATCTATAACATCCTCTTAAACAATGAGGTACCACCGATGGAACTATATAGACAAACATGGGAAAATGAGAGGTCACTCTATAACGAAAGACATTTGGGACGAATGTTTACAACATATACATCAATGCTCGTTAAATGCCAGACATGCTTTAATACAATTTAAAGTCTTACACAGATTACATTATTCCAAAATAAAACTAAATAGAATCTTCCCACATATTTCTCCTATTTGTGATAAATGCCTACATCTGGAGGCCAATTTAACACATACTTTTGCAAATTGTATAAAAATCAAAAAATTCTGGATTGATATTTTTGAAATAATTTCTGAAGTTGTTAATACTAAATTGGATCCAGACTCAAAATTAATAATACTTGGGATATCAGAACAAAGTTTAATACTCACAACAAGTCAAAGAAACTTCCTTGACTACAGTATAATAACTGGGAAAAAATTAATATTAAAATTTTGGAAAGGCCCTATAACCCCCACAATTAAAATGTGGATTGTGGAAATGTCGGAGACCCTACATCTAGAAAGAATTAGACTTGTCTTAATGGACAAACAAGAACTTTTTGTTAAAATATGGGCTCCATCCATTAACTATTGAAGGGATAGATGGGCCCAGCACGAAAACCCAACTGAAGCTTGAACTCAGGATTAGATGTAAAATTATCATAACCTACGAACTTATCTCCAATGACGTATTATAAATGACTCATTCCACCTCTTTTTCTTTCTTTTTTCTCGATATTTGTAATGCTTTTTTCTTTCTACCTCTCTTTTTCTATCTATATATTTAAAAAAACACTAGAAGCAGAATTAGTTGACAATTGACAATTTTAATAATGTATGATTGATGTATATGAAAAGTTTTTTTTCTATTATAATATTGCTTCTAATAAAAAATATTAATCAAAAAAAAAGAAACAAACTGCTGAATGAACTCCATGGTGGCATCTGTGGACGGAATGGACAGAGAATGTTTGAGGTAATTTCCCTCCCTAGATGCTGCTGACCAATTTGTGTTCCTCTACCAGTTTGGTTTTTTTGCTCAAGATTCTGGAGTCTGCAGTATTTTGAGTCTTTTATTTAAACTCAAATTTTTTGATACACCCTCATGTTACAGAAAATTGTAACATTGCAAAATTGCAATATGGACCATTTTGTGGTAACACAACCTCAACACCCATAGTGTGAATACAGATCTGGCTATAAACTCGGTAGGAGTGAAAAGTAAACAAATCTGGTTATACAGTAAGAGGGAGAAGAAACAGAATATATGTTAAAGGACAATTTGTGTTATGGAGGGACTGATGGATGCAATATGGAGATATAGAGAGAGCACAGTGTGAGTCTGTTCAGTCCATTGTTTAGGTGCTGGCTTGCTCAATACATTCTACCTGGGGTCGGAGAGGAATTTCCCGGATTTTTTTCCCGAATTGGACCTGGGTTTTTATCCGGTTTTTTGCCTCCCCCAGGAGATCACGCGGTTCTTGGGGTGGAGAGGGGTGATAGCGATATAAAGGGGAGGGTAGTGTCTTGTGTTCTGTGTCTTGTGTCTACTGTTTGTGGGTAAGGGTGTCTGTTTAGTGTTCAGCCATGAGCGAATGGCGGTGCGGGCTCGATGGGCCTGGTGGTCTACTCTCGCACCTACTTTCTATGTTTCTATGTTTCTATGTTTCTATGTTACCTCAAAATTGCATTAATTGGGTCGGCCACTCCTCCCCCCCCCCCCCCCCCAATTTTCAACCACCAGCAGTCCATTTTACAAGTGGGAAGTAAACCACCACGTGAGTTGAAACATCTCCCCTATTATTCACTAAAGTGAAATGGAGGAGAAGCTAGAGAATTCTGATTGAGTTAGGATGAATAATAATATTTTTCTGATACAAGGAAGTACAAATACAGTAAAATTCCAATAACCAGGGTCAGGACTTTGATGGTGCCAGACTGGCAAACTTTCCAGCCTTTCGGATGCTAATTCTATTAGTAGCTCAACCCTTTATTCCTTGGTTTTAAGATGTTGGTTTAAGATTCCTTGGTTTTAAGATGTTACATAACAATACATTTTCAGGAACAACAGGTAAGTTGAAAGAGAGTCCAGGAACTGGTCTCCCTGTGAGTTAATGGGAATGTGGGAACCAACGCCACAATGTGTTAGAGGATACATGGGAACAGGCCCTTGGTGAGTGGGAAAGGAGTGTGGGAACCAGGTATCCCAGCATGCTAGAGGGAACACAGGAACTAAGGCCTGGATGAGTGGAAAGGGAACCAAAGAACCTGGAATATTAGGGAAAATGTAGGAACCACAGCCCACGTGGGTAGAAAGTAAATGAGGTAAGCAGGGACCAGAAAGCAGACACGGAAAGGAAGCACAGCAAACATTATCTGGAGAACCAAATATTAAACATTTAGGATTTCCAAATAAAAACATAGAAATGTAGAAAATAGGTGCAGGAGTAGGACATTCAGCCTTTTGAGCCAGCAACGCCATTCAATGTGATCATGGCTGATCATCTAAAATCAGTACCGCATTCCTGCTTTCTCCCCAAATCCCTTGATTCCTTTAGCCCTGAGAGCTATATCTAATGCCCCTGCCCCACTTAGGAAACCTGAACGGAAACCTCTGGTGACCTTGCCCGCGACCCAAGGTTTCCATGAGGTCGCCGGAGGTTTTGGTCACTCACCTCGAGCTGGATCGACCGAAGTGTGAGCTGCATCTACCGACCAAAGATCCTATAGGATCTTTGCTACCGACCGCACGCACACACACACGCACACACAAATACATCGCGAAGGTGGGGGCCAGGGACAGCGGAGGAGCGCTGTCTGCGTGATGAAGAGGAAGGTAAACGCCTGCCACAGAGCACGGTAAGTCCTTTAGAGAGCTCGGGGGTGGGGGGGGAGAGAAGGGGGGAGAAGGGGAGAGAAGGAGAGAGAAGGAGAGAGAAGGAGAGAGAATGAGAGAGAAGGGGGGGAGAAAGAGTGGAGACAGTTTTAAGAAGTTTAATCAAGTTTAGCGGGCATTTTACCTTCCGGTGGGTCTTCTAGGTCGTGAAACTCCAATGAGGCAATCAAAATGGCCTTCGACTGCCTGTAAGTAAATAGCGACCCCACTCCACTGGCTTCGACCAAACGGCAACCTATTTTTAGTCGAGGACGGTTTTGATCATGTTGAAATAATCGAAGCAACCTAGAAGAAGCCTCGACCACGCGGAAACCACTTTCGACCAATAGGGAGAGTGACCAAAACCTCCGGCGACCTCATGGAAACCTTGGGTCACGGGCAAGGTCACCAGAGGTTTCCGTTCAGGTTTCCTAAGTGGGACAGGGGCAAAACTCTCTCTTGAAAGTGAATTGGCCTCCACTGCCAGAGAATTCCACAGATTCACAACTCTCTAGGCAAAAGAGTTTTTCCTCATCTCAGTCATAAATGGCCAAACTCTTGTTCTTAAAATGTGACCCATGGTTCTGGACTCCCCCAACATCAGGAACATTTTTCCTGCATCTGGCCTGTCCAATCCCTTAAGAATGTTATATGTTTCTATAAGATTCCCTCTCATCCTTCACAATTCCAGTGAATATAAGCCCAGTCGATCCATTATTTCATCATATGTCAGACAATAGTTAGACAGTAGATTATCAGAGTTGTGCAAAGAAAAGACTTGACATATTGGGCCTGCCGCCTAAAATAATTTGCATGATGATGCTAGGGGAAAAGCAGGAAGAAACATTTCCATGCGTTAAGGGATCAGAATAAGGAAATGTAGATATAGCATCATAAGTATGAGAGATGTATAGAAGGAACAGCAGAAGTGTGAGCATTTCACACTGTTTAGATCGGTTTCGTTTTTTTATTTTAGAGATACAGCGCAGAAACAGGCCCTTTGGCCCACCGAGTCCGCAGCGATCCCCGCACATTAACACTACCCTACAGACACTAGGGACAATTTACACTTATACCAATCCAATTAACCTACAATCCTGTACATTTTTGGCGTGTGGGATGAAACTGGAGATCCCAGAGAATATCCCACACAGGTCATGAGGAGAACGTACAAACTCCATACGGACAGCACCGATAGTCAGGATCGAACCCGGGTCTCTGTGGTGTAAGGCAGTAACTCTACCACTGCGCCACGTGCTGCCCAATTTAGAAAGAATATTTGTTCTTCTATAAGCCAGACAGGAATCTAAGGAAAGTAACTTGTCTCCTTGGAAGATGAGGAACACTTCAGTGTTATTGGAGTTACGTTGGACTTCATTGGGACAGTGTAAGAGGCCAAAGGTAGAGATGTCAAAGTGGGAGTGTGATGGGGAATTAAATTGACAGACAACTGAAGCTCAGGGTCACCCTTGGCAGCACAGTACAGCCCTCAGGACTTAATTTTGATGTCAACAGTTTCAGATAATCAGTCTTTCAAGCTCATGTTAGAAATGACCATCAATCTCAAATATCATGTTAATGATTTGCTGAGTATTTTTAGCAGCTTCTGTTTGATTTCAGATTAACAGCATCTGCAGTGTTTTTCATTTTGCACCTCCATTCTTCTTTATGTCTCTCTACATCTCCTTTTTTTCATTTATCTCTTTCCAGTTTAATCTCGTCACAATAGATTTGCTGTAATTAGAAAACCTTCACCACCTTATCCAAGAAATCACCTTGGCTTTCTCCCTCTTCTCTTCCCTGCAACATTAAACATTTTTCATATTCTCAGTTCGGATGCAAGGTCATCAATATCAAATTGCCCTTAATGTGTCAGGAATGGATGAATAAGTGGGATGAATAAGTGGGATTATCACCGGGTGGCGCCACAATGGCAACCTCGCCAACAGTCTGTCTGTCCTTTCGTCTTTTTTTTGTTATTTTGTTAATTTTAGTGTGTTTTAAAAGTTTGTGTTAATGTTCTCTGGTTTGTTTTATGCGGGGGGTGGGGAAGGGGGTCAGGGTTTTTTTTTTTTTCAATCTCTTACCTTGCTGGAGATGCGATTGTTTTCCGGGTCGTATCCCCTGTCGCTCTGCGGCCTAACATCGTGGAGTTGGAGGCCTTGCTCGCGACTGACTTTGAGCCCCACCGTGGGGCGAGGACTTACCATCGGAGCCAATTCCTTGCCTGGGATCGATGCTCCAACCGTGGCCTGTGGACTTCAAAGAGCTCGCAGCCTCAGGAGAGACCAAGTTGGGTAGCTCCAACGACGCAGAAGGTTTGACCAGCCCCGACCGAGGGTCCGATCGGCAGCGCGGGGGAGCTGACATCCCCCCTGATGCAGGAGCTTGATCGCCCCAATGAGGAGGCCCGCCACTGGCTATGGGAGTCAAGATCGCCGCATCAATGGAAGGCACGAGGCCCCCGGCCGCGGGATAACAATGAAGGGAAGAGATTTAACTTTTTTTTCGCTTTCCATCACAGTGACTGTGGTGGATGTTCATGTTACAATGTCTTTTGTGGGACTGTTGCTTTTTATTAGTATGACTGTATTGGCAAATCAAATTCCTCGTATGTTGCAAAACATACTTGGCTAATAAAGTATGATTATGATTATGATTACATAGAACTAATGTGAATGGGTGATCGATGGACGGTGTTGACTAAGTGGGTCAACGGACTCTATTTTTCTTTCTCTTCAGATGCAATCTAACCCAATCTAACTGTGTACTTCTAATTTTATTTGTCTGTATAACTGGATATCACTCCTTCTTTACTTTGCGTGCGTTGATAACAGTCTGCCTCCACATACTCTTTTGTTCATATAATGATCTCTCTGTTGGAGGGGTAGGAGCAATGACTTGTTGAGAACTTTAATCAAGGAACATGTAGAGGACCTCATGCCCAGGGGATAGTCCGTGATCAGAATCAGAATTCAGATCTGTGATGGAGGCCATTGTACGAAAGAGAAGAGGTGGCATTGGTTGAAAATGTGGATGACACAGTGGCGCAGCTGCTAGATCCAGCTACCTCGCAGCCCCAGAGACCCAGGTTCAATATTGACCTCAGCTGCTGTCTGTGCGGGGTTTGCATGTTCTCCCTGTGACCGCTATTTCCTCCGGGTGCTCCGGTTTCCTCCCACATTCCAAAGATCTACCAGCTGCGCCACTGTGCCATCCACATTTGTGGGTTTGTAGGTTATTTGACTTCTGTAAATTGCCCTTAGTGCATAGGGAGTGGATGCAAAAGTGGGATTACATAGAACAAGTGTGAATAGGTGATCAATGGTTGGCGTGCTCGG
This sequence comes from Malacoraja senta, assembly GCA_038087875.1. Lineage (NCBI taxonomy): Eukaryota > Metazoa > Chordata > Chondrichthyes > Rajiformes > Rajidae > Malacoraja > Malacoraja senta. The sequence continues at coordinate 338,174,510 of CM075977.1, forward strand.
TGGGTCAAAGGATCTGCTCCCACTCTGTATCTTGAAACTAAAAATTGTGAAAGAAGGTTAGAAAATATGTCAGAGATAGGCAAAAGTGGCAGCAAGGGACCGTTGGGAATTAGCCAGCAAATAGGACCACTTCTGCTTTGCATCTAGGTGAGTAAAAGTGGAATGATAACATGCATGTCACAGGTGGCGAAAAAGTCTTCAAAACCAATCTAGAAGTTGATCCTATAATCAAGCCAAGCAATTATTAACAAATCCAACTGTTCTTGGGCTCGCTTCAAGAATAAGTAGCATAAGTAGTCCTTTCCAAAGAAGACATGTGGCCAATTTACACTTGGAAATGTTTGCAAACTTCCTGCCCATCATATTGAAGACATACCAGGACATTTAGTGCCTCAAAGTAAATGATGTTTGGGAATGAAATTGTTTTCATCCACTGCCAACATTTCATTTCTCATCTTTCCCTTTCAATTACCTGCTGCCTGATCACATCTTCGAGATGGTTCGAGGATGCCAGCCAGCTCGTACAGATGTTCAACCTTTGTCGGCTTCAGGCATCCTGTGGTTTGCCTGCAGGCAGTGTTCAATGCAGTTCATCTTGCGTGCATGTTAACGTGGCTCCAGACCGGGCTTGCATATTCTGCCAATGAGAAACGGAGCTCAAGGGCTGCGATGCGGATTCTTGTTGGGTCACTTCCAAATGAGCTGTTTCCCAATTTTTCGATGACATTGTTCCAGGTGTTGACCTTGGCCTTGGTTTTCTCAACATGTTGGCGATATGATAACGTGCGATTGAGGACCACACCTAGGTACTGCTGACACAGACCACCGTCACCCCTTGCACAATCACCAACATGCCAAGAAACGCTTGAAGAGTCAGAACAGCTTCATGGAACTAGAGCCAGGCAACAAAACCAAACAACAGATGGTACCAGGACACCACCTGCCTTATACTACCTGGAAAGCCCTAAACCGCCTCCTCACTGGAGTGGGACATTGCGGACTCAACCTGAAGAAGTGGGGCTTCTCGGACTCTGACAAGTGCAACTGTGGAGAGGTACAGACGGCGGAGAGGCATGCACTGTGGACGATATCCGCAGAGGCACAGATGTGGCACTGGCTATGGCAAAGTGAAGGCAGAACTTCGTCTGACACACGAGCGAACAAATTACCTGCTGATCACAAATATGTGAATCCTCGCAAGTGAATGAGTGAATTATCAGTCCTATAAATGTACTTGTGATGGGTGCTCATGAAATGGATACGTTTTCTGAGGACCTCTGTGTTATCTTGGGAAAGACTATAAACAAAGGAGAGAAAACCATTAGCACTAAACGAGTGTGCAAGTATTCCCAGTCAATACATAATATAATGTGGTCTCATAATGCTGAATGTTGTGTCTCCGTGACTTAGTTTGAACGGAGAGAGAGAAATAGTTAAAGGAAAGATATGGGTCTAGGTGAGTTAAAAATAACTGCCAAACTCTAAATGACAAATATCCTCTCCTGTTATTTCCAGCTCCTCTTCCTTATGTTGATGCAATCTCCTCAAACATTGAGAATATCAGCAGTCCTTGTTATATCTCTATTACTGTCTTGCACTTTTGCTCTTTCCCCTCTAGTTTTAGATCGCCTGACTTTGGGGAAAAGACTGTGGCTATTACCTTATGTATGCCTTCATGAATTTTTAAACACTCAGCCTCTTACACCCGAGTGGAAAAAGAGATATGGCCTTACTAACCTCTGGAACCCTCGAAATGTGGTAACATCCTTGAAAAATCGTTTTGCATCCTTTTTAGTTTAATGGTATCCTTCCTATAGTAGGGCAATCAGAACTGTACACAATACTCCAAATGTGCCCTTACTAATGTCTTGTACAATTGTAATAAGATGTACCCAAACCCTGACCAATGAAGACAAGCATTCTAAGTACATTCTTTGTTTCCCTATTCACCAGTGATGCCAGCACCTGCACCCCTAGGTCTCTCTTCTTCAATACATCCCTTGGCCCTGTGATTAATTGTGTAATTCCTGTCCTAGTTTGTCCTACTAAAACGCAACCTCTCACATTTATCTGAATTAAACTCCATCTGCCACTCCTCAGCCCATTGGCCCAGTTCATCGAGACTCCATTGTAATCATAGATAATCTTCTTAATTGTTTACTGTACCAAAATTTCAATATCATTTGCAAACCAGTCCACCCACATTCACATCCAGATCATTAATATAAGTAACAAACAGTGGACCCAGCACTGATCTCTGTGGTACACCCCTTGTTCCAGACCCAGTCTGAAAAACAACCCACTACCACCACCTTCTGCTTCCTATGTTTAAGTCAATTTTGTGTCCAATTGACTAGCCCCCAGGATCCCATGTGAACTAACCAACAAACCAGCCCACCATGCAATACCTGTCAAAGTCTTTGCTAAGGTCCATGTAGACAATGTCTACCTCTCTGCCCTGATCATTATTCTTAGTCATGACTCCAAAATACTCAACCAAATTTAGTTTTGTTTAGAGACACAGCGAGGAAACAGGCCCTTCGGCCCACCAAGTCCGCACCGACCAGCGATCCCCGCTCATTATCAATATCCTACACACACTAGAGACAATTTTGCAATTAGATCAAGTCAATTAATGTACAAACCTGCACATCTTTGGAGTGTGGGAGGAAATTGAAGATCCCGGAGAAAACCCACGCAGGTCACGGGAGAACGTACAAACACTGTACAGACAGGACCCATAGTCAGGATCGAACCCGGTTCTCTGGCGTTGTAAGCCAGCAACTCTTCCGCTGCTCCACCGTACCACCCTAAATTCATGATACAATAATTTCCCACGCACAAAACTGTGTTGACTATCTCTAATCAGTCCTGGCCTTTCCAAGTACGTGAAGATTCTGTCTCTCAGAATCCTTTTCAATACCCAACCCACCACTGATGTAAGGCTGCAGTTCCAAATCGCTATGAATAATGCTGCTCCCCATCCTTAGGAGAATATGGAAGGAACTATTTCTAATCATATGTATGAATTGAGTATGGCAAGGTCAACCGGTCATTACTGGTCATTATCTTACTCAGTAAATTTCATGGTATTAAGAGAACCACTATGTACATAGTAAAAGTTTTATTTAATAGTAAATGTGAGAGATTATATTTGGAAAAAATAAAAGTGAAAATGTCCCTATTCTTAATATGATAGTGGTTCACTTTGGGGAAGGGATATTTGATTCTGGCAGAATCACCAGTTGTAATTACTGATTCCTCAAAAGAGGCTGTAAATTCTTGTTTTAATAATTGTTGTATGCAGCAGTTGAAAGGTAAATTTATTTCTCAAATTAAATTATACAGTAAGATAAATGGGAGAGAAAACAACAGCACAAACTTGTGTGTTTTTTCAGTCAAAGCTAAGTCAATAGCTCATAAATTTAACGTATCCTATACACATAAAGGAAACAACATGACTACATTGGAGTAATTGATACATCTGTGCATTCTCCTGGGTGGCTATTATCTATAATTATACCCCTGAGATAGTGTGCATAGCAACAGTGATTTTCCCTCTGTGAAATTCAATATATGATTGCAGGTTGCTGATTGAGTCGCTATCAGGAATACGTATGAATAAAAGAAGTGGCACGCTTGTTGTAATTGTAAGATACATTGGCAAGCGTTTGGGCCTGCTGTGAACTTCAGTTTGGATCCATCAATCATTTTAGCATAGTTGTTGCAGATGTTACATTAATTAAACACTATAAGAGACATTCAGCTTGCTTTGAGATACCATTACTTATAGGTTTTGAGGCGAATTGTATGATTGATAGATTGATAGATACAGCATGGAAACAGGCCCCATGGCCCATTGAGTCCACACCAACCATCAATCACCCTTTCACACTAGTTCTATGTCATCACACTTTGCATCTGCTCTCTGAACACTTGGGGCAATTTACAGAGGGCAATTAACCTACAAACCCGCACGTCTCTGGGATGTGGGAAAAAAACGGAGCACCCGAAGGAAACCCATGCAGTCACAGGGAGAACGTGTAACTCCACACAGATAGCACCCAAGGTCAGGATCAAACTTGGGTCTCCGGCGCTGTGAGATAGCAGCTCTACCAGATGCGCCACATTGCCACCCAATGCTGGCAATTCCACAAGAGATTGTTGACAAGGTGAATGCCTCCTGTGTAAATGTCCGTCCCAAAGTTATGGTCAGTGGTATGCTATTTGTTTGCCAGCTGCTCTCCCATCGTACATCGGTGAGAGTCTCATAGACTCCTTCTGGTTGGCCTGGATCCAGCAATGGCTTCACCATTTGTTTCAATGATTGGCAACAGCAACATGGGACAGTGATAAATTGCTAATTTACATTTCCTAAATTGCCAGAGTGAACTTCTGTTCTTAAATGCTTGCAAATGGTTTCAACTGTTTTTTTTAGATTTGAGTTTTTTAAATATTAAAGTAAAATGACAGAATTCAAAAGCATTAGTGTTAACTGGTACAAATGATTTTACTTCGGAGTCACGTGAGTGACTACGTGAATAGAAGCCCATCAGCCCGCATGCGCGTCATTACGTCTAGCGCATTGCGCAACGACTGACTGGGAGGCGCGCTGCTCCTTCCAGCGGTAAGTTTAAACCTACAGGTAAGTTTCAAAACTAATTTCTAGGTTCTGCTTTTTGTGTTACAGAAAGCTCTTTACAGAGTTTGCCTGCTGAATTTCGGGGCGAATTCCGGACGGGCCGCGGGGGAACCTTTATGGACCGCGGGGAACCCCAGTCACAGACTGCAGGGAATCCCGGTCATGACCTCGGGGAATCCCGGCCACGGACCGTGGGGAACCCGCTACGGAGACCGCTGGCGGTGGAGCCAGCAGCTTCAGACTGGTGCCGATAGCATCTAGGCAACCCCGCTTGGAGGGAAAGCCACTAAATTATATCTCCCTCTGAGGAGGGGAGCGTAGGGAAGAGGCCCGTTGACTCAAACGAGTCGGGCCAGGAGGATTCCAGATGGAGAGGATCCCCTCCTTCAATGGGTAACGTCTTTGAACGTTCTAACCCACATGGAGCACCTGATGGAGAGGTGCTCCACAATGATATGCTCCAAAGGAGGGAATTATATCACCGCGGGTCTCCTCGGGGCCCACGGCAACGGCACCTGTTACAAGGCTGCACAATGTCTACCTCTCTGAGGAGGGGAGCATTTGGGGTCAGTTTCCTGTCTGACTCAGAGCAAAAATCCTGATATAGATCCGTAGGAGGGACCATGTCAGCACAGGTATCCTCAGGGGCCTGTGGCAGCACCTGTTTTCAGGGTTGCCTACGAATCTCCCTCTCTGTGAAGGGGAGTGCGAGGAATACTCGCAAGCGAAGGGGTTACTGCCAGAAGAATTGATTCCAGCTGTTGGCAGAATACCCGGAAGGGGCCAGAGTTCCCCTCACGCTACAAGTGCTGGCAGTGAACAGCGCTATCAGGGGTGACATTGGAGGAAATGAAACCAGCCGCCGAATCTTCACTTCAGGTAAGACGTATCCAACAGGTATACCTGGATGAGGAAGGTAAAGCTGGCGGATTGATCAAGGTACCAACGTTCATTGTATCGGCGACGACACACCCCATGCCTCATCGGCAGTAAGCAGTTCACTGAAACTGGTGGCAGCTTGAAAGCTGGGCAGAGGCCTTTCAGGCCAAGGTCCAAACCGGTCTCAGGAAATATGGAATCCACATACACTACCATTCCTACTCTCCAATCAAGGATGGGAATAGAACCCACATCAGGGGCCGTTGGGCTTACCATAGACCACCGGTAACCATGGAGGTAGGTGGGTCTGGTTCTTCCGAAACATGGGGTAAGTGGACCATTTACAAGTTGGTAATATTTGCAATTGTTTTTGCACAAAAGACTATGATAACATGAGATTCAGATCAGTTATATACTAAAATGATAACATGAGATTGGGTTATTATTGCACAGTATACAAAGGTACCAAGCTTGGCTCGGAAATATGGCCAGAGTTGTCTTTCGAAGCAGGCTCAGAATTATGGCCCAAGTAGCCTTTCAAGGCAGGCCCAGTATTATGGCCAGAGTTGTCTTTCGAGGCAGGCTCAGAATTATGGCCGGCGTAGCCTTTCAAGGCAGGCCCAGTATTATGGCCACAGTTGTCTTTCGAGGCAGGCTCAGTATTATGGCCAGGATCACATTTCGAGGAAATCTGGCCAGAGTTGCCATTCAAGGCAGGCATGGAATTATGGCAGGCGTGGCCTGTTCATTGTGAAAGATGGAGGATGTCGTTCATAATTGATTTAACTCGCATATGCAACATAGATTTTTCAGTATATGAAACTTCGTTACTGTCTAACAAACTGATTTCCTTTGGATCTTTATGGCATGCATCGATTTCAAAGATGCATACTATTCAGGTCCCATTCACAGGGATCCCAGGAGACATTTGGAATGTATCTGGATGGGGCAATGATAACAGTTAATGCATTGCATATGGGCTACTTCAGCTCCCAGGTCATCTACCAAATTACTAAACTGTAATTTGGTAGATGGGACTGCTCAGAGCTCAAAAACATTTGTTATGGCTTAACTGGATGATATTCTAAATGCTGTGTTTTGCAAAAATCAACTGTTTCAGCCGCAACTGTATTTGAGAAATTGAGGTTCTTCAACCATCCGGTTAAACTTAAGTTGATACCAACTATATTTATTGATTATTCGGTTTTACTTTTAACTATTAATTTATCTGTGACTCTGCCCTGGGGCAAGAAATTGGAATCAATAGAAGCCTGTAACAACCTTGTTATCAAGCAGTCTTCTATTCATCAAGTGTAATTGGCAATATAGCAGCTGTGTTTCAGCTGTTCAATTGGGCCTTTGCATTATCAGAACTTACAACGTGCAAAGTAGTAATCTCTCAAGTGCCATATAGGTCATTGTTAACAGACCTATGCTATTACCAGCTGAAGCCACCAAAGTCACAATGGTGGAGAACAATATTCAGCATTGCTCCAGTAGTTTTGGTCAATAAATCTTCAGTTATATTACAGTCTGACGCTAGTGCTAAAAGATGGAAAATTACGAGTACCATCTCTAGTTACAGAGGCGGATGGGATTTGCATGAATTACTCATTCTTCAGTTATTGGTATCAACTACCTATAGACACTAGGTTAAAGGGTTATTGTGCGGATATGCATGATCTGCATGCTCAGTTCCAGGTTGATACACTATGTATCTCATGTAGATAGGGTGGTAAAGAAAGCTTTTGGTGTGCTGGCCTTTAAAAATCAGAGCATTGAATATAGAAGTTGGGATGTAATGTTAAAATTGTGCAAGACATTGGTGAGGCCAATTCTGGAGTATGGAGTACAATTTTGGTCGCCTAATTATAGGAAGGATGTCAACAAAATAGAGAGAGTACAGAGGAGATTTACTAGAATGTTGCCTGGGTTTCAGCAACTAAGTTACAGAGAAAGGTTGAACAAGTCAGGTCTTTATTCTTTGGAGCGCAGAAGATTAAGAGGGGACTTGATAGAGGTCTTTAAAATGATGAGCGGGTTAGACAGAGTGGACGTGGATAAGCTTTTCCCATTGAGAGTAGGGAAGATTCAAACAAGGGGACATGACTTGAGAATTAAGGGACAGAAGTTTAGGGGTAACATTAGGGGAAACTTCTTTACTCAGAGAGTGGTAGCTGTGTGGAATGAGCTTCCAGTGGAAGTGGTGGAGGCAGGTTCGATTTTATCCTTTAAAAATAGATTGGATGGGTATATGGACGGAAAAGGAATGGAGGGTTATGGTCTGAGTGCAGGTAGATGGGCTAGGGGGAAGGGGGAAAAAAAGTGTTCGGCACAGACTTAGACATAGAAACATAGAAACATAGAAAATAGGTGCAGGAGTAGGCCATTCGGCCCTTCGAGCCTGCACCGCCAATCGATATGATCATGGCTGATCATCCAACTCAGTATCCTGTACCTGCCTTCTCTCCATACCCCCTGATCCCTTTAGCCACAAGGGCCACATCTAACTCCCTCTTAAATATAGCCAATGAACTGGCCTCAACTACCTTCTGTGGCAGAGAATTCCACAGATTCACCACTCTCTGTGTGAAAAATGTTTTCCTCATCTCGGTCCTAAAAGGTTTCCCCCTTATCCTTAAACTGTGACCCCTTGTTCTGGACTTCCCCAACATCGGGAACAATCTTCCTGCATCTAGCCTGTCCAACCCCTTAAGAACTTTGTACGTTTCTATAAGATCCCCCCTCAATCTTCTAAATTCTAACGAGTACAAACCGAGTCTATCCAGTCTTTCTTCATATGAAAGTCCTGCCATCCCAGGAATCAGTCTGGTGAACCTTCTCTGTACTCCTTCTATGGCAAGAATGTCTTTCCTCAGATTAGGAGACCAAAACTGTACGCAATACTCCAGGTGTGGTCTCACCAAGACCCTGTACAACTGCAGTAGAACCTCCCTGCTCCTATACTCAAATCCTTTTGCTATGAAGGGCCGAGATGGCCTGTTTCCGTGCTGTTATGGTTATATGGTTATATGGTGGTGACATATGTTGGTCACATGGGTGCAATCAAGTCAAAGCATCCTGTCATAATTTACCCAACCTTATTTGGCGCTGCTGTATCATCACGTAAAATCAATGGCAGCACAGAATGGTTGTTGGATCTCAAAATATTTTATGACATTATGGCTCGATGGAACACCGAATATCGATATGTTTGCATCCAGGCTCATTCACCGATTGTAAAAACATGTGGCATCACAGTGGCCAGAGATACATTCTCGCTACATGGGGGAGGAATGGTCTTTTATGTCGTTGCTCCATTTTGCCTCATCAGTCGCGTCTTGCAATAAATTCAACAAGATCCCGCTTCAGGGTAATAGAACCTTATATGGGTATTCTAAACATAAAACTTTGCTGGTTCAGCCTGGGACTCGGGGAACCAGCCTCTGCATGATTAATCAAGTCATTGCCTTACAGAATCTGAGAAGACTGCTCCTGCGGCTCGCGTTGTCAGACGATCCATGTATGTACTCACTGCAGTGAGCAGGGATAGCACCAAAAAAGCAGTACATTTCCTCTTCAGGAGATTGGAAACATTCTGTTTAAATGCTATGTTACATATTATACGGCACGGATACTGACGTCTTAGAGTTCATTTTCAAATGGGTCATGACAATAAATTAAGTTATAGTCCCATTAACTGTGCCCAACGTGATTTCTCATCATATTTGATGCAGCGAGCAGGACCCGCTCTGTCGGGTTTCACCCTCTGATATCCAGTTTATTAAGGATATCTTTAACTCAAGTTCTTCCAGACCAAAGTACACGGAAGTATGGGATATTGACATTGTGTTAACACTACTTCACCAGGGGTTCCAGCTATATCCTTATCTTTGACTCGGCTCTCATAAGGTAGTTACCCCTTGGTGCTGTTCTCAGCGAAACGTGTCCAGTCATTACATAAATTGCGACTGGACAGGATGGTTTCACCTGCTATAATGTGATATTTCATGTTTACGATTTAGTTAAGCAGACAGCCCAGGGGTGTCAGGTCTCAAACTAGATCTCATGGCATATCCAATGCACCTTTGGTTATGTGTGGTCACACATTTACAACATTACGTCAAGGTCACAGAGCCTTAGAGGCTCTGATAGTAGCTATGTTTGTTAGTTACAATAACCGCATAAGAAGGTATCAGTTCAGACCATCTCCAGGTGGTTAAATCGCGGTTTTGGCTTATGCAGGAGTAGATACCAATTTTCTAATCTCACTCCACCAGGGCTGCTACAACATCAGCAGCAAGGGTTATGTACGTTCCTCTGGACCACATCCTGCTGACTGCAGGATAGTCTAACGAACGAGTTTTCCATACATTTTATATTCACCCATTGCCAGACCAGGGGTATTTGCCAACTCTATTTTAGGTTCTATTTATAGTTTCCCCCGGAAGAGAGGGGTTACTATTGTTATTATTTGTTCATTTATCAGCATCAGCATGTTTTAAATCTATGCCATGTCTGTATGAATTATGAATGTTTCCCTTATCTGTGATCAACTGATGCAGTCGTGCTTGTGTGGACTCGTTTTTTTCCACGTCATGAAATCACAGCTTCAAAATCTTCACGTAGTCACTCACGTGACTCCGAAGTAAAATAGTAAGATTAAACGAGAACCTACCAGTTTGAAGTTTGATCTTTATTTTATGAGGAGTTACAATGTGCGTTTACGTGCCCTCCGCTCCCAACCCTCGTATCATAAAGATCATCTGGTAGTTCTAGTCATCTCTAATCTTACTATGTTAGTTCAACAACTGTTATCTGTGATTTCACACCGCTGCTTTGAAGATTGACGCGCATGCGGGCTGACGGCCTTCTTCATGTAATCGCTCATCGTAACTCCTCATAAAATAAAGATCAAACTTCAAACCGGTAAGTTCTCATTTAATCTTACTATTTCATTGGAAACACTGAGCTTTCCACATCCAGAAAGATAAAAAATATATCCAACATTTAATGATACTATTAGCAGAACATGAAGAAAAAAAGCAAGGAAGACGTGTATAAATGCATTGTCTTTTATGACCAGGGCATTCCAAAGTCATTCACAGCCAAGAAATTACATGAAATAAATTCATTTTTTTAACATCATATACACGGTTGTCAGTTTTATGCAGATGAAGACCTCACAAACAACAATGGCACAATAACATGATGTTGCCTAAGAGATAAATGTTGGCCGGGGCAGCAAGAGAATTCTGTTTCTTATTCTTGAATGACTGTAGTTGGAATTTCTAGACCTACAGTGGCTTGCAAAAGTATTCATACCCCTTGAACTTTTCCACATTTTGTCACGCTACAACCACAAACGTAAATGTATTTTATTGGGATTTTATGTAATAGACCAACACAAAGTGGCGCATAATTGTGAAGTGGAAGGAAAATGATACATGGTTTTCAAATTTTTTTACAAATAAAAAACTGAAAAGTGTCGCGTGCATAAGTATTCAGCCCCCCTGAGTCAATACTTTGTAGAACCACCTTTCGCTGCAATTACAGCTGCAAGTCTTTTGGGGTATGTCTCTACCAGCTTTGCACAACTAGCGACTGAAAGTTTTGCCCATTCTTCTTTGCAAAATAGCTCAAGCTCAGTCAGATTGGATGGAGAGCGTCTGTGAACAGCAATTCTCAGGTCTTGCCAGAGATTCTCAATTGGATTTAGGTCTGGACCATTCTAACACATGAATATGCTTTGATCTAAACCATTCCATTGTAGCTCTGGCTGTATGTTTAGGGTCGTTGTCCTGCTGGAAGGTGAACCTCCGCCCCAGTCTCAAGTCTTTTGCAGACTCTAACAGGTTTTCTTCCAAGATTGCCCTGTATTTGGCTCCATCCATCTTCCCATCAACTCTGACCAGCTTCCCTGTCCCTGCTGAAGAAAAGCATCCCCACAGCATGATGCTGCCACCACCATGTTTCACAGTGGGGATGGTGTGTTCAGGGTGATGTGCAGTGATAGGTTTCCGCCACACATAGCGTTTTGCATTTAGGCCAAAAACTTCAATTTTGGTCTCATCTGACCAGAGCACCTTCCTCCACATGTTTGCTGTGTCCCCCACATGGCTTGTGGCAAACTGCAAACGGGACTTCTTATGGCTTTTTTTCAACAATGGCTTTCTTCTTGCCACTCTTCCATAAAGGCCCGATTTGTGGAGTGCACGACTAATAGTTGTCCTGTGGACAGATTCTCCCACCTGAGCTGTGGATCTCTGCAGCTCCTCTAGAGTTACCATGGGCCTCTTGGCTGCTTCTCTGATCAATGCTCTCCTTGCCCGGCCTGTCAGTTTAGGTGGACGGCCATGTCTTGGTAGGTTTGCAGTTGTGCCATACTCTTTCCATTTTCAGATGATGGATTGAACAGTGCTCCGTGAGATGTTCAAAGCTTGGGATATTTGTTTATAACCTAACCCTGCTTGAAACTTCTCCACAACTTTATCCCTGACCTGTCTGGTGTGTTCCTTGGGCTTCATGATGCTGTTTGTTCACTAATGTTCTCTAACAAACCTCTGAGGCCTTCACAGAACAGCTGTATTTATACTGAGATTAGATTACACACAAGTGGACTCTATTTACTAATTAGGTGACTTCTGAAGGTAATTGGTTGCACTGGATTTTATTTAGGGGTATTAGAGTAAAGGGGGCTGAATACTTTTGCACGCGACACTTTTCAGTTTTTTATTTGTAAAAAAATTTGAAAACCATGTATCATTTTCCTTCCACTTCACAATTATGCGCCACTTTGTGTTGGTCTATCACATAAAATCCCAATAAAATACATTTACGTTTGTGGTTGTAACGTGACAAAATGTGGAAAAGTTCAAGGGGTATGAATACTTTTGCAAGCCACTGTATATGCTCTTTAAGGTCGCTGTTCACAAAGGCAAGTAACAGAGGTATAGCTACCAACAGGACATCCATTGATGAAAACAGTTAATCTACAACTAGTAGCAGTGTCTGGGACAACAATGATCAAAGTCTTAATCAATTTTTAAATATATGTTTACACATATAGTTAACATCAGATTTTTGCAACATTGGAATATCTGCTGGGGTAGAGGACACCCCCACACGTTGGGTTGCACCTAAAGTGGCGGCAATATTCCAGGAGGGAGATTTGCTTGTGCTGCTCAGGAGGGTTTAAACTCAATTGGCAGATTGGAGGGCCCCAGACCAGAAAGAAGTCAGAGGAAAAGTTGGAATCAAAGAGTGCAAGATCTTTTTAGGGTGAGGAGCAAGGCTCGCAGGTTTAGCGAAAACTGATTGATGAGAGATGTTGAGGCTCTGGTCCAGAAAAAGGAGGCATACATCAGATTTAGGCAGTTGGGATCATGCGAATCCCTCTGCAGGTATAGGAAGTATTGGAGAATGCTTGAGAAAGCAACCAGAGGGCAAAAAAGAGGACATGCAATGGAGCAGTCAGGCAAAGTGACGGGAAATCCCAAGGGATTCTATAGGGATGCATCACAGTCTGGTACAGGAACTGTTCTGCCCACAGCCGCAAATCACTACATAGAGTGGTGAAGACGGCACAGCACATCACTGGCAATCTTCTCCCGGCCATTCAGGACATTTTCCACTGGCGGTGCCTGCGGAAGGCATTCAGCATCATCAAGGACCACAGCCACCCAGCACGCAGACTGTTCTCCTTGTTCCCGTCAGGCAGACGATATAGGAGTGTTAAAGAAGGAACTGCAGATGCTGGAAAATCGAAGGTACACAAAAATGCTGGAGAAACTCAGCGGGTGCAGCAGCATCTATGGAGCGAAGGAAATAGGCAACGTTTCGGGCCGAAACCCTTCTTCAGACTCAGACTGAAGAAGGGTTTTGGCCCGAAACGTTGCCTATTTCCTTCGCTCCATAGATGCTGCTGCACCCGCTGAGTTTCTCCAGCATTTTTGTGTACAGACGATATAGGAGCATGGCTGCATGCACCACCAGACTTAAGAACAGTTTTTATCATCATGCCATCAGGCTTCTGAACTCATAAACACATCATATATGTTGATTATTTTATTTATTATTGTCTTTTTTTTTACCTTAATTTTATCCTTGTAATATCATTGCTGAGGTGACCCATTGTCTTGTCAAAAACATTTCATTGTACCATTGATTCTGTGTTAATCTACATATGACAAATAAAAACTGAACTGAACTAGTAAAAAGGTGGCCAGGGAAAAATTTGGTCCCCTTAAAGATCAGCATGACCATCTTTGTGTAGAACCACAAGAGTTGGGGAGATATTAAATGAATACTTCTCATTGGTTTTTACTGAGGAGAAAGTCATCGAAGCTAAGGAAATGAGGCATAGGCGTTGTGATCTTAGATCATTTAAGAATTACTAAAGAGGAGGAGGCATTGGTGGTTTTAAAGTGAATTAATTTGAATAAATCACCAGGGCCTGACCAAGTACATCCTCAGACATATTGGGATGCACAGGAAGAAATTGCACAGGCGGTTGCAGAGATATTTTCATCATCATTAGCAAAATGTGAAGTTCTGGGAGACTAGGGTAGCTGATGGTGTACTGTTATTTAAGAAAAGCAGCAAGGACAAGCCAGGGAACCATAGGTTAGTAAGCCTGATGTCAGTGATGGGAAAGTTGGTGGAGAGGATTCATAGGGACAGGATCTACCAGAATTTGGTTCGGCAAGGACTGATTAGGGTTAATCAGCATTGTGCCATGACTCACAAAGAGGTCACAAAGCAGATTGAATAGGAATAGGTATAGGAATACTTTATTGTCACATGTGACTAAGCAAAGTGAGATTCTATGCTTGCATACACAATGTATACAAATAGCAGCCACCTACGGCGCTGACAAAGTTACAAAGCACGCCGGCTCCACCTTTTATCCACCCCCACAGCGGTTCCCCCATGCCGGGTCCCCATTGTCCTTTGTCCCCCCCCCCCCCTGTTGTTCATTGTTCTCCTCCCTCCTCCCTCACGGCAGTCCCCCCACGCCAGGTCCTCCATTATCCTCCCCCCCCCCCTTACGGTGGTCCTCCACGTTCTTATCAACCAACATTGCCGCCGCCACGAGGCTTCACACCACTGAGGCCCCATCGTCGCGATGCCTCACCGCTGTCGACGCCCCACTTCACGTCTCCGTGGTGCCGTCCCGGGCCCCAGCCACAGGCTCCATCGGTCGTTTCGCCCGACTCGGCCTTCTACCCACGAGGCCCCGGCCGGGCTCCAACGCAGGCTTCTACACGGCGATCTGGGAGGCATCGAGACCGCAGCGCCTCGATAAAGGCCTCCGGCCGCGTTCCCAGTTCACAGCCGCAGCCTGTCGGGAAGCCTGGCCGCGCGGCCGATGAGGATAGGACAGTGGTAAATGTATTCATGGACTTTAGGAAGGCCTTTGACAAGTTCTCTCATGATAGGCTTGTCTGGAAGATGAGACTGCATGGAACCCAAGGTGAGCTTGTCAATAGGAATCAAAATTGCCTCGAAGAAAGAAGTCAAAGGGTAGTTGTGGTGGAGACAAAGTGCTGGTGTAACTCAGCTGATCAGGCAGCATCTCTGGAGAACATGGGGTCAGACAGCATCTCAGGAGAATATGGATCTCAGGTCGAAACCCTTCTTCAGATTGAGTTGCTCAAGCACTTTGTGTCCTTTTTTGTAAACCAGCATCTGCAGTTCCTTGATTCGACTGGTAGTTAAAGAGGGTTGTTTTTCTAATTGGTGGCCTGTGACTGGTTGCTGTAGCAAACCCCCTGCTGTTTGTTATACATTAACGATTTGGATAACATTAGACATGGGTGAGGTGCTGGAAGACTAGTGGGTGGCTAATATCATGCTTCTAAGAAGGCCTGCAAGGTAAAGCCTGGGATATATAGACCAATGAGCCTAATATCTGTAATAGGCAAGTTGCTGGAGAGGATTCTGAGGGATAAGATATATTATGCTTTGGATAGATAGGGACTGATTAGGGATAGTCAGCATAGTTTTGTATGTGCAAGATCGTGTCTTAGGAATCTGATTGAGTTATTTGAAGAAGTAATTAAAAAGGTTAGAGGGCAAAGCTGTAGACCTTGTAATTTGATAAGAACCTGCATGATAGGCTGCTGTGGATCACATGGGAACCAGAGAGAGCTAGCCGACTGGAAAAAAATTTGGCTTTGGGGAAGAAAGCAGAGGGTGTTGGTGGAAGGTTATTTTTTGGACTGAAGGCTTATGACTAGTGGTGTGCCTCAGTGATCGATGCTGAGCCCATTGCTATTTGTGGTTCATATCAATGATTTGGATGAGAATGTACAAGGTGTAATTAGTAAGTTTACAGATGACACTAAAGTAGGTGGTTTCCTTAGATAGTGGGCAAGTGGACTGGGGAATAGTTAATGGAGTTTCATGCAGACAAATGGTGTTACAGTTTGGGAAGTTAAACCAGGGCATTTTAAGAAGTCAAACCAGTGCAGGACGTTCACAGTGAATGGCTGGGCCCTGGGGAATGTTGTAGAGCAGAGCGATCTAAGAGTGCGGATACATAGTTCCTTGAAAGTGGCCTCACAGGTAGATAGAGTGGGCAAGAAGGTTTTTGGTATGTTGGCATTTATCAGTCAGGGTATTGAGTATAAAAGTTAGGATGTTATGTTACAGTTGTACAATACTTTGGTAATACCACATTTGGAGTATTGTGTTCAGTTTTGATCACCCTGCTCTAGGAAGGATGTTGCTAAGCTAGAAAGAGTGCAGAGAAGATTTACAAGTATGTTGCTAGGACTTGAGGACCTGAGCTATAAGTAAAAGATTGGGCAGGCTAGGATTTTATTCCTCAGAGCGCAGGAGGTTGAGCGGTGATCTTACGGAGGTGTATAATATCATGAGGTGATTAGCTGGAGTGAATGCACAGATTTTTATCCAGAGTAGGGGAATCAAGTACCAGAAGATATAGGTTTAAGGTGAGAGAGGAAAGATTTAATAGGAAGCTGCGGGGCAACTTTTTCCCACAGGGTGATAGGTATATGGAATGAGCTGCCAGAGGAGTACTATAACAAAGTGTAAAAGATATTCAGACAGGTACATGGACAGGAAGGGTTCAGAGAGATTTGGGCCAAAAGCGAGCAGGTAGATTTGTGCAGATGGGGCATTTTGGTAGGCATGGACAAGTTTTAGGTCGACATTTGGATAATTATATGGACAGGAAAGGAAAGTCACTGTAAAATGCACTTGACATCTCTGAATTATCTACTCTGGTCACTGATAATTCCAATCAATCACTTTCCAACAAAGACACTACACTCTCAAAGGTAGACACAAAATGTTGGAGTAACTCAGCGGGTGAGGCAGCATCTTTGGAGAGAAGGAATGGGCGACGTTTCGGGTCGAGACCCTTCTTCAGACTGAAGAAAGGATCAGTCTGAAGAAGGGTCTCGACCCAAAAAGTCGCCCATTCCTTCTCTCCAGAGATGTTGCCTCACCTGCTGAGTTAATCCAGCATTTTGTGTCTACCTTCGATTTAAACCAGCATCTGCAGTTCTTTCTTATACTACACTCTCAAATTGTGTTCTGCATTTGTTTCTTCAACATAATTTCTTCATATCTGTGAATATATTGTCTGATATATTCTTGACCACCATCTTTCTAGTGTTACCTGAATACACCAAGCTATTCTCATCAACTTCACATGGGGTTAATAATTCTCATCATCTATATCCATATATATAATTATAAATTGTTGGATAACAAAATGCTGGAAATCTAAAATTAGTAGTTTAGTTGATTGTCATCATCCACAACCAATAGGCCAAGACTGGAAACAAACCGCAGTGTCTGTTATAACACTATATCAAAAGCCATACATACCATTGTGATACACTTGGTTCAGAAAGGCATATTTAAACAACTCTACAGGTTAACACTTCCACTGCACGTTGACAGCTCCGACAGTGCAGCACACTCTCAGATGTTGTGAGCGATCTTTCTGGAGATAATTATAAGCTCACAACCTCTTGCCTCAGAGGCTAAAACGTTATCTGTGAAGGTGAACAAAGAGGGAGTAATATGCCTTATACAGGGAGTCAGGGTGGAGGGTAGAACATCGTAGAATGTCATAGCATGAAAATTGGTCAACCAGCTCAACCAGTTTATGTCAGAATTAATGTTAACACAAGTATCTTCGTACCCTGTCAACATAGCCTTTTTTTCCTTCTCATGTTAGGTATTTATCTAACTTCCCCTTAAATGTAATTTTACTCCATTCCTTCTGGCAGCAAGCTTCATCTGTGTAAAAGATAAATACCAAGGGAACAGCTAGGATATGAAAATGTGCAAGAGAAGGGTCAGACCAGGACTGGTTCCTAGATTCATCCAGTCAAGGCCAATCATGATGTATCTCCTGCTGGGGAGATAAGTTGTTGCCAGCAATTTGGCACACACTGGTGGCAAACAAAGTACTCCAGCATTGTGCTCATGGATCGTTGTGTCTGTAGACACCATCAAACCAAAATGAAGAGAACATTTATGCACACTACATAACAAAAAAATGAGCTGCACCGAATATTAGTATTGATATCACAATAGTCCGGCAAGAGTTTTTGACATGAAACATTATTTTGGCTTCTCTTTCCACTGATGCTGCCTTACCTTCTGAGTGTTTCCAGCATTTTCGGTTCTTGTTTCAGATTTCCAGTGTCTGCAGTTTTGGATTTTTATTTAATATTAATGACCTTATTCATCTGACCCAAAATAATTCGAAACTAGTATAATACAAAATCAAAACTGAAAAGTATTCATCTGAAAGTGTAGGAAGCTAAGGCGGGTTTAGAACGGATTGACCTGACATGATTAATATTACGTTTTCGAGGAAGTGAGATCACTGAGCAATGTTATTTGATCTTGGCTTCCACAAAAACGTAATCAATTATTGTGCAAAAGATTCCTTGAATCTTTTCTTGAAGGTCAATGAATATAACGAGGAGCACATGGATGTGGATTAATAACTCACTTTGGGGGGGGGGGGGTGGAACTGAGAGTTGTGTTTAGAGGAAGTGGGATGCAGTGGGGAGAGGTAATGAGCGGTGTAATGCAGGTAGTTAGTCTCTGTGTATCCATTAACGGGTTTGTTCCCAGTGATCAATAATAGAACAAATTCAGCACCAGGACAATGAGGAAGATAAGGAACAGAAGTGGGAGTAGACCAAACAGTTGCTTGAGATTTCTCTGCCATTCAATAACATCAGGGCTGATCCTTCCACTTTCCAGCCCAGCTATCCAGCACGTCATAAGTACGAAGGAGAAGCAGTTTGTGGTTACGACAGACTATGTAAAGGGGAAATTAAACATTCCTTTGTGTTTTTAGTTCACCTGTCAATCACTACATGTGATGTGACAAAAAATCAAAGGAAAGAGCAGGCTGATTATAATTGCAAACGATTAGAGTTCAAATCACCAGATGAGTTGCTAAAACTATTTAGTTTAAAAGGGGTGAGTTGGTGCTGGTGGTGGGTGTGGACTGTAGAATTATGTTTCACTTAAGCTTTCACTTACATTTTTTCACTGTACAAGTGACAATAATAAACTAAACTAAACTAAGTTTTAAAGTTTTACACTAGAAAACATTGTGATTTTCAGGGTGAGTCAAGGCAGCTGTCATGAAATTGTGTGAACCCCTTTCATGCCCCCCAACCCTTCCTGCTCCTTCTCTGCCTCTGTGCTCTCAATTTCCTCAATTAAAATCATTCATCCTTTACTGCCTGCAATCATCCCCTCTGCTTGGCCAAGCCATACACAGCACAACCCCATTCTGACAACCTTGTAACAAGTACTGAAGGAAACATATATTCCAACCAAGTAGGCAGGACAAATCAGGATCCATGTGAATGCTGGAAGTGCCAGTCGGTGACAAAGAGTGGCCTAGAATTCTCCATCATGTGGATAGGATTCCTCATGGTCACTAAGAGCTGAGTTTGAGTTATAATATAATAATAATAATATATCTTTTATTGCCATTGCACACTCTCTGTGGTGCAGCAGTAGATACTCTCTGTGGTGCAGCGGTAGAAGGTTGTCAGCAGCTGTTGGGGCAGACCAGTCTTTTTCAGTTTTCTCAGGAAGTTGCTGTGCCTTCTTGACCAGCGCAGCGGTGTTGGTGGACCATGTGAGGTCCTCCGAAATGTGTGTGCCCAGAAACCTGAAGCTGGACACTCTCTCCACACTGTCCCCGTTGATAAAGATTGGAGCGTATTCCCCATTATGTGACCTTCTGAAGTTGATAATCAGCTCCTTGGTCTTAGAGGTGTTTAGGGACAGGTTGTTATATGAGCACCAGTCCGCCAGGTTCTGCACCTCCGCTCTGCAGTGTGTTTCATCACCGTTGGTGATTAGCCCGATTACCGTTGTGTCGTTTGCAAACTTGACAATGGTGTTGGTGTCGAATGCAGGAACACAGTTTTGTGTGAAGAGGGAGTAGAGCATGGGGCTCAGTACACAGCCCTGTGGTGTGCCGGTACTCAGGGTAATAGTGGAGGATAGGTGCGGGCCCAGTCTCACTGCCTGCGGTCACTGCGTCAGAAAATTCAGGATCCAGTCGCATATCGACAAGCTGAGGCCTAGCTGGTGAAGTTTGGTGGTGAGCTTGGTGGGGATGACCGTGTTGAAGTGAGAGCTGTAGTCTATGAAAAGCATCCTCACGTACGTGCCCTGTCTTTCCAGGTGAGTCAGGACTGGATATGCTGCCTGGAATGGGAAATCTTGACAAGTTTCAAGAAACCTAGTGCAGATCCACTTGAACCTCTTCTTTCCCTCACACATAACCTGCAAATTAATGGACAAATGTGAGCATCAGTGGCTTTATAAATGTTCAGAATTGCAGTGAGATGCTGCGATGGTCATGTGCAGTGATGGAAATGGGTTTTAGGAACTAGGGCTACTCTATGGTCCGTGAGGCTGATGTTGGGATGGAAGGGGGGCGGGGGGTTTATGTGCGGTCATACCCATGTAAGAGTACAAGAATGCATCACTTGTTTATTGTGTATTTATAATATAGTTTATTGTCTATTATATGTCATAGCTGCTTTCTGCATCTCTCCCTCTCTCTCTCTCTCTGTGTTGGCTGCAGCCATCGTCTGCTTTGGTGAGGGAAGCAGGTCGGTGATTGATCAAACGGTCCCTAGGAGACTGTGTCTGATTGGCCGCCGAGTGACCCGCGCATTATGTGATTGGACACAATGCCCTTGGAGACAGCAGCTGATTGGACGGGAGGAGACCGATTTGTTGATTGGATGGGAATTTTAAGGGAAGCTGGTCGGTGATTGGACGCAACCCCCTTAGAGACAGCGTTTGATTAGCCTCCAAATAATCGGGCACAAAAAATTGAAAATAGGAAAACAATAAAATCGGAATTACGATTTAAATTGGAAGAATATCATGCCTGATCTGCAGCAAAGGTACTAGTATCCGCTCTAGTATCTTTGATCTGCAGTTCCTTCCTATTCAAGAAGAACCCTGGCCCGAAACAACTCCTAATCCATTCCCTCCACAGATGCCGCCTAGCCCGCTGAGTTCCTCCAGCACTCTGTGTTTTTTATTTAACTCTGAAATTGAAGTTAGACATAAAGCTGGAGTAACTCAGTGGGACAGGCAGCGACTCTGGAGGGAAGACCCTTCTTCAGACTGAACTGAACTCTCGTCGGTGAGAGTACTTGTGATTGTCTGCAGAATCTGAATGGTGGCCGATTAGGAAAAGGGGAGATGCAACGAGACCTGGGTGTCATGGTACACCAGTCATTGAAAGTAGGCATGCAGGTGCAGCAGGCAGTGAAGAAAGCGAATGGTATGTTAGCATTCATAGCAAAAGGATTTGAGTATAAGAGCAGGGAGGTTCTACTGCAGTTGTACAGGGTCTTGGTGAGACCACACCTGGAGGATTGCGCACAGTTTTGGTCTCCTAATCTGAGGAAAGACATTCTTGCCATAGAGGGAGTACAGAGAAGGTTCAACAGACTGATTCCTGGGATGGCAGGACTTTCATATGAAGAAAGACTGGATAGACTCGGCTTGTACTCGCTAGAATTTAGTAGATTGAGGGGGGATCTTATAGAAACTTACAAAATTCTTAAGGGGTTGGACGGGCTAGATTCAGGAAGATTATTCCCGATGTTGGGGAAGTCCAGAACAAGGGGTCACAGTTTAAGGATAAGGGGGAAGTCTTTTAGGACCGAGATGAGAAAATCATTTTTTACACAGAGAATGGTGAATCTGTGGAATTCTCTGCCACAGAAGTTAGTTGAGGCCAGTTCATTGGCCATATTTAAGAGGGAGTTAGATGTGGCCCTTGTGGCTAAAGGGATCAGGGGGTATGAAGAGAAGGCAGGTACAGGATACTGAGTTGGATGATCAGCCATGATCATATTGAATGGCGGTGCAGGCTCGAAGGGCCGAATAGCCTACTTCTGTACCTATTTTCTATGTTTCTATATCTATGTTTCTAGAAGGGTCTCGACCCGAAACGTCACCCACTCCCCAGAGCCGCCGCCCGTCCCGCTGAGCCACCCCAGCCCCCCCTGTCCACCTTCAACTCCAGAGCCAAACAAAAAACACAGAGTGCTGGAGGAACTCAGTGGGCCAGGCGACACCCACAGAGGGAATGGACCAGGAGCTGCCACATGCCAGGGTTTCCCCCCCCCCCCCCAACAGGAAGGAACTGCAGAAGCAGCCGTCCCCGCAAAATGCCAAATGATTCCGGGAAAGCCGAGGCAAGAGGGTGAGAGAGAGGGAGTGAGAGAGAGAGAGAGAGAGATACAAAGGACGGATTCGGATCCCAACTACGCCTCGCTAAGACTTCGCCAGAAGTTTCAAACCTACGGCCCCATCAAGTTCGAGCCACGTGGACCAAGATACCACGTTGTAAACAACCACGTTCGCTACTTTCACTGGGAGTTTGCGTTCCGCCACAGTCCCGCCAGCGGTTTACAGCTGTTTGATATCCGCTTCAGGAAGGAGCGGGTGGTCTACGAGTTGAGCGTCCAGGAGGTGAACTCTGTTTATGGCAGAGAGACGCCAGGTCTGATGAGGGCCAAGTTCTTAGACAGTCATTATGGAATTGGGAAAAGTTCCAATGAGCTGGTGAAAGACGTGGACTGCCCTTACAGCGCCATTTTCCTCCACACTCTCCATCTCATGGAGACTGGAAACCAAAGATCCTATAGCGGAGCAAGATAGTCCACTCGACGAAAAAGCCGTAGTAGGGTCATGGGTAATCTTCAGCACCATTTCCGTAACCGTCTTCCGTCTCCGCTCTAGTATCTTTGCTTTGGTCGTGGCTTCTTCATGCACAAATCATCTTTTTTCATCAGCTGCAGGTGATCATTGTGATATTCCTGCCTAGTCCTCCTTTTTAACTTTGAACATACAAAATATTGCCATTTGGAAGGAGCTCCAGAAAATCCTGCACCCACTCAAGCCATCCCAGCCAAGGTCTGTAGAACCATAGAAATAGAAATAAAGTCTATTATAGACTTTATATCTCTATGGTAGAATGGAAAGTAATCAAAATGTGCGCTTAAAAAAGTGCCTGCGACTTAATGGACCAAACAGATCTAAGCTACATTTTAATATAAAATTGCATACATGTAAGCCTTCAAGTAACAAACACAATGTGTACACCTCTGAAAAGTACATAGTTACAATACCACTTGATTTAGTGACTGAAATGAAAGAAAAAAATTAAATAAATCCTGGAACATCAATAACTATTGGCGAAAAACAGTCCAGGCATTAAATTTGGGCTTCAGCCTCATCCTACTCTTTGGGCTTCTACCCCATCCTAACTTAGTTGTGTGTGCGTGTTTGCGTTAGTTGTTCAGTTGGTCTGTGCGGGTCGTGTGTGTGTGTGTGTGTGTTAGTTGTCTGTGCGTTATGTGTGTGTGTGTGTGGGAGGGAAGAAGAGAAGGGAGGAAGGAGAGAAGGAAGTGAGGGAAGTAGAGAAAGAAGGAAGGGAGGGACAGAGAGAAAGAAGTGAGGGAGGGAAGGAGAAGAGAAAAGAGAGAGAGGAAGGAGAGAAAGAAGGGAGGGAAGGAGAGAAGGGAAAAGAGAGAGGAAGGAGGGAGGGAAGAAGTGAATGGAGGGAGGGAAGAAGGGAAGGGAGTGATAGAAGGGGAGGAGAAAAGGGAAGTAGAGGGTCGGCGGCGGGAGCGGATGCCGGGGTCCGGGCGGACGGGTGTGAGCTGAGGCCGAGGTTTGTAACGTTGCTCCAACCCCCAGCCCGGCCCCCCTGTATTGTTCACCGCGTCTCCCCGGGGAGAGAGAGGGGTGGAGCCTGGCTGTGTGTGTGAAGCACGGCGACTGGAGGGGCAGGAGCGCTGCCCCGGGACCGTGAGGGAACGACCCACCTCCCCCTTTTCCATCCCCCCTCACACCCTCTCCCCGTCTATCCCTTTCTTCCCCCTCCACCCGGGCTAGTTCTGAGCCGAGAGAAGATTACTCTGGCGTGGGGGCCCCTTAGGTGCTTAAGGCCGGCCCTGCCCCCCCCCCCCCTTCCCTCCGACACGGACACAGAGCGATCGCCGGCCCCCTTTTTTTGTTAACATCTGTAAATGGTCATTACACACGTGTGACATTATAAAAGTCTTTAATAAGTATACAGAGTTAAACAATACATGAGTAGTCACTGACTCCAGTCTGCTACTGTACTGCGCAGAAGGAGAAGCTGGCGTTATTATAAATGATACTTAAGGCGGGGTTAGTAGTGGTGAGGTAGCTTTGTGATTGGTTGCATGCATAAACCATCTACATCCTTCCCCTTAGAAGATTAAACATGAACACATGATTAAACATGGTGGATAACTATGGCAACGACTTAAACCAAATCACCATACCGAACAGGCGGCTTGCTGACACGGCCCGAGCGCGTACGGCCCAACCCTTCCCCCCCTCACCAGAAAGACCCAAACCCGGAGGCGACAAAGCCGGTGGGGAAACAGAAAGCGGCAAGGGGGACAAACATGCAGGAGGGCTAGGAAAACGGTTAGCAATGGGCGACCCACGCGAAGGTGAACAAAACACGTGAGGGGACTGAGGCATGCAGGGGCCGGCAACGGGATCAGCAGCGGATGGCTGGAACTGCAGCGTAAGGTCCGGCTGCCTGCGGGAGCGGCTCCTGTACTGCAAGCAGGTGCTGACGACTCCTGCGGTAGACAGTCCCTTCAAAGTCCACAAGGTACGAACGAGGCGCATCGGCAATGCCAACCACGGTGGCCAGACGGGAATATCCGCCAGCAGTATGTAGACGAACAGCCTGTCCAGGCAGCAGAGGCTTGAGAGGCTTGCACGATCTATCATGTGACCGTCTTTGGATGTCATGCTTAGCCTGAATGCGCGTCTGGACAGAGGCAGGCTCCAGCACTCGAGGCAGCAGCTTGTGTTGAGAAATCGGAATCGGTGGTCTTGTTGTTCTGGACATCAGCCGCTGAGCAGGTGAGCCTAGGGTTGCGTCCCTGGAAATGTTCCTTAGGTTCAGGAGGTCGAGGTAAAAGTCGGAATTCGCCAGGTGCGCTTGCTCCATTAGTAGTTTGGCACTCCGGACAGCCCGCTCAGCAAGCCCGTTACTCTGCGGGTACTCAGGGCTGCTCGTGAAGTGGAGGAAGTTCCACTTGTTGGCAAAGTTCTTGAACTCCCGGCTGGTAAACTGCCTGCCGTTGTCGGTCTGCAGATGGACAGGCGAGCCGAAAGTGGAAAAATGTTTCCTCAGCTTGCGGATGACCATCTTGGACCTGAGGGAGGTCAGAAGATCAACCTCGAACCAGTTCAAGTATGAGTCAGCAAGGACGAGGTAGTGTTTACCACGCCACTCGAAAATGTCGGCGGCCACCGAGGTCCAGGCCAGGGCAGGCACGGGTTGTTGCAAAAGGGGCTGCCTTTGCTGGTGGGATGCAAGGCTGTTGCAGGTAGAGCAAGACGAGACACGGTCCCGAATATACTTAGCCATTCCAGGCCAGTAGAATTGGCACTGTGCGTGGGCGATCGTGGCATCAACGCCCGGGTGCCCGTTGTGGGCCACGCTATAGTACTTGTCATACAGGGAAGAGGGGACCACGACCTTGTGACCCTTAACAATAACGCCGTCTTGGATGACCAGTTCGTCGCGAACCAGGAAAAAAAGGCTGTGTCTCTGCGGGCGCACTGGCGCGCTTGCTCGGCCAACCCCTTTTTATCACTGAAGAAAGTCGCTGCAGAGCGGGGTTGGCGGCAGTATGCTCGGCTAGGCACTGAAGCTGCTTAGTGGGGACAAAGTCAACGCTGACCCCAGAAGGTCTTCCCGTTCATAGGGGTGTTGATCACAGGTGGCACGAGGGGCACGAGAGAGGGTGTCCGCAACGTGCATATCAGTACCCTTTTTGTAGACAAGGGTGAAGTCGAAACGCTGGAGCTGCATCATCATACGTTGCAGCCTGGCAGGTGCGACATGGATCGGCTTACTCAGGATGGTCACCAATGGCTGGTGGTCAGTCTCAACCGTGAAAGAATTCCCGAAAAGAAAGTCCTTGAACTTAGAGCAGGCGAAAATGATGGCGAGCAGCTCCTTTTCGATCTGTGCATAGCGTTGTTCGGTGTCGGTCATGGTACGTGAAGGAGTGAATGCACACTCGCCTCCCTTGCGAAATAATTGGATCATCAGCGTGGGCAGCGTCGAGCAAGGACAGAGAACCATACATGTTATCAGCTTGCATCTGCATGTTTAGGTTAGGTCTGGAAGCTCGTGGCACCTTCCCACGAGAACGACAGGCAGCAGAGAAATGGTTTAATTTCTTACAATAGTTGCAGGCTTTACCGAAGGCAGGGCATGGCGACTGCCTGTGATGCATGTAGTTACAGTTCGGGCATTTGGGGGTTTCACCGCCAGATGCCGGGCCGGGCCAAGGCACAAATTGAGTGTTATCAGATCGAGGTCGCGGTCTATTGGAACCCAGTCAGGTTGATAGATTTAGTGTCTGAATCACGCTGACTGTCTGGCGGGTCAATGGCCTCAGCCATTCTGCAGGCGTGCATGGCTTCATTTAAAGTAAGATCGGGTCTGCGGAGGAGCTCTGATCTCAGTTTCTTATTGAGCATCCCTGTCACCAAAATGTCTCTAGTTAACTGGTCTGTCATAGCTTCGAACCTGCACCTCTGGGCTAGGTAACGTAAATCAGCGATGAAGCGCTCAACAGGCTCACCGGGCAACTGCTTGCGAGTAAAGAATCGCGCCCTTTCTAAAATATGATTAGAGGGCAGGTCACAAATCTCCCCGAACGTGCGTAGCAGGACATGCGGGTCTTCCGCAGTTTCCATGGGTACCAGTACCTGATTGTTGGCACCCAGGATCGCTGGGGCATAATTGAAGGTCCTGGCTCTTCTCATGGCGTCGGTGCCGGCAAAGTTGAGAAGAAGCGAGGCTTTGACATCATTGGGCTCGTTCCGATGAGCAATAGTCATGTAGTGGCGGTAGTCCAGTTCGAAAGTAGCCCAGCGCTCCGCGATGTCCGAATCGAAGATGAGCTGAGCTGGCTTTCGGCAAGAGGAAGCCATTGTCAAAATGAAAATAAAAACTTAGCAAAAGAAATAAAAACCGATAAACAGGAGACGCGAGTAGTCACTGTCTGACACCATGTAAATGGTCATTACACACGTGTGACATTATAATAGTCTTTAATAAGTATACAGAGTTAAACAATACATGAGTAGTCACTGACGCCAGTCTGCTACTGTGCTGTGCAGAAGGAGAAGCAGGCGTTATTATAAATGATACTTAAGGCGGGGTTAGTAGTGGTGAGGTAGCTATGTGATTGGTTGCATGCATAAACCATCTACAACATCTATTTCCTTCGGGTGTTTTTTTTTATTTCCCCCTTACCATTTACGTACTTTTTCGAAAGCTGCCATGACCCGTTTGATGTCATCCTTCGCCCTGCTCCTGGTTTCGGCCCGCACCGGTATGTCGGACATTTTGTTTTTGTGTGGGTGTGTGTGTGTGTGTGTGTGTGTGTGTGTGTGTGTGTGTGTGTGTGTGTGTGTGTGTGTGTGTGTGTGTGTGTGTGTGTGTGTGTGTGTGTGTGTGTGTGTGTGTGTGTGTGTGTGTTTGTGTGAGTGTGTGTGTGCGTGCGTGCGTGCGTGTGCGCGTCTCCCTCTCTCCCTCTCTCCCTCTCTCCCTCTCTCCCTCTCTCCCTCTCTCCCTCTCTCCCTCTCTCCCTCTCTCCCTCTCTCCCTCTCTCCTCTCTCCCTCCCTCTCTCCTCTCTCCCTCTCTCCCTCTCTCCCTCTCTCCCTCTCTCCCTCTCTCCCTCTCTCCCTCTCTCTCTCTCTGTGCGCCGGCACCAAGAGCGAGTGAATGCGCGGACAGACGGACGACCTTGGAGACCCTTCTTCAGACTGACAGTCAAGGGAAGGGGAAACAGGAGATATAGGCATATCTTCCATTCATTTATCCTTAGTACAGTCTATCTCTCTTGTTCCTCTTTCCCCTGAGTCTGAAGAAGGGTCTCGGCCCGAAATGTCATCTATTCTGCTCTATGATCGTTGCTTTCATCCATCTGTCTGCTCGTTCGCTCGCCCTTGGATTAAGTAACGCAGGATAAAGCTGCGAATTCACGCACAGGATGGAAACTGGAAACTGAAAACTAGGGGAACGCCGTCCCCCTGCGTACCCCCCCATTTCCATCACTGGTCATGTGTGCATTTGATGACACTGTACTGGAGCAGGACCAAGCAGAGACCACTATGCCTGCCTGTTCATTCTGTCACCAGATGGGAAGTTTATATTATTGTTTGCTCATCCTGATCTGACATGGTTTATGAGTTTTTATCCAATTGACTGGGGGATCCTGGCAATTTCCTCTTGAGTTCTCGGGTTGGATCCGAAGACAGAAGACATTATTGCTCGTTAGCGTTCTTCCAGCCACTGGTGATAAAAGTAATGTAATGTAAAGTAGTGTAAGGCCCAGGACCGTGCAAAAGGCTGCCACATCCTATATGGCGGCCTCTAGCAGAACTGTTGTTCTGAGAAGGCTGAGGATGCTGAGCCCAGTTCTCTGGGTTGAGTGATTATTGAGAGCCTCCTCTGACCTCAGCCCTCAGACCGACGCTCTTCCATCCTGTGCATTTTCTTTGATTGAAACTTCTTCTCGAACACACTCTGCCTTGCACCTCCTGCCTTTGGTGTTCCCTTCCATGCACATCCCCCTCCTGAGCCACTGTTGATGCTACCACACTATATGGTCAGTGCTGTAGATGGAGTGAGGGCCTTCACCTTCTTCGACCTGTTGGCAAGCCAAGATAGCTCCCATTCCTGATCCTGTCGCCTTGAAAGTCTCAGAGATTGATAAAAAGCTGCAAGAAGTCTCTGGTGTTTATTTCCCAGAGGAAACTGAGACAACAGCTGCGGTAATTTAGCTTTTATTCAGTTGGGACATTGTCAAGTTTAACTACAGACCTGTGCTGAGGCTCAAATTCACTTCTATTTCCTTTCTGAGTCTGAGTCCTGGAAAACCCTTGCTGATTGAGCAAAATTTGGATTTAAACATGAAACAATTAGACAATGTCTCATGAGGATATCAATTGCACCAACAGATACCAGCTCACATCCAATTATTAAACTGTTGACTTAACTACCATCCAAAACATCTCCGTTAAACCCAGGAGAGGATGTTTGGGAAATGAGATGAGCTCATGCAATAAAACCCAATAATTATCATCCTGTTCATTCCAACCAACCCCTCTTTTGGGTTCAACATCCCAATGTTGCACTGTGTTTGAAAAAAAAAGTAATTATAACAAGATTTTATGAACTGGGGTACTAGAATAGAATTTGATAAGCATATGACCTACTTAATGGGATAAAACAATATTCTCACACAACGCCAGCACAAGCAAAGAGCAGTCTCACCCCGGTCACTCCCTCTTCTCCTCTCTCCCATCAGGCAGGACGTATGGAAGTTAGAAAATGCACACCTCCAGGTTCAGGAACAGTTTCTTTCCAGCTGTTAACAAGCAACTGAACATTCCACACATCAGCTAGACCTCCCATCTACCTGATTGGAGGCTTTTGAACCATCTTTAATAAGAATTTATCAGACTTCAATGTTATATCTTTACACTAGACGTTACACCCTTTATCTGTGCACTGCGGACAGCTTGATTGTATTCATGTAGTCTTTTCTTTGACCGGATAGCAAACAAACAAAAGCTTTTCACTGTACCTCGTTACAGGTGACAAAAATAAACTAAAATGAACTAAACTAAAACCAGATGCAGGACAACGATGATGAAGATCATGACTTTCTTGATCAAAACACCAAGTGCAGAAGGAACTCAGGGGTCAGGCAGCATCTGTGGAGGGAACGAACAGACAACGTTTCAGGCCAGAACCCTTCCTCAGGCTCTTAGGGCACTCAGGTCAGAACATGGTCAAACAGCAGGAGAGCGGCAGGAATCACAAAGGGGCGCATTCTGAAGGAGGGTCCTAACCCAAAACATCGCCTCTCCATTCCCTCCACAAATGCTCCCTGGCCCATTGAGTTCCTCCGTGACTTTTTGTTTTGCTCAAGGTTCCGGCATCTGCAGTTCCTTGTGTCTTCCTGAATTTCTTCTTTCCCCAACAGGTGAAAGCAGCTGGAAATGGGTAAGGAGAGGTCGCTGAATGCACGTGCAAAAGTGTTTGAAGTGACGTGAAGACAGTGCTGTGAGTCTTTTGACAGTCTGGAAGTTACAGTATTTCTTCATCTGAATTGACCTCACGATCTCAACAAATGCTGACTTTTCAAATGATAATTTGATTGCACTGCAGGCAATGCATTTTCCTTCTTTAATTAATGATTTACTAGCCTAAACATTCATCTCATCCATGAGACCATTGTCACGGCTGCACATAAAGGATAAAGAGCATCAATGCTCCAAGGTATGTTCAGACACAACTCGTAAACCTAGTCTCATAAATCTAGAAAAAGAAGGATGTAAGAAGTTCATATTCAAGTTGCACATCAACCCTACTTGAAATATATGTTGCCAGGTCACCACACGTTCAAGATCTTACAGCTCTTAACGTCTCAGGACTGCTGCAGTTCCGGTGCTTGGTATATATTCTGAATTTAGTCTCTTATAATATCTTCATTGTTTAATATCATCATGAACATGCCTGAATTCAAGGCCAGCAGCGAACAGGAAAAATCGAGGTGGCTCCAACTTCCAGCGGAAACACGCGCTATCCGGACATGACCCCATGTGCTTTGTCATAGAGGTCGGTAGGCTTTAGTGAGTGAGGGAGATATGAAACAATTCCTGCCCACAGATATGACAAAAGGGACATTGACAGCTAATTAAATCATAAACCAGTTTACCCAGGCCTTTCAAAACTATCACGCACTCAACATCTCTGAATGCTGTTATATTCAATAGCATTGTAAAGAGTACAAAAGCCTTGAAAAACTATTGAAATATTTGTAAAACAAATTGAGGCCATTAGAACATTGAACAGTACAGCAGTGAAACCAGCCTTTCAGCCACAATGTACATACCAAATATGATGCCAAGTTAAACTAATCTTCATTGCCTGCGTAATCCATCTCTCTCCATTCCCTGCCTACCGTGTACCTATCTTAAAAGATAGGTAAGATCTTAAATGCCACTATCATATCAGTCTTCACTGCCATCCCTGGCAGAATGTTCCAGGCACATTATAGTCTGAAATTTCCAATCATGGAAAAAAGATTGTAACTGTATATCATAATCTATCATATCATATATCGAAGCCTCTCCTAATTTTATATATTTCTATCTGGATTACCCTCAACCTCCAAAGCTCCAGAGAAAACAATACAAGTTTGTCCAATCTCTCTTCATAGCTAATACCCTCTAATTTAGCTCAGTTTAGTTTGGTTTCGTTTATTGTCACATGCACCAAAGTACAGTGAAAAGCTTTTTAACCATTTAGTCATCTTTCTGGTAAATCTCTTCTGCGACCTCTTCCAAGCCTTGGACAGGTACATGGACGGGAAAGGTTAGAGGGATATGAGCCAAACCTGGGCAAATGGGACTAGCTTGTACGGCGCATCTTGGTCAGCATGGACAATTTGGGCCAAGGGCCTGTTTCTGTGCTGTATGGCTCTATAACGCTATAAAAGCTACAAACTATAACAGCCACAATTGCTCAGAGAATTATATTTCTATCAACTCTCGGAAAAGCAACATATCCAGAAGCTATTTTTTTTTAGTCAATCACAACAAAGGTGTGAGACTTCCTTAGATAAAGCTCCAGCCACAACCTTACCACAATCATGCTTTGGAGGTTAAGCCAGGATGACAAATATGTTACTTTCTGTTCTGTTTCCTTTCTGAGGAAGGACCCCTGACCCAAAACATAACTAGTTTCTCATTCAACACATGCTGCCCGGCTCTCTGTTCCTCTGTTTGTATTTTGTTGTGATGAATCTCCTGACTGCTGGAGCATTCCTAGAGGAAGTGGCTGATATTTGAGCAAAGGAAAGTACAGCACAGGACCCAGATCCTCAGCCCACAATGTCTGGGCTGAACATGATGCCATTAAACTAATCTCCTCTGCCTACACGGGATCCATATGCTCCACTCCCTGCATCTAGGCAATGTTTTATCTGGCACTCCACATCACTGCAACAGGAGATCACTGGTGTTCTCTGCACCATACCACCAGACAACGGAAGCACTAAGATTTGTGAGGGTTGCAGGTTCCTGAAGGTTCAAGCACTGACTGGCTCTAGTTCAGAACCAAAAGCTCCAGATGAATGCACAGCTAAATGTCTAACTCATTGTTGGACATACAAGAATCTGGATTCTTTGGCATGTTGGCTGCTATGTTTCAACTGCTGCTGTGTGTCACAGAGGCATAGAGCTGTACAGCGAAGAAACAGGCCCTTCAGCCCACCATCTCAATACAATTTATTTGTCATTTTTTTACAATACAATTTATTTGTCTTTTGGACAAATTTGTCCATTTGGACCCCGTTGAGGTCCAAACGAAATATCGTTTCTGCAGCCATACATTACAAAATGAAGAAGACCCGAGACACAACACAATTTACACATACATCCATCACAGCGCTGTGATGGAAGGCAAAAAAACGTATCTCTCCACTGCACTCCCCCCCCCCCCCCCCCCGATGTCAGAGTCAAAGCCCCGGCGGGCGATGGTGATTGTCCCGCGGCCATTAAAGCCACGCCGGGTGATGCAAGGTCGCGCACCGGGTCTTGGTGTTAGAACCCCGGCGTGTGCTCGCAAAGTCCGGTGGCCATTCCAAGCCGCGCGGGGCGACGATGTAAAGCCCCGCCCCAGGTGCTATTCAACCCCGCAACTCGGGCGGGAGAAGTCGCCGCTGTGGAAACGCCGAAAAGCGGTCTCCCCCCAGGGACCTGCGGGCTTCCAGTGTTGCCGTCCGCCAGACCCGCGGTTGTAGCCTCCGAATCTCCGGGGGTCGGGTCGCAGCAGCGCTCCACCACAGCTCCACCCGCTCCGGACTCGGCCAACCCCGTGACGGTGAGTAGTCTGCAGCTCCGCAACTGACGCTAACCAAGCTGGCTGTCAAGTCTCATTTGCCTGCATTTGACCAATATCCTTCCTATCCATTTATCTCTCCAAATATCTTTTGGAAGTCATTATTGTATCCATTTCTATAACTTCCTCTGGCAGTTCTTTCCAGATGTGGACAGAGTTGCCCCTGAGATGGTCTCAGGGGGATAAGAGCATTCTCTTCCTTCTTTCATAGAAATTATAGAAATACTCAGCTCATCTCATCCATGCTGACCATGATCCCTATCTACGCGGATTCTCCTTGCCCACATTAGACCTATTTCCTATCCAAGAACTTGTCCAAATATCTTTTAAACATTGTAATTGTATCTGCCTCTAACAGAGGGTGGCACGCTGGCACAGCGGTCAAGTTGCTGCCTTACAGCACTTGCAGCGCCAGAGACCCGGGTTCAATCCCAACTACGGGTGCTGTCTGTACGGAGTTTGTACGTTCTCCCCGGGATTTTCTCCAAGATCTTCGGTTTCCTCCCACACTCCCCATATCCCCTTCTCCCCATATCCCCTGACTCCGCTATCTTTAAGAGCCCTATCTAGCTCTCTCTTGAAAGAGTGCTCTATTTTGTCAAGTAAGTTTTCTGCCTGAAAGCAAAATAATGCTCTGAATAAAGTGATCTAAAGAGGCACAAAGATACTGATCTATGTTTTAAAGGCACAAAGATACTAATATATTCCATGCATTTCCAGATCTATTTATAAAATATTTCTGATGTATGCTACACTGTCCTCATCGGAAATGCTGATATGGAAAACCTTCCTCTGGGGAGCTGCATACTCCCTATCCCTCAGGTCTGACTGCACCCTATTACTGCTGGGTGTCCTTCCACTAGAAAGGTTGACTAGAGCAAGACGTGACCACAACTGATAGAGCTGCTGCCTGGCAGTTCCAGGGATGTGGGATCAATCCTGACCCTGGGTGCTTTCTGCATGGAACTTGCACCTTCTCGCTGTGATCATGTAGGCCTTGTTTGAATGCTTCTTTATCCTGAAGATAGACACAAAATACTGGAGTAACTCAGCGGGACAGGCAGCATCTCTGGAGAGAAGGAATGGGTGACGTTTCGGGTCGAGACCCTTCTTGAGCTTAGTCAGGGGAAAGGGAAATGAGAGATATAGACAGTGATGTAGAGAGATATAGAACAAATGAATGAAAGGTATGCAAAAAAGCATCCTTCTCTCCAGAGATGCTGCCTGTCCCGCTGAGTTACTCGAGCATTTTGTGTCCATTTTCAGTTTAAACCAGCATCTGCAGTTCCTTCCTACACATGCTCATTTATCCTCCTGAATTATAAAAATGTGCAGAATGATAAATGAATGGACCACTGTAAATGATCCCTTGTGTGTGGCTGAGTAATCAAATCTGTAAGGTAGTGGCGGGGAGGCATAAATAATGGAAATATGGGGAGAATAAAATGGGATTAGTGTAGGATTAGTGTAAATGGGTTTGATGGTCAGCACAGACTTGGCGGGCTGAAGGGTCTGCTTCTGTGCTCCATGACTCCATGACCAGTAAGCCGGCCTGTTCAAATTTGCTGCACTGGTATCTGAGGTGATGCTCTGTGGCGAAGGAATGGGCAGGAGGGGCGGAAGTGAGGTGGAGCTGTTCTGGTTGTACCACCAGAGCGTAGAGACAATAATCCAAAGAGTAGCATGTGCTGCATTAAGGAGGGATGGTCCAGTATACATTGTATACATTGAGATACACTGAGAAAGAACATTGAAGCCCATGAGGAAAAGAGGGATACTGAATGTCCTTGAGAGACTTGGACACCTTCTGGTCCTTCCACAATTTCAGCAGGATATATATCCTTTGTTACTCCCATCCTATCACCAGCTAGAGAGCTGTCCTGAGCTACCATCTACCAAATTGGAGACCCATGGACTATCTTTAAACAGACTTTACTTGAGACTTTATCTTGCTCTAAACATTATTCCCTTTATCCTGTATCTGTACATTGTGGACAGCTTGATTGTAATCATGAGAGAGTTAGATAGAGCTCTAGGGGCTAGTGGAATCAAGGGATATGGGGAGAAGGCAGGCACGGGTTATTGATTGGGGACGATCAGCCATGTTGGCTCAAAGGGCCGAATGGCCTCCTCCTGCACCTATTTTCTATGTTCTATGTTTCTACGTACAGTCTGTCTGCTAACTGGATCTTCTTCGGCCCCTTCGGTCATGACTGACCATGGGTGTCTCCAGCGTGTTATTCCCTATATGGAGGATGCCTGTGCGTGACTTTGTTGAACGTGGGGAGACTGGTGCACAGACAGCCACCCCACGGTCCTTGACAGATCTGGGTCAGGATTCAGTGGCATAGAGTCCAAGAGGACCGGAGACCCTTTTCTGCTGCAGCCTTCATCAGCCTTCATCCGCCTTCCCAGCCGTTGTGACGCTCCACTGTTAACCTGTTCCAACATTGAGGTCTTGGTTGGCTTACTTTTTGTCAGACCTCCCCCTCGACCTTACCGCCGTGGGTGGCCCTACCAGGCGCATAGCTCCAGATGGCATCGCTCTCAGGATCTCAGGTCCACACAAGCTTGTCCACCACGACAAGGTGACAATCCACTGGATAGCACACAACAAAAAAGCTTTTCACTGTATACCTCGGTAAACGTGACAATAAACTAAACTAAACTATCCCCACAAGAGAAGCTTGACATCATTCAGTCTGTAGACATTTGGCATGAAAGGCGCCTTCTCCAGTTTTTTAGGGGCCAGCTGCCTGCTTTAAGTAACCATATGATTGTAGGCAAAAGTCAAATTAATGGCAATTGTTGACAATGTAATGAATGCGCTTTAAGCTGTGTGGGTTGTTCAGGCATGAGGTGTGAAAGAAAGCCAAGGAGAGTGAGACAGGAGTGGGTGAGTGTAAAGAATGTGAATATTCCACCCGTTCCAGTTTTACATCAGCATGTGTGAGGTTCAGTTCTATATTTCTTAGCACTAAGTTTGTGATTTTCATCCTGCACAGCCCCCAGGCAACCAGTAAAAGGCTCAGGGCTGTGATCTCTGCTGCCACTTCCTGCCACATCCTCTCCAACCTCTGCTCCGGGTTCCTTCCCGACGTCACTGATGCATCGGGCTTGCCTCCCTTCCGCTTTACCTCATGCAGCAGGAAATGCAGACCACAATCAGCAGAGCGAAGGGCGTGCTCTCTCCCCTGCACACCCACATCCACCACATCACACATCAACAGCAATGCATTCCCACCAGTGCTGTGGCTTAATCAGAGGGGTTCCTCAGGGGTCGGATATTCAACATCGTCTGCTGTGTGGTATTCAGTACTAATGGTTGCGAAGCGTATATTATCAAGATAAAGTCAAGATTGTGCAGTCAAAGCACACCACGTGCCATCCTATATTGCACACACTGCAAAAGTGCAAACACATGATAAACAGTGCAGGATAATTGAACAAGAAAAGTTTAGCAATCAATCAATCTGAATTCAAATCAGTCTGAAGAAGGGTCTCGACCCTAAATGTCACCCGTTCCTTCTCTCCAGAGATGCTGCTGTCCCACTG
The DNA here is from genome assembly GCA_038087875.1 of Malacoraja senta. Taxonomy (NCBI): domain Eukaryota; kingdom Metazoa; phylum Chordata; class Chondrichthyes; order Rajiformes; family Rajidae; genus Malacoraja; species Malacoraja senta. The sequence goes on from CM075977.1 coordinate 338,211,134, forward strand.
AGTTACTCCAGCATTTTGTGCCTATCTTTGATTTAAACCAGTATCTACAGTACCTTCCTACATAATAAAGCTTTAGCTCTCTTTTTCAGTTGCAATCCAATTTTAAGTGGTTAAGTTGAGTTAAGACGGCAGCTTTTGGACTCATGTCACTATTCTCTCGATAACTATTCCTCAGTGAACTCTGCCAAAATCTAATAATCTGCCCAATTCAATGGTTCAATGGTTCAATGATGCTTTATTGTCACGTGGGCACTGCAGAATTTAATTATTTTTGCATAGATCACGCATGCACGAGTCGCCTTAATTTGGTGCCATTTACAAAAAGTCCAAATTTTCGTCCACACGCTCGATGTACTGGAGATACCCCAGGCCTCTGCAGAACCACCTCCATCGCCATTGACTGGCTTGGCCCACGAACCAACGTCCCTTCTTGACCGATGTTGAAGTGCGAAAACGCACATATCCAGATTCAGGGACAGTTTCTTCCCCAAAAACCTAGAGCTACCATCTACCTCATTGGAGACCCTCAGACTATCTTTGATTAGACTTTACTGGACTTTATCTTGCACTAAACATTATTTACGTTATTCCCTTTATCATGTACCATGTAACTGTGCACTGTGGATGGCTCGATTGTAATCATGTATTGTCTTTTGCTGATTGGTTAGCGCGCAACAATAGCTTTCCACTGTACCTTCGATACATATGACAATAAACTAAACTGAACTGAAACTCGCCTCACCCGACCGTCTTTGTTTCCTGGGGGTGGCTCCCGTGGCCGACCTTGAAGGCACTTGAGTAATTATGTAAATTGGGAGGAGCCATGTAATGCATTAAAGAATGCCTGTGTTTATAATTGCAACTTTAGGTAGTGCAATCTTGTAAAATATTAATTGTGATATTATGCTTTGAGATTAGAAATAATATGAAAGACAATTTTCAAATATACTTTTCTTTCCAATTGCAGGGAATGTTGAAGTAATTAACTGCAGTATTTAAACCTTTGGCTTTGTTTAGGAAAGTTATTTCAAAGTGAGCCGTCCCTCTTTATTTTGATGTTGAGTTTACTGCTGATCCTCATTCAGAAACATAAGTTCTACTGGAGGTCTTTAAGGATAAGTAGAACAGTACAACAGTTAAGAGAGAACAGATGTATAGAGTGAATTTAGATGTTTGAGGCTTTTGAAGGGTCCCACATAAGAATTTAGGAAGGAGAAACAGCTGCTGCCTGACCTGCACCGGCAGTCTTTTATGCTAAAACACTTAGAATTGGGAATTACTGTATATGCAGAAATGGACTGAGAATGGACTCATAGATGCATAGAGTCATTCAGCGCAGAAACAAGCCCTTCAGCCCAACGTACCCAGGCCAACCAAGATGCCCTTCAACACTAGTTCCACCTGCCCATGTTTGGCCCATTTCCCTACAAACCTTTCCATTCCATGTGCCTGTTCAAATGTTATTACAGTACCTGCCTCAACTACCTCCTCTGGAAGCTCATTCCATATACCCACCACACTCTGTGTGGAAACGTTGCCCCTCAGGTTCGACATGGAGTTATAGAGTCATGCAGCATGGAACCAGGCCCCTCGGCCCAACTTGCCCACACCGACCAAAATGTCCCATCTACAATCAATCAATCAATCAATCAATCCGATTTATTCATCACATACACAATAAAGTGCAGTGAAATGAACTTACCAGCAGTGGTACAATAAACTAGAACACACAATACACAATAAAATTTAACACAAACATCCACCACAGCATTCTTCACTGTAGTGGAAGGCACAAAGTACAGTCAGTCCTCCTCCATTTGTTCCCCCGTGGTCTGGACCATAAACCTCCGCAGTCGCCGCTGCAGGCGGCCAGATGTACAGGCCCTCTCTTCTGGAAGGTAAGTCCCGAATCGGTGCTTCCCTACCGGAGACCGTGGCTTCAAGATGATGTAGGCCGCAGGCCGGCGGTCGGAGCTCTTCTCCAGGGATCTCCGGCGAGTGTTCCCGCTCCGGATGGTAAGTCCACGCAGACCGCAGCTTCAAGATGTTGTAGGCTGCGGGCCGGCGAGTCGGAGCTCTTCTCCTCTGAGGATCCCCAATGAGGGATCCCAGGCTCCAGACGCCGCGCCCGTGGCTAGAAGCTCCGCAGTCCGTGGCTAGAAGTACCGCGGCTTCAAGATGTTGTAGCTGCGCTTGCTGCTGAAGCTCCGGGCCCGACTCCGGGAAAGGCCGCACCAATCCTTGGTGTTAGGCCACGAGGGAGGCAACATGAAAAAAGTCGCCTCTCCGTGGAGGAGGCGACCAAAAGCGGTTTCCCCCTTACCCCCCCTCACCACCCCCCACACAAGACACACCAAGAGACACTAAAACAAACATTTGGACATACTAAAAAAAACAAAAAAAGTAGAAATGACTAACACGCTGCTGGCAGGGCAGCCATCTCGCAGCGCCCCCACCGACCTACACTAGACCCACCTGCCCTTGTTTGGCCACTATCCCTCTAAACCTTTCTAATCCATATGTTGTTGAACAGAAAGCAAAATGTGGGAATAAAGAGATCTTTCTTTCGTAGGCAAGCTGTAACTAGTGGGTTCCACAATGTTGTAGAGGAATGAATAGTGAGGACCTGTAACTAGTAAATAGAAATGTGGATTGTGCTAATGTGGTGATAGGGAACTGCAGACAAAGTCTAAAAGTAGAGACATGGAATGCAGCAGTGATGACCCCCAAGTTTCTGAAACTTCATCGATGATGTTAAAGAGTGCACCCATCGTTGTAACATAAAATTGGATCGACTATCAACTAAGCTATACTCTGGATAATCATTTTATTCTGTAATCAAGACCTAGTTTACCTAATTAAGCCTCAATTTAACCTCCATTCTGTAATCAAGACCTAGTTTTACTGTAAATCAAGTTTCTGTGTGATCTTGTCAGCTGAGAATGTAAAGGTTGTACCAAAGTCGCGCTCAGGAGATCAGCTTTCACTGGTCTGGTGCGCACCAATTTCAATAAATTGCCTGTTACTTCATTCACCAACTCTGTATGACCTTTCCATTTGCTCTGATACCCAACGATCCATGTTGGGCCAACCGCAATTCAAGAGTTTTATCAGCAACTTGGCTGAGGGGATGAAATGTCTTATTTCTAAGTCTGCTGAAGGCATAAAACTGGGAAGGATTTTGAGGGGATAAGGATGTCAAAAGGCGTCAGGGTGCTTTAGATAAGTTGAGTGAGAGGGCAAGAACATGAGAGATGGGATGCAATACCGAAAATATGAAGTTATCTAGTTTAGTTATGTGGCAGTCAGATGCGATTAGTTTAACCTGGCTTTATGTTCGGCATGGACATTGACCGCTGATGGGTCTGTTCCTGTGCTGCACAAAAAATCAGAGCATTTTTAAAAGGGTGAGAGATTGCATAATGTCAATGTTCAAAGGACCCTAGGAATCCATGTCTAAGTGACTGGATGGAGGATTTAATTCCAGGATTAACTATGTCTTACTGCAATTATTGGTGAGATTGCCCTCGGGTCTCATGAGCAGTTTTGTTGCCCTTTCTGAACAAAAGGTTACATGTTACAGAGATGATTCATTGGATTGGTTCCAGGCATGGCATGTAGTCACATGAGGAACGGTTGAGTAGACCAGGCAAGTATCCCCTCAGGTTTATAAAGATGAAGGGAGATCTCATGGAAATTCACAAAATTAATGAACTTTTGGACTATATGCAGGGAGGATATTTCCCCTCGCTGTGGTGTCTAGAAGCAAGAGTCACAGTCTCGGAAGCGGGATAGGCTATTTAGGGCAGGGGTGTGGAGTAATTTATTCAAGCAGGCTGTGAAGATTCAGTCATTGAGTTTATTCAAAACAGAGATTGATAGATTTCTGGATATTAGGGAAATCAAGGGATATGGAATAATGTGGGAAAATGGCATTGAATTCGAAAATTAAACAAGAGTTTGATAAATATGATTCTGGTTCCTTCTGAATTTGCTCAATTTAGTAAGGCCCCTAGTATCCAAGAAGCATCAAACGATATGAAATATGTTGGAAAAGTATTATGTAGTCAGACTAATGGCAGATAAACATTAAAGTAGACTAATTTGGCATTCTTTTTAGGAGCATGTGGAGATTGAATGGATTCTATGCTCAACATGCCCAGTCAATGCAAGGTTGAAAATGGACCTTGAGAATTCTGTCCAGTTTTGACCACAAGAAGGAGAGGACATCCTTATGCACTGCACAGATTTGATAAAGGTGTACTGTGACAAGGGCCTGTTGTAGGTGCCTGATTTAAGAGGAAGTATTGATGAAACCTGGTCTTTTAAACCTTGTAAGGAAGAGGCTGGGATATGATTGCAACTGCAGTTGCTTGCACTTGACATGCTTGTACATGCCATTCCACTGACTTAATGGAGCTGAATTTGGAAGCATGATTCATAAGGGCATAAGGGCACAAAGCACAGTTAACCAAGAATGAATTTCTACCCGATAGAGAGGTGGATGCAATGAAGTATAGTAAAAATCAGGATTCCATAATCCTAAAGCAAATGTTCAGAGAGGAATAGGGAAAGTCATGTTTGACTGGTAAAATCTAATTTAGGGCTATCATCAGGCAGCTCTTCTCCACAAAACAAATGTTCATTACATGGAATACATTGCAGGGTATGGTTAAAGGCATGTCCTGGAATCACTTAATCAAATATTAGATGCTGCAAAGGAGAATGTGAAGAGCCGTTCTGGATGGATGAACAGGTATGGTTAAAATTACTTTCTTCATGTCGTGATATTGGGTGAATTTATGGGAGCAACGGATACAGTTTAGAAAAGCCAATTTTGCAAAGCCCTTTCGAAAAGCCGTTTCGAAAATGCAGTGGATGTTTGACCGTTCCAGGTCAGTGAACCTAACATTAAAAAGTTTTGCACATCATTTATAAAAGTAAAAGAAAACAGGATGCAATACATGCCCAGACTAGTTGTATTGAACATATGTAAATAAATATGTTACAGCTTAATGATTTCTTCTTTATGTTTTCTAGTTTCTGACCTTCCACGCCTCACTATAATCAGTCCACCTCAAATGTTTAAAAAACTGAACAATACCAGTTTGGTAACTCTAACAATCTCTTTGAAATAGGGTTTGAACTATAAACTGACACAGAAACTATTCTAGATCGAGGTTAATGTTACGAGACAGCTAAGGTAAGCTAAAGAGTAACAAGATGCATGCTGAGGCATGTCCAGGGAATAGCCATGGCTCACATTGATTGGATGGTATCAATTGTGGAAATGGTTTTAGGGAAAGATACACTTGACTACTGCACACAAAGTCTCATTTCACTCTGCTGGCCTTCTGCCAGTGCTAATATATTTCAGTGGCAGATTGCCTGCTTCAGTGCATTGCTAGGAGCGTTTAAACTGTTACAGTTCATGTCTCCAAGGTCATTATGTTTAATTGGTGATTAAATCACTTTAGAAATGCTAACTGCTAATTGGGAGTTTGTGAGTTAAAGGAGAGGCTTCAAACGAAATTCTGGTTTGTTTGATAATTCTGTGACATAAAAGCTGTAATAAAGAACAACCCACCAGTTTACAATACAGAAGAAGCACACCTCCATATATATATTATAAAGAATGCCTGTGGGTATTTCTGCACGTTTATGCGAAAGGACAATAGAGCGAAGAAAAGCAGTGCCCTTGGTGTGCACACACTGAAAATCATATTCTAGTTCTATGGTTAAAGCTGTAGTACGTAGTTATAAATTGCTTTGGAAAGACAAGTCAAAACGTTAAAATGATTAAAGGTCAACTTGACACATAAAGATTGGTAGGGTGGTTGTTGATAATGCAAATGAGACACATTATGAGGTACCATAAATGTTTCATCCTGACTTAACACTTCATCTTGTACAGTTACCGCATGACAGCAGTGGAGCAGAGAATGTACATCAAAGCACTTCCTGTTGCATCGATAACTTGGGTTCTAATTTTTTGGGCAATCAAATAACTTTGGTGTGTGGACTACAATCAATACCCTAAAGGCATCCAACACTGTAAGTGCTTATTTATTTTACTCTGTCTAATTGGCAGCATAATTAGTTGCAGTCAAATGTTAAGCACAGCGTGACAGAGTTTGGGATTTTCAAGTACTTACAGCAGAAGATTAAATGTCTGAAAACACAGTAACTGAACGTTGATAGACCACAACAAAACATTCTATTTACGTACAGTATTATACAAACCTTAAGCTGCTGTTACAACCTGCATGTTTCAAGGTCATTTTTATAGTGTGACAGGGTTGTATGACTTTGATAAGCTTTAGTGGTTAGAATTGGCTTTCTAAATATTTTCTTGCAGTAGGTATCTTAATAACATTTTCCATCCAAAACTACATGGTATTATTGTATGAAATATTGAATTATTTTTGAAAAGATAATTCCTGCTCATTTCAAAACTTGCATTTTCACAAATGTTCATTTGTTTTGTACATGGCTTTAAAACTATTTTAATATATACCAAATGTATCCTTTTTTTAAATGTTTCAATATTCTTGCTCTGGAAGAATTATTCTTTCCACTTGTTACATTGTGTTGATAAAGTTTACAGTCACACGACTGAATTGTAAACCAACTTGTTATTGGCATTAGCTGACAATATTAATGCCGCCTGAATCGTTTAACTTGTTTGAGACATACTGAAATATTCTTGTGGCCTCTTGACCTATTACTCAATATGTGTTTTTTTATTTCTAAGTTTCTATATGCTGTACAATATTCTTTGAATTTTGTGAAATATCAAATCAATTGTTTTAATTACGGATTTTATTTTGTGTGGTGTAAGATTTTATTTTTGTTTTTGTATCGGATTTGCAGCATCACACCCTTCCCCCATTCTAGTCTAATCAAATTAGATTCAGATATTCAGCTAATAACACTATACATCATTTGTGGTTGTCATGGAATTTTTTTGTTTTTCCTAAGTATAAGACAACATACAAAGAGTTACTCTCCAACCCCACTACCTGTCTTACCTCTACTTACTTATGAGCTTAATTTGTTGAAAGGGACAGAAAAAAAGTATTCCACTGTTGCTGAATTGGTTAGAGGAATGAAGTATACGTGTGCAATTGAAATGTAAATGGCAAATATTTAAGAATTGGTGTGTTTTTGTAGAGATAATTATCATCAAAAAAACAAATTCACATCGGCACAAGAAGGCAGATCCTTTCAGGCACAATAGAAGAACTTCCTTGATAGCTGTTGGGACAGAAGACGTGTTTACACTGAGCGGCGGACTGGCTTGCGATGCGAATAGGGCTGTTGAGCCAAAACCAAAAAGGCCTAAGGCAGGCAACGCCATTGTAGTGGGAGACTCCATTGTGAGAGGTACGGACAGGGGTTTCTGTGGCAACAGACGGGATGCGAGGATGGTGTGCTGCCTTCCTGGTGCCAGGATCCAGGATGTCACGGACAGAGTGCAGAAAATCCTCAAGGGCGAAGGTGAACATCCGGAAGTGGTAGTGCATGTCGGCACAAACGATGTCGGAAAGAAGGGGATGAATATTCTGCAGCGTGACTTTAGAGAGCTCGGAAAAATGCTGAAAAGCAGGACCTCCAGGGTTGTTATCTCCGGTTTGCTTCCAGTTCCTCGTGCTGGCGAGAGCAGGAACAGGGAGATACGGGACCTGAACGTGTGGCTCAGGAACTGGTGCACGGGGCAGGGATTTAGATTTTTAGATCACTGGGATCTGTTTTGGGGTAAGGGGGAACTGTACAAAAGGGACGGATTGCATCTTAACAGGTGTGGGACCAGCATTCTGGCAGGCAGGTTTGCCACTGCTACACGGATGGTTTTAAACTGAATAAGGGGGGTGGGGTTTCGAATGGGATAGTGGAGGATGGAGTTAAAGGGAAAGGGTTTCTTAAATGTGTGAGCGTAGAGACAGAGGAGTGTAAAATGAGGGTAGAAGCAATAGGTAGCAAGGTGAAAAGTAAAAGTGGAAGACAGACAAAACCAGGGCAAAAATCAAAAAGGGCCACTTTTCAACATAATTGTATAAGGGGTAAGAATGTTGTAAAAACAAGCCTGAAGGCTTTGTGTCTCAATGCAAGGAGCATTCGTAATAAGGTGGATGAGTTGAATGTGCAGATAGCTATTAATGACTATGATATAGTTGGGATCACGGAGACATGGCTCCAGGGTGACCAAGGCTGGGAGCTGAACATCCAGGGATATTCAATATTCAGGAGGGATAGAGAGAAAGGAAAAGGAGGTGGGGTAGCGTTGCTGGTTAGCGAGGAGATTAACGCAGTGGAAAGGAAAGACATTAGCTTGGAGGATGTGGAATCGGTATGGGTAGAGCTGCGAAACACTAAGGGGCAGAAAACGCTGGTGGGTGTTGTGTACAGGCCACCTAGCAGTAGTAGTGAAGTTGGGGATGGCATCAAACAGGAAATTAGAAATGCGTGCGACAAAGGCAAAACAGTTATAATGGGTGACTTCAATCTACATATAGATTGGGTGAATCAAATTGGCAGGGGTGCTGAGGAAGAGGATTTCTTGGAATGTATGCGGGATAGTTATCTAAATCAACATGTAGAGGAACCAACGAGAGAGCAGGCTATTTTAGACTGGGTATTGAGTAATGAGGAAGGGTTAGTTAGCAGTCTTGTTGTACGTGCCCCCTTGGGCAAGAGTGACCATAATATGGTTGAGTTCTTCATTAGGATGGAGAGTGACATTGTTAATTCAGAAACAATGGTTCTGAACTTAAAGAAAGGTAACTTTGAGGGTATGAGACATGAATTGGCCATGATTGACTGGCAATTAATTCTAAAAGGGTTGACGGTGGACATGCAATGGAAGACATTTAAAGACTGCATGGATGAACTACAAAAATTGTTCATCCCAGTTTGGCAAAAGAATAAATCAGGGAAGGTAGTGCATCCGTGGATAACAAGGGAAATCAGGGATGGTATCAAAGCAAAAGATGATGCATACAAATTAGCCAGAAAAAGCAGCATACCAGAGGACTGGGAGAAATTCAGAGACCAGCAGAGGAGGACAAAGGGCTTAATTAGGAAAGGAAAAATAGATTATGAAAGAAAACTGGCAGGGAACATAAAAACTGACTGCAAAAGTTTTTATAAATATGTAAAAAGAAAGAGATTAGTTAAAACAAATGTAGGTCCCTTGCAGTCAGAAACAGGTGAGTTGATCATGGGGAACAAGGATATGGCGGACCAATTGAATAACTACTTTGGTTCCGTCTTCACTAAGGAAGACATAAATAATCTGCCGGAAATAGCAGGGGACCGCGGGTCAAAGGAGTTGGAGGAATTGAGTGAAATCCAGGTTAGTCGGGAAGTGGTGTTGGGTAAATTGAATGGATTAAAGGCCGATAAATCCCCAGGGCCAGATAGGCTGCATCCCAGAGTACTTAAGGAAGTAGCTCCAGAAATAGTGGATGCATTAGTAATAATCTTTCAAAATTCTTTAGATTCTGGAGTAGTTCCTGAGGATTGGCGGGTAGCAAACGTAACCCCACTTTTTAAGAAGGGAGGGAGAGAGAAAACGGGGAATTACAGACCAGTTAGTCTAACATCGGTAGTGGGGAAACTGCTAGAGTCGGTTATTAAAGATGGGATAGCAGCACATTTGGAAAGTGGTGAAATCATTGGACAAAGTCAGCATGGATTTACGAAAGGTAAATCGTGTCTGACGAATCTTATAGAATTTTTCGAGGATGTAACTAGTAGCGTGGATAGGGGAGAACCAGTGGATGTGGTGTATCTGGACTTCCAGAAGGCTTTCGACAAGGTCCCACATAAGAGATTAGTATACAAACTTAAAGCACATGGCATTGGGGGTTCAGTATTGATGTGGATAGAGAACTGGCTGGCAAACAGGAAGCAAAGAGTAGGAGTAAACGGGTCCTTTTCACAATGGCAGGCAGTGACTAGTGGGGTACCGCAAGGCTCAGTGCTGGGACCCCAGCTATTTACAATATATATTAATGACCTGGATGAGGGAATTGAAGGCAATATCTCCAAGTTTGCGGATGACACTAAGCTGGGGGGCAGTGTTAGCTGTGAGGAGGATGCTAGGAGACTGCAAGGTGACTTGGATAGGCTGGGTGAGTGGGCAAATGTTTGGCAGATGCAGTATAATGTGGATAAATGTGAGGTTATCCATTTTGGTGGCAAAAACAGGAAAGCAGACTATTTTCTAAATGGTGGCCGACTAGGAAAAGGGGAGATGCAGCGAGACCTGGGTGTCATGGTACACCAGTCATTGAAAGTAGGCATGCAGGTGCAGCAGGCAGTGAAGAAAGCGAATGGTATGTTAGCTTTCATAGCAAAAGGATTTGAGTATAGGAGCAGGGAGGTTCTACTGCAGTTGTACAGGGTCTTGGTGAGACCACACCTGGAGTATTGCGTACAGTTTTGGTCTCCAAATCTGAGGAAGGACATTATTGCCATAGAGGGAGTGCAGAGAAGGTTCACCAGACTGATTCCTGGGATGTCAGGACTGTCTTATGAAGAAAGACTGGATAGACTTGGTTTATACTCACTAGAATTTAGGAGATTGAGAGGGGATCTTATAGAAACTTACAAAATTCTTAAGGGGTTGGACAGGCTAGATGCAGGAAGATTGCTCCCGATGTTGGGGAAGTCCAGGACAAGGGGTCACAGCTTAAGGATAAGGGGGAAATCCTTTAAAACCGAGATGAGAAGAACTTTTTTCACACAGAGAGTGGTGAATCTCTGGAACTCTCTGCCACAGAGGGTAGTCGAGGCCAGTTCATAGGCTATATTTAAGAGGGAGCTAGATGTGGCCCTTGTGGCTAAAGGGATCAGAGGGTATGGAGAGAAGGCAGGTACGGGATACTGAGTTGGATGATCAGCCATGATCATATTGAATGGCGGTGCAGGCTCGAAGGGCCGAATGGCCTACTCCTGCACCTAATTTCTATGTTTCTATGTTTCTATAGAGTGCTGTGAGTTATTACAGTTATTTCACAGGAAAAATGCATTTGTGATTTATGTGTCATTTATGATTTTAATAAATTACAACAATGCATGGAAATCATTGTCTCCAAGATATACCTTATTTAAATCTTTTTATTTGAATTTCACAGCAATTTGCATACATACTATGATAACAGACAGTGACAGTCAAGGCATAATTGTGCGACATTATGTAAGCGACCCTCAAAGCCCTTACCCTTACCCACCTTCAATCCACCCGAATCAGGTCGGTACCCAACGGGGACAAACAACACTCACATACGTACACATCCACACAAATATGGTAAGATAAACGAAACAAAAAGTACTAAATAAAAATTTAAAAAAATAATAATTATTATTATTTTTTAAAAAAATAATTAAAATAAAAAATTTGCGGTCACTAATAACAGTAAATAAGTAAGTAATTAAATAAATAAGTGTGGGGAGGGGGGGTGAAGGGGAGAGCAGCTGCAGTAGAGCAAAACAATGGTGGAGAGCACTCAATCCTCTTCCGAGTCCGGGGACAAGTTGAGAGAGTTAACAAGTTCCTAGAAAGGGTTCCATGTATCTAGGAATGTCTTGGTAGAGCCTTTGAGAGAGAACCTATGTTTTTCAAGCTTTAAATTGTAAAGCACCTCCTTAATCCAACGGGCGTGTGTCGGGGGACAGGTGAGCCTCCAGTTAAGCAAGATCAGTCTCCGGGGTAACAAGGTTGTAAAAGCTAGGACCCGTTTCATCGCAACAGAGAGGTTGGTGTTGGGAGGGGTACCAAAAATGGCTGACATTGGGTTTGGAGGAATAGTCTGGTCGTAGGCTCTGCTTATCAAGTCGAAAGCACTCCTCCAAAAGGCTGCTAGCTTAGGGCAAGACCAAAATATATGGCTATGGTTGGCAGGGGATTGATTACATCTGTTGCAGGTGTCCCTAACAGCGGGGTAAATTCTAGATAATCTTGCATTTGTGTAGTGGACTTTGTGAAGGACTTTGCATTGGATTAGGCCATGACGGGCACATATGGAGGAAGAATGGATCAAATCCAAGGCAGAGTCCCATTGCTGGTCTGTTAGTTTCGTATTCAGCTCACCCTCCCACGCAGCTTTTAATGAGGTATGAGGTTTCAATATAACCGACCCTAGCAAGTTATACAAAATAGAGATGCATTTCTTCCGGTTGGGATCTAGAGCTAAGATGGTATCGGTCAGGGTTTCAGGGGGGCGATTTGGGAAATGGGGGAATGTCTTCTTCACAAAATCCCTAATCTGGAAAAAACGAAAAAGGTGGGAGTTTGGGAGGCTGTAGTTGGACGAGAGCTCCGCAAAGGACGAAAAGATGCCATCCTTGTATAGGTTTTTGATACTACTGATACCGTTGCTATGCCAGGTTTTGAATGTGTGGTCTGTACTTGAAGGTTTAAAGATGTGATTTTTAAGCAGTGGGGTCAAGATGGAAGGGCCTTGTAAACCAAAGTTTTTCCTGAGTTGACTCCATATCTTGAGCGAGAGGGACGCAATTGGGCCTGCACCCACAGATGTTATAGAAAGGGGGAGTTGGGAGCATAGGACAGACCGCAACGGGAGACGTGAACTCGCCTTTTCCATGTGTACCCAGGTCGGTAGGTGGTCGCAATCATCATTCATCCAATACAGGAGTTTTTGCAAGTTAGCTGCCCAATAGTATCGCCTAAAGTCAGGAAGTGCCAAACCGCCGTCACTCTTAGGAGACTGCAGTATCGCCTTTGGAATTCTAGCCGGTTTGCTACCCCATAAAAATTTAGATATTGTCCTTACTAATTTATCAAAAAAAGATTTAGTGATAAGTATAGGGACGTGCTGGAAAAGATACAGGAATTTGGGTAGGATGACCATCTTGACCAGATTTATCCGGCCCACGAGGGATAGCGGTAAAACTGACCAGCGGTCAAAACCTCTTTCGGCTTTCTCAACCAGAGGCAGAAAGTTTGTGCGGAACATATCAGATAAGGGTGTTGTGATAAAAACGGCGAGATAGCGAAACCCGTCCTCTGCCCATTTGAATGAGGTTAAAGAGCGAGGGAGCTGCATAGCCAATGAGTTAATCGGTAATAGCTCACTCTTTTGGTAGTTAAGTTTATAACCAGAATACGCACCAAACCGTTCTAAAATATTCGTAATCACAGGGAGAGAACTGACTGGGTTCGAGATGTACAGGAGCAGGTCATCCACTTACAATGAGACTTTATGAGTTGTGTCGAACCGTGTAATACCTTTAAAGCCCTTCTCTGAGCGTAACCAGACCGCCAGGGGTTCTATCGCGACAGCAAACAGGAGTGGTGATAACGGACAACCCTGTCTGGTACCTCTCTGAAGGGGGAAGTGGGGCGACAGTGTGCCGTTTGTTAGTACTGAGGCCACCGGGGACGAGTATAATAGACTGACCCAAAGAATAAAACTGTTACCGAGGCCAAACCAAAGATATACCTTATGTCCCTACTTATTCCCACTTTCCCTCCTTCCTCTCCTGATTTTTCCCAGTTGCAAGAATATTAGTATTCCACTGACATATCATCCCAGTAGCCATTGATCATCACTCTAACCTGTGAGTGGTGGTGTTAGAGAGAGAGCCACACCGCGTGGAACCAGGCCTGTTGACCCAACTTGCCCATGCTGATCAAGATGCCCCATCGACACTAGTCCCACCTGTCCACATTGGCCCATATCCTTTCCTATCCATGTACCTATCCAAATGTCTTTTAAATGTTGTGGTACCTGCCTCAACTACCTTCTCTGGCAGCTCGTTCCCTATACCCTGTGTTTAAATGTTATCTCTCAGGTTCCTATTGAATCTTTCCCGTCTCACCTTAAACCTATGAGGATGTGAGCACGTAATGTTGTTTGGATAGGTGATAGAAGCAAAAAATGTGTTTGTCAGGTTCCTCTTACATTTATCCCTCTTCACCTTACCTATGACCAGTAACCTCTGGTTCTTGACCGTCCTCACAGTGTCTACCACAAATCACTGGCTAGCAATCAGAAGCAATTTTTCCTTTGTCTATCCTCATGTCAACTGGAAAAACCAAAAAGAAAATTAAGCCAATTACCTTCCGTCCATGCAGTGCAATGCCTTGAGTCGTTAAGCCATGATGACAATTCTTAAGGATACCTGCAATGTCTATGAATCACTCTGTAGATGCAATGCATTTTTTTTACTGGGAAGAATGTTTCTCTGAGATTAAAAAGCATTCAGTGAAGTAATGGAGTAGTACTGCACAGCATGAATACCAATTAAAAAAACAACAGGATTCCCGATGTGTCAAATTCCTTCATGTGTCTTTGGAGAAGCCTTTTTCCCTACAGATAATTATCAGTTCAAACGTCAAAGATCCATTTCTTTGGTCTGCTATCTTTGTGCTTTTCAGAGACTTCTCTTGGAAAAACTGTAGGTGGTCTATGCACACAGGAGAGACCTGAGATATAAATATGAATACAGGAGTTGTCCCGACTTGTTCTGACTTCTCACCTCAAAGACAATGCAACCCTAATTCAATAACTGCATTTCTAAACAAAATAAATATTTGTTTATTCTATTTTGTTCAGTTCTTGTATTTCTTCTCCCTTAATCTCAAGTTTTTGTCCCGCTCATCTATTCTCTCGCCAGAAAATGAATTACTGTAAGAATAACGTATATTTCTTCTTCCTGCATTTCTACTTCCTGCATTTCTCTCTGCATAATTCAATGAGGACATTTCAATCTGATTGACAGAAGAACCTTTGGGGCTGCCCAGTGGAGCAGCTGATAGAGAAGCTGCCTCACAGCTCCAGAGACCAGGGTTTCATCCTGACCTCAGGTGCTGTCTGCGTGGAGTTTGCACGTTCTCCCTCTGGCCACATGGATTACCTTCCGGTGCTCCAGTTTCCTCCAACATTCCAAAGTCATGCGGGTTTGTAGATTAATTGGGCTCTGTAAATTGATCCTAGAACGTAGGAAGCGGATGCAATCGTGAAATAACCTAGAACTAGTATGAATGGGTGCAAACGATTGGTGTGGAGTCGGTGGACCGAAGGTCCTGTTTCCATGCTGTATTTTTCAATCAATCAATCTTCTTGTCACTTTCCTTCTCACATATGTATCCATTTAGAGGAGAGCATGCTGAACTTGCTCAGATACCTAACCAATACTAATCCCCATTGACAGGCATGCCAAATGTCACTGGATGCATGAGCAAACTGCTGTCCTGGGAGTAACATCCAGGTTAAAGTCTGCAATAAATCCCCCCCATAGAAGGCAGAGAACACCTATACATCTAATCAGAACAAAGATAACATGGAATGGCCTGAGCGTTTCCCTTCTTACCAAACAAGTCTGCCATACAGCAAACCAAATTTCTTAAAATACCTTACTTCTTTCCATGAGAAATAATGTTTGCTCCAGTATACTTACTCTCCTCCAACTTTTTAACTAAAACATAAAATTTAAGAGGGAGTGCTATATTTAAGAGGGAGTTAGATGTGGCCCTTGTGGCTAAAGGGATCAGGGGGTATGGAGAGAAGGCAGGTACGGGATACTGTTGGATGATAAGCCATGATCAAATTGAATGGCGGTGCAGGCTCGAAGGGCCGAATGGCCTACACCTGCACCTATTTTCTATGTATCTATGTATCTATGTAAAATGTCCATGTAATTCTAAATACTGGGAAATAACTCATAATTCCCAGGTACTGAGCAAGAGGAATGAGAGTCTCAAACATTTGTCAGCAGAAGAACACTATTTAATTATTTTATTTTAGCTGGTGTGGTATTCTTTACTCCTTACTTTAGAACGCCTGATAAATCAAATAGTGGCAAAGCTGAGGCAATGCATCTAAAACCAGATCAAGTGAATGACTTTTTAGATTGCTGACTGAATTACTGTAGAAGGAGCTTAGGTTAACCTATGCTTTGGTGCTCACATTTCAGACAGCAGTCTTGTGCATCTGATATGTTTCTGCCTTCTCAGTTCATATCTATTACACTTGGGATTCATGTCATGATGTCAAATTAGCTCAATGCACACTTCTTCTATTCCCAAACACAGTATAAAATTTGTTGGAATAATGTATCTGCAGAAAAGTACTTTCTGAAATAACTGAAATTCCAATTCCATTCCTGCCCTTTTTGAATTGTTGGTGGAATTTAAAATTGATCCATCTGTGCAAATTAAAAACATTAATTTTGCAAGGCAAGCTACATATTTGCCTCCCCCATTATGTTCTGTGGCTGACCTAAATTTAAAGAGGCTCATCGTTATAGTAAAGTAATAACATGAACATAAAAAACATCAGTTATTTGAGTGTGGAATGAATAATGGAATATTGCACTCTAAAGTCAGACTAACTGCAACTGTCAGAAAGCATGAAAGCACCATGATCATTTCCGTATTCATGTATTTTATGAAATAAAATACTGAAAATATTTGAAGTGTGATCTTGGATTGTGTGCGTGCTTTTTTCTTCATTGAACCTCACAGGGGGTAAATATTCATGTTGATTATATGCATTAATTGCATTCAAATCATAAATGAAATTAGTCAAAATAGATTACATTTAATGTTCAATATTAACAAAAAAAAACTTGAAATAAACATGCAGAATTTTCTGTTCACTGCCAGAGATGCAGTATGAAATTGTCAAATCTAACTCGTACATGTTTATTTTATTCATACGGCCTTGGGATAATGCTTTTCAAGAATTACATTTATAAACATCTTTTATTTATTTCCAAATACAGCAAAAAAAGGTAAAAATCAGTTCACTGGTTTACCAGCAAACTTATCTTGGAGAAATTTATGCGACTGTCAATTTGCTTCAATTACAAACTCACATTGGTCTTTTTAAAATATTGGTGGATAACTAAGAAGGGTCCCAACCCGAAACGGCAACTATCCATTTTCTCCGAAGACGCTGACTCCAGCACTTTGAGTCTATCTTTGGTATAAACCAGCATCAGAACCAGAAACCAGTTCCTTGTTTCTACAATTAATCTTAGCAGGGTTTTAGCAGTACATTGAAGGTATGGAATTGGCAAGTTACTAAACAACAGAATAAGATCAGAATGATTCTTAATCTGAATATCACAACAATGATAAAGCCAGTCACAGTGGAGATCATTGGGTAACTGCACTGTCAATCAAATTTAATGACAACATTGCATAAATATGCGATTGATTTTAGGCATACAATCTATTTGTAAATATATATCATTCACAGTGGTTCTCTAAAGAAAATACTGCTATTATCAGGAAAAATTGCTGTATTTCCATCTCCCCTTTAAATTGACCCTGTTCTCTGAATAAATTGACTTATTTTTACTCTCAAAAAACCGATTCACTCCAAGTCATCTTTATCCCACGTCCAACTCATTGGTTGACACAGTGTTATCAACAAATACCGTTAGTGGAATGCTCCTAAAATTCCTTCAGAATACCAAATTAACCCAGAGTAGCAGCATCAAATATTTTGTAATCAGATTTTAAATCATAAGTTATTTCCATCGCTGTCAATGGTGGTTTAATGCCTTTCCACAATTATCCTGAGGAGGTGATTCATGTGATGAGGATGCCCACAGTGTTTTTCATAAGTTCATAAGTTCATGTCTTCTTCTGTCGTGTGTCTTTTAGACCTGCAGCTCCGTTGAGGCGAGCCAGGCCAACGTGCCATCGTCCAGGTCAATCAGACCTCGTTCACCATTCGGTGGCCGGTGTTTGGGGCAACTGGTGACTATGTGCTCCACTGTCTGTGTTGGGTCCCCACACTCGCAGGAGGCACTCGCTGTCCACGAGGCCCCACCTCTTCATCGCCACTCCATAGCGTCCGATGCCTGTCCTCAAGCGGTTGAGGGTTGACCACTGTTTTCGGGGCAGGTCCTGGCCAGGGACGTCCATTGGGTCATCGATGTAATGGTGTAGCCTAGATGGTTCCGCTGACTTCCACTGGTCTCTCCATCTCGTCTTGACCCAGGCAGCCTTAGAAGCGTCAGCCGGTGTTGTGCAGAGCAGCTCTTGGGCTTGCGTGGCAAAGGGGTGCCGTGATTTGAGGCGCACTCGTCGTGGTGTCTCTGTGACGATCTGATGGAGGAGGTGGGATTCAGTGGTCCGTGCCTTTCGAGAGAGGGCCAGCGTGGCTGCTTCTCGTCTGATGTTGGCTGGGGTGATGCCAGCGAGGACGGGCAGTTGGTTTACTGGGGTGGCTCGTAGGCATCCGGAGACAGTCCGCAGGGTGCTGTTGAGGGCAGCATCCAGCTTCTTGGCGTGAGGGCTACGGCACCAGACCGGGGCGCAGTACTCGGCGGCTGAGAACACCAGGGCCACTGTGGATATGCGCAGTGTCTTCGTCGTGGCTCCCCATGTGGTGCCGGCTAGGCGGCGAATCAGTGCGGCACGGGCGCTTGTCTTTGCCTTGGCACCTTCCAGGTGTTGTTTGAATGACAACGTTCTGTCGAGCTTCACACCGAGGTACGTGGGGACATGCTGGGACCGTAACCGTGCGTTATCCACCATGACGTTAAATAAGCTCATGTGATAGGAGCAGAATTAGTCCATTTGGTCCATCAAGTCTACACCATTCAGTCATGGCTGATCTATCTTTCCCTCCAATCTCCTGCCTTATCCCATAACCCCTGACTCCCATACTAATCAAGAATCTATCTATCTCTAGCTTTAAAAAATCAATTGATGGCTTCCACAGCCTGCTGTGGCAATGAATTGCACAGATTCACCACCCTCTGACTAAAGAAATTCCTCCTCATCTCCTTCCTGAAGGAATATCCTTAAATTCGGACGCTATGACCTCTGGTCCTAACTCTTCCACTTTTTGGATTGTAGCCCAGCGATGATGAAGAGACAGCAATATATTCCTGTCATGATAGCATTCAATGTACTGTGGGACTGACAAAATGAGGTGGACAGAAATAACTCAAGGAGCAGAGGTAGTTCGCTCCTTCAGTTAACAGAGCATTCGGCCCATTTGGTACATATCAAAATTACCTCTGCACAAGCTACCTCCCATCTTTCTTCATCTAAATCCATCAGCTTAGCCTCACCTAATGTGTTCGCTTCTTCCTCATATGCTGATGCTATTTCCCTGCTATTTCCCCCAAACTCTGCCTCTGGAAGTGAGTTCCATATTCTCATTACACTTTGTTTAAGAAAATATTATTTAGAATTCTTCTGACTTTCCCAATAATTGCTATCTTAATCCAAAAGCTTTAATTACCTAAGAATCTGAGTCTTTTGGGAAAAAGTGTTCTACTCCCCTTTAAGCAAAAGGACTGTCTTTCATTCTGATTTACTTCACTCTAATTCTAAGACTATTTCCTTTGTCCTTTGTGAAAATAAAGGGAGGCTATTTCCCTGGAAGTCAGGCAGAGGTTAAGGTTAATGGAATATCGGAAGCTGAGGAGAGACCTGATAGAAGTATTTAGGTATAGATAGGATAGACAGTCAGAACCTTCTTCCCTGGGTGAAAAATGTCAAATATGAGAGGGCGTGGCTTTAACGTGAGAGTTTAAAATGTTTAAATGAGACGTGTGGGGCAACATTTTTATACTGGAAGTGGTGGATGTCTGGAACAACCTGCCAGGGTGATCTTCTTCTTCTTGCGTATGGCGTGCACAGCCTAAATTTGTAGGTCAACTTGTTCTATTTGATCAACTTGTTCTATTTGATCTATTCGGGTTGATTGCATTAGTCGAAACAAGGTGAACCACGTGAAGGTTGCAATCTCCCACCACGCCAGGGGTGATGGTGGAGTCAGATATGATAGTGGCATATGAGCCTTTTGGATAGGCACATGCATATGCAAGGAATGGAGGTACAGTATATGGATCACGTGCAGAAAAGAGATTAGTTTAACTTGACATCATGTTCCTGACAGACATTGTGGACCAAAGGCGCTGTTCCTGTACTGTATTGTTCTATGTTCTATGTTTAAATGGTTAACAGGTAGACAGAAATCTGAAATATCAAATAATTAGATGATATTGCCACATTGAAGCATATTGGCATTTATGTTCTGCCTATTTTGCTCATTAAGGGGGTTGAAGCTTACCAATCAGTGGACATCTTTATATGTATCAGCGGAACCTACTGTCAATCCGAAGATGATGCCACTTAGCATGTTATTTTCCATGAGGAAAAATAATTTTCCGGCCCAGCAATATCTTTTTACCTTCTCAGATGAGCCAGAGAAATTTGATTGAGCCCGTTCTCTTGTCAAACACCAAAGATGTGTAGAACATTGGTAAAGCAATGGTAGAGCGTTCTAATTTTAGAGTTTGGACAACCCTTCACAGCCAATTTATAATTTACAAGCTTAGTATGAATGCACTGTCAGTCTGCCAATTAAGACACCATTTGAGAGGGTTTTTGTGATGATTAAAGTCGTAGTTTAAAATTGTATGAAGATTATCTAATGCTCAAGTCATACTGGATCATTCCATTTATAGACATGATATCGAGAAATACAAAAAGATAAGAATCTATATCCATATTATACTAAAAGTCTCGTCTTGTTTATCTCTGTCTGTCTATCTGTGAGATCAAGGAACTATGCCAAAACGGTACTTGTTCGCGCAAACATTTTGCAGAATCTTACTCAACATTTTCCCGTGGTCATTAGTATCGTTTCTTCACATTTGATATTATATTTCATAAGCTTGATATCTAAAGTTTTAAAAAAGCCAACTTTGAAAATAATAACTGCCTGTGACAGTGAGACTTTTCTAGCAGCTTCCAGTGATTATGTCACAATGGCATCTCACAGTCCAATCACAATGGGATCTCATTTACACAAGCTGACGTGAAGATTCCGAAAACCGAAAATGACATCACAAAGTGATCTCTGCTGCCAATACACAAGCTATGAGAGTTGACGGAGTGGGGGATGGGAGGAGAAGAAATGTTATTTAAACATTGTCTTTAATGGGGGAGTGCGAAAGGGGAGAGGTGAGGGAGGGAGTGACTGAGGGTAGGGAAAAGGAGAGGGAGGGAGAGGTGACAGAGAGACAATGGGATCAGCAGCTTCAAGGGGAGTAAGGAGAGAGTGAGATTTTTGCACCCCCCCCCCCCCACGTGCGAAGGATTGATTGGCTCCAGGGAGTGCCGATGCCGACCCAAAAGTCAAGTCCATTCATTGGCTCCAGGAAGCACCGACTGCCCCTCCACGTGGGAATGATTGATTGGTTCCAGGGAGTGCTCACGCCGACCGAAAAGTCGAATCCATTCATTGGCTCTGGGAAGGGCAGACTGCCCTGCCCCCCACCCCCCCCCCCCCCAACATGGGAAGGATTGATTGGCTGCAGGGAGAGCCGACGGGATGCGTAGGGGGAACAGGCCTATGGGTGAGTGATATAATATTGTGTTGGGGGAATGGGTGAGTGGTGGAAATGGTTTGCTTTGGGGGATTGAGTGAGTGGTGGATTATTGTGAAAACTCTGCTTATCTTCTGGTTTGCGTTGTTTTTCTATTTGCACAAAAACGGTGCATGATACCGCTATGATTTTTCACCACATTACTAACCATTCTCCTGTGCTGCAAGTGCAACAAGTGTTGCACAATGGTATATTTAAAAGGTTATTAATGTTTAAAAATCTTAAAAACCGCACATGCACAGATTGGTCTCCTCTCCTGTCAATCACCGCCATGCAGATTGGTCTCCTCTCCTGTCAGTCACCGCAATGGCCAGGATGGCGACGCCCCTTCCTGCACCATCTCCGCACTGATTGGCTGCATCCGCTGTCAGTCACCAGCGCCCGCCTCAGTCGGTCAGCAGCATCCAGAGGGGATGGTCACAGTTGCTGGAGGGCATGGCCACAGCCACAGCCACAGTTGCCATAGGACATGGCCCACAGCGAGAAGAGGCAGAGGTGAGGGAGGGATTGGGGGAGAGGAGGTGGAGAGGGGAAAAAGAGGGAGTGTGAATAGGAGGTGGAGGGAGTGCTGGGGGAGGAGGGGGAAGAGAGGGTGAGGAGTGTGGAGTGGGGGAGGTAGGGAGTGGGGACTAGAGGGAGAAAAGGGCAGTGGGGAGGTCAGGAGGGATAGTGGGGGGGATAGGAGGAGGTGAGGAGTGGGGGAGATGGGGGATAGGGGGATAGGAGGGAGGTAGGGAGGGGAGAGGAATTCTGGAGGGAGTGACTGAGGGTAGGGGAAAGGAGAAGGAGGGAGAGGTGAGGGAGGGAATGGGGGCAGGGAGGAGAAGAAGGGAGAGAAGAGGGAGGATGAAGAGGAGGGGGAAGGAGTGCTGGGGGATGAGGGGAAATGAGCCGCGCCTGTGCAGTTGTGGGCTATGGGTGAGTGGTGGAATATTGTGTTGGGGGAACAAGTTGCGTTGGGGGAACGGGTGAGTGGTGGAATATTGCATTGGGAAATGGGTTGCGTTGGGGACCAGGCATCCATGCGACAGGGACCCAATGGGTCCCACTTTGTTTAGTTTTATTTATATCTGTGTGCATCCAGTTGTGTAAGTTTAAATAAAAACCCTTGTACACAGTCAAAGACATTCCAAAATTAATTACCGTTGAATGTTCTATTTTAATTATCGTTGAATGTTCTATTTTACCACAGACTACTTTACCTGTTCAAACTCTAATTCAAGAAGTAGCATATCAGATTTCTATTTGCCACTACATTTTAATCACACAGCACACAAAGATTTAGGGCCTGTTGTAAAAAAGAGTTAGCCCAGATTGATGAATAGGACAGATCATTTTTCACACAGAGGGCAGTGTTTATATGGAACTACCAGAGAGGTAGGTAATACAACTACATTTAAAAAACACTTGGGCAGGTACATGGATAGGAAAGGTTTAAGAGTAATATAGGCCAAACGCACACAGGTTTATATGGAGCATCTTGCTCGGCATGGACAAGTTGAGCTGACAGGCCTTTTTCCATGCTGTATGACTCTATAACTCTATGACTACATCACTGTTAGCTTTGAAATGTGTTTGGGATATAACTAGCATCTCCACGTAGTGGGAAGTCATGCCACAATAATATTATTTTTCTATGATGGTCTCCAGCTACAATTTTAGATGGGTTTTACTAGGTTGTTAGCACAAACTGAAAGGAGGCTGTGATCTGTGGTGCCATTGATGAAATAGATTTTGTTGACCTTGACATTCCTGTCCTGCGGATAACTTTTTCCACATACTTTCCCAGATTCCACCACTAGACCATGAAGTAAAAGAAACATGCATCGGGAAATTTTAGGAATTTGGCACCGTGCTTCATTCCTCCCAGGGGTCCATATCAAAAATTCTAGCACAGGTCAGTGGTTCTACAGAATGTTAGACTCATTAGGCATTTCATTCAGGGCCTATATGAAGAGTTACTGCCGAGCTCAGTGGGATAGTTGATAAACAGATAGACATTAATAAACTGGGCACCCATGAGTTTTTGTGCCCTGCTCGCGACACACTTGTTTTTATTTCTCAGCCTATGGTCAAGCATAATCCACACTTGGTCATTACCATCATGAAAGATAATTTATTCCATAATTTATTCCTTATTCCATGAGGAATGTTCAGTAGTATCACTGCCCAAATGTCCCTGAAAATGGGGAGCTGACCTACTTTTAGTTTAAGGTAGACACAAAATGCGAGAGTAACTCAGCGGGTCAGGCAGCGTCCCTAGAGAGAGGGAATGGGTGACGTTTCGGGTCTACCTTCGATTTAAACCAGCATCTGCAGTTCTTTCCTACTACTTTTAGTTTAGTTTTAGTTGAGTTTATTATTGTCACATTTTTGTTTATGTGCTATCCAGTCAAAGAAAAGACTATCCTTGAATACAATCAAGCCATCCACAGTGCACAGATAAAGGATAAAGGGTACAACATTCAGTGCAAGTGAGAAACATAGAAAATAGGTGCAGGCGTAGGCCATTCGGCCCTTTGATCATGATCATGGCTGATCATCCAGAATCAGTACCCTGTTCCTGCTTTTTCCCCATATCCCTTGATTCCATTAGCACTAAGAGGTATATCTAACTCTCTCTTGAAAACATCCAGTGAATTGGCCTCTATTGCTTTCTGTGGCAAAGAATTCCACAGTTTCACAACTCTGGGTGAAAAAGTTTTTCTTCATCTCAGTCCTAAATGGCCTACCCCTTATTCTTAAACAGTGACCCCTGGTTCTGGACTCCCCCAACACGGGGAACATTTTTGCTGCATCTAGCTTGTCAATCCGATAATAATTTCATATGTTTCTATAAGATGCCCTCTCATCCTAAATTCCAGTGAATATAAGCCCAGTCGATCCATTCTTTCATCATATTCAGTTCTGCCATACTAGGAATAAACCTGGTGAACCTACGCTGCATTCCCTCAATAGCAGGAATGTCCTTGCTCAAATTAGGAAACCAAAACTGCACACAATAATACTCCAGGTGTGGTCTCACCAGGGCACTGTACAAATGCAGAAGGACCTCTTTGCTCCTATACTCAAATCCTCTCTCTATGAAAATATAACATTGAAGTCCGATAAAGTCCAATTAAAGATAGTTCAAAGGTCTCCAATGAAATAGATGGGAGGCCAGGACCACACTCTAGCTGATGAGAAAAGTGTTCAGTTGCCTGATAACAGCATGCTAAACAGCGGGTGTGGCTGGAGGGAAGTTAAGCTCTCATAACCAAAGCAATAAGGTAAGGAAAGGCAATCCTGTCACATCCAGAAATAAATTAAGGAGGAGCACGATTAACAAACATCCCCATGCCAAATAATTTAATTGTAACTTGATCAGATGCATTATATTTCTAACATGACAACAGCCTCCTAGGAGGAGGCGCTGTCCTGAACGGCTGCTTGTCCTGCAGCTGTCCGTTTTTTTCTCCTTCTTTTTTATTATTTTTAGTACGTTGAGGGTGCAGTCAGGGGGCCTAATCTTTTTATGTGTGGGGGGTGGTGGGGGGGAAGGGGGAAACTGCTTTTCGAGTCCCTACCTGGTCGGAGGGGTTGCCTTCCTCCGAGCAGCGCCTTCGACCTGTCCTTGCGGCCTACCAGCGGGTCCTGGAGCGTCGTTTCCCTGAGGGGACCTGGCCAGAACATCGGCTTTGGCGGCGGCGCAGAACATCGGCTTTGGCGGCGGCGCAGAACATCGGCTTTGGCGGCGGTGCAGAACATCGGCTTTGGCGGCGGTGCAGCGCTGGAGCGTTGTCGTGGAGCGGGCGATGCCTTTCCTGGGCCGCCGCGCTGGAACTCCAGTATGCTGGGACCGCCGATGAAAACATCGTGGAGCCGCGGTTCTGTGGAGCGGCCAGCTGCGATGCTGAACGTTACATCTCGGAGCCTGGGATCTCTCGCTGAGATCGCCAGTGTGTGGAGCTCCGTCCGGCGCGGTCTGTTGGCTTGGAAGCCGCGGTCTCCGGTGGGAAGGCGGCCGTTCCTGGCACCCCAAGCCGCTGCGGGTTCTCCCGACGCCAGAGCACCATCACCCGGCGAGAACATCGGGCGCCGTGGCGGCGACTGTGGAGGCCTCAATAGGCCCGACTCTGGGTGGACAAGAGGATGGGGACTGGACTTTGTGCCTTCCCCCACAGTGGGAACCACTGTGGGGGGATGTTTTTGTGTTTTGGTGTTGAACTTCTTTTTGAATACTATGTTGTATTTTTATTAGTGTGCTGCAAGGATATCTGAATTTCCCCTGAATAAGGGGATTAATAAAGTCTAATCTAATCTAACATGACAACAGTTTACAGAATGTAGTGAACTGGTTATTTGCTATGGATTAACTTTCTTAGAATGTTATGTAGTTTTCAACATTCGCTAATCCTTATTATTAGCTGTTATTATCATTTCCAATGAGTCCTGTTGGATGACTTGGTATCTCTCACAACATTAATGGAAAATAATTATTGATTCAAATTAATATTAAGAGTTCTTTGTGAAATAAAAGCCAACAGTTCCAGTGGACATTCTTAGTTTGCCTTTCATCCACAAAAGGTAGACAGACTCTGACATATTCCACACATAAACAATGTTCCAACAACACAGAGGAGCAGATATGCATGTGAAACAATGCTTAAAGTGACAGCTTTAAAAACATATATAAGAGTTTCTGACCAGTTTTAATAAAATTTGTAACCATTTGTAAAACAATACCTTTTACAGCATTCTTTTTTTTTGTAAACCGGCATCTGTGGTTCCTTGCTTCTCCATTATTTACATTCCTAGAATCTAGCTATGCCAGAACTAAAGGGTTCTGGCAAAATTCTCTACTTAGACCTCAGAAGACCTTGGTACTTTGCCATGTTCAGAACAGGCATGAGGGCAGTGGAAGGCAGCTTTGGCTGAAATTAAACCAACTCAATGTGTATGTGGAATTTTAGGGATGTTGAGACCAGTTACATAAAATAGCATTGAGAACAGAGGTCTGCTGACCGTCTTAATGAAATAGTGCTGCCCAGACCATAAATTCAGGCAACTATGTCTCTGAAATGATTTCATTTACTGAACATATTTGATTTACATGGGGAATAAGGTTACAGGCAGAAGGCAAGAGAATGAGGTTGAGAGGGAAAAATAGATCAGCCATGATTGAATGGTGGAGTAGACTCAATGGGCCAAATGGCTTAATTCTGCTCCTATGTCTTATGGTCTTTTATGGTCTCATGGTCTTATATTGGGTTGCTTGACATATTAAGTTGTAATTTGACATATGTGTAAAAAAATGTGAAAAATCAAACCAACAACCAACATAATTATTTATTTCATAAAATATATTTGCTTTAATTTAAAGAATCCCTGCATCCTTTATTACTTTATTTCAAAGATTGCAAAATGTTAAATTTAAATTAAATGTTAAATTATGATTACATAATCAAGATTTAATTAAATCCATAACCTCCTGGGTTGTCATGTTTCATTTACCTTTACCCTGTGTGACAGGGCCATATTTTATGCACCAGTTACAGAATTTCATAGAGGTGAATGGTTCAATTTCCTTCTTGTGTTACCTGTTGCAGCAGTGAGCGAAAATGTGTCCATGAGCTGCAATAAGTTGTTTCGAACGGCACACCAAGGGAAGTTTCTACAAACAAAATGGCTTTTACCTGCAATTCTAATGTAATATCTGCAAATTGCTGAGCAGTTGCCCGTGAATAAACTGGCATCTCAACTCCTGGAGCCTCCAATTTTATTGTCAAGGCAGCCAGAACATAAATCTTGCAGGCACAAGCAAGCACATTTATATTGAGACTAATCTATTTCAGGTCTTTAAGGTTAAGAATTACCTCAGCATCTATAAAGCACCATTTCAAGAATGCACTATGAAGGGACCTTTCACTCAATGTCACATAAAGAGATAGGGTAAATGACCAAAAGCTTCATCAAGGGGTAAGATTATAGAGCATCTTCAATAGGTTAAAGAAGTAGAGAGGCAAAGAGCTTTCACGAATTCTGGAGTGTAGAGCAAAGAAATTAAATTTAGGAAGATTGAAGAGACCAATGTAGAAGATAGCAATTCATGTTCTCCAGGTCAATTGTCGAGCTGGAATGAGCACAGAGAAAGAAAAGAGTAAAAATCATGGAGGTGCTTCGAAAGCAAGAATTACAATTTTAAAATCAAATCGTTACTTAGATGGGAATCAAGCATGTGGTGATGAATAAGTGGGAAATTGCTTGAGTTACTGTACAACACAGGCCGCAGAGCTTTGAATGGCACGAAAAATGCAATAAGGAACATAGGATGAAGTTATCCAAGGTTTTTATTGCATGTTTCAATAACAACTAAGTTGAAGCAAGGATGGTGAGGGGCAAAATCATACAGCGCAGAAACAGGCTCTTCAGCTCATCACATATATGCTGATCATAAAGTACTTCAAACTCACGCTCAAATGTGAAATAAAACATATGTAGTCAGAATCTCACCGATGACTAGTGTGCAAACAATCTGATTCAGTCTCAGGCACTTCCAGCAGATTGGTGGGGAAGGGTCATGATAGAAACAGAGAACACGAATTTATGCTGAGCACTCAACTCATTGGTGTTCCCATTGTTTGTCTATCCAATATTATGTGCTGCAAAAGCAGTCTGTGAATTTAAAGACATTGCAGAGATGGAGAGAGGTGATGATGAGGTAGAATGGATGTTGTCAACATACAGCTGCAAACCGATACTGCTGTTGACTGATGTTGCTGAGAGACAGCAGGTAAATATGAGAATACCAACATTAGACAACAGAGGATCACCAGAGATCAACAACACAGAAGAAGGAGAGGAACATTGCAGGTGATTCACTGGCTTCGACGCCAGTAAGAATGAAAACAGGGAGAAAAGGAACTGCAAATGCTGGAATCTTGAGTAAAATACAACGTGCTGTAGTAACTCAGTCAGAAGGATCCCGACATGAAAAGTCAGCTGTCCATTTCCTCCAGGGGTGTTGCCTGACCCGATG
Source organism: Malacoraja senta (assembly GCA_038087875.1). Taxonomy (NCBI): domain Eukaryota; kingdom Metazoa; phylum Chordata; class Chondrichthyes; order Rajiformes; family Rajidae; genus Malacoraja; species Malacoraja senta. Next base: position 338,239,545 of record CM075977.1, read on the forward strand.
AGTTACCCCAGCACTTTGTGTTTTAGTTTAGTTTAATTTAGAGATACAGTGCGGAAACAGGCCTTCGGCCCACCAAGTTCATGCCGACCGGCAATCCTCGTACACTAGCACTATCTGACACACTAGGGACAATTTTCAGTTTTTACCTAAGCCAATTATCCTACAAACCAGTACGTCTTTGGAATGTGGGAGGAAACTGGAGCACACTGGGAAAATCCACATAGTCACAGGGAACACGTATCTGTACAGACAGCACCTATAACCAGGATCGAACCCGGGTCTCTGGCACTGTGAGGCAGCAACTCTACCGCTGCGCCATCATGCCGCCCCTATATTTAAGTAAGAATGAAACCTTGTGAATGGATCCCATCGGCTGTAGACTATGGATAGGCTCTGGAGCAAGCAGCTGTGCAAACAGGCCAAGAAGGATGGGCAGCACAAATGTAAAAAGCAAAGAAACAAATTAAACACATTTTTACTCCTTAAATGCATTTTAACATAACCTTCAATATTCACTGAATACTGGGTGATTTATTTTCCATTTGACAGAATTCGCTGCAATCTGTACACAATGTTTCTGTTTGGAAGCAATGGAATCCAACAGTAAATAACAATTTGACTACATAGTTACCGCAGATTACTGCACTGTTTCGCTCACAAGCTTGGTGATGTACTTGTTTCCTAGGTGATGCTGTTTAAATGTCATCATTCCTAAACATTAACTGGATTGTTCCAAAGGCTAAATATCATTTGAAAATAACTGGAGTAGGTTGGGGTTGGTGAATGGGGATGGTGGGGGGGAGTGTGGAGGGAGGGGGGTGGGAGGGGCTGCTTCATAATGTATGTAAAGTTTTTTTAATGCAGTAGACCTGTTGGTATCAAACCCTAATATACAGCAAGTAACTTAACCATATCAACAAGAACAAAGAGGCTCTGCCCAAAGTTAGCTTGACCTGATTGATACATTGATAACATTAGTTTTACAACAAAAGTATTTCTGGCATAGAATGCCCAATGTATATTTGGTTCCCATTGTTTCCAACAGTATTATTCCAGTGGTCTGATCTTTCTTTTTGAAGATTATTTGTAAATTGCTATGTTGGGTTGAATGAAAATTCAGTTTGCTTTCACATGAAACAGATACTGGGTGTCAATTTTGTTTTAATTTTGTAACATTGGAAAATGTGATGATATTAAGCTCTGTTACTTTGTTGGCATTTTGTTCAAGTAATCATTTGTTCATTTGTGCAAAATTTATGAATCAAAATCTGCATAGCATTTTATTTTTTTAATTTTGTATCATTGGAGAATGTGAAGATATTAAGCTGTGTTACTTTGTTGGCATTTTGTTCAAATAATCATTTGTGATAAATGTACGTGCCAAATCTGAAATACATTTTGGAAGCACGTTGGAACCAAACATAAATGAGTCAGAAACTGTGGGGAATAGCCTGCAGTTTCACACAGCGCAGTTTAGTTTATTATTGTTTATTGTTTGCATTCCAGTTTAGTTTATTGTTGTCACATGTACCGAGGTACAATGAAAAACCTTTTGTTGTGTGCTATCCAGTCAGTGAATAGACTATACATGATTACAATTGAGCCGTCCACAAGTGTGCCTATACAGGATAAAGGGTATCTGTTGTTGAAATAAAGATTTAAAAGAGTGGAGCGATGGTAATGAATGATAGCAGATCACCTTCTGGGACCAGCAAGCAAAGATTTGCCTGGCTTTAAAGTCAGAATTAATAGATCCAGAAGACACCAAGTGCTGAAATATCACAGCAGGTCAAGCAGCGTCTCCGGAGAATGTGGATAGGTGACGCTTCAGGTCAGGACCCTTCTTCAGACTGCCTAACCTGAAACATCACCTATCCATGTTCTCCAGGGATACTGTCTGACCCACTGAGAGACTCTAGCACTTCATCGCTTTCTTTGTAAACCAGCATTTGCAGTTCCTTGTGTCTCCATGAATATGTACTCCCTTTATTTATTTTTTTACACTAAAGAAAGAAAAGATTGAAAGAGAGAAGAAAGTGAAGGAAAAAGTGCAAGTGTAGAAAAGTGTAGAAAATGTAACAACAAAAAAGGACGAAGACCCTATGAGAGCGAAATTAAAAACAAAAAGAAAAAGAGTTAAGAAATAGGCCCTAAGAAAAGAAAAGAGAGAGAGAAAAAAAGAAAAACAAATGTTTTTTTTTTGAGCATCACGTAAATAGGACATACCAACTCTTCAACTATCATCCCCCCTTACCCGACCTCAATTTTTTATTTTTTTAAAGTACTTTTGCACCCTATGTTTGTAATAATTCTATAAATGCAGACCACGTCAGGTGGAAGTGATCTGGTTTACCTGCTAGGAGGAGTCTTATCTCTTCAAGGTGTAGTGTTTCAAACATATTTGAAATCCACATATTTATAGTTGGGTGTCTCCATGAATAGACCGACACTTGTTGGCTGCTTTGCTGCTGACTCCACAACTGTGCTCTGATTTCTGTTTCCACATGGAGTCCAGCGGTAAGTAAATTGTCTACTGTACATTACCCGTTAGCATTGGTTAATGGAACAAGTCAAAGAGCAAAAGAGAATAAAGTTACAACAGAATAGGGAAATAAGGAGAGAGTGAATGGGACCTATGGGAATGCTTTGGTGGGACATATAGCCTTCTTCTGTGTCACTATTGGTGTAGAAATAGAAATGAGTGCAAACTAACTGTGGTTCTGCTTATGAATTGACCATTGAACCTGCACCAGATTAGACCTGGCATGAGAACATTGAATCCATTCATGTGACAGGAATATGAAGTATGTAGCCAAATATAAGATACAATTTTTCTGAATTAATTGGATTTGCTTCTTTTTTTTCCAGTTGTTTTTAGAGTAACTTTAAGTCATTGAATGTTTTGTGTATTTTATAAACATCATTGTAATTACATTTTTACAATAGATTTTAATGTTTTTTTAATGTTTTAACAGTCAAGGGCAGCAACAGGTTTGACGTTTGGCTAAGCTATTGTATGTGGTTTTCGCAGCTGTCAATGTTTTCTCTGGTGTTTTGATGGTTGGGTATTTTTTCATTCACCCTGGTACAACCGCCTCTCTGAACAAACTGCATTACATCAGGCATGGCCAATATACTCTGCAGGGTCTTGCCATTTTTCATCAGGACAAGTTCAAGCAGCAAATAACATTGATGGATAAAGTTGTAGATTTACAGTATACTGCATGGAAACAGGCCCTTCCACCCAACCTGTCCACGGAGACCAAGGTGCCTTCCTGAGCTCATCCCATTTGCCTATGTTTGCCTCATATCCCTCTAAACCTTTCCATGCAAATGTCTACAAGTATTTTAAACATTGTAATTAAATCTGCCTCTACCACTTCCACTGGCAGCTTGTTCCAATTAGCCACCATCCGCTATGCAAAAAGCGTACCCCCACCTGTTAATGTATCACCATTAAATCTTTCTCCTCTCACCTTCAACCATTGTCGTCCATTTTTTGAGTTCCCTACGCAGGAAAAGACCGTGACAGATTTAGAGAAGATATTCATATGCACTATGTAAGCTGTTTATGCTATCGCGATATTATATAGTATAATATAGTGCCGGCCTGCATTGCTGGGGAGCACACTGATGAAGATGCGGGTGGATGCTCCATAGGTGTCCTGGATCACCGACAACCTGACTGGACGACCACAGGCTAGAGGTCAGGCTACAGATCTGTGTCTCGGACATGGTAGTGAGCAACACTGGGGCCCCACAGGGGAAGGTCCTCTCTCCCTTCCTGTTCACAATCTACACCTCGGACCACAGATACAACTCGGACTCCTGCCACCTGCAGGAATTTTCGAATGACTCTGCAATTGTGGGCTGCATCAGTGAGGGGAGGGAAGCTGAATACAGAGGTGTAGTCGATGACTTTGTTGAGCGGTGTGGGCTGAATCACCTGCAGCTCAGCAATGACAAGACTAAGGAGTTAGCGATGGACTTTAAGAGGAGAGGAACACCCCTGTCCACTGTCTCCATCAAGGATGTGGATGTGCAGTTTACCAAGGAGTACAAGTACCTTGGAGTTTAACTGGACAGTAAACTGATCTGGTCCAGGAATGCTGAGGCCCTGTATAAGAAGAGACAGAGCCGTCTGCACTTTCTGAGGAAGCTCCGCTCTTTCAACGTCTGCAGTAAGATGCTGCAGATGTTCTATCAATCGGTGGTGGCCAATGCCATCTTCTTCACTGTCGTGTGCTGGGGTAGCGGGGCGAAGGCCATGATTGCCAACAGTATTAACAAGCTCATCAGGAAGGGTGCCCCCTTCCTGGGGGTGGACAATAGACAATAGACAATAGATTCACCTGGAGGGGAGGATGCTCCTCAAACTGCAGAGCATCTTGGACAATACAGCTCACCCCCTCCATGACACACTGGTCAACCTGAGGAGCACCTTCAGTAACAGACTAGTTCCACCAAGATGCAGCACAGAACGCCACAGGAGATTCTTTTTCCCTGTGGCTATCAAACTGTACAGTTCCTCATCCTTCTGTCGTGGGGTAGACCAACTCCACTCTCCCCCCCCCCCTCCCCAATCTTTGCACATTGAATATAACAACAGGGAGGGCTTGGTACAACTGCATAATACATGGATTAGGACAGAGCTGGAGTACTATGTGCATTTTTCATTGGCGCATTATGGGAAAGAGGTAATTTAATTGGAGAGTGTTCAGAGGAGATCTATCAAAAGCTTGCCTAGGATGGAGTGGTCAACTTACAAGGGGTAACTGGATAGACTAGGTTTATTTCCTTTGAATGGAGGAGACCAAGGGAAGACCTAGTTGATGACCTTAACCTTTTCCCCACAGCAGAGATGTACCAAACCAGGACCCTTCTTATTCCTCACGGAGGAACTTGTGGCAGTCAGTGAAAGTGTCTTGAGAGCAGTCGGTGTCACCATCAAAGAAGTACTGAAGGTGCTATTGTATATGAAGGTAGACAATTCTCCAGGGCCTGATCAGATATATCCGAGGATATTGTGGGAAAATAGAGAGGAAATTGCAGGAGCCCTGATTGCAATTTACGAGTCATCCTTAAATACAGGAGAGGTGCCGGAAGACTGGAGGGTGGCAAATGTTGTGCCATTACTGTTTGTCATCTACATCAATGATTTGGATGAGAACATACAGGACAAGATTAGCAAGTTTGCTGATGATACAAAAGTGGGTGGTTTTGCTTAGTGAAGATGGTTGTGAAAGATTGCAGCAGGGTCTTGATCGATTGGCCAGGTGGGCTGAGAATGGTTGATGGAATTTAATACAGAGAAATGGGAGGTATTGCATTTTGGGACATCTAACAAGGGCAAAGACCTACACAGTGAATGGTAGACCTATGGGGAGTGTTGTAGAGGGAGGGATCTAGAAGTGCAGGTGCATGGTTTCTTGAAGGTCGAGTCACAGATAGATAAGGTGGTCAAAAAGGCTTTTGGCACATTGGCCTTCATCAGTCAGAGTATTGAGTATAGAAGTTGGAAGGTCATGTTGCAGTTGTATAAGACGTTGGTGAGACCGCATTTAGAATATTGTCTTCAGTTCAGGGCACCATGTTATAGGAAAAATATTGTCATGCTTGAAACGGTTCAGAGGAGATTTATGAGATGTTGCCGGGACTAGAGGGTGTGAGCTATAAGGAGAGGTTAAGTAGGCTGGGTCTCTATTCCATGAAGCGCAGGAGGATGAGCGGTGATCTTATAGAGGTGTATAAAATCATGAGAGGAATAGATCAGGTAGATGCACAGACTCTCTTGCGCAGAGGAATCGAGGACCAGAGGACATAAGTTCAAGGTGAAGGGGAAAAGATTTAATAGGAATCAATTGGGTAACTTTTTCACACAAAGGGTGGTGGGTGTATGGAACAAGCTGCCAGAGGAGGTAGTTGAGGCAGGGACTATCCCATCGTTTAAGAAACAGTTAGACAAGACATGGATAGAACAGGTTTGGAGGGATATGGACCAAGCGCAGGCAGGTGGGACTAATGTAGGTGGGACATGTTGGCCGGTGTGTGCAAGTTGGGCAGATGGGCCTGTTTTCACACTATATCACTCTATGACTCTATAACTTTATGACTCTAAGTGTTGCCCTCTCACGCATGGGGGGCGCTACATACTGCTGTAGAAAATTCTCCTGAACACCTTTAAGAAATTCTAAACCATCTAAACCCTTCACACTATGATTTTCACAGTCAATGCAGCATAGGTTCACGAGATTGATCCCTGGGATGGCGGGACTGTCATATGAGGAAAAATTGAGAAGACTAGGCTTGTATTCACTAGAGTTTAGAAGGATGAGGGGATATCTTATAGAAACAAATACAATTATAAAAGGACTGGACAAGCTAAATGCAGGAAAAATGTTCCCAATGTTGGGCGAGTCCAGAACCAGGGGCCACAGTCTTAAAATAAAGGGGAGGCCATTTAAGACTGAGGTGAGAAAAAATGTATTCACCCAGAGAGTTGTGAATTTGTGAAATTCCCTGCCACAGAGGGAAGTGGAGGCCAAATCACTGGATGGATTTAAGAGAGAGCTCTAGGGGCTAGTGGAATCAAGGGATATGGGGAGAAGGCAGGCACGGGTTATTGATTGGGGATGATCAGCCATGATCACAATGAATGGCGGTGCTGGCTCAAAGGGCCGAAGGGCCTCCTCCTGTACCTATTTTCTATGTTTCTATGTAAAATTGGGAAAGTTAAAATCCCTTACTAAAACAACCTTATTTGACTTTCAGCTGTCTGCAATTTCCTGACATATTTGTTCTTCAAATTCCCATTGACTATTTGGGGGTCTGTCGTACACCCCCAACATGGTGACCATCCCTTTCTTGTTCCTCAGCTCCACCCATATAGCCTCACTAGACAAACCGTCCATAATGTCACCTCTAACCACTGCCATAACATCCTTCTTACCAACAATGCAACCTCCTCCTCTTTTATCATTACCCCTGTCTCTCCTGGAATTACCTGTATTCTGGAACAGCTGCCGGTACTGCCCTTCTCTTAACCAAGTTTCGGTAATGGCTACAACGTCCCAGTCGCACGTACGTATCTATGCTCTAAGTCCATTTGCCTTACCCGTCAGGCCCCTTGCATTAAAATACGTGCAATTTAAACCAACCCTCCTTTCTCGCTCTCTGCCTTTCACCTGTCTATTCTGTCACTAAACTTTCTTTCACCACCCTCCATACCAACCTCTCACCTGCCTCTGACCTGTATGAGATCCCACTGCCCTGCCAATCTAGTTTAAGCATTAGCGAACCTGTCTGCCAGGATGTTGGTACCTCTCCAGTTAAGGTGCAACCCTTCACTTTTGTACAGGTCAGCTCTGCCCCAGAAAAGATCCCAATGGACTTAAATTTATGGACAAACCCCAAGAACCCTCTGTTCAACATCATGCCCTACCAATTAATGTGCATGGCCTATTCCCGTTTGCATCACTTCACAAAATGCATCAAATGCATCACTTCACAAATGTCAGGATTAAATTAAAACCTCACCCACTAACCCAGGCGTCACACACAGATTGTCCCTCTGGTCTCTCAGGGACCTCCTCTTTTCATGGTTTCCTTCTGCCCTTAATATGTTATAAAATATGTTATATATACAGTGGCTTGCAAAAGTATTCATACCCCTTGAACTTTTCCACATTTTGTCACGTTACAACCACAAACGTAAATGTATTTTATTGGGATTTTATGTGATAGACCAATGCAAAGTGGTGCATAATTGTGAAGTGGAAGGAAATACATGGTTTTCAAATATAATACATGGTTTTCAAATTTTTTTACAAATAAAAAACTGAAAAGTGTCGTGTGCAAAAGTATTCAGCCCCCCCGAGTCAATACTTTGTAGAACCACCTTTCGCTGCAATTACAGCTGCAAGTCTCTACCAGCTTTGCACATCTAGAGACTGAAATTTTTGCCCATTCTTCTTTGCAAAATAGCTCAAGCTCAGTCAGATTGGATGGAGAGCGTCTGTGAACAGCAATTTTCAAGTCTTGCCAGAGATTCTCAATTAGATTTGGTCTGGACTTTGACTGGGCCATTCTAACACATGAATATGCTTTGATCTAAACCATTCCATTGTAGCTCTGGCTGTATGTTTAGGGTCGTTGTCCTGCTGGAAGGTGAACCTCCGCCCCAGTCTCGTCTTTTGCAGACTCTAACAGGTTTTCTTCCAAGATTGTCCTGTATTTGGCTCCATCCATCTTCCCATCAACTCTGACCAGCTGCCCTGTCCCTGCTGAAGAAAAGCATCCCCACAGCATGATGCTGCCACCACCATGTTTCACAGTGGGAATGGTGTGTTCAGGATGATGTGCAGTGTTAGGTTTCTGCCACACATAGCGTTTTGCATTTAGGCCAAAAACTTCAATTTTGGTCTCATCTGACCAGAGCACCTTCCTCCACATGTTTGCTGTGTCCCCCACATGGCTTGTGGCAAACTGCAAACAGGACTTCTTATGGCTTTTATTCAACAATGGCTTTCTTCTTGCCACTCTTCCATAAAGGCTCGATTTATGGAGTGCACGACTAATAGTTGTCCTGTGGACAGATTCTCCCACCTGAGCTGTGGATCTCTGCAGCTCCTCCAGAGTTACCATGGGCCTCTTGGCTGCTTCTCTGATCAATGCTCTCCTTGCCCAGCCTGTCAGTTTAGGTGGATGGCCATGTCTTGGTAGGTTTGGAGTTGTGCCATACTCTTTCCATTTTCGGATGATGGATTGAACAGTGCTCCGTGAGATGTTCAAAGCTTGGGATATTTGTTTATAACGTAACCCTGCTTTAAACCTCTCCACAACTTTATACCTGACCTGTCTGGTGTGTTCCTTGAGCTTCATGATGCTGTTTGTTCACTAATGTTCTCTAACAAACCTCTGAGGCCTTCACAGAACAGCTGTATTTATACTGAGATTAGATTACACACAAGTGGACTCTATTTACTAATTAGGTGACTTCTGAAGGCAATTGGTTGCACTGGATTTTATTTAGGGGTATCAGAGTAAAGGGGGCTAAATACTTTTGCACGCAACACTTTTCAGTTTTTTATTTGTAAAAACATTTGAAAACTATGTATCATTTTCCTTCCACTTCACAATTATGCGCCACTTTGTGTTGGTCTATCACATTAAATCCCAATAAAATACATTTACGTTTGCGGTTGTAACGTGACAAAATGTGGAAAAGTTCAAGGGGTATGAATACTTTTGCAAGCCACTGTATATATCTTAATGAATCTTAATATATCTTAATGGCTGCCAATGAAATCTCACGGCCTCTTTTTGCTTCCGATTTATTTTTTTTAAGTATTTTCTTACACTCTATATTGCTCAAATAACCCAGTCATTTATAGTTGCTTCGATCTGTCTTGTCTTTTCTGACCTTTCTGAGTATTCTTTCCTTTTGCTTCATCAAACTCTCAATATTCCTTGTCATCTCAGGTTTCCTAATCTTGCCATCCTTTACCTTTCACAATTTAAGGAGTGAGTTAGCCCTGACCTCTCAATATCTTCCATTTGAAAGGCTCCCACGTTGAGTGTGATTTTACCCACAAACAGTTGCTCCCAATTTACCTTCAGCAGGTCCATTTTTACCCCACTAGAATTGGTCTTCCCCAAATTTAAGACCTAATTTTGTGAACCACCCTTATCCCTCCTCATAACCACATTTAAACTTACAGAATTATGATTATGATTCCCAAAATGCTCCCCAACTGAAACTTCCACCACTTGCCTAGCCTCATAGGTTTAAGGTGAAGGGGAAAAGATTTAATAGGAATCTGAGGGGTAACTTTATCACACAAAGGATGATGGATGTATGGAACAAGCTGCCAGAGGAGGTAGTTGAGGCAGGGATTATCCTAACATTTAAGAAGCACTTAGACAGGTACATGGATAGGATAGGTTTGAAGTGGTATGAAGCAAATGGTAGCAGCTGGGACTAGCGTAGCTGGGACATGTTGGCCGATGTGGGCAAGTTGGGTCGAAGTGCCAGTTTCCACACTGTATCACTCTATGACTCTGTGACTCTATTTCCAGGATTAAATCCAGTACAGCCCAGCTAGAGTTATCTATGCACTGGCTCCAAAACTCTCGTGGATGTACTTCCTCCCCATTCAAGCCCCTCACACTAAGGCAGGCCAGCTTAGCATAGACATGATTGGCTGAATAGTTGTTTTTTTTGTTGTGTGGTACTCTCTGACCCTCTATCAGTCTACAATAATCTCAGTGACTGCATTACAACCAAAAAAGATTTTATTACTTTTTTTAAAATTTCTACTATTAACACAATGATCTAGAACTAGTGCATTCAAATCTGGTAATTTTAGACCATTCGCTATTTAAGATTGATGACCATCGATCTAGGAATTTTATTTATCTTTACTTTAGACTTTAGAGGTACAGCGTGAAACAGGCCCTTCGGCCCATCTAGTCTACACCGACTAGCGATCACTCCATACACTGGCACTATCCTACACACTAGGGACAATTTACAATTTAGACCATTTACAGAAGCCAATTAAACTACAAACATGTATGTCTTTGGAGTACAGGAGGAAACCGGAGCACCCGAAGTAAACCCATGCAGTATCAGGAAATACGTACAATCTCCATACAGACAGCACCCATTGTCAGGATCGAACCCAGGTCTTTCGTACTGTAAGGCAGCAAATCTATCACTGTGCCACCCTAAGTGGGTGTATTTTGGTATATATTTCAGTTTGTTGTAATTCCCATCCTTGAAGCATTAATTTAATAAACCCATGATTCTAATTTGTTTCCAGAAAAAATATAAATTATATACACTCAACTATTGAAACTAGCGATGAACAAGGATCCAAGGCCCTCCAAGTTTGAAATAGGTATGAAGTTTTAACAAAGTAATGCAGCACACATGTGATACCAGGATTGATTCCAAAACAATTTATTTCAATGATTGCAAAATTGTACTTGAGCTCCAGTGCAAATTAATTTTCTTCTGTGGGAGTGAGATTCTTAAAGAAGCGCAAAAGCACTTGACAATTCAATTTGGAACTTCTTTCTAGGCAACCTGTTAGAATGTGTCAAATACTCAGTATTCATTTTGAACTTCAAGGTCTGCAAGTCTGTGCTTCATACATCGGCTGTAATTCCAACACTTCCACTACAATGTCAAAGAGTGATATTTCAGCAGGCTAACAATGAGGAAATCCTTGGATCAATTCATCAAATAGTAACGTTTATACAGTGGAAATAAATTGTTTCCACATCAGCACTTGCTGCAAAGCAAGCCTCTGCCATTGTAGCACTTCCCTCCCCCACTATTCTCTCCACCACAACCTTACCATATACAATACGACACCCACAATATCCAACTGAGAAAGTGTGATAAACAGGGCTTTGAAATGTAAATAATGTTTATCAAAGTGATTCCCTGAATAAGTGACCACAGTATTAATTACAGCACATTTTATGGTAATCATTGCTGAATTATTAAACAGCCATCATTGTATCAGTTAGCATATCTGGAGAACATAGGTAGGTGCTGTTCCAGATCTGGATCCTTCATCAGAGTCTGAAGAAGGGTCCTGACCTAAAACATGTCCTTTTGTGAAACATATCCTTTTGTGTAATCCATCATCGGCAGTTCCTTGTTTCTACAACAAGGTGGTAAATTTTGTTTATACACTCTGTCATAAAAACTGAAAATCGTTACTGAAAAACTATGGAGAACTAATTCTGAATACATTTTCTTCCATTAAATAATGATGTCGCACTGGAAGTCTGATAAGCAAAACATGATTGAAAATATTTGTATTTAACATCTTTTCAATTATATCAATGTTTGGGTATCATCGCCCAAGGAATGTTCTCAAATTTTATTCAAACTACAGAATGATGCCAAAAAGATAATGTCTTTTAAAAGTATTCAAAACATAGTTGATCCACCATATCTGAATGTTGTGTCACAAAACATGATGTGACTTCAAATTCCATCTTTCATGACTTTTACAGTATATTTAGATCATATTCGAGATGGCACTATGTCAGTTTTTGCCTCAGGCTCAGGGATGAAGTATCTTCAGCAGTGGGAGTGAGGAATAATCAGTCGCAACTCCGCCTTGGGTTGCACTTCAGCATGTTGGAATTTGCAGCTCTCTGCATTCATCCTCACACGCATGTAACTTAAAATCATCATTCTCTGAGACATTGGATATCAGTCCAGACGTCCATCATTTACATCAATCTTCTCATCAAGTCTGTGTCAAAAGTTAATGGTGTTTTTATTTCATTGATCCAATGATACTTTATTCAATGAGACCTCATTGTCACGTGTACCTAGGTACAGTGAAATCCTTTGTTTTTGCATAGAATACACAAAGAAGATTCTGGACCTTCTGGGAAGAAAAGGGTTACAATGGACTGTGCATTTATTCTCTCAGCTTGTGGTTGTATATATGCATTCATAGTAACTTCCTTTTCTTTCTTGCTGAGATTTTATCTCAGGAGATATGATTTTCCTATTTCACAGTAATTAAACATTTCACAATTCCATAAACCATCACAAACAAACGCTTCACAGTCTATTCAGGTACTCGATGCCATACAATTTATCAAGTCGCATCTTTTCAACTGAGCACCAGCCACGTAAATTCTGTTGTTATGATCACTGAATCAGCTATGCTTAGTTCCTTTGTGATGTGTTGTACAGTATATCGTTTGCCAAGTAACCCAATTGTTCATGTAGTTAAGACTTCAGCTTATATAATGATGAATCATTAGGACTATTGCTCTATTTTGATCATGACCTTCGTTCAACGGTTGCTGCTATGAATGATACACATATGTACCTTATATAAAGAAATGCATGTCATCTCAGAAATTATATCCATCCGGAAGAACATCTAAGCACGTAAAATGCAATAGCAAAATATTAAAATATGTCAGGAGTTGTAATGCTACAAGTGTACTTATATTTAATAACTTTACTCAAAATGTCTCTCATGAAGTCGATCTGAACGTAATATACAGAAAAATGCTGAATTTCAATAAACAAAACACAGCATTGGTTATGACATATAGTTGGATACATTTAACCAAGCAATTGCAACTCTTACTGGATATAAATATTACTTAGTTAATTTTGGGGGAGTCTTTGCATCACTGGCAATTATTGTCATTTTTCACTACCAATGGGAAAGCAGTAGGGAACTGCTTCTTGAAGCAAAAGTATTCCCACAGTGGAGTTGGGTAGTTCTCGCATTTAGGCCTGGCAGTAATGAAGGAACATCAGTATATTTCTAAATCAGATAGGTGTGTGACTTGGAAACTAGTGATTTTCCCACATGCCTTTAGATGTTAGACTTTAGAGATACAGCACGGAAACTGGCACTTCAGCCCACCGAGTCCATGACAACCAGCTATCATCCCGTATATTAGCACTATCCTACACACTGGGGACAATTTACAATTTTACCGGCCATTTAAACTACAAACCTGTGGGAAGGAACTGCAGGTACTGCAGACACTGGTTTAAACCAAAAATAGACACAAAAAGCTGGAGTGACTCAGCGGGTCAGACTGTATCTCTGGAGAAAAGGAACAGGTGACATTTCGGGTTGAGACCCTTCTTCAGACTCCAAACCTGTACGTTTTTGGAGCATGGGAGGAAACCAGAGCAAGTGAAGAAGATCACAGGGAGAACGTACAAACTATGTACAGACAGCACCTGTAGTCAGGATCACACCGGTATCTCTGGCGCTGCAAGGCAGCAACTCTACCCTATGCCACTGTGTTTGTGCCATTATCTCTCTTAGTTGTGGTAACTGTGGTTTGGATGGTGCTGCCACAGCATCTGGTTGAGTGGCTGCAGTGCATTTTGTAGCAACAGCATGCTAGAATTCTCTTCCACTGAGGGTAGTGGAACCAGATCATTATATATACAGACAACCCTGATTCATCTGTAAAACTAATTCTATTCAGCAGACATTGTCGCTTGCATCAATACCAAAAATTTGAAGATCTGGAATACATACATGGAATTAACATGGGGATGTAAAAATTAATTTAAAACATTTTTTTCAACTCATGTTTTTTGACGCATGAGCAGATGACAGAAAATCACAATGCTGCCTGGCACGTTGGGTTGCTCCAGCATTTTGTGCCTATCTTTAGTATAAACCAGCACCTGCAGTTCCTTTTTAATACATATACACACAAGTTCAGCTTATTTAACGGAACTCTCCAAACACACAAGGTTAGGCAGTTGGGAGTGGGATGGGTGGAGAATTGAATCATGTCATGGAAGGTAGAACATCAAAGGCTGAAACACCCTTTGAGATATATGCCTCACCAGACATGCAGCTCGGGATGATAACTACTGCTGGCAAGGAGGTAAGTGTGAGAAAGCCTTGTGGATGGTGTGTGGGTGGGTGTGTGGGTGGGTGTATGGATGGAGTGTGGATGGAGTGTGGATGGTGTATTGGCGGGTGTATGGGTGCGTGTGTGGATGGGAGTGTGGGTGGGTGTGTGGGTGGGTGTGTGGGTGGGTGTGTGGGTGGGTGTATGGATGGGTGTGTGGGTGGGTGTGTGGGTGGGTGTGTGGGTGGGTGTATGGATGGTGTGGATGGAGGGTGTGTGGGTGGGTGTGTGGGTGGGTGTGTGGGTGGGTGTATGGATGGGTGTGTGGGTGGGTGTGTGGGTGGGTGTGTGGGTGGGTGTATGGATGGTGTGGATGGAGGGTGTGTGGGTGGGTGTGTGGGTGGGTGTGTGGGTGGGTGTGTGGGTGGGTGTGTGGGTGGGAGGACAGGTGGGGAAGATAAAGATGGTTTGCTGCAAGTGCTGCTAATTAAAAATTGTTATCACCAAACGCAAACTTAAAGCCACGTGCAAATACAATCTGTGCCTTTCTGTCCCAATAGATTGTGCACCTTTCTGTCCCAATACAACATGGTCTCCATCTTATCCCAATACAACATGCCCTTTTATGTCCCAGTGCAACATGTTCCATCCTGTCCCAATTCAACATACTGTACCTCTTCCTATCCTAATACAATATTTCTTCCTTTCCTGATACAACATGGTCTTCTTCCTGTCCCAGTAAAACATGGTCTCCTTTCTATCCCAATACAACATGCCTTTTTCTGTCCCAATTCATCATACTTCTTCCAATCCCAATTCAACATACGTCTTCCTATCCTAACACAATGTTCCTTCCTGTCCCAAAACAACAAGTACCATCCAGTCGCATTGCAACGTGCACTCCTATCTGTCCCATTGCATAGTGCTCTCCTAACTGCCCCAATTCAACATGCTCCTTCCTGTCCAATGCAACATTCTCTCTTCCTGTCCAAATGGTGTGAACAATCTTATGGCATTTCATACAGGAAAATTCACAAACAAAGTCAAAATAAAATGGATTGAGATCTTGCTGGGAATAATGCCCAGATGAATGTGGTATCACAAGGACTTCATGTTCCCTGAAGGGAATCCTTCAATTACTCGCACTTATCAAAGCTCAGGTTAGACTCTGTATACGAGCTTCCAGGCATTTAAATAGATGGTTAGACAATCGAACACAATATGTACTCAAGTTCCAAAGAGGATTTCCAATGGGCAAAATAATTTGTCATGAATACAAAATTGTTAAATTATTTAAAAGGTCTCCAAAAATAGTTCAGAATCATAGTGTCAAGAAGAATTCTTTCTACGATGTATTGAATTAAATAGTCAAGGACAATCTGACATTTTGGAGTTTTCCCTTTTCAGGAAAATCACAAAGGTTTTAAAAATTATAGAGCTCATGATAAAAAAATTAGACTTAGGGGCAATAAATTCAACTGCACTATACTTTAAAAAAACATTGCCAAGTTGAAAATCAGGTGCAATGCAATGTTGCCACATTTTCCAATGTCAGTATACCATTCTGGGGCAAGATATTCATATTTGACAGAAGCGTTTCTCTACAACTAAACCTGCTCAGCTGAAGTTGGCAGAATGCTAAGCCCAAAATTTGTCATCAGTGAGATGTTAACACGATGTTCTGAAAATTGTGTTTACTGTTCATTCATTGAACAACCAGTGTTTACTATAGTTAAAGATTCAAATACAATATTGTTTGGAGGATCTGACTGAAGTTGCATTCATAGTCACACTGCTGCACACATTACATTCTTACAGCTTACTCCGTGCACAGCTCACGTTGGGCACAACAACTTATTTTCATCCTCATGCATTTTGTCGTTCCAAAACTGGCTTACGATGGACTAACCCTTCCCTTCACGTACGGACATAGTCTGAATGTATGGCTCCACAGCACCACAGGCCATAGTGCAGGTGGAATATGAGACCACAGAAACGCAAGCAACCAGCCCCTCTAGTGAACCAGGCTCTTATGCACAGTATGCCTTGGAGAAGCAATGTCTACACATAGATATATTTCCACATGACAGCCCTCACTCACATCAGTGACCGCAGGTAACCTAAAGCACAAACCTAGTCTGGTCTCACAGTGAACATAAAGATCTCTGGCATTCTTTGCTTCAGGATCATTCCACACAGCTGCTGATATAAAGCATTTTATAAGTTCATAATTCTAGGAGGAGAATTAGGCAATTCATCCCATCATATCTACACTGCAATTTAGTCATAGCTGATCTTCCTTTCCTTCTCAACCCCATTCTCCTGCCTTCTCCCTATAACCCCTGCCACCTTTACAAATCAAGAATCTGTCAATCTCCTCCTTAAATATATACATTGTCTTCACCTCCGCAGCCGTTTATGGCAACGAATTCCGCAGATTCACCACCCTCTGAGCAGGGCCGGATTTAGATGAAGAGAGGCCCTAGGCTATTCCACTTGTGACGCCCCTCCCAATCCCTCACGCCCACGATGACAGGACGATGGAAGAGTCCACCAGATTGACACCGATGTGCAGCCGAGCGTGGCCAATGAGATAAGGGCTGGAAAGCTGTGTTTTTTATTTATTGCCAGTGCTAGTGTCGAGTTATCGGCTTGAAACACTATTATTCTGAAATGGAGGGCAAGGAAAATTACTGAAGTGTTGTTTAAAGACTACAGTGCGTTGTGACAGCATATGTAAGAAAGGCCTATGACAGTGTCAAAAATATTATACACCATGCCCGTACGAAGCTTTTCAAAAAGGCGGCTGGCATGGCAGGATTACAAAAAATGTATGTGAAATAAGTGCACGCAGCACATATCACAAGCGCGAAGCTCAAAGACCCTTGCGGCCGGGGTCCAGGGCCCTGGAAGCTCTGTGGTTTTAGATGGTCTCTGGTGCATTCTGAGCCTTATTTTGGAGCATTTTTGCACCAGCTTTATGACCAATATTTCAGAAATAATTTTGGTTGAGTCAAGAGTAATGAGTGGTTGGAATGGGATGATTGGTGTCATTGTTGTATACATTTTTTTAAATCAAGAATTGAAGCTGTCCTTGTTTTAATAATCAAGTTGTACTGTAAAATGTTATGTAAAATGTTATAAAGGAGCATGCAAACACTGCAAATAAATTACTGTAAGATTTTGCAGTAAATAAAACCTTTTTTTAGAAAATGTTTTGTGTGTTGATTTGATTGCCTGTTACTGTTCGACTGTGTTAGTGTGTGCACATTAAAAATATGATGCAAAATGAAAGTCGCAAACTATGGAATTCATATTTTTCAGTATTGTTATCAAGGAAAAGAAAGCAGTTCCAATTGTTTGATATTATTCATATGTAGGAGAAAATATAATTGCTCTAAAACCTACCTTAATTTTGCAATCTCACTAAAGATAATCCCCCTTTCCCTCTCTCCCCTCCTCCTTCCCCCCTCTCTCTCCAACTCTCTCTCCCTCCCCATCTCTCTCCCCCTCACCCCCTTCCCCTCTCTCTCTCTCCCCTCCCCCTCTCTCACCCCCTCCCACCCCTCCCTCTCTCTCCCCCTCTCTCAATCCCCCCTTTCCCCTTCTCACATCCCCCCTCTTTCTCTCCCCTCCCCCTCTCTCTCCCTCCCCTCTCTCTCCCCATCTGTCTCAATCCTCCCTTTCCCCCTCTCACATCCCCCTCTCTCTCTCCCCCTCCCCCTCTCTCTCCCTCCCCTCCCTCTCTCTCCCCATCTGTCTCAACCCTCCCTTTCCCCCTCTCACATCCCCCCTCTTTCTCCCTCCCTCTCTCTCTCTCTCCCTCCCACGCAGCGAGGCTCCAACCACGCCGCAGACACCGCAGCCCCCCTCCCCTACCCGGCCCGGAGAAACGGGCACTCCCGCAGCGCAATATTCCACAACTTACCTGGAGTAGACACCTTTGGTAGACATGAGGAATTGAGGTGATTGTGTGGAGTGCAAAAGGAGATCTGAACCCGCCCGGGCCCACTGCGCACGCGCGGAGAGACAGCGTCATTTTGCATCGCTACTGTGTCACCGGCTTCCCCCAACTGCGCAGGCGCGGATGGTCGCAATTTTTTTCCCCAAAACTTCCAGCAGGACGGAACCAGAATTTCGGGTAATTTCCGTCAAAGTGGAAACGCTGATAGCGCTCAAATTTTTTTTTTCTCTGGATTTTTTTTACTCTGGGAAAAAAACACCTTGGCCTGAGGCCCCCTAGATCTTGAGGCCCTAGGCTTCAGCCCATGAAGCCTATAGGTAAATCCGGCCCTGCCGAGACACCCTAGATCTCGAGGCCCTAAGCTTAAGCTTGTGAAGCTTATACATAAATTCAGCCCTGCCTCTGACAAAAGAAATACCTCCTCATCTCCTTTCTAAACGTACATCCTTTTATTCTCAGGCTATGGCCTCTGGTCCTAGGCTCTCCCACTAGTGGAAACATCCTCTCCACATTCACTCTATCCAGGCCTTTCACCATTCGATGTTTCAATGAGGTCCGCCCTTATTTATCACAGTTTGCTGATCACTGCAGCATTGTGAAGGACATTGATTCTCTCTACTTCAGAATTTAGCCAGCAGGAGCAAGCAGGCTGACCAACGGTATTCATCTGCATTGCAGGCTTCCCCAAAGATGTGGACATTCACACATTGTGTTAATGTGCGTGAAAGCGCACATCACCAGACTCAGAAACAGCTTCTTCCCCTCCGTTATTAGGCTTCTGAACAGTCCTTCCATAACCTTAGATACAGTTTGATTTGCCTTTACCCCATTGAGGGTATTGGACTTGGTCTAAGGAACTGATGCGCTACAATGCACTACAATGTAGCCCAGTCCATCACACAGACCACACATCCCACCATTGACACCATCCACACTTCATGCTGCTTTGGAAAAGCAGCCAACATAATCAAAGATTTGTCACATCCCAGTCATTCTTTCCTCTCCTTGCTCCCGTACAGCAGAAGGTAAAGAAGCTTGAAAGAGCACTTCAAAAAATTCAGGTACAGATTGCTCCCCTCAGTTATATGGCCTCTGAATGGTCCGTCCATAGCTAAGGTACTGCTCAATTCACCTCTATCCCATTGCAGATGTTGGACTTTGTCTATGGAGTTTGACCTGATGTGCTACAATGCTGAGAACTATACTCTGCAACGTATCTTTCCCTTTGCTCTATCTATTGTACTTGAGTTTGACTTGATTGTATTTATGTATAGTATATCTGATGTATTGGATAGCACGCAAAACAAAGCATTTCACTATACCTCGGTACTAGTGACAATAATAAACCTAAACATTAAACTAATCCACAGAAGTTCAGAGTTGAGGTTAGTATTGTGTAGTGCTCAACAGGTTGTTATGAAGAAGCAATTCTTGAACCTTGCAGTCATGGTTTTCAGAAGGAGTTATGGGGCCAAATTCCATAAGAGTGATGCAGCGGTAGAATTGCTGCCTTTTAGTGCCAAAGACCGGGGTTCAATCCTGACTACAGGTGCTGTCTGTACAGAGTTTGTACATTCTCCTCGTGGCTGTGTGGGTTTTATCCAGGACCTCCGGTTTCCTCCCACACTCCAAAGGTGTACATGTTTGTAGGTCAATTGGCTTTAGTGAAATTGTAAATTGTCACTAGTGTGTGGGATAGTGCTAAGGTGATCGCTGGTCAGCATGGACTCTGTGGGCCGAAGGGCCTGTTTTTTTGCTATATTCTAAACTCTAAATAAAGCCTAAATTTTCATGAGATGTTGATATTTGCTGGAAACGGCAACATTTGCTGGATTAACAGTTAAAACTCTTTCAAAGATTTAGCACAAGCAGAATAGTCTATTTGGCCTCTTTCTATGCTATGAACGTGAATGTGAATATATTTTGTTGGAGTGGGGGAGGAGTGGTAGATTGGTTTTGAGAAAAGAATCGCATATGTGGTACCTCCAGTATATGAAACGAGCTGCTATAGGAAGTGGTTGAGGCAGATACAATAACAACATTTAAAACAAAATTAAAAAGACATTTGAACAGCTACATGGATAGGAACGGTTTAGAGGTGTCTGGGTCAAATGTGGGCAAATGGAAAAGCTTAGTTGGCCATTTGGATCAGTTGCATGGATGAGTTGCGTTGGAGGGCCTGTGTCCAAGCTGCTCAACTTTATGACTCTGTAATCCTAAGAATCAAAGTTTGTGAAATTTGCGTGAACTACTGGCAGAACTCCTGGACCCAGCACTCTGATGCAATTATAAAGTAAGTACATCAACACCTCTACTTCCTGAGAAGACTACGGAGATTCGGTATGTCAGAGAGGAACTTCTACAGGTGTACAGTGGAGAGAATATCGACTGGTTGCATCACGGCCTGGTCCGGCAACTTGAACGCGAGGAGTGAAGAAGACTGCAAAAAGATGTGAACACTGCCCAGTCCATCACCGGCTCTGACCTCCCCACCATCGAAAGGATTTACTGGAATTGCTGCATCAAAAAGGCAGCCAGCATAATCAGAAACCCACATCATCCTGGCCACACGCTCATTTCACCCCTGCCATCGGGAAGAAGCTACAGGAGCCTAAAAACTGTAACATCCAGGTTCAGGAACAGCTTGCCTACAGCCATTCAGCTATTAAACACTAAACACAACAACCTCCAATAAGCTCTGAACTGCATAGACTATTATTGTTATTATTGCACTATTATTGTTTGTTTTTGTGTGTGTACGTATGTGTGCATGTGTGTGCATTTATATATACATATATATATATATGTATATCTATACGTGTTTGTGTGTGTGTGTGTGTGTGTGTGTGCGCGCGCGCGCACGTGTGTGCGCGCGTAGGAAAGAACTGCAGCTGCTAGTTTAAATTGAAGATAGACACAAAATGCTGGAGTAACTCAGCGGGACAGGCAGCATCTCTGGAGCGAAGGAATGAGTGACGTTTCGGTCGAGACCCTGCTTCAGAGATAATATATGATATATATAATATATGATCTATGTATATGTGTATATGTATATATACACACTGAACTATTTGTTCTCTCTCATTTATTATACTGTATACAGTGTACTATCTATACATAACTAAAACTCTGAACTTGTGCTCTTCCGGTTTGCGGGGTTTTTCTATTTGCGCAAAAACGGTATGCGGTAGCGCTATAATTTATCACCAGATTACCCACCATTCTCATGTGCTGCTAGTGCAACAAGGTTCGTTCCAGTCGGTGGTATATTGTAAAAGTTATTGAGGTTTAAAAATCTTCAGTCAGCGCCATGCAGATTGGTCTCTTCTCCTATCAGTTAATGCCACGGCCAGGATGGTGATGCCTCTTCCTGCCCCACCGGCGGCGGCGGCCTGTCCTGCCCCACTCACAAACTCCTCTCTCCCCACCTCACAGTAACTTGTCTATGGTCACCCCCACTACTGGTGGTGGCCGCGGGGGGCGGTTCAGTGGAGGACCAGTGGTGGCCCAGTGGAGGGCCTGGTCCCGTCTATCTCTCCCTCATCAATGACCCCTCTCCCTCACCCATCCTCTGTGGCAATGGCAGTCCTGTCAACCCGTCCCCCCAGGTCCCCCCCCCCCCCCTGCCGCCGTTGCGGTAACTCACCTTCACGGCCTTCTCGGAGGAAATCTTCTCCACCAGCTCATCAAAACACGTGGTGCCCACCGTGACGAACACCGACTCCAAACACCCCCCCCCCCGCGGTCCAGCGCCGGCTGCGAGCAGGCAGGCAGATAGGCGGGTGGGCAGGGCGGGGATGGGCTGAGCGGCAGCAGCAGGTGGGCGGTGCGGGCATGCAGCGTGGGGATGGACCGAGTCGGCAGCAGCGGACACCTCGGACAGGATGGGGATGGGCCGAGCAGTGGCTGAGAATGGGCAGAGGGAGGGAGG